>JAHXMQ010000807.1:67486849-67616129 GCA_020466415.1 Ammodramus savannarum pratensis
ACAACACACGATATTGGGATAAAGGCTGTCAACCCACGACACGAACGCATTCAACTGTAACACAAGTGTCATAATAAAGGGACTTGAACTCTTGTCCCTTTCCCAAAAGACCAAACTGCCAGTGAAAAAAGTAAGCAGGGTTGGCTTTATATGTGTGTGGTGTGTGGATCCGTTTTGTTGGGGTTTTTTCTTGTTTATTTATTGACTGGGTATGGTGTTGACCCTGGGAATACAATCAAAAATGGTTTAATCTTTCTAAAAATCTATTCTACAATGCATTTCAGCTCAGTTACACTTTCCTGAATGATAAATTAAAAACACTGTGGAGTTCTAAACAAGCTGAAAGCTCCCCCTGCTGTTTCAGAGCACTAGGAGATGACTCATCCCATTATATTTTTTATTTAAAAGAAAAGACAAGATCAAATGCTTAAAACGAGCTAATGGTCAAAAAATGTTTATTTCAGTGATGACATTTTCAGCTGATGAAAGGCAGAAGATAATATGTATGCATTAGTATTAAATTACTGAGAAGAATCATTACAGATAGAAAGAAGCTCTTTTAGTTACACTAAATGAGGAAAAATGTTAACTCCAAATTCCTTTTTTTTAATTGCACCATTACTTAATATAATAAGAAATATTCAAGGTATTTGAAAAATTTATTGTTAAGGTTATGCATATGTTTTGGTTAAGGTCAATTAGCAATCTCTGAAGATTACACTTTTGGGAATATTGGGTAGTTCATTGTAGCAATATTGTATTCTGTAAACGGTGCTCGAACACAATTTCAGTTACACCTGTCTTTACTAATATGTTGAAGAAAAACATCTACATATCTGGGATAGATGCCTTTCTACCATTCTGCATTATGGACAGTGTGCTCCTATTACCCATAAAATCCAAAAATCAGTTGGTGGAAGGATAGGTAAAACTGAAGGACATGTTTTTGAGCATATTTTGATTTAAGGAGAGTACCAACAATATTTTGCAATACATTATGCAGAAAGCATGCTGTGCTTAGATGGGGTTGCAAATTACACTTGTGCAGTACAACATAAACCAGAGAGATTGCATTGATGAGAATGAGAGGAAACCATCTGAATTGCATGCAGACAGAAGAAACAAAGTGTATCTTTAATTCTTTTTCTAGTTGCTGTATTGTACTTCTGATGTCTTTCACAGGGGAAAAAATATCACAATTCTCACTTTTCCTGTTTTTTATTCTCCTTGAAATGCTGATCACACATCAATGTCTTGATACGTGTCAGCCAAACATGTAAGAGGATATTCAGGTCTATTTTGTTCTCAAATTGTGTCATCTACAGCAATCTGTGCTTATCTTTCTGGTTGACCATGCCTGGTTGCCAGACACCCACACAGCCATGCTCTCATTCCCCATCCTCACAAGGACAGGGGGAGTAAATAGGATAGAAAAGCTTCTGGGTCAAGACAAAGACAGACAGATCCTTTATTGTCACAAACAGTGACAGCAAAACAGACTCCACTTGTGCAAGACCAATTTAATTTATTGCCCATTGAAAATAAGAATAGGATGGTGAGAAACAGACACAAACCTCCCCACATAAATACCTTACCTTTATCTGTCAACTTTACTCCCAAAGATCATCTTCACCTTGAACCTTCACTCCCAATTTCTCTACTTCCTTTCCTCCAAGGCGTTCCTGGGAATGGGGGTCTGTGGTCACAGCTTTTTGTTGCTCCTTTCTCTTCCCACTTTACCCAGCTCCAGTGGGAGACCTTTCCAGAGGCTGCAGTAGTTCAGGATAAACTTGCTCCGGTTCAGGTTTTCCAGAGGCTGCAGTCTTTCAGGAAACGTTCCCCATCTCTGGTGTTGAGCCTTCCCATGAACCGGAGGGCCAGCCCAGCCGGGCCAGGCTCTCTCGCAGGCCGCAGGGCCATCCCTGCCGGGTCTCTCTCTTCTGCCCCCGGCCCTGCTCCCGCTGTCCCCTCGGGGCTCGCAGGGCTGTTTCTCGCTCGCTTCCCCTGGCTCAGCCCCGGCTGCCGGGCAGCGTTTTGCCCTCCCTTGCCCAGGCTTTCCCTGGGGCTCAGGGGCTCAGCCGTGCCCTGTGCTGGGGCTGGCCCGGGCAGACGATGAGTTGCAGTGTGCAGATCATGCCTGTGGTCAACTTTCAGCCACCCCTGTGATGCCCCCCTTCCAACCTCCTGTGTATCCCCAGCTACTCACTTCGAGCAGGTGAGGAAGAGCAAGCACAGCTCAGCAATAAGCTGGAACACTGATATGTTACCAGCAGCCTATTGATCACAAAGGCAGAGTGGAGAGATTGCTGCGAAGAAAGTCAACCCCAGAACTCCATCCCTTCAGCCCAGTCATAGAATTGTGAAAAAATGCCAATCACTTGTTTTTAAAATTTTTAAAAGTTTAATAGTAATAAAATGGTTAAAAAAAATAGTAACACAATTAGAGTAATAACAATTTGGACAAATTGAATTGAGACAATATGAGACAATAAAAACAAAGAGTTACGGATGTCCGGGTACCTTTTTCTGGGCATCATGAGCCCAAAAAAGGATCCCTGCTAACAAAGGATTAACCCTTAAGAACAATAGCCCGTTGCATATTCATTCACTTCATACATGATGCATAAATTCCATTCAAACACAGGATTTTGTCTGGTCATCATCAACTTCTTCCTTCTAATCTTAACAGCGCCTTCAAGGCAGGAAGAAGTTCGTTTCTTCTGATAACAAGACAATAAATTCCTTTTCTCTGAAAGATTTAGGTGTCCTGTGGCTGCTATCTGGTGCGAGTGCCTCATTCCTTTCTTAAAAAAAAACCCACTAACATAGTTCTTATTTTAACAATTTTTAAAACTTAAAACTATATTTAACACAATACTTAAGAGAATTAATACAGCATTTCTTTCTAACACAACACATATAACATTCATTTTAATATTTGCGAAAAGCCGATCATAAAATACATGCATTTTTCACAGAATCATAGAATGATTTGTGTTGGAAGGCACCTTAAGGGTCGTCCAGTTCCACCCTGTTCTGCAATCAGCAGGGACATCTTCAATTAGATCAGGCTGCTCAGAGCTCCATCCAACCCAGCCTTGTACATATCCAGGGATTGGGCATTGACCCTCCCTCTGGAAAATCAGTTCCAGCATTTCAACACCCTCATCATAAAAAAACTCATTCTTATACCTAATCTACATCTATCTTCCCTCAGTTTCAAGCCATTACCTTCTGTCCTATTGCAACAACCCCGCTCAAAAGTTTGTCCCCATCTTTTTTGTAGGGCCCCCTCAAGAACTGAAAGGCCACAATGAGGCCTCCCTGGAGCCTTTTCTTTCTCCAGGCTAAACAACTCCATCTCTCCCAGCCTGTCCTCAAAGAAGAAGCGCTTCAGCCCTCTGATCATTTTGTGGCCCTCATCTGAACCCCCTGCAGAAGGTCCATGTCTTCCTTGTGTTAAGGGCCTCATAACTGGACACACTGCTCTGGGTGGGATCTCACCAGAGTGGAGTAGAGGGGGAGAATCACTTCCTTCCACCCTCTGGCCTCTCTTCTGAGATGTGTATGGTTGGCTTCCTGGGAGCAAGAAACACCTCAGGCTCGTGTTCTGCCTTTCATCCACCAGCACCCTTAAGCCCTTCTCATCCAGTCCCTATTTTATTAATGATGAAACCGTTTAAGTTCCAAGTATTCTGTTGCTTATAATTCCCTCTTGATTTAGGATTATGAAATCTTACCTATTGTGATACTATCAGATTTCTCAAGGAAAGTGAGAAAAATTTAGAGTTTCTAATATCAGTTCCTGGTTATACACATTTCCTATCTTTAGAACTTTTTTTCTTTTAAGAGTCCTGATCTGCTGTTTCTTCAAGTTCCGAATTAAATTACAGCAGAAATCTAGTTTAATTCTGTCAGGATTATTTTTAATAGCTCTTTGATTTTCAATTCCTTCTTTTTAACTTTCTCCTCTTACGAGGTTAAGGGGTTATGAAGTTCTTACATCCTTTGTTTGAATTTTGAGTGTTCACCTTGTCAGAGATACTGCACAGAATCTTTCATAATATTGAATAAAAAAAAGTCTTTAAAAATCTTATTGCTTTTACTCAAAATATTCTCTATTGTTATAAGAAAGAATCACAAATCTCTTCATAATCTTGCATACAAAAAAAATTCATTTGACTTAATTGACTTAACTAATAAAACTGCTTCATATTTAAGCTTGTCTAATATTTGATGCAGGATTCACTGATGAATAATGTAGTCCAACCCTCTCTGAGGCACAGTTCTTTCTCAAGAATATTTTGGTACTGTGCTTTTCTAATGTTTCTCTCATCTAAAGGGGTCAGTTAAAATATAAACTGATACAGAATTCCAAATTACTCGTTTTCCTCTGCTGTTTGAGATTTCTACTTGAGTTTTTTAGTACATCAGGTCTATAACGAGGAGTTTTATTTCTGCTGATATGTATAACAGTGGTGGATGAAAGGTCTGTTTTACATAAGAATTTATAAAAATACGAATGGCTTATGTTGGCAAGTGTTCATTATCCCAAAGAGAGGCTGTAAAATACATCCCCCTTATTTATGTTTTAACATTACCCTGATCATCGCTGCATCTGACTACTTCATGCTTATTACATTATTTACCAAAACATACAAAGAGGGAAGCTATTACCATAAAATTAGAATCAGAAGATTCTTCAGTTTGGAAAATATCTTTAAGATCACCCTTGACTCAGCACTGTCAGTCCAAAACTAAACTATGTCTTTAAGTGCTACATCTACCTGTCTTTTAAGTACCTGCAGGAATGTGACTCAACCACTTCCCTTGAAAACACTTTCAATGAAGGGGTGAAACTATTATAGAGAGGAATGAAGTCAAGTATCAGGGAGAAGTTTAGAGGGAATAATTGAGAATATAGTCAGATGTAGACTGAGTAGAGCTAAGCAGCTCATTATTGTTTCAAAAGGTCGGGGTTGGATTTGCCTGTTTCCATACGAAGACTGACTCATAGGCTGTCCTTGCTCCCTTCTGCCTAAGAGCACCTTCTATTTTCTTCAAAGAAAAATCGTACAAAACTGCTTAAAAAAAGAAATCTAAGCTAAAACTCAAGGTTCTACATTTAGATAGTTAGGAAGTGTTCCTAAAAGCTGACAGTGTAGGGTGCTAACTGGTTAAGAGAGAGCCCTCAGACTGTGGCTTGTGTGATTTAAGAGGAAAACTGACTGAACCAAGGCTCAGATCCTTAAGCCACCTCAGGATAAGGAAAACTAAGACCATGTTAGTATAGCTAAAAATCAAACTATTCAGATAGTAAATTTTGCCTGCAAGTGATAGATGTCATAAGTCTTGGAAATTCTCATTAAAAAAATGTAACATTTTATTTCCAGTAGGATTCCTGCAAGAGCCTAGCAGAACATGTAATTCTTTTCTTTATAAACTAGAAGATGGATGGAAGGAGAAGTTATTTCTAGATCTTATTTATTTTTCACAACATTTGAGATTAAATTAATTTTGGCAGCTTTATAATTTACTTGGTATGTTCATTGGTTTCTGCCTCTTCTATTCTTGCAGGTTTTGCATTTATATATGAATATGTATATTTATACATATTTATATATGTATTTATATATGAACAGAGATGAACAAAGGACAAATTAGAGTTAATATTTTGATGGATCTGCAAGGGAAGAAGCATGAAACACTCTGCCTTTCATCATAAAAAAATTAAAGCTCCAGAAACATAGTGACATGACAAATACTTATTTAAAGCTATTAAAATATACCAGTTAAAGCTCCTGCCTCTGGCATGTTGATCAAAAGGATGAGAGAGAAAAAACTGATCAATCATATCAGATTTTTACCGAAATAATCAGTGCAAGGTAAACACAACAAATACTTTCTGATGGGCTGATAATAATAATAATTTCGTGTCCATGAAGTTCCCAAAATCCATGAGAGACTGACAAGAAAATGATGCAAATATCTAAGATTTCAGCAGATGAAAACCGGCATTAAACCTAACTGACTATATGTAGATATTTCAAGTTTCAATGTTTTGGGATGAGTACCCTAAATAATTATTCATTTTTTGCCAAGGACTACTGAGTGTAATTTCAGACACAATAAATCAAATCCTTTTTTTTTTTTTTTTCCAAATATCTTATTCAGGATTTGTATAGTTTTTTTGATTTATGCATTAAGGCATTACATTTTAGAGGAAAGCCTGGCTCTTTTTGTAGTTGTGAATAAAAATGTGCAACTACATTGTTAGAGATGCAGCTTGGTCTGAAGGGAGATAAAATATTACATTATTTGAGAATCTGCCACTGAACTGCTTTGAATGATTCTTTTTCCTAAAAGTGTGGACAATGTCACTCTGTCATTGTCATAATTGATATTACATCAGAAAAATACTTGTTTCTTTTCTTTTTCAGAATATTAAACCATTAAACCACGCACCATTTCAACACATAATGAGAATCAGTATGTTCCTATTGCTCACGTATTATGTTGGAATTTGGGAGGTCTAGGTCTTGTTGCTGACTGATGGTGCTTTTATAAAATGTAATTCATTTTTTTGTTTGTTTTCTGAGGTGTAGTAAACTTTATAAATTATAAAATATTACTATAATTCTGTTTCCATGGATTATAACCAGATTTCTTTGTCAGTCATTGCTTTTCTTATTCCATTTGTGCATGCTTTAAATGTGCCTGAACAAACTTTTATACTAATTCTTAAAAGTATACTGATCCTAAAAATTCCCCATACTGTAATATGGCCTTAGAAATAAAAAAGGTAATTATTTTTAGGGCTCCTGAACTCTCAGCAATAGCAAACTTTGCAATGGCTCCAGTGACTCTCATATTGCAGCATGTTTTCACCAACCTTATTTGTGTATACTGGAGGATGGAGAAAAACAAGACAAGCACCTCTATTTAACAGATTTATTTTCATTTCATATGTTTGGACAGATGGTTGTGACTATGACAGAGTGATTATTAAGACAGTGCTTTTGTTCATAAAAACAATATTTTCTCAGATGAAAAGTATGTTTAATGACTGTATTTTCAAAATTTTTATTACTAAAGAAAGATTACTGATCTGATACTGCTAGAGGAATTTTGGCTGTCATCCACTGACATGAAACTGAGTTGTTTTCCAAGGCCTTAGGTGAGGTCCCCACCAACTCAGTGCATGTAAAAATGTTTCGTTATAGTGGCAGTTGAAAGGTATCTTTCTCCTCTTCTGATGCCTGTGATATCAACTCATAATCTAGCTCACATTTATCATCTAAGGCCTGTATCTTCTACCCAATAAATTTTCCTTTAGATATGTTGAAATAGTATGAGGAGAAGTATCTATGCTCCTTGAAGTTTTCAATGCCCATTACTTAGATGTTGACCTTTGCTGGACAAGTGGTGCTAACCAAGCTCTGCTATTGCTTCCCCTCCTCAACTGGAAAGGCAAAGAACCACACTAAAAAAAAAAAAAACTGCTTTGCTGGAAGACCTCTTTGATTATGTGAAAAATCTATACAAAACAAAAGTTTTCAGGAGATTAGAGTTGGTCAATTTTTCTTGCCAAGATTTAAACCAAAATGTTATTTTGAGTAAAATAAAGTTTTTTAGAAATTTTAATCCTTTTTGAAAACATGTTTTGTTTTTGTTTTTTTTTTTCTATTTTTCAGTACTTCAAACATTTTTATTCCAGTGCAAAATTTTGGCATTGATCAAATTGCTGTTTACACGGTCAGCATTTGGGAAACTTTCTCTTAATATTGAAGCATTTCAAATTTTCAAATGAGATTTCCATCTGTTAAAACTCATTGGAAAAACACATGAGTGGGTAGACATAGAGTTTAAAATGTATGGTGTGGAACTTGATCCTTTTCCATGCAAGTTTGAGTCTATGCCATCCTAGGACTGGCAGCAGACTGTGGTGGTTATTTAGCTGAATGTTTTCATTAGATCTGACAGTCTCTTCAGATGTAACATGGTGTGTTCAGTTAACTGCATATTTTGATAGGGATGAATGGTACTGCTAACCTGAATAGCTCTGCTGATTTTTCATGGTTTTGTTTTAGAGAGAGGTAATGAATAACAGTCTTCTAACCAAGGAAAGCAATTGCTTTTGGACATTTATAAAAAATCACTTGGAGAGATGAGAGTTAGATTCCAGGGATGAGAGTACCAAAAATGACTTCACTTATAGCTTATCAACATCTCACTATTGACTTGCTGCTTTTTCAAAAAAGTGGTGAAGTAAATCAGTCATTCAAAACTCCTCTAGTTTCTAGATATTTGTGTGAGGATGGAAAATTGTTTGAAGCACGTGCATATGCATTGGAGGACTTGACTGTTCTCAAGTGGATTCAATAAATTTTATAAGTTTGGTAGGAAGTGAGCAGGAAAAAAAAGGGTTATTGAGGCCCTAGAATTAAATACAGAAGGTTATGTTTTAGCAGAAGTCAAAGATAGCTATGTTAATCACCAAAACTATTTAGAACATGAAACCTCTTTTTCCATCTTTCTTTCACCTTCCTAGCAAGTGATAATTGTTCATGACCTCCCGGTTATTCAAGCAGTTAGGCTTGTTTTATGTCAACCAAAAGCATTCTTAGCTCTTAGCAAGCACTTGTGAGGAGTTATGTAAAAAATCTGTGGTAGCTGTGAAAAAATTCCTCATTGCAACTGCAGCTGTGAAGCTGATAATGTACTTCCATAATACAGTTTTACACATGGAGCTTTCAGGACAGTATTTATAAGACTTGGAATTAGTCACCTGAAACTTCATCAGCTCTTCAAGTCCTAAAGACAAATAATATGCTGGTGGGCTCTTTTCTAAATGTTCTGTTCTTGCACCACTCACTGTAGATGCAAAGCTGGGATGTGTACCTTCATTTATATTTAAATAACCTGTTATTGATTTTTTGTTCTTACCTTCCTTCTGGCTTCACAAGACAAGCAAAAAGTGAGATGACTTTGCTCTTTCAATGATCACATAGCTCCTCTGATGCAACATTTCTGTTATGCTGAACTGATGTCCATAGTAGTGCATTCTCATTTCTCATGTTCTAGAGGGACATCACCCTGTGTAGTGTAATGAAAACACAACACTTATACAATTTTAGTATTAAGATTTGTGGGTTTTAAAATGCAACAGAGGGTTTTTTATTAGTCTAAATTTTAGATTAGATTTTTTGTTCTAAGAATAAATGAATATTGCCTAATGAAGGTAAGACCTGTTTCTTGCATGACATGAATATGATTCTGCATGATATAAACAAGCTTATTTCTGCAGCACAGTTTGTTAAAGGGAAATGTGTAACTAAAAGTTCTGTAAACTAGGGCACAGTAATGAAAAATCTTCACAGTTCCAAAATACTAGATTTGAATAAGCACACAAAAAATTCAACTATGTACAGCTTTACTCATTGCCATGTTGTCTTAAAATCTATCCTTTTGATTGTAAGGTTACATGTTTACATCTGATGTAATCTAGTGATTTTTGGTCAATCTTCAATCCTAATGCACAGTGTTATAAAACCCTGAAGACTCAGTGATAAATGGAAATAATTTTGCATTGATAGCATTATCATAATTCAGAAATTCTTCAACAGAGAGATATTAATGTTCTGCATGTATAGGGGAAACAGTTACCTTGGTTTTGTGCCACAGAGTGAATGTATATACAGTGGCATTAAAACTGTTGCTTTTGAATAGGTTTTAATCATTGCCAATGAGTGTCCTAGGGTGACATTACGATGCTTGTATTCTCATTTGTGTGTTCTGTTTCTGCTGGATATTATGTTCTGTGCCTTCAAGACTGGCTCTGAAGAGTGAATGTTTTGTTTTGGTTTTGCTATCAGCCGCTCCCCCACAGCTGGCGGGACACAGAGATGGGGCACTACTTAGTGCTGCTTTTGCTTTTTGCTTGGCTTTTCACTTTGCTCTTGCTCTTGCTTCCACTTTGCTCCTGTTTGCTCTTGCTTTTTGTTTCTGCTCATTAGTTAGTTTAGCTAAGCAGTCCAATTTTTTCCTGGACTGTTTCTCCTTTCCCTTATTTTGGACTGGGACCTGGGAACACTGAAAGTTTACACCTTGTCGCTGCAGCAGCTGCTCCAGTGCTGGAGGGATTGCTAACAGAGTGACCACCCCTAAGAGAGACTTTCTGAATTTGTCATCTTTTTCAGAGCAGTGAAAGAGTGGTGTCATCTGGTATTGTTAATTTTGTGTGCTGGGGAGTGCTGTGCCTGTTAAATAAACAGGTTCATTCCGCTTTTCTCCGAGGAAGCCTTCCTGAACTGGTTGCAGGGAGGGGCCATGTGGGTTTGTTTTCTGGAGGGGCCCCCTTTTGGAGGTTATCTCCCAAATTTACCCTAAACCAGGACAATGAGTTATAAAGCAATTGCTATTTCCAAATTGCTAATTGCTAGTTGACAAGAACAAAAAACCCAACAAAAACATTAGCAGCAAAACCTCCCCTAAAAAAAAAAAAACAAAAAAACCTCCAAAAAACTAAAAGTTGTGCAATATAAATAAAATTTAGCATCAGTTTTCAATTTCCTACACCTTCTTTTGTTTAAATTTATTTTCTATCTGTGTGGCTTGTTTTGTATTCTGTAAACTTTTAGTTTGTATCCCCTGGTCACCATTTTATCTTTTGTTTGTAGTCTGATTTTCCAGCGGATCTCATGCCAGGGTCATGTAGTTTGCATCTCATCTCTGTTACAGTGACACTTGTGTTATGCAGTTCATTTTAAAGTCCAGGTATTGCAGTCATCCAGGTTGACTCTTTAGATAAATCTCACATAAAATGTCTTTTAACATTTGCAATAAGAGATTTGTGTTTTTGCAGACGAACAAAAAGGTTTAATTTTCTGGTTGTCACTAAATCACACTATCTTGTTCTATCTTCAAGGATACAGTCTTCTAGAGAATCAAAACAGAAAGCAGGAGTATTTGTAAGTATACTGTGAGCTCATAACTCTTTATTATTTTGCTGATCCTGCATTGTGCATATATAATTACTGTGGAAGACAAAATCATCTTGTTAACATTTTAGATGAAGGTTCAAGGACCACATAAAATGGATCAAGGCAAGTCTATGCAGAAAACAATCATTTTGATAAGCTGTTGATGGACTCTCTGAAAACAAATACAATATATGCTTAGTTATATTATTATCATAATCAAGATCACAAAAAAAATTAAAATTCCCTTTACAGTTGAGATATACAGACTAATTTTGCATATTTTAACATTTATTCATTCTTTTTGAATTATCCTACATGTTAGACTTTATTGTTGAACAGATTTACTTCCTTTGGGATACAGAATACCCATGTATTTTCTATTAACAGAATGAATTTCATAATAAATTATATATCAAGCACAAATTTATGTAAGGTCTGAGTTATTTTTAATATTGTTATCTCAGTTTAAAAGTATCTAATGATTAAAATAGCACCTTTATTAATTTCCGCTCATATTCTATTGACTTAAAAGGAATTATAAGTCTACAAGCATTCTGTTTACATTAGTAGTATTGCCTAGTATTTTTGAGTAATTTTCCTCAAAATAAAAACTAAAAATTATTTTATAATTTTTCTAGTCATGAAGAGCATTTACTTAAAATAGTATTCATGTCAACACTTACTATTTTTTTTTTTATTTTCTTAAATGCTATATTTATTTCTCTTAGCCTTCTTCTGTAGGCATCCTTATGGCCCTGTGTGATTTTTAAACATACTACAAAACAGACCCTGTTCTTAACCTCAATAATCTTGTGTTCTAATAAAGGAGGATGTAATACATAATTTGAACCACGTTCATTTTATAGAAGTAACAAAAACTTGAATGCTGCATTAATTTATACTGAAAAGAAAATGAAAGCTGTAGGTAAATAATTAACATTTATTTAGTTAGAGAGTTATGCATTGAGGTCTATAACACTGACATATATTGAAAATAATTTTGCAAAGAAATCCTATGTCACAGTCCCATAATGGCAACTAGTACATATGGAGGACATTCTACATACTTCTGAAAGTGTGAATTTTAACTATTTTGAGTTTGATCCACCAAAAAAAGCATCTTTCTAACTTTAAGTTTGCAAGTACTATTCTGAGGCATCCCTAGATCTGAAGCAAAGCCATTATTTTAAATGTTATTTTTGGGTCAAGATTAGAGAGATGACCTTGTGGATGCTTTCTTAAAAAAATAATAACAGCAGACAAAAAATACAAAACACACACACACTTGCCTCCCAAACATTTCAAGACCTAGAATCTTCTTTTCCATAGTTATGTGAACTCCATTCTCAAGTAAGCTAGATACCAGTTTCAGTTAGTTGGGCTCAGAACGGCTTTTCACAAAGTTAATCTGCTTTGAACAGAATTTAATCTGAGAGACATTTCTGGGATTTGATGCAGAATCATAGAAAAATATAAAATCAAATTCACAGATTTTTGAAAAACCCTTTTGAAGAACAGTCAGGTGATAGTTAAGTACTGAAGTCTATGCTTCAGGTACTTAGTATTTACTACATCCTTGCTGTGGCGTCATGTCATTACCTTACCGTCAGGCCCTTCAGCCATCCCTGTCATCTCTGCTGGATTCTGTGTATAATTTTAGCACAAAGTAGACACATATGAGGGAGACACTACAGCAGTAATCTAGAAATCCCAGTGGGTCATGGGAGCAGCATGAGAACTTGCCTTTTAAAGCTTGGCTTTCTGTGTGACAGCATTTATGCAAGCTGATGAGTCTTTCATAGCTTAGATGAGTATTCTAAATACAGGACTCTACATTTTGGAGTAAAAGAAAATGGTTTGGGCTTTTTTCTGCACAAAGTTGACAAACTTTTGTTCAAGTGTATGTTGGTATCTCAATTAGTTAGAGGAAGGGTAATCTTTTTCTAATCTAGCCTTAAAATATAAATAGGACAGTGGGGAGTGGAAGTAAAACACTGAAGTAGTAAAAGGCCTCAAACACTGTTAAATTGTAGTTTTCTGTAAAGCTTCAGTTCTGGATCATTCTGATGGGTGCTGCTCCACTATTTGTGTTACTACCTTCTTTCAGGGCTTTAAGTTCTTCTTCACTTCTGTTGATATTTGCAGCTTGCTTTCACAACTTGACCAGTTCTTCTTTCTTTGGGATTATCCAGTTCAGAAGAGGCTCTCCGGATTTTGGTTTATAGGTCACATATGTCAAGACATATGTTCAGAACATATTGTCAGGACACTCTGCATATCTCCTGGATATATGTGCTCAACCCTAATGTGCTTCCAGCAAATATTAGGATGATGGAATTCCTGGTTGAACATCTGGGCTCGGTGTGACTCATGAATAACAGGATTTGTTTCAAAAAACTTTCATAAGAATAATTTAATGTTTTCCACAATTATTACTTTCCAGGTATTACATATCTATTAGGCTATCAAAGCATATTTTTCAATTCTTTCTGTTTAATCCATAGCTGTGCTCTAAGTGACCTTCTGACCACAATTAATATCCTGAATAAAGGAATTAATGATAGCTGTTTAATTATTCATTCAATTCAGTTTATTATGAATCATTCTAAAATCTTAGCAAGACCTGCAAGATTTCAGCTGAAAAGATATTAACTGACTGTAATTGTTAGACTAGTGAGCTTAAAAAATGAACATTATAAAAGACAAATAGTAATTATTTCATATTTTACCCATTCTAAGGCTGAGGGATCTGCACTATTTTCAGTCTAGATTTCCTTCTGAAAAGTTTTTTAAAAATAATTGTGGATCAAATGACAAAGAAAAATAATCTTATTTTTTAATTTATGTCAGATATTTGATTGTTTGGATGGAATTTACTATGGAATTCTGTTGGACAACTTCCAAGATCAGAAGAAGCTATACTTATGTCCATTTTAATAACCCATAGGAAGTGGTGTCAAATAAAAAAGTAATTTTGCATTGCATCTGATCCAAAAAGTATCAATTCAGTTTGGTAATAATTTAAAGTGATGCATACACTACCAAAATATTTTGGTGATGAGCCCTTGCTTCAATTTGGCTAATTAGATAATTATAAATAATCTAATTTAAAGTTTTCCCTCCAACTCAGAATATCCAATGATTCTGTGATATTTCTTCCTTTGCTCATACAAAGGATTTGATTTCAGGGTAATTATTTGTCAGATATATATCTGTTTGCCTGCATTCTGCTGCTTTCTACTTTGAGTGATGTGTAAGCGTGAGCAAATTAAGTGACCCCATAAGTCACACATGTAAGTAGGAAAAGGTAAAATTCCTATTGTTGCATCTGCATGCACTTATTCATGAGTATGTGTTTGATACATGAATACCTGTGTGGTTTTTAGCCACTAAATTTGATCTTTTTTTTTGACTGAAATTATTATAATTAAAGTGTTGCTTAGCTTATTAAAAGTGAGATGTAGCTGGGAATTTTCTCCTTTTGTACTTTTGAAATTTAGCTCTTAACCATACCAGTTCTTAAATAAACATACTTGAGTTGACTCCAAGTTACTCCATTTGCCCCTTCAGTGCAACGAAGTTGTTGGGTTATCCCATATTTTTGATTTCTGGTAAAGAGTCTCTCAGAGATTGGGAGGTCTGTTTCAGATTGTTGCCATTGCAATTGGAAAAAAAAAAAAAAAAAGATATTTTAATTTCTATTATATCTTATTATGTTATGAAAAGATTACATAAGTTACATAAGAATTCTGTGAAATAATAATTTCTATATGACTTAGAGTACTGAATGACTTTGGATGAATATATGAGTCAAAATATTCCTAGTATTTTTCAGGGTCATAATGATTTTAATTTACTCATAGTGTTACCTAAATGGAGGTCTCTACTTTCTGTTCTTCCAGTCAATCTCTATATCACATTCACATTTATAATTACAGCCACTGTACAAGAGTAGTGCAAGGATTGATGAACAATCCCATAATCTGAGGGATGGAAGAAAATATTCAATTATCTGCCTCACCATTTCTGATCAGAGAAAACTTAATTACAGGTTATATTTATACCCATTCTTCACTAGATGAAAGAAAGAGCAGTCACACACAGGAATAGGCAAGTGTGAGATATTGTAAATCATATTGTCATTTACGAATTAAACTTTTTGTGAAAAAGTACAATAACTGTAAATTTAGATACTTCAGTATTGAAATATTTCTCTTTTATCACAGAAAAAAAACCTGCAGAATCATATAAAAAATATAAAATCTTTTCCTTTTGATCTTTCTAAATCTGCCATTAAAATATTTTCTAGTAGATATATGTTTTGAATAATCATACTTGAACCTATTGTTTCAAAATTCTTGAAACCCATACATTATTTAAGATCAATAACATTCTGTTCTTTTCATGCAGTAGAAAGAGAAGTACATGAGCAGCAGCTCATGATCTTCCATGTAATGCACCCTATCAGGGAGGCAGAGAAATCACATAAATTACCAAGAATAGTATGAGCAAACCCACAACAGAGCTGGAAACATAGCTTACATCTCTGCAGGCTCCACTTGTGTGATTCTACAAACATATGGAGGATGTGCTGTTCATTTGTATATCTCCTCAGTCAGGAACATCACCTCTAACATCCCAGCCAAGTGTTGTAATAAAATGTGTTACCCTTTCCTGCAGTAATGTGAGGATCCTGTTCTATACTCAGTACTCCTTTCATGTGGTGCAAACATTTTATTTATACAACAAATATCTTTAAGAACTGTAGATAAGCAATATTCACTGACCTAGAGTATAAATATTCTAAACAAGATATCAGTGTAGAGATGCATGGCTGTATCATGCTGTCCTTCACTAATATATTTTCAGTGTTTTTTTCCTAGCTCATGCTTTTCCCTGTCAGCTGAAAGGATACTCCAGGGTTTTCCACAATCCTTATTCTATACTATCACTACCAGGGGATTGAATCTGGCCTCATACCTTAGATGAGAAGGATGCTCATTTACTACTTTGTTCACATAAAGCACCCTTCCTATAAACACAGTTATTCACAATAAAATGTCGAATCTGACTGATTCAGTCTCTCATAAGCAACAGAAAATATCTAAAGCAATTAGACACCTCCAAATGCAGTAAAAATTATTTTTTGCACAAATTCCTTTATTTCTCCAACATATAAATCTTAGCCTCTGGCCCTCTGTTGTGCTGCAATAGAACTAAGTCTGAGTGGGTTATTTGCTATGGTAAAATACACTCTTGCTATTGCTTTTATAACACAGCTATGACTATTACAGATCAGTACTACAGTATTAACAATTTACTGAAATGCATTAGTAACTTAGTGCAATCTGGACATTAGATTTACTGTGCAATTACAAAACTAACTCCCAAATACAAATACAAAACTAACTCCCAAACTAATCACATGCTGAATGACACAAGGACTATCAATCCTTAGACAAAGTATATCCAAAGCACTGGTGTAACAAAGTTTTGTCTTAGTGACTACTTTATCACTCCTGAAATATTTTTTTTTTCCTAAATAAAATGATTGATGCATCTACTTTAGTAGTTTTTGGGACTAAAAGTGTTGACAGTGCTGTACTACAGTGCAAGGACATTACCACCTTTTATGCTGTATTTTGAAGGGAAGAAGTCTCTCTGGGTTCATCCTTTTGCTTTTAGGCTAGTAGGAGGAAGATTAACTGAGGCCAGACAGGTCTAGAGTCTTCTGGAGTGTAATATACGGCTCAGTTAAGGCAATAAATTAGAATAAAATACCTTTGTCTTCTCCATTTTGAAGCAGATATGACTGAGATGTGAGGCTCTTTATCTAAAATTCAGTAGAAAGAAGATGATACTGTGAATTCATGAAAGGAGATTAACTAGTGATAGTGATTGTAATGTAAATGTAAAGCTCTATTTCTATTTTTGGGAGAAATAAAGCTATTTCTCCTATATTTATTTTTAACTGCTTTACAGAGATTTTTGTCTAGATGCCAGTTATTATCTATAAAAAATGGGCATAGACTGGGGTTTTGTCATCTTCTAAATTGAAAGACTTCCATGGAAATTTAGATATGATACCTTTTCTTGAAAACAGAAGCATGTGAGTTGAGTGATCTGTTCAAGGTATACAAGTGTATCCATGTGTTTGATCCCAGAAAACATGTTTCAGCAGTGTGTTGTATAACAGTCTCTCCATCTTTGTGCCATAAAATTCAGTCTGTTGCTTTTTCAGAAAGAAGTTATATACCATTTCACAAATTTACCAGCCTACATTTTACAAATTCACTCCCAGTCCTCATCCTACATTCCATGAAGAGAATCTTTTGGAATCTCTCACTTTGGGTTGTTGAGCTATGTGTACATATTCAGATTCTGTCTGCTTTGTGCCTGTACCACTGCTATTTTGCTTGGTACTGTCATTTATGTACTCACAAAAGATGGACAAGTCTTCCAGAGAGAAGGAATGGCTTTTAATAGAGGCAACTAAATGAGATGTTGGAATAAAACTTAGGAAAATTCTTTGTATGCATTCATTCTTCAGATTTTCAGAGGGTTATATCTACTCTGTAAACAGCAACCTTGAAATTCTGTACACTTAGTCATCCATTTCCAGGACTCAGCTGAAATGTGTTGTGACATCTTTCTGGACTTATTTGTTTCTCCTCCTAAACATCTCATTCTGAGACTTACCACTCTGCCAATGTTTTTCAGTGTTCCAGTCCTTTTTTCATTATTGATGCTTCACAATTTTTGGGGTCCTATTCAAGTGTCAGAACATTTGGGCTTTTTTTTTATTAAGGCATTCTCTCATGTCAAATCATATGTGACCTGTGATTAGCAGGTCATACTGGGTCTCATGTAAGAACAGTTGGTTCACTTTGGCCTTTCATGTTTCACAGTTACTTTCTCTCTGATGAAAAGAGAAAATCTATTGTTCACATAGCATGCCAAAGAATCTGCGAGTACATGGTGCTGAGCTTGAGCTAATTTATCTTGAGACAGACTTACTAACTGTCTCTGCCCTGGCTAATGGAAATATTCTGTATTCTGGGTTCAAAGCAGTGCTGTGAACTCTGTGCTCATCCCTGAGACATAGTTCGAAGTATCTGTGATATTCTTTGGTGGCCCATAGTCAATCTTCAGGAGACCTGATTTGGAAACAAATACAGAAATTATTCTAATTATCAAACAGTCTTAAAATATGTATCAGTATCATAAGATAAATGAAGCCACTTCCTGGCACCAGCATTCTTTGCATTTCTAGAAGCAGTACATCTGCAAACAGCCTGAGATTAAACTCAAGAGGGGCAAAGGTAACAGAATGGTAAAAACAACACCTTTGACAGGCTGTCAGGTTATTTTCCTCTGTAAAAGTATGAAGTTTACATCAGTTTATGCCAGAAGGTACAACCTTTTTGTCAGTGTTTTGCAGCATGAGTTTCATTTCATTGATACCAAGTTCATTTTTTTAGAAACAACTACATAGATGTCAGTAGGATACTGGCTGTCAGAGATTTTTTGGCTTTGTTTTTGTTTTTTGGTTTTCCCGAGATTAAAGTAGCATGTTTTTAACCATACTCTCTTGGTTATTCAAGCCCGTGTTCATGCCCAGTATAAAATTAGGCCCTCTTAGTAATTCAGAATAATATGCTGAATATTATAATATACATGAAATTATTATGCTGCACAAAGAAAGGACACTATCTTGGAATAACTTTGAAATGTCAGAGAACAAAATGTAATTAAAATTAAAACTTAGAATTGAAATGGAATATTGATCCATTTCATATTAGATCAATACAGTCAATGTTAATCAAAAATGCTTTTTCTTCACTTAAACACAGTGTTCTAAAACTCCTGCAGGTGTTCCTGGTCTGAATAATTGCTAAAATATTCACTATATATTGTCTTTCAATTTTTTAATAAAACCTAATTATCAGGAAACCATTTGGAAACCATTTTAATATTTTCCCCTAAGCAGAGAGGAAAAAGAGTTTTAAAATTTAGAGTTTTTTACTTTTTCTAAATGAGGGAGGTACTGTTGCACCTTTTATCAGGATTAGTCTTCCATCTTTTCTTCCTTTTAGCATTGGAGAAGTTTGGAAACAGAGTAGAAAAAAAAATCAGCGCAGAAAAAGAATAGATTTTTTACTCTTTCTGGAAAACATGGGGAGGTTAATATGAAAAGAACAGCAAAAAGACAAAAAAAAATAAATCAAAACACCAGGAGTTGATTTTGAGGCATTCAGAAATGGAGAGGAAAAAAGATGATAAAGATGACACACTGCATTCCATAGCAAGCCTCTTTCTTTTAATATTCCACCCGATTTCGGTCTAACCATTTTCTCATCATAAGCACTATTTATGTGTTAATGTCATAAGTATAGCAGAAGCAAAATCTGAGGGAAAAACTAGCAAAACCTTATCTGGTTTGGTTTTGTTTATGTCTGTTATTATGCAACACTCTTTTGCTATGACCAGAAAGGATAAGATTAAAGCATTTTCAAATTTTTAGCAAGAAATTAGGGACAGAAATCTTAGAATGCAATATCTTTTCTTATCTCTATTATGGTAGAGAGTTTGAATGAGTATGGCTCACCTTTTGCAGTACTTTTTCCTTCCCACTTTACAATAAGGACCAATTACTACCTGAGATGTGGTATAAACGGGTAAGATTCAATGAAACACAAAAGTGAAAAGTGAAATCCCCGAGATCTGAAAAGCAAGAAAGTGACGTGTCAGAAACTGAGATCTTGGTCTAAAAACTGAGCATAACTCATTCACTATAGAAGTCAAATGACCTCCTCAGGATCAATCAATTTTAAGGTCATGCAGGGAATTTTTTCCAGTAGCAGGCACTGAGACCTGATCTGTCCCTATCCAACGTACTCAAGAAAAGATTTGTCCTATTTTGTTCTTTTTCTTCTCTCATTTTTCTACCAGCTCAAGCTGTCCAGTTCTCTTTTGTTTGCAAAGAAGTAGTGAGCATTTCTCTCTTGTTCTTCTTTCCATTATCTCCACATTTTCCTAAAGTTTTAACTGTAAATTAGGATTATGTAGTGTGTCAGAAATTTCTTATAAGAGCTCTGATATACTGCATAAGATTTTTTATAGACATAATTATATTCAAAACATTAGTTATTTGCTGCTGGCATATAACTCTTTCCTTCACAAAATAGGGGTGCCTCTTTTATAAGATTTGCATCTCCAGCTGCAGCAGATTATACCCAGGAACACATAGTGCTACACTTTTACTTTTCAGGTCTGCTGAATTTATCGCTGGCAAACGAAAAGAATTTATAACCCTTTTCTCCAGTAATTTGCACTATTTTTGAATTTGCAATTGTGAATGAGACCAGACTTATAGTGTAAACCACAGTAGGACCCACCTGGGGTCCTACTGAACACAACCAAAGTTGTAATTCCAAATTGGTTCCAATTGGAAATTAAGCCTAGCCACACTCGGCACATCAAATCTCTGAGGACCAGATGGAGTGCAAGGGAGGTTTATTTTCTGCCAAACTTCTAGAATCTTAATGCAACAATCTTCCACTTTACCGAATAATTTTTTTGAAAACCCACTAAACAACAACAACAAGAAAAATAAATTAGGAGAATTTTTTAAAATTAAAATTTAAATTTAAATTTTCTAAAATTTAAATTTAAATATTTTTGAATTGATGAAAGGAAACCAGAAGACGAGGATAAAAAATTGTATTTATTATTTAAAAGAAGCATTGAGTTTAATATCCTATTAAGACTCCAATGTGATTTGCTCTTTGTAAAACTTAGAAGGGAAATAAAAAGTGGGAAAGGTCTAATGCCCCTTTTGATGAGGGTAGTTAACCATTGAAGTGGTTTTAAAAGGTCATATTTTACTACGGTCACTAAAACATAGTATTTGTGGCTCTTATTATGGAGATCCTCAGAGAGATAATTTTGGACACAAAAATAAAGATATTTATGTTTCTCTAACATAATCTACCTACAATCCTTTAATTTTATTCACAACAATTAAACTTGCAGTCTCTTTAAGTCTCACAGTTGAAGGATCATGTTATTGATTTCTCTTTACTTTCTGTTCAGTGAGAAAGTCTTTGTAACTTGATTTATTGGTAAGATTTCCATGATTCCCAGGCTTGAAAGTAAGTAGCAATTAATTGTCTCCCCTTAGTGTCTCTCTAGAGGTAACACTACAGTGGCAATTTAGTCATTGACTTTCTCAAGATTTGGAGGTAAAGATTTTAAAATTTAGATTGACCTTGCTCAAAAGACAGGAATTTTCAAAGGTATAATCAGTGTGGTCCTGAGATGCACTGCAGTTTTTCTTCAAGTATATTTTAATTCTGATTTTAGTTGCAGATAGCTTCTGATTGCTCTAGTATGATACTTAAATTATTGTTACCGCTCCAGTAATGCAGGCACAGGAACACTACAGACTACAGGCAAAATAAAGCTTTAAACTCATCCTGACTTTATAAGAAAAAATTTGTGGAGTAGTGGAGAGAATAACTGAAAGCACTACGATAAAAAAAAACCCAAAATCCTCTGTCTTCATTGTCTGAACAACTTGATTAGCGAGTAGCTTTGGTTTTGCATCTTGTGATGTATATCTTTAATTGGTGGTTACAGATTAGCATGGCAATGGTATCTTCCAGACTTATAGATTTTTTGTATAAATTGCATCATTCTTTTCAATATTGCTGCATACAGAGCAACAGTTCCCTGTAAAAAAGTAGCAGAAGTGTCTGATGGACTAGCATAGTCAGGAGAATGATATTTAAATGCTACCCGGTGTCCTTGGCGAATATCCATTAGTTGTTGAAACAAACCTCTACCAAAATACCAAGCTATTGTATCATAATATATCAAGGAACTGGCAACCAGTTTGACTTGCTGATATTCACAAGCAGGTTCTCTTGGAAACTGAGCAATTTTCTTGCTCTGAGTGTGAGGAATTTGATGAGGTTAGTTTGGGGTTTAACACATTCTGGTATTGTACCCTGCATAAGCTTAATTACTATTTCTTTGAATTTTACAGTGAAAGACACATTTTTATAATGATAAATTATATTAAGGGAGGAAATTACTTGGAAAATTAAGGTACTTTCTCATAAAACTTTTTATTCTTCCATTTTTGAGAGAACGCTGCCCTCATCATTTGGAGAAAGTTCATTAATGTTGACATTTCCTGTCAAGACTTTTTAAATAAGTTTGTAAATATTAATATCCTTTTAAATTAAATTGGAGGAAGAAATTTTAAATGTATAAAATACATCCATGTAAGTTTCAGACTTATCAGAAGCTCTAAAAATAGGGCAGAAAGGTGTGTTCCTATGGGAGCAATGTAGAGCCTCAGCTGCCACTTTAGATGCCCACACAAATCATGACTTGACCTCTACAAATCAGATGCATGCCTTCCTTTTTATAACCATAATTGTCATTTTGTAGTTAACTTCACGCTTAACCTCTGGTATATCCTGTCACTTATTTTGCTGGGAAGGTGGAATGTAAATTTTGAAATGTGAATCAGCATAATGGAAAGTTGCTCAAAGTATTGCATTTATACTCTGCAATTGCATTCTAAGAGTTTTACTGACCTTGGGGAATGCAAGTAAAAATCATTTCCACAAAAATTGAACATGTATTTTCTAGGAACCTGTAGATAAACCTTATGAGCCTTTGAGAACTTATTAGATGGGCACAGCTTTCTCATTTTTGAGCTTTATCATCTAGCTAAAGCACTTTGAAGTAGTTTTACAGATTTGTGTAGTGGAGAAAAGTCAATTACAGCCTTGAATTTATTACCATTTAGAAACTGATACATTGCCAGACAAATTAGGGGACCACCAAATTATTAACTTTATTGCAAAGCCAGAAATGCTCAGCAAATACGTGTGTCTAAATTTATTCCATTGGTTTCTATTGCTTTTTATGTGTTTTTTACAAATTATGAAGATTAAAAAATAGATGTTAACTAAATGCTGCTGAAATGTACATTGTCGTGGGGAAACTACTCAGTTTTCCATAAGTAGCAGAATATACTTGTAATATTTTGGTAAGTATATGTTTTGGTAAGTACACTTTGGGGTCCAGAGCTAAGGCCTATTTATTACAATGGACCTATGTACTGGGTTAGTGTGGTCAGGTTTGAGTAGCAGAGGGGCTACAGGGGTGGCTGTGTGAGAAGGTGCTGGAAACTTCCCCTTGTCTGACAGGGCCAATGCCAGCCTGCTCCTGGGTGGACCCACCACTGGCCAAGGCCGAGCCCATGGGAAATAATGGTGGCAACGCTGGGATAGTATGTTTTAGAATAGGACAAAAACTGTGCAAGTGATGTCAGAGGAGTAAAAATATATGGGATAAACAACTCTGCAGACATCAAGGGCAGTGGAAGAGGATGGGTAAGAGGTGCTTCAGGCAGCAGAGCTGAGATTCTCCTGCAGCCTTTGGAGGAAACCATGGTGAGGCAGCTGTGCCCCTGCAGCTAATGGAAGTCCATGGGAGCAGAGATCCACCTGCAGCCTGCGGAAGAGCCAAGCCAGAAGAGATGGATGCACAAAGAAAACTGTGACCATGTATAAATATACATTAATCAGGCTCCTGGCAGGATCTATTGACTCATGGAGAGAGAAGCCCATGCTGAAGCAGGTTTTAAAGCAGGACTTGTAATCCAGTGGGGTGTCCATACAAGACTACATCATGCCTGTAGAACTGTGTCCTTGGAAGGAACCAACACTGCTGTAGTTTGTGGAAAACTTTAGCTCACAGGAGGAACTCACATGGGAGAAGTTCATGGAACACTCTCCCACGGTGGGTACCCCAAGCTGGAACAGGGGAAGAGTTCTCTCCCTCTAAGCAGGAAAGAGTGGCAGAGACAATGTATGATGACCTGACCAAAACTCCAATCCCACAACCTGCTGTGCCTCTGTGGGAGAGAAGGTAGAAAATCAGAGAATATAGTTAAATCTGGGAAGAAGGGAGGTATGAGGAGAAGACATTTTTAAATTTTGATTTTATTTTGCATTATCCTACTCTGATTTGATCGGTTGTAAATTTCATTCCTTTCCCCAAATCAAGTCTGTTTTACCTATGACGGTAATTGGTGAGTGATCTTTCCCTGTCCTTATCCCTGCCCATAGGTCTTTTGTTATACTTTTTCTCCTCTGTCTAGCTGATGAGGAGAGTAATAAAACACTTTTGGTGGACATCTGGTGTCCAGCCAGGATCAGCAACCTTCACAAAACTGAAAATTGTATGGCACTGCTGCTTTTATTCCCAAAAGAGTATCAATTAAACTTTGAATTTGTACGTATATAGAAATAATCCTAACAATAAGATAAAAAACCTCCAGCTGTATCAACAAAACTGAACTTCTTTCATCAAGAGAATCCTCAGTTAAAGGGTGGAAACAAGTTTGGTTTGATAATCGGCTTGTTCTCACTTGCTTTTGAAGTCTCAGGTTCCTAATTAGCAGCTCACAGCATGCTTCCCATGTGCAATGACTGAGAAAAAAAAGGGCCTCCTCATCCACTAATGAGAATCTCTATTTTTTTTCTTCTTTGTTACAGGTATTTACACTTTATTTCATGTTATTGAGCATGAAAGATTAATTCCTTTAAAGATTTTTCTAAATGGTATTTTCCATTCTGATTCATTATCTTGCCTAGGAAATCAAAACCAAAAACACTTTCGACTCAGTAATTTCTCAGAGTGAGAAAATGGTGGCTTCTTTGAAGTCAGGGAAATATTCTATTTAAGTTTGATAACTCAAGGGTTGTTCTAGTTCAAATGCAGGATGAATAATATGAAGTGGTTGTTTACAAGTGGAAAAGTACCATGAAGTTTAAAACAAACTACGGTATATTACAGTGCCAGATGCTGCTGTGGAATGAGAAGGCATAACAGCAGAGTTACCTCCAGCTATTTAAACAGATAAATTCCAGATTTACCGGCAGTACTGTCAGCTGTATGTGACTCTGGGTTCCTTCTTTAATATGTGTCCTTGACAACAAGACCTTCTAAAGTACTCTGATAAGGGATTTTTGACTCAACATGTATTTGCATGCTTGGGAAACCTATAATAACATTGCAAAACCCATCATCTTCACTTTTAAATTCTATGGTGTTTATATCTTTGATAAAATTCACTCTGCAGTTTTCTGGCAAAAATGAAAAGTAGGATATCACAGTGGAGGTATGACTGAAAAGAACTTGATTCTGTATTGAAATAACATTTATAATATTATTAAATATAGTTTATTTTTTGAACAATAAAAAAATTTAATCCTTGTGCTTAAATAGTGGAATGAGCATTAACTACTTGAAATCTTTGTCACTTGTGTCTCCTGACATGTCCTAGGAAGCCCTTAGAGAGTCACAAGTCTTGTTATCCACAGTTCATCCATCATAATTTCAAAAATGCTGCTCTTTATTAAAGTATGTATTTTATGAAATTATCATTGTTAAAACTGTAAAATTTATAAAACTCATCTTCATTTCACACTTTAATCTGCAGAACCACATTTGTACAAACATACCAGCTAGAATCAGAGATCTCAGAGCAAAATAACCAAAAAGTATTCAGATACACTTCTTACCAGTAGTCTATTTAGACCAAAAGAGAGATCATAAGCCCTGAAACAAATGAAGGTACATGGATGAGAGAAATGTGTGTTTAGTGCTGTAATGAAAAGCATTCAAAGATACTTGCTGTATTGGCCGTGAGAAAACAGTGTGAAAAGTGGCTTAGTGGAACACTTGGAAATCTCAGTTGTTATTAAAAGGGTCTGCAACATTAGCGCTTTCTTTCAAAATATCAAAACCTGTAGCCCTTACATCAGCTGGTACCAAGCCTTGGTACCGTTTCACTGCACAAGATAAGCCCATTCTCTTGCCTTGAAAAGATTACCTAATTGCATTGAAGTACTTATCTTTTATAATAAATGATTGAAAAAATTGCTTGCATCATTTCTTCTTTCTGTGCTTTACAAAAAATGGCTGAGTTTTTAATGGCTTTTCTGAATGCCAGAAGAGTTTCTTCTTGATCTTGTTTTAGTGTTCATCAGAGAACAAAAGAGATTCATGAGTCTTAGGTTGCCTGTCAGCATATTATCCTCTTCCTGCCTCTTTTCTATTTTATTTCTTTCTTATGGAAGGTTGCCAAAGATGTTCAGTATTGCTTCCACTTATTCTTGTGTTTTCAGCAGATTTAAACAAAAGAAAACATAGAGTAAGTGGGAAATTACATATAATACCTGGATGAGAAAACTACAAATGCCTTTATGCCATTTCATAAAATTACCAGAGAGAACTTCAGTTGTAGTGCTCAGAAAGACTAGCTCAGACACTTAAAATTGTCACACTTGTTTGAAGATAACAATTATACAGCTGTTTACAGAATATAACTTGTGTACCAGCCTCTTATGATTTTATTATTCTATTCTTCCATAGAATCTCCACCAATGGTAAACGATAGTACAACAAAATAGAGTTCTGTTTAATGTAAGAAACAAAGGGTTGGAAGAGAAAAAAAAAAAAACATTTTTGTATAGCCTCTAAAAGCAGGAGATAAATTTATTTTTAGGTTTCCCAAGATGGATTTGTATGTACAGAATTTCAGTGATGGCTAGATCTTGTTCTAATATACAGGCAAATACATTTCCATGAGTGAAATTAGAGTTCCAAGGTTTCCCACCCAATTTTCTGTGCATTTTTACATATAGTGCAAAGAAATACTGTAAAATATCTATACAGTTCAGTAACGATTTGTTCATAGTGAAGCCATATTCTTTCAAACTGTGAATTTTTTTGCAGCATGCATATAAAACAATGTAGACTAAAACCCTGTTAGTGATACTCATTGACGTTATAAACATTATATTGAGAGTAGAATAAAGTTACGTGAAGTTTGTCAGCTATATTAGGTCTGGGAAGGCAGCAAGAAAACAAGATGTACAAAGCTGTCAAGCTGTCAAGAGAATGGAGTCAGGCACTTCTTGGTGGGGCCAAGCAATGGGCATGAGGCAATGGGCAGAAACTGATGCACAGGAATTTCCTCCTGGCGTTGAGGAAGAATTTCTTTATTGTGTGTGTGAGCAAGCACTGGATCAGATTGTCCAGAGAGTTTGTGGACTCTCCTTCTCTGGAGTTATTTAAGAACCATCTGGACAAAATCCTGTGCCATGTGCTTTAGGATCATCCTGGTGGAGCAAGTAGATTGGACCAGATGACCCACTGTGATCCCATTCAAACTGGCCAATTCGGTGATTCTGATTTTGTCAGAAATAGATCAAAGTCTCAGGTAACACTAGATCATGTTTCCCAGAATTTTTATGGCATCTCTGTCTCTGGAGATACTAAAAACTTGCTTGGACAAAAAATTTGGAAAACGTGCTGTAGCTGACCCTGCTTGAGCAGCAGGATTTGACTAGGTTACCTCAAGAAGACACTTTCACCTTAAATAGTTCTGCAATTTTGTGTAAATAAATGCCAACATATATTACTTATTTTTATAAATTTGTTTTATCAAGTACAACATTGATTTGTACTGTCAGAACTGTGGACAATCCTTAAAAAATAATAATAAAAAAAAATAGTCCTGCCAGGAACAATTGAGACAAAGTTGTGAAATCATATGACACAAGTATGTGTCATACATTCTAAAAAATGTTTTTCCCTTTCTAATAGTGTGCCCCTAGATTTTTGTTATCAGGAATTTGTAACCATTCCTTTTGTTTCATTACAATGTTTGTAGTCTTTCATTATAATTTGCGTTGTCTACTTCAGTGTGTTCTGTGAAGCAAAAACTTTCCGTGGTGTAATCAAACAATTTGTGTCCACAGTTACAAATGATGGATCAGACTGATGTTTCCAAATATCATTTCTGATTGCATATTTTTCCTGCAGAATCTTATTGGTCTTTTTTCTCTTTACATTTGCATACTCTGCCTTTGAAAATGCACACTTTTTTTCTTTTCTCCACACAGTTGTTCCTACTGGGACAAATAAAGGTCAATGGATACTGGGAGATTAGGTTATTTATATTGCTCACTGCCTTCTGAGTCCTCTACCACAGAAAACAAGCTGAATCACTAATACAGTGTGTGCTGCAGAATGAGATTACACTTTTGGGTTTTTGTACTGTATTTTGAATATGGTAAGGGTTTATTAATATTATAAATATATTTTTATTAAGATAAATCTCACAAAGGTTTTATCTAGTTGCACAAGCTGAAAGTCCTTAGAGAAACTTCTTCTACACAATTTGCACTTGCTTCTGAGAAAATGCAAACAGTGCATTTTTAGCAAAAAATGAATTCCAGGTGCAGTTCCATAAAGTTAATTTGGGGCAAATTCATTTGAGAACAACAAATTTTGGACGCCTGGTGGATGACCAGTTTATGTTTACGTGATGACTGACAAGAGAAAGATGGAAAATTAATTTCTGACAGGAACAAAATGCAGCTTGCAAACATTTAATAGAGCATCTTTTAATTTTTAGCGTGAGGAGGATGTGTAGAAGTGAATTCCCACCTAACAAACTCTATATGGTGCCAGGAAATTGTCCTGTTGGCAGAACCAAACTAGAGCATTTATTATGTGGGAGAGTATGGTCAAAGCTTTCATTTTGCATGAGAAAACAAAGACTCATAGTTGTGATTTTAAATACTCGAGGGGTTTTTCTTTTGTTTCTTTTTCAATACAAACTGACATTATATGAGAAAGGAAGGCAGAATCTGTGTAGTCTTAATTGTGATGTAAAACTAGTCTACAGATGTAAGATAACTTTGAAGTTGCATACTTATTTCAAATAGCATAATGTTTTTATTGTGGTAGGATAATTTGGCTTTACATAGTTAAGAGAGAAAGAGTGAGTATTTTTCACCCCATTACTAGTCTCCATTGCTTTTATTTTTTTCTGTTCTTAGGAGCTGTTTTCATGTGGAGTGCAACTACTGTTTTCATAAAACAACACCGTACTTTTAATAACAGTCATTTAGACAGATTCATACTTCTTGCTGTGCACAAATGGCTCCACAGTGTCACTTCAGGACAGCATATACTGTGGGCTGTGTGGAATCACATCATCCTTTATGGAGCAGAAAAGGCTTTATGGCTGCAAGCATCTACTACACTGTAGGGATTTGTTTAGTGTCTCACCAGAATCATTAGTCAATTTACAGGAAAGAGGAAGAGCCTGGGACCACTATCCTTCTGGTACATAATTTTGGAATTACTGGGCAAACTATGAAAAGAGTATCTGTGCAATGGTGTTATTTATTGAAACTAAGGCTGGAAGATACTTTTTTAGGTGAGTTTTTTGGATAAGTACAATTTAGCCTGAAGAAGGGGGTTTTGATCTCCTCCAGAAAGAAAAAATATTCTGAGCTGAAAATTTGTTCAGGTGATGAGGTCAATATTAAAGTATACTCTCAAATCCTAAGTAGCCATGCATTTCACCCACATGTTTAGAAGGACTAAGATAAGGATGACTATCCATTTAAATCAGAGGTTCAAATCCTGACACAATGGGAGAGGCAGAAACTAGATTTCTCAACTATCAATATAAAACTGAGAAATAAACTGAAGAGAAAAATACAAATATATTTTTAACTTTTTCATAGGGAATTAGTCAATCCTTTGGTGAAAGGGAGAAATGTGGGGGTTTTTTGTTGTTTGTTTCAAAGATGCATTATATCAAAAACAAAAGCATTCACCTAAAAAACTCATTGCAATTTCTCAAGATCAGATTGTATTATTATTTTTCAAAATAGAGTGTCTAGAAATGCATGGATATTTGCCAAGTGGGCACCCACTTGGATTGCTTTCATACAGTGGAAGAAGAAAAGTAAATGTGTAAATTCCCTTGTTCTGAAAAAAATGCTGTCTTCTATTTTCACCAGATGTAGCAACCCATGCACTGTGTTACAGGACAATGCTAAAATCTCTTTACTCAAGAATGGAAGCATAAATAACACTTGATGATAGTGTGCAGTCTTAGATAACTTGGTGACAATTTTAAACATAGAAAAAGTGATGAAGTATATTTGACAAAATTCACTCGGATGGACTTTCTGCTTTTTTCACTCACAGTATTTTTTCACTACTCTCTGTCTGAGTTTCTAATGATTTAATAAATAGATTGATTTAAATCTTTTGCCTCCTGAAGGAGGCCAGCTCTTATCAGGTGTTCTTGAAAAGTCAATGGAATTAGACAAACTCATAGCAAAGTAAAACAAGCTCTTTTGTTTCTTCTTTCATTTAGAAATGTAATTTGCAAGGAACTTATAAATGTTCTAACAAGAAACACTTGTGGTATTTTCTTAGACTCCTGTCTGAGGGAGGAATGAATCAACCTGACTCCATGTTCTTAGAAGGCTAATATATTATTTTATGATCTATATTATATAAAAGAATGCTATACTAAACTATACTAAAGAATAGAGAAAGGATGCAGACAGAAGGTTAAAAGATAATAAAAACTCGTGACCCTCACCAGAGCACCGACACAGCTGGATGGTGATTGGCCATTAAGTGAAAACAATTCACATGAAACCGATGAAATATGCACCTGCTGGTAAACAGTGTCTAAACCACATTCCAAAGCAGCAAAACACATGAGAAGCAAATGAGATAATATTGTTTTTCTTTTTCTCTGAGGCTTCTCAGCTTCCCGGGAGAAGAATTCTGGGCAAAGGGATTTTTCAGAAAATTTGATGGTGACAAATTCTCTTCTTACCTGAGAAATATTTATGGAAAGTATTCTTCAGGCGATGAGCTCTCACTGCAATATGCACCAATGAGGATGAGGAAACGAAACTGAAGGTATATTTGGTTAAGCTCAATAGACAAACAATGGACAAATCAATGTATGCCCAGAAGGCTTGGGATGGAGAGGAAAAAAAAAACCTAAAACCCACTACTTATAGTGATTCAAAGCAGCACTAGTTTTAAAGCCACCGCTGAATACATTGTTTGGCATGACCTAGACCTACCTATTATGTTCTTTATTACTTCTTGTGCAGGCAGATGTGGTAGTTACCTTCACATTTGTCTGCTTTCAGTTTGAAAGGCCCACTGGTTTGTGGGGGATCATTGGTGGTGCTTTCTCTTGCCTTTCCTTGCTTCCTGGAAGAGCCAAGTGGAAGGGAAGTGCTAAGCACAAGAAGGGGGTCTACTCTTTCTAACTTGCTGGATAAGACTTACGTAACACTTCAGAAGACAGCCCTGCAAATAGAACCCCTGCAAATACTGGTGAATGCTGTACAAGACAAAATGCTAGAACATTTCTTGCCAGGATGTGACTTCTACACTAATTTTATCTAATGCTTTAAACTCAAACACCACAAATTGACCTTGCTGTCATAGCCAATTATGTGAACAGGGTTCAAGATTCACCACAGGCCAGAGTACAAGTCTGTAGCTAGAGTACAAATGCATTATAGACTTTATAAAGTACAATTTTTGGTTACTTTATAAAAAAGATCCTGTATAATGATCCTTCAGTCTCTCAGTTCTCAGAAAACAGTATAGTTCAGTTATGAGGATTTAAATCTTTCAAAGCCATTTTTTTCTTTTGATTTATACACTTTTTAGAAAACCTTTAATGGTGCAACATTTGCTAATGTTGCACACCTAGTGTGCAAAAAATATGAATGGCTATAAAAAATTCTTGTACTTAGAGCACTTAAAGTGCTACACACTCAAATGTGGCTTAGGGAAAAAGAAGGGTTGAAAGCTGATGGGAAAAAAATGAAGTCATAAACCTGCTGAATTTGAGACAGAATATATTTATAACTTCTAAAAATTAATGTTCAGTGCATCTTTCTTCCCTCAACTATTTTATGGATAGATTATCTATTTATCTATTATCTATCTATTTCTATTTATCTTCTTTTTCTTCCACAATACTTTTGTCTTTTGGACTTTGCATTCTTATATAGATCATGTATACTGATCTGCTTCTTCATTCTATTTCTGACTGCAGATTTGGTGCACTGATACAACAGCTGTTCAGAAAGCTGCCTTTAACAGGATGGTGGAAGAAGGGTGAGATGCTCTGACTGCATACCTGTGCATGCGGTCATGCATTTGTGGCAACTTTAATGGGAATAATTATGGAGTACCATACTAATACTCAGCCTAAAAAACAAAAATAAAAGAAAAACCCTGAAGGTTATGGAATTCATTTGTTTTACTTGCCTTTACATCCCAAGATTTGGATCTGGGATAAAGTTATGGCCTGGCTCACTGAGCAATCTGTGATGAGGACAGGGAGAAGAATGATGGGAAGAAGTAAAAGATCAGAGTGAGTTTCTGTATGTGTGTGAAACCCCAAAATGCTTCAACTTGATGTTTCAACTTGCTGTTCCTAGTCTCACCCCAAAATCTGATTACATTAAAAATAAACAAACAAAACCCAATAACTGAAATGAACAATGCTTCCCCCCCACCACAAAAGGGCCAACAAGAAGAAAACAAAACAAAATTTTCTATTTTTAGCTCCAATGGACAGTGTTTACTTTGACTGAGAATTATGATTTGAGCGGATAAGATGAATATAAATAAGAAATCCTTTCCTTTTATGGGCCTTAAATACTAATATTTTTTCATTTTTTTTGTGCACCAGACATATCCACACAATCAGTTATTTGCGCAGCTTTACCTTCCAAAATAATTTTATAATCTTCACGCTAGAGGCTCTTTCTTCCTTAATAGCAGTGTAGTTAAGAAAATTTCATAATTTATTGTAGATACAAATCAATGTAGCTACATTGCTTAGTTTTGAAGGAATTAAAAGTATAATCTGATGAAACTGTCTTGAGTACTGTGACCTTCAGATGAGAAGCAGAGCATGTGAGGGGCAAAGGTTCTGGGTTTTGGTCAGAAGCAGTGTTTTATTACATTATCCTTAATAAGACCATAAAACATAAAACTGATTTGGGTAGCAATGATAAAATAAAAAGGTGGTGTCTGGAATTTAACTTGAAAGTTCTTTATATAATAAAGACACAGACTGGCTTGGTTATGAAGTACTGCACAAATCCAGCCAGAGAGTTGTATGTATCATTGTTCTGGCAATAAAGTGATATTTCAGAAGGAGAGTGTGCCATAAACTCTTTTCTGCTAAATAATCTATAAAAAATATTAAAGGTGATTTTGTTTGTAATGTCAGAACGGTAGTTTTCATAGCAAGTTGTGTCACATAAATGAAGAATTCAGCTTGAAGTCAGTCATGAGGGAAAGACTTTTTTGGCTTCAGGCTGTCATTGCCATAATTGTTGAAAAGATAAATTGTTATGAAACTACATAAATCTCTATGGACACAAAATCTTGGTATTTCAGTTGGCAGTTTTATCCACCTGAGAAATGGTATTGAAAATTGTTGCCTTAAGACAATTTCTGCATAGACTCATCTCATCATGTAACTCTCACTGCTTTAACAATTTTGGATGGGAATAAAAAAAATAATAATTTTTCACAGAGGCAGTCTAGAAAACAACTTATAGAGAAACCAATGTGCCTCCATTGTCCACTTGTTGCATCATTGCTTGGAGTGCAGTCTGGTGCTGAATTAGCAGTAGTAAAGAGTAAGTGGCTCTGTTTTCCCCAATTCATTTGTCTCCAGATGTATCCACATATCCTGCCTACTGTCTAGTCCCCATACATGATCTCTCAAGCAATTAGAATAATATTCCAAAGTGACTGAGACACTGATCTGGCCTTTTTAATTTCTCCTGTACTTGCTGTTGTGTCCCAGGAGAATAGGAAAAATCAGTTTTCTTACTTGTACTTCTCTAGTTTTAAATACCCCTTTCCAGACATCATCTGTCTTCAGGACAAAATGATGACAGAAGCCTTAAGTTAACAAATGCCTCACTGAGGTATTGTCAAAATTGAGGGGGTTTTTGGTCATTTTTAAAGACAATAACATAGAAACTGATTAATTGTCATGAGGTGATTCATGAATGATGGAGAACATTTCCTTTAAATGGATGAAGATCTTTGCCAAGATAGAGTCTATTTTCTTCATAATATCTTGTACGGGATTGTTTTGGATTTGTGCTGGAAACAGTGTATTTCACTCCTGGCACAGGCATGTTTTCATTATTGCTGAGCAGGGATTACACAGCACCGAGGCCTTTTCTGCCCATCACACCACCCCACCAGCAAGGAGGCTGGGGCTGTACAAGGAGCTGAGAGGGCACACGGTGGGGACAGCTGATCTCATCTGACAAAAGGATATTTCAGGTCATATGGCACTCTTCTCAGCATAAAAACCTAGGGGAACAAAGAAGGAAAGGGAGGCCTTTGAAGTGATGGCGTCTTCCCAAGTCACTGTTACACAGGATGGGGCCCTGCCCTCCTGAGGAGGGCTGAATACCTGCCTTCCCATGGAAAGCAGTGAATTAATTCCTTGTTTTTCTCTGTTTGTGTGTGCAACTTTTGCTTTCCCTGTTAAAAGGCGTTTATTTCAACCTAGGAGTTTTCTCTCTTTCACCTTTTCAGTTTGGTCTCCCATCCCACCAGGCTAGAGTGAGGAAACAGCTGTGTGAGGATTAGTTTCCAGCTGGGAGTGCACAAGGAGAGTAGGAAACAGAATTACCTTTTCCATCCATTAATCATACGTGTTTTTTTCATTTCCATGGTTTGTGAAAGGAAATGTATGCAGGGTTTCATTTCCCACTGTAGCTGGTGCAAACCCCGCTGCTCACCATGGGATATCCGCAGGGACACTTGTTCTTCTCCACAATTCCCACAATATCTTGAAGGATTCATCTGCTACTCAGTTAAGTTTCTATTCTAAAATATTTTACATAACTTCAGCACATGTATTGTTTACTAACTCCTATTTAGATCTGTTTGAGATATTGGGGGAAGGTCCCTTTGCCCTCCCCTGCCAGATTCCTTTACATGTTTTGGTTATCCTAGAATATATATGCTGAAACTAAATTTTTGACAATTCTCAATTCAGTTTTAAGTTGGAAACCATTGTTTTCAAATGGTTGAAAAAGTTGACTTTGTAATTAATTTTATGTTTTACCTTTTCCCTAAATAAGAATTTTTGTTTAGAAAATGTAATTTATCTGTAATATATTGTTGAAAATTCAATAACCTAAATGAAGCATATAAAAGTTTTCAGGTTTCTTTCCTGAATTAATTATTATTGATGTCAAAGAACTCTTATAAAATTTTAAATTATTCCAACCAATTTAAGAGGGGAATGACTTTCAGAGCTGTCAGAGAACAGGGAAGTTTTCTTTCCTCTTATTTTACTCTTGGTTAAAAATCTGTGCCAAATTCTGTCTTAAGAATTATGAAAACTAAAGCAGGCAGTAAGCAACAAGATAAACTATGTTTGAGCAGAATCATTACCTTTTTCAATTAATTGTTTAGATGAACATTCTGTAAATGTGAAAGTCGTGTTGAGTTTACATTTTTCTCCCTTCAGGTTTGCTGAATGTCTTGGTGTGACATTCTTCATTATTCATCACCTTATCAAGTGAAGTTTACCGTATTATTGCTGGGACAAGGCTGATAAATCCCTAAAGGAATAACACAGTGCATCCCACCTGTCAAATCAATAACTGCAGATGAAGGTTAGCTGGTAAATGGGATTAGGTCCTCTGTTATGGGGCTGTGTATCTGCACACCTCTAAGATGTTATTTTTCTCAGGATGTTATCTTTCCCTCAGGAAGTCTGTTCATTCTGGCAGAGGTGAATGACTCCTGCTTCTTCTATCAAAAATAATTGAGAATAACTGAGTGCTGCATTCTTCAGCTTAAATACATTGCCTTGGGTTATTAGTTGAACAAACATTCAATTACGTTTCTCTGATGTTTTAATAGTAAAATGAATAATTATTGGTTTAAATGTTGACTACAACAAAATGAAATCTTTCTTTGTGGATAGAACTTTATATCTACACATATCAGAATATTCTGACAAATATCAGAATTTTATCTTTTATTTTGTCAGATAACTGGAGTTCTTGTTTAAAGGTCAGTTCTCTGAAGTAATGGGATAGTTTACTTGGGACTACCACCTTTCACAGTGCTTTATTAGAAGCAGTATAAGATATTCACTAAGGACTTAACATCCTTGTAAAATGCCCTCAGTGATATGCTTGCTAATAGGTGTCTGACGACAAGGGAGAAAAAAGTACCTGTCATTCTTCAGGCTTGCCTTCAAGTGGTATGGTCCCTGTCATAAGGTTGAATATTCCCAAAAGCTGGCTTTATCAGCTCTCAGGTATCTCCATAGGCTCTTCAAACAGATTGCAAAATTTAGGAAAGGCTCACTTTCTTACTCTTTATTTATAGTCCCCAAACACTTATCATGGGGAAAGGTAGGACATTGCTTTGTAAAGGTCTCCAAAAATGTCATTCAGAATGGGAGATCTTGAAAAGATTGTCCTGAACCTAGGCTGGGAGCTGACTCATGAGGAAAGGTGGCATGAAGAGGAGAGAGTAGAAAGTAGCACAGCTAAAGATGCTTTGGTTTAATTTTTTGCCTGTAGTTCTCAGATAAATAAATAATAAAGCACAACTTAGTAATGGTAGGAACACTCCAAAATCATATATTTTCCTTCAATAACCCCCCAAAAAAAAATCAATAGAGCCACTTTAAATAATTTCTAAGCTGCTGTAGGACAGAGTAAGCAAATGCCTGGATGCCTCTCCTTAAATCAAAGGTTCCAGCTTGCTGATTTTTTTCCTTTTTTTCTTTTATTCCCTTTTTTTTTTTTTAATTATAATAGTTATTTAGTTACATCATCAAAGACCTAATATTGCTAGTACTGACTACATGCCTCTCAGGCACCTCTACAAGCACCTAAATGAAACTGTACTAGAGAATGTACATAACCCAGTCTTCATCACTTCACTATAAACCAAGAAATGGGTTTCTATCTAAAATACACAGGTAATTGCCATATGCAGATTAAACTAAAAAATGAGCCTTAAACTCAGCTAAAGGAACTTCTTACCTTCCACATACATCTTACATTTCTTTTCAAATATATTGTGACTGTGATTAACTACTTCTGAATTGTTTCTGAAAGTTGAAATACTTTCACCTTTTCCTCTACTGATCTTCACATTTTAAATTCATAACACTTATTAAAAGCATGTTAAAAGAATTGAAAATAATGCAGACAAGAATTTTTTATCTATTTCTCGCTGCTAACATTTTTCTGGTAAAGATCTACATATTTAAGTGAGTAATTGTATAGACACATGATTGAGTTAACACTTCATGAAGAAAAAAAAGGTTTCTCTAATTAATGAGCTTAGACATATGAAATACAAACTATAAGCAAAACTACATCTTCTTTCCCATTCTTGTAAAAATACTGAAAGCTGAAGCTCTCTTTCTTAGACAAACTGCAATGTAACTACATTTTGTAACTGTAGCCTTGTGTCTTTCTTCAGAAAAACATTTAAAATCAGTAGCTTTGTAATCTGCTTTTAAAAATGTGTGTTTTTTGGCAGTAGGTAGAAATCTGAGATTATGAAAGCTTTTCTAGACAGGTATATTTTGTTGTAACTATGCAGTAAATATGTCAGCCTAGATTAAGCCCATCAGACATATGTTATATTCTTTCCTGGATTCATCAAAACAAGCATTTTATGTTTTTTCAATGTATAAATACACATCTACTTTTTGCTTTCATGTAGAGCCAAATAGCCTGTTTATGTTGTAGGAACCCTGCTTTTAAAAATGTAAGTATTTCAGTTGCTTGAAAATGTAATTTTTTGCTTGCTTGCCTTAAAAATTTATCTGAAAAATCTGGGGAAAAAAAAGGCTGTTTATATGAATCTTAACAGCCTGCAGGAAGAGAGTCATTAATTTGTGATTAAGCCATTCCAAACAAATAATTTTAATGAAGACGGTATTTTTCTTAAATTAGACAATACTTCTTTTCATTTCATATTTTTTATTTGTTTAAAGAATTGATTTTAAATTTTGATTGAAAATATAGGGATTGATGATCAGGAAAAGCTAAGGAGAAATAGATTTGAAAAAAATACTTCCACTAATGTGTAGCAGTTTCTCTTTGTTTCATTTCAAAAGGTAAGTGTTTCCTAAAAATTAATGCATTTTTCCTCCTTCCTCTGAAGTAGGATGGTGTGATTTTTCTCAGTTTGAAAGGAGAAGAAGTCTCTGAGAGATTTTCATTACAGAATAGATTGTCTGAATTTCATGGTTACTGCTGTAGAACTGGAGATGTCTGATGGGCAGTTGTGGGCACCATTCATACTCATACCAGTAAATTAAAAAAAATAGTTAAATGTACTCTGAGAACTAGTGAGAATATTTCTATCACACATATGAGGAAATTGCAGCAGACAGAAAATTTAAGAGAGATTAAGGCAATTGACATTTCTTTTAGGTGTTGCTACTTTGGTACTAATGAATCTTTGAAAATATTCCCAGAAATTTAGAATTATTCCACTTAATTTAAAATACTGAACTGTCACACCCAAGATAACCACCTATTCACTTTCCCACCATAATCAATGAAAATAGCTGGACTAAAATGAAGTTGCATTAATAACTGGAGTATTCTAACACTTCAGAGTAGGAAGGAGACCAAATCATCCTGAGAAGCCAGAACATGGAGGAAAGCATTATGTGTAATTAAATACCTCCCTTTTCTCACCCCGTCGATCTTCTTTTCTATGCTTTTAAATTTGCAGGTCATTATTCTTTATTCATCATTTTGACATATTGATGATCTCGTTTTCTACTGAGAAACACTTTTATCACAGATTGACTAATTTCCGAGATAGAGAATGAAACTGTTCTTTAACAAGAAAGAGAAAAAGATAGAAATACTTAAATGAATGCAGTTTTGTAACATATCTACAATAGTTCTTTTACAATTTTTAAGTACTTTCTATGGTGCAGCAAATAGAATACTATCTTTTTTTCACACATAGTAGTTTCTGATGCAGAAGACATGGACCCATTGATAATTGCTTGCAGAGTGATGAAAACTCCAGCTGGTTTATACAACTGGATTCTTTCTGCCTAGAGTGTTCAAAAAAAAATCTCTGTGTTTCAATTCAGGCTGGTAATCCTTATAGTTCCTTGTCCTTCATGTTAAAACGGGCAGCAGGAGAGATTTTCTAACACAGTGAAATCTGTCAAAAGCTGTTATTCCCACAGGGAGCTGCTGATTGCTGGTCTATTGTGCATAGTCTCACAGTAGTCAGTGGGACTTCTTAAATGGAACCAAACTTATCAGTAGGGTAAATGTAAAACAATTAAAATTTGTGAGAGTTGAGAAAGGTCATTTTGATCTGTGCTTGCCGTCCATTCGTGTCCTCAGTCCAGTACTGACAAATTCCTGCCTTTAACAACAGGACTTTGTCTTGGGGGGTTGAATGGATTACTGATATGCCTAAGAAGTTTGTGTGAAAGCACTTTACAAAATCAAGCCAAAATGAAAGTTTTCAAAAGCTTTTCTTTTTTATTCTTATAAATCATTATTGTTTCAGTAGGAGCTGCCAAAGGCAGCCATCTCTATCTTTCTCAGTGCCAACTATTGACACATATTATTAGCAGCTATATAAAATGGCCCAGTTGGAAGTCAAGGTGGAGAAGGTTATATCTGCCTGATAATTTGAGTTCCTGTTAGAAAGTACAAAAAAACCTATGCACTGCTACATGCATTGACTTTTCATTGCTTCCCAGATAAATTCTTGCACAGTGTTCTTAAGCTCAAATCCACAATGAGTCAAAACAAATAACATTCTCATGGATTTTGGCCAGAGCAGACAGTGCTCAAATTAAGCTCATGAACATCTACAAAATCCCATATGGACAGCAGACACCATGTTGCTGCAAAGTTTTACATTTACAAAAATCTTTTAATTATGATTTTAGGAATTTTTTTCAAATGCATCAAAACTGCTTAGACTAGATGCTTTGTTTATTTACAATTGAAAAAATTACACAGCAAGTAACATTGGATGGCTTTTCCTAGCTGGTTTCAAGAAGCAGTGAAAAAATATTTGGCAGTGACTCACTGCCAGTTTAGGTTCTTTTCTATATACAAAGCTTTAAGTTGCAAGGTAAATAACATAAGCTTGTTCATTAAAAACTATCAATATTGCTAGTGAAAATATTTTAATTCTTTCTCTTGTAATTTCTTCATATTCATATTTCTTTAGTAGGAGCTTTGATACAATTCAATTTTCCTGTGCTAATACACTACAAAATACACAGAATTTTAACTATTTAACTAGTTTCTATGCCCATTTCATGGAACTCAATAAATGCTATTATTTCAGCATTACATAGTAATGATTTGAGGACATTTTGAAAGTCTTCACATATTGATTCATTAAGCTTATATAATATTTTTTAAAACATCTAAAAACATTCATTTAAAACATTCATAAAAACATTCATTCAGACTGTTTGAAATCACTTTATAGACGGTATCTCTGTAAAATAACTTCTTCCTATATTTTTTGTTTTCCCTTCTTTTAAAATCAAACATTTTGCCCTTTTCCAAATTAACAAAAGTTTCCCTTTGGATTTAAAAAAAAAACATAATATTGGAAAGTTCCTGCTATTCAGAACAAAGAATTAAGAGAGCTGTCCATCAATTGCATTGTCATTTTTAAGTAAAAGTCTGTATAGAAAATCAGTTCTAACTCAAAGAGCTGTGGTGTTTGTAACTCTAAACTGAATGGTGTGCCTTAAGTAATTGTGGTGATTTTAGCCTGGATGGACACTAAGAACCCATCAAAGCCATTCTATCACTCCCTTCGCTAGCTGGAAAGGGGAGAGATAAGAATTGAAAGCGATTATTCACCAATTGCAGTAAGAGGCAAAAGAGACTTGATTTGAAGAGAGACTTGATTGGAAAATTATTGAGTTTATTATCAATCAAACCAGTGCAGGAATGAGAAATAAACCTAAAACTTGAAAAAATAAAATAATTCCCTTCTCCCTTCTTCCCAGGGTTAACTTCATTCCTGAATTCTGTACTTTGCCTCCCACAGAGGGACAGGGGGACAGGGAATGATGACTGTGGTCAGTTCATCACATGTTCTCTCTGCTGCTCCTTCCTTCTCAAGGGGAGGACTCCCCACTCTTCATCTGCTCCAACTTAGGGTCCTTCCCAAAGGCTTCAGATCTTTGACTGCTCTAGCAGGAGTCCCTTTTCATGGGGTGCATTTATTAATGAACAGCCTGCTCCAGTGCAGGTCCCCCACACGGTCACAACTCCTGTCAGCAAATCTGCTGCACTACAGGCTCTCCTCTCCCCTGGGTCACAGCTCCTACCAGGAGCCTGCTCCAGCACAGGCTTCCCACCACATCACAGCCTCCCTCAGACATCCATCTGCTCTGGCATGGGGTCCTCCATGGGCTGCAGATGGATCTCTGTTTCCCCATGGACCTCCACGGGCTACAGAGCAATCTCTGCTTTAGTGCCTGGAGCATGTCCTCCACCTCTCTCTTCACTGACCTTGGTCTCTGCAAGGCTGTTTCTCTTAGGTGCTCTCACTCCCCTCTGGCTGCTCTTGCAGCTGTGCAGTAACATGTTCCATTCCTGGAGACACTTTCCCAGAGGTGCTGTCACCACTGCTGATGGGCTCGGCCCTGGCCAGCAGTGGGTCTGTCTCGGACCCAGTGGCCATTGCCTCAGCCAGGAATGGGGAAGTTTCTCGTAGCTTCTCACAGAAACCACACCTGGACTCCTCCCACTACCAAAACCTGACCCTGCAAACCCAGCAAGTGTTCAGTTAAATCTGGCTCATATGCAAGTTGTCACAAGTCTTGCTGACTTGGAATGTTCAACACTTTTTCTTAGCTGAATCCAGTTCATTGCTCTTAATAAATTTGCAAGCACTTAGCAAGAGAAACATTACACTAAATACAGGAACTATGGAAAGCCATTGTTGGGTACTTGCTACTAATTTATGCTTTTGAAGTGCACAAAGCCCTCTACCATGTCAATATTCATCAGGTCGTGTTGTTCTGGTGGATTCAAGCTTTTCCGCACAGTCAGTGGTACTCCTGAAAAGAATCCGAGCCTGATGATTTTGGTTAGCTAGTATTTGATTGTCAAATGTTTTTATTCTTGTTTCTGTGAAGTTTTGGGCAAGCTGAAACAATTTATTATAGAAGGAGCTAGTATCTCTGATGCTAGTGTATAATAATCTATGTATATTTATATATATTTATATATGTTATGTCTATATATATATCTGCAGTGTCTGCCATTTTTATATCCATTTCTTAACACACATAAGAAAATTTTGTTACTGGCAGTAGCAACTAGCCTTACTACTTGAAAATTAATTGACAACATCCAATGCTATGCGTATGAAATAAAAAGCACATTAAAAATTAAAAGAAAACTCATTAAAAAATAAACACGCATGCCATACCATGGAAATAGATCTTAACAAATATTAATAAGGAGTCAAATAGGAATCGTCAATACTACCTGGTATAATTTGTTTATTTATGTGCACATACTAAGTGCAGCCCCATCTCATCGGATGCTGTAAATTTTGGGTGTACTGTAACAAAGGTACACTTACCCAGTGTGAACACGGTGAGGCCCTTTCCTGCCTTGGGAGGACTCCTGAAGCTCGGAGCCACATGAGGGCAGCAAAGACCCGGACTCCAAGGTAGGGTTGTGTGAGCCATCGACAGAAGTGAAAATGCTGCAGTAGCTTCTTGATTCTCCTCCTTTTTTTTGCTTTTCCCAGATAAATTTTTAGATCATAACAGTGATAGTAGAAAGTCCACTTCTGAAGTCTTTTGCAAATAACTGGACAGAGTTGATGGCACTCTCTTGCCATGAGGAAAGTTCAACAGCTTTCAGTGGGATCTCCCAGCATTACTTTGGAATCCCAAAGCAGATTTATGTGGCCTGTTTTATTCACACTATGGATGAGAGGAACTGTATCATAGTTTTAAAACCAAACAATTCTCCTTGGTTCCTAAGGTATAGAATATGGAAAGTTTTCCTCTGGTGCACTGCTTTAGTAATATTTTTTCTTTTGAGTACTCTTTCTTCTTTTGACCCACTTTGCTGTTCATTTTCACAGCTGCTTTTTCTGTCACATTGATTACAAAACATCTGAATATCCTGGTTCTTATAATTGTTTCAATACTTTATAAATTCACACATTCATGGAAACTTTAGGTAATCTGAGCCAAGAGAACCCCCTACTATCTATTGCCTTGTCAGTACAATCTTAGCCGAAATTACAGGAGTATATATTTCATATTTCTGTATTTTTACTTTCTATTGTTCTACTTAAAACAATTAACAAAGAATGAACTTAAACAGCAATAGAAATTCATAGAAATCAGATTATTAAGCATGCATGGCCTGCAGTCCTATTAGTTTGAACTAAAGAGAGTATTTCATAACTACACACAATGAAATGAGTCAAAATTTCTGTGAAAATTGAGACAAGTTCCTCGAAATGGAAAGCATTTGTTACAAATTAAGATCGTAAAACCTACCAGCTCTATGGTTTGATATGGCAGTCAGCAGTTGTCAACCAGGATAGTTCCATTTTCTGAAATCTTAGTGCTGATCCTAGTTCACATAGGCAAAGAAACAGATCACGTGGTTACCCTCATATTTAATTGTTATCCTGATACATTAGTATTCCATTTTTATGCTGATAGAGAAGTTGATCATTACTTCTTTATTTTTCAAAATGTTAGTATAAACTTCTTTACCAAATTGCTGTGACACTGATGCTCAAACAGTGCAAGTAGAGCTGAGGGGCAGACATCTCTGCTGCAGTATCCTTCCCCTAACCATTAAGTCCCAGCTCCCACTGATCAAAACCAGAATCCAGTCATTCAGACAGAGAGCAGTTTGTGGTTTTGCCTACACTACTGTTGCCTTGCACATGCTGGGGTACTTTAGAAAGTTTTCTCAGATGTTCTGTTGAGAGAAGGAATCAAGTCCTTGCAGCAAAGTACTCCTTTTGTGCTTACTGTAAGTATGTGTCATAAAACATCTCTAACTGCATCCCACCATTTTTCTGGCGAAAGGGCTGCATATCTGCCACACTGCATTTCAGGCACAGGCATATATCTGACCTGTCCCAAGACAGAAAGGCTGCTGGATTATCAGCAGCTAGTGTTTTTCAGATGTGTGTTTGTGTTCTGCTCTAGGGAAGTCCTCTTCAGCAGTTTTTCAGTACCACTGAAACACCTGTAAACATTCTTCCTCTACGACAGAGTATATCAAGCAAGGGGAGGGAGGCAAAGGCTAGAGTGTAGCTGGAACAATTAGAGCAGAAGGGGATCTCAATGCATGTGAGTAGCTGTAGCATGGGTAGATTACACTACAAAATGTTGGTAAGAATATTGATTGTACATCAAGATTCATAAGGGTTGCAGGGGACTATTGTGAGTGCTTCAGCAAATTGTTGCCAAAAATGTGAGTTAGTGGACAAGCAAGAAATAAAAGATATGTTTTGGGCTGTGGAAGGTATATCTGAGAGAGCATGATTTTGTAATGCCCTCTTAATGATCAGGAGTACCAGAAGAGAGGTAATCCTACTAACACTTCAGAACGGATCAATATAATAGTAATTCAGGAGAGGTGGCCACCTCTTCTAGAACTGATGACATATCACTGTCCATAGATCACAAGAACTTTGGGATTGAAATGATTCATTGTCCAATTTTCTGTAAAAGTGGCAATAATTCTGATAAGGAGACTTAGTGAAATAGGTTAGTGAAATAAGCTAGAGCTAAGGTCAGAACATTAAACTAACTCCAGCTGTATATTAATGCTGTACCTGCATTTATTTTTCAACCTGTTTGTGTGCCACTACCATAATTTCTTAGCAGTATAACATTTTTCAGTCAGTCATGCTGACTCAGCTAGTCAGGCATTGTAGGCTGGAAAATGTTGTGCCTGATTCCGGTGAAAATATCCAGTGATGGATTCCTCTGTGGTGCTAACAGAGGCTTTAAACCACAAAGGCTTTGAAGTCTTTGCAAATTCCTTCTCAATCTTTTTAACTTCATTTTCATAGGTTTTTTCCAATACAGAACTGTTGATTGTGCAGCAAACTGAGTAATCTCAATCTGTCTCTATACTGGAATCTTTCATCCTATTAGAGTTGCCAGATTGATGATGAACTCATTTTCTTAAGTTCCTTCATATGCTTAGAAATCAATGTATTAATAATTTTAAAAATTGCTTTCAATGTTTATAATACTTATTGAAAATAGTGAGCATTTGGTTTTAAACTTAGTAGTTTAGAATTAATTTGATAAAATATTATTTAAAATAACTTCATGGTGACTGTGTGGAAGTAAAAACATCAACAAAAAAATTCAAATACAAATTAATAAATAAATTTAGGCACAGCCACATCCAAATATATAAATTATTTCTCATGTAGTAAAAGTATCAGCCTAGTGAACTATAAAGTTCAAAAAAAAGTATCAATGTAAGAAATCTGGGGTTAGAAAATGGGTGTTATTGTTTGGTTACACAATACTCTTTAAAATTTTCATCACAATTTTCTCTTTTTCTCTTTTCTCTTGGGATTTTTTTTGGAAAGTAGACTGTTAAAAAAAGTTACTGTCAATTTTTTTCCTATTATCCTGTACCTCCTTTGTTTCAGTGTTTTCTCTACTATTTGTTCTGTGAATCATACTAAAACTTTCTGAAATGCTTTAAAGCCATAGTTGAGGAAGTTTCATGTATTCGTTTTAAACACATTTCCTGTTAAAAATATATTTCTTGTTCTAGTGCCTAGAGTTGCCAAACTAATCTACTACACTTCTATAAAATTTTTAAAGGAAATTTAATGAATAAAAAATAATAACTAATATAATAAAATATACATGTTTTCAGTGAAAACTTGTTCCATACACCAGAACACACTTTTCAACTCATAATAGCCATTATTTTAATGTACAAGTCTTGTGTCACTGCAATTCAGGATTATTTCCATTAGAGTTCAAGGTGTTACAGTACTGTTAAAAAAATACAAGACATCCAATCTCAAACATTCAAAACACGTTACCTGGCAAAAAATATATCAAAAAATTATTAAGTTTTATTGTTTAAAAATGGTTGAATCTTTAAGTAGTTATGTAGAATATCCATATGTCCCATCACATAGAGTGAAAATAGTGTTTTAATATCTCATTAAAAATTGCTTACTTTTTTATGTAGATTTTGCATGGATATACCTTTTGTTCTAAATTTTATTTCTCAAACTCTTGGTATCTGAGCATTGCAGGAGAAAGGCAGAAAAGTTTCCTCTGCATATTTTTAATAATTATTATGTGCAATAGTGTTTTTTACGAGATTTTTCTCATTTCACAAGTAGAACAAAGTTCTTCAGTTACATTAAATATTGCAGATTCAGCAAGTGCAGAACAAACAAAAAGAAGAGTGGTTTCACACTTAGAAAATTTTTTTTTACTTTCTATTAGTGAATAGTTCTCTAAGCCAGAGAAAATTCAACTTGACACTTAAAGATTAGCTGTGTCTAGGTGAACCAGAGCAGCCAATGTATGAGACCAAAACCGAGCGGGAATCAGAATGTACCTGGCCAGAGCTTTCTGTGATACAAAATCAGCCAGAAGCAACTTTATAACACAGTTTTGCATATTAGAAATTGAGCATTCCCTATTGTACTTCATTTGCCAATCTGGGGATCCTTCTCCTAACTGAGTGCCCCAGCATCATCTGAATGGAGTTTTTATCATGCACACCTGATTACATATTCATTATTTGTGCCCTCTTACTTGATGTATATGTATTAATTTATTTTACATAGTCACACTCCTTGTCAGAAGTCCTTGAGTGGTCTTTTGGGGTCTTCTTTTGTGATCTTTATTGTCCGGCATCATAATATTTGACGTGGTCATTCACTGACCCCAGTCCTTGAGTAAGATCAGTGCTGTTGTTTTGTATGACTCCTGCTTTGTCAGCCTTGCAGAGCTGAGCTGGAATCCTGTTTGCTTCAGTTTCATCCTTTATCTGCTTTCCCAAGCCTGTGCTGCTCTGTTTTACTGTCCTTATCAACTGGAGCATTTTCAGTCCCAGTCCTAAGGAACATCCAAAGGCCAGCCAGTACTTATTCATGGTTAATTGAGTCCAATCTTCTTATAGAAAAGACATTTCAGTCTTCATGATGAAGAAAGAAAAATTCCTGGAGGAAATACAATGAATGAAATGTCATTATTTCTCCACACAGAGAAGAAGAGTTTGCCAGGGATTTGAGATTGTAAAGGGCAAGTATTAGCTGTGAGAGAAGAATCCAGGGGGCACAGTGCCTTTCTTGTGAGCCTAACTTTTCCTACGGAGCATGTGGGTTGTGTTTTATGGGCTTGACCTGCTAAATTATCTACTCCTTTGCACACAAATTTTATATAGTTTCAGCAGATAGTGACCTGAATACACTGTGAGAGAAGCAAGATACTTTACTTGCTGCAGTCTTTCGAGTGCTTTAAAATTGGGCTTTTCAATTTTGTGTGCATGCTTTAACTGTTGAGCTACTGCATAGGAGAGAGGGGAGTTTTTGTCATTGGCAAGTTTAGTTTTTTCTTCTGTTTTGATTGATTTCTGCAAGTGACTTTTGCAGCCTGTGTGTTGCACTAAGGCTGTGGCAAATAGGATTCCAACTGGTGATTTAGAAAACAGAGGATTTCGTCCTTCATTTCAGTAGAATGTAGATATGTTAGCACTGTCACTGGTTTTCTGCTCTACCTGAAAATTCTTCACAGAAAACTTACCCTGGTTAGTAAAGAAAGCGTATGGACAACTTCTCATCTGAGAACCTGGCAGAATCTTAGGAGGAAAAACACTCTGCAGGGCATGTTTTCAGTTGTGTATAAATGAAGTCATGTATAGTATGTAGGTGTCTGTGAGAAGTTTCAGATTAGTTGGTTTTCACCACCCCTTTGGAGGCTGTGCTGAGTCTAGCTGGGATGGAGCTAGCTTTCCTCATAGCAATCTTTTGCACCTGTGAGCAAAGCAGCACTGATAAACACAAATCTTCTGGCTATTGCTGAACAGTCAAGGTTTTACTTTCCCCACTCTGCCACTCCAGTGAGGATGTTGGGGATGCACAAGATTTTGGGAGGAGACACAGACCAGATCATTCCAGCTGGCCAAAGGGATATTACATATTATATGGTGTCATGCTCAGCAATAAAGCTGGAGAGGAAGGTTTTTCTTGGAGGCAGTCCTTGTTTTTAGACTGGCTGAGCATCGGTCTCCATGTAGGGGGAGGAGATGAGTTCATCACTTGGCCTTGGTATGTGTTTTTTTTCATGCTTTTCTCTTTCCTTCACTTCTTAGTCCTTAACTTGTTCCATGAGTTATCTGACTTTCCTTTGCCTATTCTGTCCCCCAACCCATTGGGGATGGGAGTGAGGGGCCATATGGTGCTTAGGTACTGACTGGGGCTAATCCTCCACAGGGGCTCTCTCACATGCAGAAAAAGGCAGATTTTTGTGTAGAGAGAAAATAGGATGCATGATGGAGCCTAGTCAGCTCAGAAACTTTGAACAAAAGGGAGAGAACAATTTTGGTTTGCAACATCATTTTGATCCATGTTACGCTGTTTTATTTAATCCTGCAATGCTTTGTGTAAATGCATGCATGGTCTCTGAACTACAGAAGAGCAGTGGAGGCCATTTTATAAGGAAAGTGTTGTCCCTTACAGTCCCTTGAAGATCATTTCAATGTGAAGAATGGTCCTGCTTAGATTTTCCCACATGCTTAAATTTTCTCTGCTGCTGAGTGTTTTAAATGGAGATCTCACTCTGCTCATGGCAATAGTTTTCTAGAGCAATTACCCATTGGAGTTGTCAAGTCAAGACACTGTTTCATTAAATCTGAGCCATGAGAGAGCATTCTCCTCACCATCAAGAAAGAATTCAAGCACTGCTATCAGCTTGGATAACAAAGCACTATCTACAGAAAGGCAGCAATTCAGACATCAGTATCTGTCTTTGAACATGTCTGGTGAGCAAATTGCTTCATTAAATAATTTTTCTGATGTTACTTACCGTAGTCTCTTGCTACATATGATATTAAGCAATTTCAATATATCATTTGGATCAAGCAAAAAAAAAAAAAATAAACCCCTAATGTATGTGATATAAAATTTTAATTTAAATAAACAGAATTGCAATCATAAAAATTAGTCCTAGAAAGAAAAATGTAGCACTTACCAACTGTGGGACAGCATTACTAGAAGCAATAACGATTCATTGCTGAGTTAAATTCTTCAAACCTGAAAAATATGAACTGAATTTTTGTTCTCAAATTTCACCTTTTATGAAATGAAGATTAATATCTTGCTTTACTGTGTTTGAAGCATTTCTGTTTCATTTGTAACTGACAAATTCCCCTTGATTTCATAGAATATATTTTTCTTAATTTAAGACTAAAAACACAATTGAGCTAAGAAATGTTAGCTTGTTATTTATAGATACAAAAGGATGCTAAATACAAATAGTCATAAAAAAAAGGAGGACATAACAACTCTAGAGTCCTTCATCTCCTACTTTTTGTGCCTCCTTTCCTTCACAGAGAGGATGTGTTTTTACATACTGTGGTAGAACAGGAGAAAATACTCTACAGGTTTTGTTATTGCAGTTAGTTGTTTTTTTTTTTCTTTTTCACACTCATTGTCTGGTTTTTGCCTATGTAAGTTGGCAGAACATTAGTTTGATGTTTGTTCATTCTGAAACATCTTATGCAAACCCAAACTACAGTTCTACACCTGTCCTCCTGTGTCCTATACTTTTTGGTCAGATGTTTCTAGTGTGAAACTTCTGCTGCAGTCATTTATGCAGCAAGACACACAACTGGGAAAATAATGAATACACAGGGGGATAAAGATCCAATTTCAATGTAACCCAAACAACCTAAAGCAGCAGGGGCTGAAGGCAATGGGGCGATTATTTGAATAGTATTAAATGTATCCTCTGACCTCACTTACTGCTCTGACAAAATGAACTCCAAGGACAAAATTAAAAATATAACTATTTACTGCAGCCATATGACCAAATAATATAAGACAAACTTTCAAGACATATTTATTTGTGACCCCTCTTAATTTGATTTCATTTCCTCACCATACACCTTTTTGTGTATGCTTCTTGAATTGTCCTTTTTATGGAGGCATACAGTGGAAAAACATACATTTGAGTGTAAATGCAGGGTATTCAACATTTGAAATCAATAAATCACTTCTAACATTACAACACATAGCAGGAGAGCAGTAGTCTGCATTCTAGAAGAGTGAACTAATACTGGCTCCATTTCTAGTCAGTCACTTCATTTTCCTCTCTCTTTTTCAGGTGTTCTTGGAACACAGGGATGTATTCAAGACTGCTAACAAATGAAACACATGCAAAAGAGGACATGTATTGTAGAGGTTATCTTCTTTATGCAGCAATGTGGGTTTTTTTGTGTTTTTTTTTTTTTTTTTGTTTTGTTTTTTTTTTTTTTGTTTTTTTTTTTTTAATATAGACTAAGCCAAACTGTGTCATCAGCCCTAACAGCAGTGTTAGTATCCCTGTTAAAGACAGAAAAAGGTAAGGTCTATATAAGGTGTGCAGTATTGAAGGAAATACATAAATTACAATGGTTAAAATCTGAGGGAAATAACAAAATATGCATGGATATAAGCATATGGTATGTAATAAATAGGAAAAAACTTTTTATCTATGTGATCTGGAAAATTAGAACTGAAGGAATGTTGATATGAAGATCAAGTAAGTTTACAATAAAATCATAATAGGAAAATGAGTTAGTCAAACTTGGGTAGCAAACTTTACCTAGCACTGGCAGAAGCTGAGATCCCAGCAAAACACCAAGAAACCAACCATGTTATGAGACTTCTCAGATGTTAATCAAGCACTATTCAAGAGCACATTCAGCCAGATATGATTCCTATGTACTAAGCAACCCACAAACTATCAGTTTTTCAGGACTTTTTCAAACTTCTTTTTCAACCTGTGTAAACTCTGAGCATCCATGACTCTCTCAGCTAGTCATTACATGAAGGACCGCATCTGTTTTTTTTTAATTTCACCCTTACATCTACTTGCTTCATGTGATGCCCCTTACATCTTGTACCGGAAATTACAGTAAATAATTTATCCCTCTCCACCCTATCCTCATTGCTAGTAACTGTACAGATTGCTACTCTTTCTTCACTCCTACCTCAGCTGTCTCACTAAAACAAATGATAGTTACTATGGATGGAGCTTTGAGAAACCTGATCTAGTGGGAGGTGTCCCTGCCCATGTCAGAGGGCTGGAACTAAGATTTTTAAGGTCCTTTTCCAACACCAACCATTGTGTCATTCTATGATTCTACTCTGTTTATGTAATTAGGCCCCGAGTGCTATTGAGCTTGCTCAAGCTAAGGAGTTCAAGTGTGATTTTATCACAAGTCACAAAATGGATGAGGCTGGAAGATACCTCTGGAGATTATCTAGTCCAGCCTCCCTGCCTATAGCAGGGGAAAATTACAGCAGGTCTCTCAGGAAAAACCTGAAAACTTCTCTGAGCAACATGATCAACTGTTTAACCGCCTGAAAATAAAAGCAACCTTTTTCTCACATTTTAATGGAATTTCATGCATTTCAGTTTAAGTTCATTAACGCTTGTCCTGTCACTGGGCACCACTGAGAAACACCTTGCTCCACCTTGTTTACTTCCATCCATCAGGTATTTATACACATTGACAAGATTTTCCTGACTCTTGGCAATTTGTTTGGAAAAACAGGCATGAAAGCAAGATTAAAAAAAAAAAAAACAAAAACAAAACAAAACAAAAAAAAACCCCTGAGAATTGTACTTGAAAAATAAAGTTGAATAAAAGAAGCCTATTAATAAATTATTAGATTAAAAAAAAACACTCCAAAGTGCCACCAAAAAGCTCCAGGTACTTTTCTTAGTTTTGCTCAAAATAGCAATGGCTGCTGGTCTTCTGACTACTTATCTGATTCTTGATTTAAATAAGAACAGAAAAGGATTAAGGTTATTATAGATTTTCCATAACAAAAAGGTTGTGAATGAGTGTAATATAAAATTTGATTTTCATTCACACTTAAATGTCACCTCAGTAGGGTTATTATTGGGGGTCATTTCATTACTTGCTTTCATTAGGTTTTCAAAGCTCAAATATGTTTTTTTACACACACGATTTGAATGTTGATGCTAATAACATTCATAAAAATCATAATAATAAAAGTAATAATATAACTGCAAAAACAATACAACCTCAAATCTCAACAAGTAAAATACAGTCACTAATGTAATATTATATGCCTTTAACCCAGCAAATTATTACCTTTTATTCCTGTATTCATTCAGTAGAGATCTGTTATTCCACAGCAACACAGTCTTAACTCTCATATCAATAATGGAGGTAAACCTAGTATGAATATATCATCTGCAGAACCAAATTTTTAGCAGCATAAAATAAGGATATGGAAATCTTATTGTCAAGGCAAGAATATTTTGAATGCAATATCTAGAACAATATTATTAGTAAACTATTGAGTCATTTATTGTCACTTATAATTAACTCTGTTTCCAAAACCTAGACTAAATCCATACTAACTGTGATTGTATTGCTAACAGTGAAATTAAGCCAATATATAAAATAAGTAAAAATAATGAAAGTATAAAATATTCAACCATATCTTTGTGCAGGAGACATAATCTACTGCCATTGCTTTCCAAATCCTTGCTCTTTGACTCACTGTCATTTTTGCAGATCTGTATTACAAGAATAGCAGTAATTTCAGATTTGTGTGGTAGAGGTCTTAAACCCAAACATTAATAATCTTTTATATTCTGACTCCACAGAGAAATTGTATGAACTTCCCTAAGTATTGACATTTTCAGTTTGCTTGAGAGGGCAGGGAAAATTTTTTTCCTTCTCCCCTGAAATTCCTTTCAGATGTTCTGTTATATTTTTGTCTTCAATTCTGTACATCTGTTCTTTAAGTTTAATAGTTGGCTTTCCTTAGATACTTCCACTCTTAGCTGAATGCTTTTTTCAGCACCAATAGTGTATGTCATAAATATTAGACTTAAAAGTGGATTTTTTTATGCCAGTGAAGTTTTTCAATTACTTCATATGTAGAAAGTGCTTTACAGAATGTTGTGATTTGCAGGGTGTGCACTGATGGGACATTTGAGATGATGTTAGATGTCTATGCACTAGTACCCTATTTTTGGAAATTAAAACAAAAACATTCTCTCAATTCTGTGCCTTTTATACATTTTCTTAGCTCCTTGACACTCTGATAGTTTTTGCAGTTTTGACAGTAAGAGAGACATCCACTTGAACATCTTGACTCTGCAAGATTTGTTTTAAGATATAGTGTGTAAAACCAGAAGAAATTAACTGATACAATTTACATGTGCACTGGGGCTCCCTAATCCTACTAACTTCATGTCATCTCAGATGCCTTGACCTATTTTAAGTCTCGTAAATTTCATGTTTCTTTAATTATCGTATCAAAAATAAGATGTTAAAAACCTGACAAATATTTTCTAGAAAGGGAATGAAAGAACATGGAATTAAACACAAGTTTCCTGAATCTCAAGCTATGAATAAATAAAAAGCAATTCATTTTCTTAGTTCTACAGAACTGTTTACCAAAAATACCCCTATTATGTTAAAAATGTTTGATCACTTTTCAAAAATGGCCTTCGAATATTTTAATTGTATATTTTTAGGGCCCTTTTATAAGTAATTGCATTATTTTTCTAAAATCTTCCTGGATGTGTATTAATTATGGAATAGCAACATCTCAGCTACAAATACCTTAAATGTCAAAAATATACACTTGATATTCACTTTTGGTATTGATTTAACATACAGCCACTCACTGTCACATACAGATTGTGTGTAGCAGCATGTTGAAGATTACCTTTTCTGGCTACGCATTTTGGAAGTCAGGCTCACATATAGACTGTCCAGCTTAGAAAAAAATGCCCACCTATTCAAGACAACTAATGTTCAGCCAGTATGAGCTACAAATACAGAGAATTTCCTCAGGAGCAAACGTGCCTCATGGTGTCAAAAAAGTCAAACACTGCTCTCACTTATGGTGATTTTACTAGTGAAAGGCATATAAAGGACTAACATAGTTGCTAAGAGCAGGGCTTGGCTACAGTTTGGCTACAGATGTGCATTTTCAGACTGTACATCTGAAAATGATCAGTCAGAGGTATGTTTTGGTTGTGACAACAGGGTGGGAAGAATTGCCATGCATATGCTACATGAGGAAGCTTTGCTCATTAGTTGTGACTCTTGTATGAATCAAGTCTCAGTTGTGAGTAGTAAAAAATAGAAATATTTCTTCTTTTATCCAGTGTTCTGTTTTAGGCCCATTGTGCAGTATCACGTTGGTTTTGATATACTGTCAAGATGTGTGAAAATTTAAAACAATCTTCCACATGAAAACTTCTGTGCTGTCAAATGAGCTCCATCGCTTCCTCTGCTTTCCTGACCTGTAAGGAGAGAGCTTTTATTGATTTAGTCTGTCTTTAGGAAATGCAGGATAACTTTCCTGAAAACAATAAAAACCACGTTTCCTTGCTGCAATTTGCTGTGTCTCTTCCTCAGCACACTGCTGGTAGAAGCTCTGCCAATTATGCTTTTGATGCAGCCCTGTCCAATTGTACTGAATGATCCAAAACTCATCTATAAGGTGTTTCCAAGTCTTCTTGAGAGATTAAGTTCTATAATGTTGAAATACATTCACATTTCCCCCAGAGGGTAAAGGGAAACATGCACATTAATATCAGATGTGTGAGCTAAGTATATCTGATAGTTATTAATTCTTTAGCTGTACAATAGGTAAGCTATAGACCTGAGGTGAACAAAAGACTTCTGGTTCAAGAGAGACTTCAGGCTGACCTTGGCAGTGCCATTAATCATGAGTAGAGCTCAAACAGATTGTATAGCACTGCAGAGACTTTGGGAGGAGAATAAAAGGATATATGCACTTTGGGAGCCATAAACCATTGTCTTACAAAATGTCTATGCCTTAGATCATCAGAAAAAAGTTACATAAAATAGTTTTGCAAGACATTTTCCAGGATATAATGCCTTGTGCATATCTGAACTTCTGCCATCTGCACAGCTACTTTTAGGCATGCGTATGTACATAAAGAGTAAACAAAGGTGCTGGTTTATATATTTATTCCGCTTCTGTTTAAATTTTGTCAAGAACAAAATTAAGAAAATGTCCAACCTCAAAAGTTTTTCTCAAATGTTTCCTGTGGATGTGGCAGTGAACTATGGAAATATGCTGAACTGTAGCAGATCATCAATGGAAAAAAATAACTATATTTATAATATATATGCTTATGGTGACTACAGAGTAACAATTTAACTGCAAAGAGTGGTGTGGAGTTATTTACATGAATTTCTTTAGTGATACTTATAATGGAAGAGGTGTCTTGATACTGAAAATACAGTAATAATCTTTAAAAACCTTCTCCATTTTTATGTTCTAATAATAGTCTCATTTCAAAAGAAGAGGGAGAGACAAGGGAAATTTCCTTCACATCAAGGAATAGCTGCTTTCATCCTTTTATTATTTTGGAAAAATGTAGTATTCGTATGAACATTTTAAATATTCACCGATGTATGTTAAGATCTTTTCCTTTTTAATTTGGGCTTTACATCTTCAAAGTGAGCAATAGCATTTTAAATTTAAATTCTCAGTGAAACTTTAGAAGAGGAAATATGACGTCTTGATATAATTTTTTCTTTAAAAAAAGACAACAAACATAACCCCCAAACACAGTGTACACCCCCCCCCACCCCCCACAGTTCTAGTCATTAGATACTCCAGGAAGTGATCTCCAATTTTTTTCTAAAAGAAGTCAGCACGTTGCTATTGCTTCTTGTCTTAAAGTTCATGTTTGATTTACCATTCAGTTTTGTAACACCATCACAGCAGACAGCTTACCACTTAAATGATAAAAGTTTCAATAGGCACTTTAGTGGAATTACGAAAAAGCTACCACTCTTCCACCATGATGCCAGAAAGCTACCTTCTTTCTAAGTCAGGTCAGTAAACTGCACCTTGTAGGCCTGAGCTTGTCTCAGTGTAATTCCAGAGTAACAAAATAACAACAACAAAAACCTGTGTATGTTACAGGATTTATCATTCTTTCTCAAATCAAACCAAAACTGACGGTATGATAAATGTAGTAACTTGCTGGAAACAATTGCTGTCTTTTATAATCAAAGTAATTGTGTCTTATATAAAGCTTAGGTTTATCTTTTAAATTTGTTGTTGGTTTGCTTTTCTTTTTCTTTCACTGTTGTAGTTGTACTTAAGTGACTTTGTCAGGGTTATAACTTTCTTCTCCAAACATATCTGCCAAGATCTTAAAGCGAGGTCCCCAATCACTCAGATAGTCATAATCCTGATCTGCCTCTGTTGTGAGGGAGTCTATAGAGCTGAGAGACTCTGCAACAGATCCATTTCCTTCATAAGCATATGTTGCCAAGGAGTCATAAGGGGGTGCAGATGGATCTACATCATTTTCCTGCAGCCTTTGATTAATGAAATCTCTTATGTCTGTGTTGTCTTCTGCTGATGGTCTGTGGCGCGTGAAACGCAAGGTGTCTGGTTTTATGTCCCTGCGTATTTTATTATCTTCAATCACTTTGGGATTCCTCAGGGCACCTATGTCAAAAGCCTGGGTGTCCTCTTCTCCACCTCCTTCATCATCGTAATGGATAACATTATCTCTGATGTCTTCTTTAGAGGTCATCAGGGTGTCTTTCTTCTTCTGCCTCCGTAGTGCTACATACAGTACTACAATAACTGTAATGAGAGACAACTGAAGTTAGGACATGCAGAGAAATAATTTGGTACTCTGATGACACATCATTATATCTTTCTTTGAAAGCCACAAGCAATCAAAGGGACTTTTGTCCTTAGAAAAGAGCAGTGCTTAGCAGTGCTGTAGCCAATGAAAAATTATATGCTCTTTGACATATGAATCTAACTTTCCTAAGTGATTGCTGTACTGCTGGAGGAAGTATCAAATAATTTTCCTGCTGGCCTGCTCTGCAAACTAATTTAATTGAGAAGGACTTCAGGTTTTTATTTCAGAGAGACATTTAAAAATATTTAAAAAAAAAATTTGCATAGAAAAATAGAGAAAAGAACCCTAAATTTACACTTTGAAGACAAGAATAAAAAACTAAACCAAAACCCTAACCCAAAGAGTATTACAAAAAAAAAAAAGGAATTTTGAATAATAAATAATTTGAATAATTTCAAATTTTGAATTTTTGGAATGCAGAAAAAAAATACTACTGTATCTTTTTATACAGTACACTTCAGCCTCTTCAGGGATCTGCTTCAAAAAATTACTTGTTATAAGGTTCTGGGGAGAAGAGGGGTCTAGGAGACCTGGTTGATTTTCAAGTATCATGTCCTCCAAACTCAACAGTTCCAACCTGAGGAACAGAAAATCAAGAAAAGGCAGCAGGAAGCCTGCATTGATGAATAAGAAGCTCTTATTTAAACTCAGTGATAAAAAAGAGGCATCTAAGAGTTGAAAACAGTGACAGATGAGCCAGGAGGAATATGCAGCGTCAGTCTGAACACGCAGGAATGCAGTAAGGAAAGACAAAGCCCACATGGTGCTGTCTCAGTAGGGACATGAAGGGCAGCAACAAGTGCTAGTACAAGACAGAAAGAAAGGGTGGAAAGGTAAAGGTGGGCCCATTGCTGAATGGGACAGGGGAGCTGTTGCCAAATGACATGGAAAAGGCCGACCTAGCCAGCAACTTCTTTGACTGTCTTTTTTTTGTAAAGTTCTCCTTCAGTAATTTCATGTCTCTGAGACCAGAAGGAAGAAAGAAGACCTAATCATTGGTGGAAGAGGATCAGGTTAGAAAATACTTGAACAAACTGGAAACACAAGAGCATGGGATATGGTGAGATACAGATATGAATGATGAGGAAGGTGGCTGCTATCGTTGCGAGATTATTTGTGATAATTTCTGAAAGGTCGTGGTGACTGGGAAAGGTTTCTGACAACTGGAGCAAGTGTCACTCCTATCTTCAAGTAGGCAAAGTAGAATGAGTTAGGGAACTAGAGCAGCCAGTCTCACCTTGATTTTTAGAAAAATTATGGAGAAAATAATTCTGGAAACTAAGAAGGGGCATAAGAGTAACACAGATGGATTTATAAAGATGAAATTGTGCTTAACTCACTTGATAGCCTTCTACAAAAATTCTACAATAATGACTGGTTGATGAAGGGAGAAAAGTGCAATAATTCTATCCTAACTCTAGCAAAGCTTTTGATATTGTCTTTCATAACAATCTTCTCAGAAAACCTGAATGTGAGGACTACACAAACAGATGTTGAGGTGGATTGCAAAGCTGCCAAACTGCCAGACTGTAAAGGTTGAGGACAATATTTCAAAGACCAGACTGAGGCCAGTCTCTAATAAAGTACCACAGGATTTGGTACTGGGACTACTTCTGTTTAATATTTTCATAAACAGCCTGGATGGTGGGATTGAGTGCACCCTCAGCAAATTTTCAGGCAAAGGGATCTCATCAGGCTGAGGGAGTGGGCCAAAAGGAACTCGATGATGTTCAACAAATGGAAATTCCAAGTCCCACATACAGAGAGGAGTAACTGCCTGCTGTAGATGCTGTTGGCAGACTGACCAGAAAGCTGCTTGATGGATGAGGCCTTGCGATCCTGGTGGACAACAAGCTCACCATGAGCCATCAACGTGCCCTTGTATCAAAGAAGATCAACAGCATTTGGGACTGCATTAGGACAAACACTGCTAGCAGGTCCAGTGAGATAGTTATTGCCCTCTGCTCACCTCTGCTTATGCATGCTTGGAGTTCCGGGCCCAGTTCTGGACTCCTCACTAAAAGATGGACATGGACTCCCTGAAGGGAGGCCAATGTAGGCCCACAAAGATGATGAAGGAAATGGACTCCCTGAAGGGAGGCCAATGTAGGCCCACAAAGATGATTAAGGGACGGGACCATCTGCCACACGAGCAGAAGCTAAGAGAGCCAGGTCTGCTCCTTTTGGAGAAGGCACAGAGGGATCATACCCATGTGCATAAATACCTGATGGATGGAAGTAAACAGAGCCAGACTTTTCTGAGGGGTGTCCTGTCACAGGAGAAGAGGCAATGGGCACAAAATGAAATGTGGAAAAGTCCATTAAAATGTTAGAAATAAAAGGTTTCTTTATCACCAGGATGTCAAGCAGTAGAATAGGTTGCACAGACATCTTGTGGGGTATTCATCCTGCTCTAACTGGAATTGTGTCAAAGGAGACAGCATTCTTCTTGCTTCAAAATACTGACATAAGTTATTTGGTTTACTTAGTTTTTGGTTTTGTTTTAAATTCTTCAGAATGAGTATACTTGTGAATTTAATTGCTACTCCATGGGAAGAGTGACCATTTGCCATTCTTGTTCTGATTTGAATTAATATTTTTTCTCACAACATTATTTTTTGACACAGAGCAGGAATCCTGACTTATTCCCACTATTATTCAGAAGCTATTTATGCAACCCTGAGTCTTTAGTAATTTACTTAAGTGGCACCTACATAATCCAAATGCAATGAAGTATTCACATGTTATATATTCTGTGTCAGGATCTATTTTTGGGTATACATTAGAGTATCATGTGACCTTGGAAGCCATTAGTATCAAAACAAGGCATAGGCCAACATCTGTAAGACTCAGTCTGATTCCTGAAGCCCACATGGTGCCTGTATGAGCTTTAAAGTTGATTTTATTTCATTAGCAGTTGCTTCAGGCTATATTCCAAGTAAGATGCACTTTGGATAGGCTGTTAATAAGACAGTACATGAATATAAGTTAGAACAAAAATAACGCCACCTTATGAAACAATGCCTGCCTAAAATCAAAAAGCTTACTGTGAAGCATTAGATAGGGCCAGTAACAGTCTGTTACAATTACTTTCTCCTCTTCCATTTCTTCATTCTCCTTTTGCTTAAGTGAGCATGAAGAATTAAATAAAAGCTCTTACTATGTTCTTACTGCTGTTACTGTCAGTATGACTTGTCTACCTCAGTAATAATCTAAAAAATGGATATTTTATTAAAGATATTTAAAATAATTTCAGAGAAAAAATTATGATTTGCATTCCACTGAAAAGTAATGTAATAAGTGATATTGCATGGATTAGCAGATTCATGGTCACAAGCAGTGTTTTGGGGTATTCTTCTAGAAATAAACCGCCATACATTTTCCATGGCTTTTGTTAAAAACTAGGGGAAGCTAGTGAATAATCACAGTAAAGCACTTTGCAGGGTTTCATGAGAACTAACCTAGAAGTATAACAATACACAACAAGATGGCAATCAAAGCTCCTGTGCTGAGGCCGACTGGTAAGAAGATTGCTTCCACATTGCAGGACTGGATGGTGCCATCAGAATCACATCTGCAAACACGGATGGTCAAAGTGTTTGTGCTGCTCTGGACAGGGTAACTGCTGTCTTCAATTACTATTGGGAGAAAGTACAGCTCTTGCTGCCTTCTGCTGTAGCCATTTCTCCTGGTTTCAATCCCAGCTGTGTTGTCTGTAAAACATGACAGCCATTAGCAGATTTTTACTGTGTACTTCATATTTTAGCCTATATCACCTTCAGTAATAGGCTGCTATTTCATATTTGAACCTTGGTGAATTACATGCATTACATAATTGCCTTGCTTTGCCATTACAGAAGGCATTGTATTCTGACTGGTACAGTTATTTTTTTCAGAGCCTGAAACAATTTTCCTTTTCTTGTAAACCTTTTAACAGCTGAAATTTCAACGAAGACAAAAATAACTAAAAAATACCCCAAACAAAACATTAAAAGTGTGCTTCTGAAGACTTTTCAGTTTTTTCACCTGATATCCTTATATTCTAAGCCTGTGGTCCAAAGGATTTTGATTTGGTATGAATTTAGAATCATGTCTGAGTCAACTACTTAATTTCCTTAAAAATACAAAATACTACACCTGGACAATATGCAATCATTTTAGCCTTCCTTCCCCATTAAAAATAACTAGAGAAATCAACTGAGTCCTAAAAATTCAGTACAGTTTCCATCAATTAATCCATTTCTAGACTTTGTCATTGCTTCACAGTGAGTTATTGATGCTTTTCTGAATCGAAGTAGCAAGGAATTGATGTAAAGATGAAAATAATTACATTAAAAACAAAGCTAAAATTAATTTGGCAGAGAATTAATGAGATGACAGAACTAAATGAAAGTAAGCTGCTGCAATTACCATTTTTCCATCTCACATATATTTTTAATTATATTTTTTACAAGATGTCACATGATGGTTTTCATGCCTGAGGTTTGATACAAGGTGGAAGGATTAAGGGTGCTGAATTTCACACTGAAATACTTGTATGGAGTTCTGATTAAGGACAATTAGAAGGAACCCTAAATGTCCAAAATTAGATATGTTATGATTAGATGCCATTGAGAAGGTACATAGATTAAAAAAACCTCACACCTCCTTTTCATCAAACTCACACATGGACAGGTGAAGTTCAGTTACTCTTAGTTTTGAAAAGGAAAAAAATATCTCAGAATAGTTTGAATCAAACCAGCTTCCATCTTCAGCTTTTTATTTCTCTCTATAATCACTTGCACTGTAAAAAAAGTTAAGGAACTAATTTGAAGACATTCAGTTAAATCTTATTTCTATTATTTTTTCCATATTTCTATTATTAGAATTATTTATGTTCTTTTATTTTTTCTTCTAATTGAAACACTGAAGATCACTTTAAAAACTTACAATGCAACTAAATGACTTTCCATCCTCCTTTGAGAAGAATCAATCAGATAAACCTCTTATCTCCTTGGTATTGAACAGATTTTGTTGCTCTTTTATGACCTTTTTCAATTGTTCATAGTTCTTTTGAAACTATGTTCTTTTGAACACAGGTAGGTGTTTGAACTCTACACAGGAGAGTCTAGAGAAGCTGAGATAGCTTCTCGTTCTTCAATCTGTTGGCAATAAATTCATTTATAGGCTATGTGTGAGAAAAGGAAATTCTGTCTCTTACATGAGCAATGGAGTGTACTCCACATGGAAGCTGCCCTCCAGAGAGCAGAGTGAGGCCAGCAAAGCAGGAAGGGGGAGATCTGCACTCCCTTTGGAAGAACTTCAGCTCTGCCAGGGCATCACTTCTATTAACACAGTGGACTGATCTCAGCGCTGCTGAAAGGCAACCTTGAGCTTCTGTCTCACTCCAGAACTCATTAAGTTATATTCTGAAGTTCGGGGCCTGGCTTCTCTTGGGTGCAGCACAAGAATACCTGCTGAAGTTACACTTGCTGAAGTATCAGACCACCCATGATTTTCAGTTGTACAGAATAGCACAGGGATTAGTGCTTCTGGATTTATTTAAAAATTTTAAATGCCACCTTTACTTGTAAAAGCATTAACTGTACTACAGTGAACAACACCGTGTCCTCAAACAATAGAAAAAAATTGCTTTCACAAAGTACCTGCTTGTTAGTAACATAATTTCTAACCTAAAAGAAAATGGTACTTGTCTTCAAAAGGTTTCTCCAGTGAAAATAAGGTTGTGTTACTACACCTCTAAATTGTGTACAGAACAGATCTTTCTCCACGTTTTTTGGCAAACAAAAGGCAGATGAAATTGCAAGACAGGGTTTTTGTTTGGACAGATTTTTCCTAATATCTTTGCAAATCATCAATAATGAAGAGAGGTTTTTATGGGTTTTTTTTGTTCCTTAAATTCAAACAAATTGCATACTTCTTTATTATTTTTCTTTTTGTTTCTAAGTGTTAAGAAATGCTTTTAAAATTTTATATCTTGGTGGTTTCCACTTTTTATCAGAATATTGCATTTGTTTTTATACAGTAATGAAACTTCATTAACAGATTACTGAGATCCAAATCATTTCAGTGTCAACATTACTGGTTTAAACAGGGAAATTTAACTATCTAATAATATTTGAACAATTTACTCACCAACCTCACATGCTAAGTACACTTTAAAAAAGCTCTAATTATCGTATAGACTTACCAAGTTTAAAAATTATTTTGATGAATTAAATCTGTTACAATTACCTGAGAAGACTTCTTTTTAAAGCAGAAGTTCATAATTATTATTTAAAAAAACAAAAAAAAACCACATAATCCTTGTTGAAGTTAAAGGATATTTTAAGAAACAGAGATGAAAAAAAAAATAAGTTAAAGCTCTTCCTTTAAAGAAATACTTATAAAAAAAATGGTATTTAGAAATACATAGTATTTATGTTCTAAGACTATATAATTGTGAAGATTCTTCCCATATGGGCCTTAAAATATGTTCCAGAGCAAAGTAATGCCCTAATCTTCCAAGAACAGAAGTAAGGGAACATGGATCTTTTGTAAAGTCATCCTTCATATTCATTGAGCTCTCTGTCTCAAGAAAACTGTTTGAATGCCATTTGATAAAATGTGTTAGATCTACATAGTTTTGGTTTTATAAGATACTATTATTCATGTCTACAATATTATGAATGGTTTCACTATATTCTCTATTAAAGAATCCTTAAGTGAAGTTCTTGGCTCACCAGTTCAGTCTTTTTAACTACCTATGACACACAAAGATAAAAGTCACTATTTAGTTTCAGAATAAACCATTTTCACTGTATCAGCCTCATAGGAGAGCTATACATAAAGAGAAAAGAGGCACAGCTTGTTTTTCCAAATTTATTTCTTCCTGACGTTTCTGCAGGATTAATAGTGGTTACCTTATGTAGTTGGCTTTAGTTTTCTATTACATAACAATCTCAATAGTGCATGGCTTCAAAAGTTATGTGGACCATATACATAATTTAAATACATTTTTTAAAAGGTTGAATAAAAGGCTTTCATAATTCTATTTCAATTGGTGTATTAGTAATTTCTAGAACTTTTAAGGGCTTGGGTCACTTAATTCACAAGAAAGAAACCTTTACTTTATGAACTATGTAACCTCAAATTTAAATTGAAAACACCAATTAAAAAATTAAGAATTATGTATTTTTTTAGATAGTGATACTTATAACCTGCACAGTTGAATGTTTTTGAACTTTGTTGAATGGCTTTAGATGTTCTTTCTTTGAAGTGTAATTTAAATTTAAAGATCATCTAATAGCTCAAATAGTTCTTTATTTTTCTTATTTGATTAGTTAGTGATCAAAATTTGCTACAGTTTTGGTTTAGTTGTGTCTGTTCACAAGAGTACATCCTTGAAGATCCTTACAGTAGAAAAAAAAAGATCAGTTTTTGTGTCTTGTTTTTTCTTTGCCATCTAACAAAAGAGTTCAAGTTAAAAAGTAGAAAAAAGAATATTCAGTTATGACAAAAATTGGAAGAAAAATCAGGGATGTCAGTTGTATAAATTTCCAAGTTATCAGGGTGTTTTACCTCAGCAGCTCTGTCGATATTTAGAACTCACTCTTCTGCAGGATTACATATCCTCAAGAAAGCACAATATCTGTGTACTTTGAAAATGGTTAGCAAAATCATAGTATTTAAACAAGACAGCAATAGTGCCTTGTTTAAAGGTATACCTTCATTGGCATATGGATTCTTCCTGAGATAGTGAATGATAAAAGGAAGAAAATAAAACAGGTAGCAGTGTTTTTGAAGGCCTGTAGGGAAATCTCAGCCTTTGGTGTTCTGACAATTCCTGCCCCTAAAAATAAGAAAAGGCGCAAGACCTGAATTTATATTAATATAAATCCCAGAGAGTTTAGCAATTAGAAATGTCAAAGAAAAATGTTAGGTCTGCAGACACAACTGTAATTTAAAGTAAACATATTTGTCATTGTAACTACAGTCTGCTGCTCTGAAAGAGAGTTATGGGTAACCAACTTACTTCTGTAGTCATGGACTGTGAAGTTTGGTTTGTTGGAAGCCTCAGATGACAGTTTGAATGAAAACCTTTGCCCAGCTGGTGACAAATCTTTATCTGCTGCCGTGATGATCTGTATCACCTGAAACCAGATTAATTCTGAATCAGTTCACTCTTCCAAAACAACCAGTTTTGTAGAAGCGCAAAGTGAAAATCAAACAAAAGTGTTGAAAGTGAGATCTTGTTGGATTACTGGCATTCCTTTAAAACACTGCACAATGGAGGCAAGAAGTCTGAATTCTATAACCACCAGAGAACTCAGAAGGTCTTACTTTGACATATCTGATAAAAATCAGAAACATTTACTGTATATTCATGGTATTTAATATTTATTGTTTATATTAAAATGTTAGTGATGGCTTTCAGTTGAATGGTTATGCTTCACTTCATCTGCTACTACTCCTGTCACAGTTGCAACACTTTAGGAAAGGGATTCTTTCTCCTCTCATAGCTATTAAATGCACAATAAAGGGTGGCTCAGGCCCATTTAATTGGAGAAATTAAAAAAAAATAGACTGCAAATTGACCATAAAAGCCAGCAAACAGAATTCCAATATGTATTTCCAACACAGACATTTTGTTCATAGAAGGATTTTGCCCATGATGTAATTTTTAAATCCAGAAATTTCTACTGCTATAAATAATAAGGAAAGAAAAAGCAAAAGAGTAAGCATCACAAATTTGAAATACCTGTCCTGGCTTGGCATTTTCACATACAGAGGTCTCATATGGAACTGAAATTTCAGGAGGGAACTCGTTGACATCCAAAACATTTATTATAACATTGACTTTGCTGGTTAATAGTGGGTTACCTATAAATAATTTTAGAAGAAAAACATTACGTTTGTTGTCATCACCAGCCTCATAAACTGTCATAAACTTGTGATCTCAATACTGTGGCTCCCAAAAGCCCTTGACTTCCATTTATTTCTGATTTGAACTAAGAAGAAAACAGAACCAAAATTCTTATCAATTTGTACCAGACTTTGATCCATTACTCTTCATGGGTTAAGGAATCAGTCAGGGTGATTATGTTTAGAGCATAAATGGAAAAAAAAGTGAAGTTGTACCTGTTATTAAGGATGCAAACTTTTCTCAGATCACTTTTCATTAAGTCTGTGGAAAACACTTCCAATAAATAAAACTGAATTCTGTTTTCCACAACTAAATGCAGAAAATCAATATTTTTTGCCTAGCCATTGTTCAAATGTTCAAGATATTAAAAGGAGGAAAGCAGACCATACCAATTTAAAAGACAAAGAAAGAGAGAAAGATATGGACAAACAAAATCTTGCTGCAAGCCAGAGAGAATCAGTGTTAAATTTAGCAGTGGAACACTCACAGCTAGCATTCAAATATTTGGCCATGTCATGAAAGGTATTTCTTTAACTGCAAAAATGTTTGCAGGCATCAAATACTTTTATGCAAAAGAAATGTTAAACAACAGTATACACCACATTTCTTTCCACTGTCCTTCCTCTGTAGATAATTTTCATCAGTCACTCGATGCATTTTATAAACAAGTTTACTTGCAAGTGCAATGTCTGACAAAACAGAGACCCTAGTACAATACAAAGCACATCATGTTCTCTTTTACTTTATGCTGAGACCTCCTGCAAAATAGCAAATATGTGAAAAATAGTATAGCTGGTGAGTCAAAAGTATGATTATTTTATCCTTTTCCACTTAAGATGAGTGGCAGAAACAGTTAACTATGGAAAAAATCTATGCTAAAAATCAGAGTGTTGTAGGACTGACAACATGAGATCATGTTCTAGTACAAGAGGAGCTGTCTTGAATCTTCAGGAATAATTCATAGAGTCATAGAATGGCTTGGGTGGGAAGGAACTTTAAAGGTCATCTAGTTCCAAGCTCCCTGCCACATGCAGAGACACCTTCCACTAGACCAGATTGCTCAAGGTCTCTTCCAACTTGGTCTTGAACACTTCCAGGGATGGGGCACCCACAACTGATTCCTCAACCCAGGTGTCAGTGGCTCAGCACCCTCGCTGTAGCAAATTTCTACCTCGTATACAATCCAAATCCACTCTCTTTCAGTTTGAAGCCATTTCCCCTAGTCCTGTCACTACATGTTGCTGTCAAAACTCCAGCTTTCTTGTAGGCTTCCTTTGGATACTGGAAGGACACAATTAGGTCATCCCAGGCTGTAAAAGCTCAGTTGTCTCAGCCTGTCTTCATAGGAGACATGCTCCAACTCTCTGATCATTTTCATAGCCTTCAATGGACCTTTCAAATTATTTGCATTGGGCACTTGCTTTGCAATTTATATAATCCTTGGCATTTCATTTGTTTATAACTAACATAGCAAAGGGCAAAGTCTCTTCACGTTGTCACTGTAAAAAATTTGCATGCTTTCTTCCTTATTCTTAGGAACTACTAAATGCAGTAGTAGTTTCAGGGGGCCTCTGTCAAAACTAAAGATATTCCCCAATTATTTCCTAGTTACACAGGACTAGCTGCAAGATGAACTTTTTTTAACCTATTTACAAGAAGTAGATAAACTGACCAATCTATAAACACATCTTGGAACTTAGAAGATGACAAAAATGCACTACCCAGATCACACATTTATAGTCCCTAACTATGAATTTAATAGAGAAATATTTAATATTTAATAGAGAAAATATATAATGACATCTCTTTGAATTCTTGTTCATTTCCAGTTCAGCATCATCCCTACGTGCAGAATGTCTCTGTGGAGGAGGGCATTGTGCAGTACAATCAAAGACAGAGTTTGGTCTGGCAACTAGGAATTGTGCACTCATTCTTTAGGTGCCTGAAGAGCTGGAAGAAATCTAGAATCACTTGTTCACAGTCGAATTGATTCCTTTGCATAATGGGAAATTTAAAAAAAAAATTAAGAAATTTTATTCAGTAGAGGGCAAGACCTCTATAGAGAGATCAGAAAACCCCTGAACAGGTCAAATTCACACAGCTGCTGGGAGAAACAATCTGACCTGAAACTTCCCTCCTAGCAGTACTCACTGAAAAGGACACAGCAATCCACATGGAGTAACTCAGGTTTTGCTTTAGATGTTTTTGTGTGTCTGTGTTCATTTTAAGGTACAACACTGAGAAATGGGGATTCAGGACATATTCATCAAACAGATTAGAGATCAATACATTGCCACGAAAATACAGGCATAGATGTCCATTTCCTTTTAGAAATATGTTCACTGTACCTTTCCAATAAAACTTTTGAATGTATTTAAAATTTATGCATCATGTACATGAAAATATGAGATGATTTTGATAATTTCTGTTAGATATATCAGTTTCTTTAGGAAGTTTTTTTAGGTCATATTTTTGTAATTAGCTTGTATAAATTACATTTTTCTGCTTTTTGTAACCATTTAGGTAGTATGTGACCTATAGTTTTAAAATTAACAAAAGGATTTAACATTTTCCCCCCCTCAAAATCACAACAGGATAACATGCTCTGGAAATATACGTGAATATGAGTATACTTTTACATTTATTTCTCACTGATAATATCTGATTTATTCTCTCTCATATTGGAGGCCAAGTTCTTCTAAGTATTCCAGTAAGCTAGAATTTTACCTTTCATAAATGGTGTGGAAAAGGTAGACATGAGAGTAAACAGAATTACCAGAGCCTAAGATGAACCTATTTCAAGTTTTCATTCTGTTTATATGATTTTTTCTCTGGTTTGCACTGTCATCACTTTAACTACTTGTATATATAAATGAAGACTGCAAGAAGATTGTGTACAGCTTTGAATTCATATGCAGTACCAGAGACCTGTAATACTTGATGTGAGCAAGCATGAAGAATTGCATTTAAAGTACTACTGTGCAGACTTGACCTCCATTTTCTTTGCTTTTTGGTTGATGTTTCGCTCAAATTCAAGTCTTCATGAACCCTGTGAACACAATTGTGATGTACATACTGGTATCAGTGAGTGAGTCACTAAAAACATCTGCTTATGCCTTTTAAACCCAGATTACACAGATGAGAAGACAAACTGGGTAAAACATGAACCTAGAAATTAAGAAACTGATTTCATGTTTCAATTCTGCCTGTAAGATATAGGAAAATTAATTAGCTGCATTAATTTCTTTTATCAACTTAATTAATTAGTTGACTTCATTTTCCCTTGTTTTTCCTGTCTGTAAAACAATGATCATCCTGCTTCCTTTTTTTGCTTGATTACCATCATTTGTCAGCATCTTAATGGTTCAAAGCCATTACAGCAGTAGAAAACATGTAACATTCTTTGAATAATGAACTTGTGAAAATCCAAGGTATCTGAGAAAATAGATACTGACAATTGAGGAGAACTTCAGATTCTTTAATCCCAGTTATGGTACGCAGGAGAAGATCAACTCCATCTTGTGATTTAGGGTGAGATTTCTTTAACATTCTAAAAATTTAGATCTAGACATACTGATTTAGGAAGATGGTTTGGACAGGAGGGATTATTACTTCATTTTTACCCTTAAATTATGCCTTGAGGACAGGAAAGCAGAAGTATGTTCTTATGCATTTTATCTGCCTCCTCTTTTGTAAAATGGAAAAAAAACAAAACAATTCTACACTAGGTAATTAGGCAGCATATGGAGGAATTTTGAACACTGGACTGCATTTTTTTTTAAGCCACTATGCTCTTATGGCAGCTCTTGGTACAGTTTTGGCCCAGGGCAGCCAGTGGTCTTGTGGACAATTCACATGCATGTCCTGGGAATTGGTAAGGGCAGGGACTACTCTTAAATGATCACTTTACATATGGGGACTCTAGAAGGTAAGAAGGCATAGAAATAAGCTACTTCATGCCAGCTGGTCTTTGTCCTTGAAATTAATGACAATCATGTTTAATTTATTAGTTTAGATAGGTTCTGTGGCATCAAAAACTGTTCAGGAACAGCAACCATGCACACTACTAGGGTATTGATTTATTCAAATTATTAAGAAACAAAACAACAAGCTAAAATGAAATATAGTCATATAATGAAAAAAAGTACAGAGGAATTGGGAAGTGAAATGGGGGAAAAAAAAATGTGAGTCTGAAACATCCTCTATCTGCTCAAGCACTTTGTCCTGTACAAAACCTGAACTTTATATCTCTGAATGGGTTAGGGATGTCCTACATTCAGCTGCCTTCTAAGCATGTCTACAGAACAATCATCCATGTCCTGCTTAAAAACATCTCAATTTAGGGACCATTCAAGAAAAGTTAGTTTACAGAATGACCATTAGGATGTGCCTAAAAAGTGTGGGAGGTGGTGTTGTTGCTATTCTCTCACAATGAGAAAACAAAATTTTTAGCAATTACATTTTTTAAATAACTTAATCTGTTACTAGTTATGAGTCTACTAATTTATTCTTATTTTATAAAGACATAATTTATATATATATGTATGTATATATATATGTCCTTATAGAGAGATAAAGTCACCAGGAAAATACTTCAATAACAATACTGCCTGTTCTTTTCTGGAGAAAGTTTATGCAGCTAATTTCAATACTAGGCCACTTTTTAAAATAGTCATGGCACTTTAAAATATGTCAAGGCACTTCTCAGTGTGTTTTTCCTGTGATAAGGGATGACAGTTTTAGTTTCTATGTCAGCACTGGACAACAATTTTTTATATCAATATTTCTTCAAATATAGCAATTTTCCCTCAATCTTTTTCATTTTTTTTCTCTCTAACCATTATATTTTGCTTTTGTGCAGTGTGTCATCCCTCAGTCCTCCACCCTTATTTCTACGCTCTTAGTCAGACAATTGCACATAATGCTTTGACAGTTACTATAGCCCAAATCCTCCCAAATTTTGCCAGTTACTAGTATAGTAGAGATCTGGCAATTGTTACCATTTTAGATAATGGTCAAAATATAAATATTTTGGGATATGCTGCAATAAAGCACAGATATGTTTTAGCTGCAGATTCTTAGTATAGCAATTGATAAAATTTGGGATATCAAAATATATACTATTTGCTACAGCTCTGCTTAAATGTTATACTAATACATATACGTGTCCTTGGACAAATAAACTTCAGGGTTTTAGATATCTTTAATTACTATTGGGAATAATAAACAGATTTCAATAAGATTTACTAAAACTGTTTCCCTTGCTGCAGGAAAAAAAAATTTACAAATCTCAAATGTCCTTTGCCCACTACTAAGCCTAAATAGCTAAGCTTTACTGAAACATAGACCACGATGAGACCTTCTTTCTTCATCTGCCTGCCTTTCAGTTTCTCTGGAAACAAATTACAGTTCTGCTGGTTTTTCTGTGAGTATACACCTGCACATATATCTCCATGGACTCAACCACTTCTGACAGCTTAGGCTTCTCTGTTAGTGTCTTTTCCAATCTAGAGATAGAATTCAATTGATCATTTGACCAGTGTTCTCTTTATATTTTCAGGTTCCCAGGAGTGAGCCCATTGTTCTTTTTCAGATAACTACAACTGAGAATTCAGGGTTTTTTTAATCTGAAATAATATTTACCATCTCTGCTTCCCAAATCTCCCTCTTCCTGTTAGTAGCATGTATTAACTTTTGAAGGCTCAGCCAAACAATACATTAAGGAAAACATGCTATTTTCTACAAAAATTTGCCTTTTCTGACACATAAACAACATAGAATGAATAAGAAATACAGCATGATCCTCTTCTACAGCGGTTTGATGTCAACAGAAATAATTCTGTGGCCTTTGCACAACTGCTAAGTGACCAAAAGATTTGTATTCAAAGTGTGAGATACACCCATGAGAGTTACAGTTTGACCAGAAAATGAATGAGAAATGCTACACATATAGATGGCAATGAAGAAAGTTGCCTGTGTGTCAAACTTCATGCACAGGCCCAGTATGCCTGTTCCTGAGCATAGGCACCAACAGGATCAATATAGTGGAATAATATAGTGGAAGAAGAGTCTTATAAAAAAATAAGGCTATGCAGAAGACACAAAGACAAGAAATGAAATTATCCCACCACAAATCACACAGGAAAAGAAAAGAAGGGGTTAGGCATAAAATTTTGGGCAGAGAGAAGAGAAAAAAGCAGAGATGCAGCACATAGATTTAGGGTATTAAATCTTGACTTAATTTTCGTGTACTTTTTATCTGAGTATAAAATGACTCTTTAAATTTTTCTGCCTTCAAAAAACACATAGACAGACCTGTTATTTGACTAACTTAATTTCATATGAAGTGACTTAGAAAATAAAAAATCAGAACTGGAAGGCACCCATACAGTTCCATTATGACAAAATGTTTTTCAGCTTCTAAGGGAACTGTGGTTACATGAGATCTGCTAGCAAAACCTTACTAAACAGGGCTGATTGAACTTCACAATTATCCTCATGAGTCTGGGTAAATGATATTCATTGAACCTTCTTAAATAAACACTTGGCAATTCAAGTAGTCTTCACATTATATTTATACCTGAGCATTATATTCTGAGAAAAATACCATATTAGCATATTAATTCAGTTTGTGTCATACTTACTAACTTTACTTGCAATTATAGACAAATTGTATTGTGCTGTGCTTTCTCTGTCCAGTAATTCATTAGTAGCAATGGTTCCTTCAGTGGCATCTATTGTAAAGTAGCTGTCCACATCATTCTTCCAATCCATGAAGTATCTGTATGTGAAAAATATTAAAGAAAGTAGATGCAAATGTGCAAAGATTACTCATTTATCATAGCAGCAGTGCACCTGCCTCAAGTTTTGTTATTTTTCTCTTCACAGCTATTACCATCCTTGCAGGAAGAAGACAATAAAGAATCATTTGTTCATTTCTTTTTTTGCCGGGTTGGAATGCTCAAGGGGAAATGGGATATAATAAAAGGTTTAGTACTCCTGGTGTTCATATTATTTGAAAACCTTGAAGTCCCAGGAAGTTGATGCACATCTTCTGTGACACTGACTACTTATATCAGACACTTTGGAAGCACTATACAGGCTAAGAGGGAAAAAGAGAAAAAGTATATGAAACAGGCCTTGAGGTGATGAATGGTGATGAAGAGTGTGCCAGATCTGGTCTCTTTACATCCATTTTTAGCTGCAGTGTGCTGGACAAAGCCTCACAAAGAGCTGTCCCAAAGGATTTTGGCAGAGTAACAGCCAGGGAGATGGAGAAGAGTATGCTTATTCCCCCACATATATCGGACCAATAAATAGCACTTTGCCTTTGTGAAGAACAGGCGCCTTTCACTGGACCTGTGTGGACCAGGGAAATACCATTGTTTTGCATATTTTTGCTTTATTTTGTTTTGTTTTCTTGAGCCCTTATTTGTCAAGAAGTAGGAGCGTAGAACAAATTTAAAACTAGAAATGTTTACTTCTTTATTATTTTCTCTAGCGAGGAATAGAAAGCAAAGATGTATCTGGTAACATAGATGCTTAAAAGCAATGTGACAACTATCCCAAACCCATTTCCCTTAAATGCTAATTAATTTGAAAGTCTATTTTAACATTTGATGGTACTGTTTGCAGTCATAACAGAATAATATTTTTTTCTGATGCAATTGCCTTCAGCTACTAATTTACGTTTCATTGTTAGTCTCTTCATACCTTTATAGCGTTTCTTAAAAACAAGGCAGGATTAAATTGAGAAAGCCATTTGTGTGCAGTAGGCAATACAAACAAAATGGCACTCAACAAGTATCTTCAGAAGTATATAAAGCCTAGAGAACCACTCCTATGGCACCTAATTTCATGTAAACCAGTGAGAATAGGAATAAATCTGCTTTTTCCATCTCTAATTAGAGTTATTTATGCATTTAATATAAAGGGAATGGAATAAGCACTATATTTACTTCTGTAGAAGGAAGTAATGGTAGAAAGGCATATATGTCATGTTCACAAAGAAAATATTTCTACTTGATACTAAGAATGCCAATAGCTCTGGAAGACTTGAAGAGTAAAAAAGCCACAAAGAAGGTGATATGCTCGTTTGGAGACATTTTGTTCAAAATCACAAAAAAATTCCTATCTGTAGATGAAAAAGGTTTTTTCATCAATTGAAAGGCATCATTACCAGTTTACAGCTTTAATTAAAAAGCCTCAGAAATGGTTTGCTAAAGGCAGCATGTATCCTTTTACATAGCTGAACAGTCACGTTTTCTTGAATATGATATTATTATTTACACATATTGTAATTTCAAACTCTTTGTTCAAAATTTGCTTGACATTAAAATTATGAAAAATATATAAAACATTTATTAGAAATATCATTACCCTAAGATACTCTCTCAGGAGCAGCAAAATTACTCTGTCAGGCTTTGCATGTTTAATAAATCATAATTTCTTCCAAATTTAAATACACAGAAACACACAAATAAATGAGTTCAAAGCATGAGAAAGTAACTTGTCTTTTATTTCCCCTTAGGAAGATTAACTTTGCCTGAGTACCCTGCACATTGTAGCATGAGCCAGGGAAAAAAATACAGCCTTAATTCAAAGCAGCGTGTAGGGGATGGCCTCCTTCACTGGGGGCTTTGAGAGTACAGAAAACATATTAGGTATGAACACTGTCGTGTTTGAGGGGAAGTTCAGGTACGAATATTTGCAGGATCAGAGTCTGACAGTCTGTCTGGAAGCATTCACACAGGTGATAACTTCATGCACAGGCCCAGTGTGCCTATTCCTGAGCACAAGCACCAACAGGATCAAAGCCCACAGTAAACACTGCAGGACTAGCATTACTCCTGCTGGTACTTCTGGCAGAAATCCTCTTGGCTTCCATGGAAGTGGGAATTGAATTAAATCAGGCTGGTGTTTCACCTCCTCTCATTTTAATAGTCTACATATCGAATTAGACTACCAAAGGGAGAGGTTTGGGCAGAATTGTTGGAGATGTACTGTCTAAAAGAGATAAAAATAACAGGAAAACCGGCAAACAAGCATCCATTCTTCCTCCTTTTATTAATTCTTCATGTATAGTACTCAAGAAAACATACCTAGCAGAAAATCCTCTCACAAGCAGATCTGGACAAAGAACTACCCAGGTATATCATTAAGTCTATAAAGTTTAAGAATAGTGGAGATAGGACCCCCAATATCTGAAATGGAAATTTTTTGGGACACTCTAAGGGGAGGCTACTTTTGGCAAAGAGCCTAAGAAAATATAGTTTCCTTTTATAGGCAGAAATTTCTCTTCCACACACTGATGCTCAGCATGTGCTTTTTTTGTAAATAGGACAGCAACACCTAGTCTCTTTCTAAGGCCAGCTGCATAGCCTGAGCTCTGTCCTTAACATGGAAGAGAGATGCTTTGAAGAAGAGAAGAAATAGAAAAAATGTCTCCAACCAGAAAAGTCAGTAACTTTCCAGAGATGAACCCAGATATCTAGGACATAAAGCCTGACATTTCTTGTGAGATTGGGATACGCAGAGGAACACTGTTGAAATACTGCTATTAGGACAGCTGTCTAGATCTTCCAGTCATGGTCTAGCAGTTTGAAGCAACTGAGCTTGGTTTATTTCACTGCTCAGAGTCCCTGCAAGATAGACCATGGATAAGTGCACTAATCCTAAAAGGCATTTCCTTCCTTGAAAAGTTAGGGAGAACTTGTTGATATAGGACAAAGCAGAATTTTTTTTCAGAAGCCCCTGTACAGGACTGCCTGGAAGATCTCAGTACCAGACATTGCTATCATTCATATTCACTGTCAGTGAAGAAATTTTGACATATATGTCTCCCTGAATCCTCTTTCCAGCAGAGAAGTATATTCCAGATCATATTGCTGAAGGCAGGGAATGTGTGGACAGGTATATCTTTGCTAACACTGTCTGAGTTTTCTCAAGAATAGCTGCATTTGGACATCATGTAGGACAGAAGAGATAGAATGGAAATATTCAGTTTATAAATTTATAAGATTCAAGCCTATATGACTCACCCAGAGTCCAAAATGACCTCTTAGGAACTCCAAGAATATGGACATTCACCCTGCCTAGGCAATGAGGCTGCATGTCCCTCAGGAGCTCTCACAGAACACTCCCATGGAAGAGGGTTCACCTCCCTTCCAAGAGAGGAGGACAGCAAGGAAGGCTGAGTTGATTTTTGCTGCAGCACAGAAGGTGGTAGTGCTTGATGGAGTGCTATTGAATATGTGAGTGACAGTAGGTCATCCTTGTGAGGATAACAGCGACTCTGAGCCATCAAGCAGACAAGTGCAGTGCCTTCAGACTGTTATGCCATGAATAAAAGAACTGGACAGCTGTCCTGGGCTGCTGGAGAAAACTGTGTGACAACTTGCTCTGGAGGGATGGGAGGTGGCAGGGTGCTAAGGAGGCTGTGAAGCTTAGGACTCGGGATGTATTTTTTGGTCTTAAAAACGTGGAGGGGAAGATTCCTCCTGCTTATCACGGAAAATGTTCTTGATACTATGGTCATGTAATTTCAGCCAGGAAATGAGCAAGGTAAGACATCTAAAAGTGCATGTGTTTCAGAGGAAGAAAAAACTGCTTTAAAGCTACGCTGGGAGGATTAAAGCCAAATACCAGAGGTAAAACTCAAGGATTGACCTTCAAGCGCACTAAAGTACAGACAATAGACAAAGTGAAAGATAAAAAAGGCAGTGGCAGTATAAGATCAGCATAACCAAAATTAGGCATTTGAAGGTTAATGGCTTCTGATCATTGTGACTTTATGCTCAATAAACATTTCCTTAAAAATTCCTGTTGATTTGTTTTTAGTTTGAGAGGGAGAAATAACCAGATGATAGAGGAGCTTTACAAAAATAACTTTAATTTGTCTCAACTCACCCTTTGCTGATGTTGAGCACATTGCATACTCTAGTACCTAGTGACTTAGAACACAGGGTATTTTTAAGAAAAATACTGTAAAGAAATGTAAGGGGTGAAATAACAATTTTCTGTAATGTGATAGATTACTATTTGTGTAAATGACCTTAAATTGTTTAAACGGCATTCACTTTAAATTTTATTTAAATATGAAACTTCAACTAAAAGAAATTCAGAGTCTATGACAACTTGGGATGTATAGATACCACCCATCATATCAGAAATAATAAGCAGTAGCCTAAAAACATTAGGAACATAAATGAAAGCTAAGAGAATTCAGTTGGGTATTTTGATTAGTTAAGATTTTTTTGTATTTCCAATACATATATAATTAAATAGATGAAAGAAGCATTAAAGCAGGAGTGGCAAAAGGGATGAGAGACTGGAAGAATACAAATGAGATTCTAGGTGTGATGAGACTACCCGAAAGCCCAAAGGAATTTTCATTACTAGAATGATCATGTACTGTGGCTTGAAATTATTAGATCTCTGCATATAACTGGATGCTGAGAATATGACAAAATACAATTTTGTCCTGGTCATTAAGTCAATAGATAAATATTAAAAAAAATTAGAAGAAGCTCACAGAAAAGCAAGAAAAACTGTCATGGGTCTAGGAATTTCCAGGTTCTAAGGACAGATTAAAAGAACTAACATATGCTTAGCATGGATAAGAAAAAGCCATGAAAATGGGAGAATGATGAAAAAGATGAAAAAAGGGAGACAGGATAACAGCCAGCAGATAACTGAAGAGCTTCAACAGCAAAAAAGGAAGGGTAGGATTTTTTTCAACACAGAGATGTGAAGGGCCAAAACCCAGAAGGGAAAAATTATGTGTTGTAGCAAAATCTTTCTGTCAGTGATGTACATTATGCTGCACACCAGAGGAATGACAGAAATGCTGTCACTTGCTACTAAAAAGGCAAACTGGGCAACGTAATAGAGATTGTGGAGTAAAGGAAATTTCCAGAAAGGTGAAATGATAATCCTTATAGTCTCTGTAATTGTAAACTCTGCTAAATAGGAAAAAAGTATCATCATACCAATCATACTCATCATAAGGTACAGTTGCAAACATTTTCAAGTATAACAATGGTTTTCAAGTCTTTTTAAGATTGTTGTTAATAAAATGTAGGAAAACAGGTAAATCACTCCAATAATGAGAAAACAAGAAACTTAGACTTCAAGTCAAGCCTGAAAGAATTTAAAAAGCTAAAGAATGAAATGTGTTGAAGGATACAAGCTATGTGTCGTCCAAAATCCCATCTTGCCACTAAAATTTACTTCCTGCAACTCTAAATCCCTTCACTGAGTTATCATTGTGTAAAACTCAAATCTTATTACTATATTTACATGCATAAATATGAGAAACTCTATGTTAGAACTTTATTGCTCTTCTCAAAAGTAAGTGCTAAACTCTTCTGCCGATTACTGGAAGTATCTTCCAGTCCAGGTAACACACAGGAGTGATTTCAATGACTTTGCTAGAAGTGCAATCAAGAATTTTCAAAATGAGTCCCCAGTGTAAAAATATTAAATCAAATACTCCAGCATAAGCTTTTCCAATTGCTGAGCAGCTTTTTTTTATTGGAAAAAAATGGTACAAAAGTCCATCAGTCCCTGCTCTCTGAGTCCCAGCCACCCATTGAACAAAGGGTTGCTGGAGGAGTCAGGTGTTCTGTGTGAGCTGCTGCATCACAAGGGCACAGACACTCATCAGCTGCAAGAATTCATCAGCATGGTCTGCCAGGCATTTTTCCTCTCTGGAACACTTCTCAACAATGACAGATTTCTGCTTCTTGCTGTAACCCATGCATGCCTAAGGAAGTCATTGCGTTCAAACAGGTCCAAATAAATTTAACAAAACATTTTATTTTCTTGTGCTAAATGATACAGTCATCTGAGTATTTACGACTAAATAGGATTGTTAAATTACCAGTCTTTCTCAGGTCTACAGCACTTGACTCAGAATTACATTAATTTAGTTTTTTTTCCATATCTCCTTTTGACTTAAAAATTACCCTAGACTCAGTTTCTTGTGGTTTTCTATTAACTTGAAAATGTTTCACACAGTTTTACAGGAGCAGAAATGCTAAAGAATCTTTTCTCTCCTCTGTAATATGGTAGTGTGAAGTAAAATGTCATGTACTACTTGCTCAACAGCAGCAGGCAGGTTTGCATATTATCCATGTTGTCCTGCACTAATACAATTGCAATACAATTGCAATAATTTACACTGCCCTTTACACTATACAACCCAGTAGCTGTTTTGCTGTATGCATGCACACTATTATATATGTAAAATATTAGATATTTTAAAAAATTAAAGTCCTTGTTATAAAAAAGTACTTGTTATATAAAACACTTGGATAAACTCTGTTACTATAAAATATTCTAAGAAATAAATTTCTTAGTATAATGACAATAGATAGGACTGCTCTTGTGCAGAACTCCCAGTTTTAATACCCTGGGTTTAATATTGTGATATTCTGCTTGAAGGAAGTAAATGCAATCAAATTTACCTATTTTCACATAAAACCATTATCTGATATATTCATACTTGTCTTGAGTTGGTTCTTACGTAGCAGATGCTGTTCCACTAGGTTGCGAGGTATTATTTTTGTTTATATGTTTTAAATAATTTATTAAGCCATCTCCCTTAATGGCAGCAGGAATTTTCTGTACCTTTGCAAAATATCTTCAGAACACTGCTGAGGCATTAGAGATCAAAGCAAAGGAAACTTGGACTGGTCTGCTGTCAGATCATATCCCTTCATCATTTCCCTTCAGTAATCTCATGGATACCAAGTAGATCACAGAAGAAACCCCCTACCCATGCCAATACATAACAGTCTCAAATACGTTGTTTTTTTCTTTTTTTTCAGGAGGAATATTAGAAATGGAGGATAAAGAATAACAAACAAGCAAACAAACAAACAAAAAGTCATCAATGGAGAAAACCCAGCTCTATCTGAAGTGGAATCAGCACAGTCACAGAAGGCTTCTGCTGCTGTTCCAGGTTAAGTAGCTATGTCCTATCCTGACCTCCCTTCTTGCTTCGAATCAGCATTATCCTGGTGTTCTCTAAAATGCAATTTCCTCTTCAAATGAAAAGTGAGAGTTTGTAAAAATGTATTTTGGTTTCAGCTGCTTTGTGACCTAACCAGTGTCACAATGGGTCATTGCTCAGTTGTGCTTGCAGAACTGATGTCAAAAACCACCTGAGGTGTGATGCTAAGTTTGCATAATAAAATGCAACCAAAAATGAGGAGCCAATGTAGTTGGTCGACTTCACTGTCATATAATAACACAAAACCAACAAGGGGAGCATACACTGAACATTTTCAGAGGCATTGCTTTGTTCCAGGGTATCAAAAACTAGAGATGCCTGTGTGGTTGATGCTGCAGAAGTGGCAGAATTGTCTTTATACAACATCACACTTGACATACCTAAAAAAAAAATGCACCCTCAAGTTTACTGACATACTGAAATATTTCTGTCAGTTTTACTATGAATTTTCATTCAGCATTTCACACAAAAAGCCATAATCCTACATGATTTGCAGAGATTTTCAAATGTACAATACACTGAAGTAAAGCTTTTGTGATAGTCCAGGCTGAGTGCTTTTGAAGATCCCAGTGAAGTAACGTATCTAGTCTTTTAGGAAGGTTAGTTTTGCATTAGTTAAAATATTTTGGCTTAGAAACCAGAGAATTCTGGAATTAGTTTGACAGAAGCCCAAATAAGTTCTGTCTCTGTATCCTCTTCCAAAGAAGTTAAGCATGTAATTTCTCAGAGTGATCCTGTGATCTACATTTCAGCCTTCCCACAAAGAGTGTTGTCTACAGCCCATGAGGTGGTGGTGATGTTTAAGAGAAGGACTAAGGGATTGTTACACCCTGGGAGAAGGTATGAATGCTTCCTGTCATTGTTCCGTGCCTATCATTTGCATGTCCTTCACGTAACACTTGATCTCCCACAAGAAAAAAAAAACAGTTTGAGTCTTTGGCATATTACTTGACTGTGTTCACAGTCCTTATATATGGCTCCCTACTTCTGTGATTTTAATCAGGAGGTAGAAGGTTTAGTGATGTTAGCAGTCAGTATCTTACTTGGTCTGGAATGAGTAGTATCACTGCGAATAAATTACATTTTTCTCCTTTGGAGAAGATCACCCATTATGCAGAATTAATTGACAGGAAAGCAGTGGCTGCAGACAGCCAAACTAATGATGGGTCAGAGTCAAGCAGAGGAAGCTGTTAAACTTTTCATAAGCCTTATAAATCTTACATAGGAATTTTAGCAAAGCATGGTAGGTAATATCAGAATTAAAATGTGTGGCAGTTCTGTTATCAGCCCTTTCAAACTGGAAATTCTGCCTGTCTACAACTTCCTGTGATTTCTCTTCCTTCTGCCTTTAAAAGGTTTTGTTCATTTGCTTATCTGACCCTCCAGTCAGCTCCACTGTCTGCTCTGCATTTCTCATTACCAGCTGAGTATCTTATCAAAAGCTGTTGTTATTTGGAAAATGCATTGTTTTCATTCAGTCTCAACATCATTTTTCTTGCTTCATTGAGCAGGCAGAACTGCAAGACAGCCAGGCAGAGGGAAAGCTTTGTCCTGCAATTTAATTAAGTCTCAGTGTTTGGACTGTGAGCAGCAGTAGAAGGCATGTTGGACTTAACACCCTCACTCCTGGTTTAGCAGTCAATCCTGCTACTATGGGAAAGTAGTAGAGCACTTTCTATACCAGGACAACACATTATAGACCCTGAAGACCATTTCACCCTGATTTTGAAAGGTGTGCATCTGCCCTTTGCCCTGCTGCCCATGGTCTGTTCTGTCCCCTTTCATCCAGCCTATAGCAGGAGAATCCATCCCCTGCATCCACCAAGGGTCCCAGGTACCAGGGGGTACATCTCATGCTTGGTGAAGAAGAGAAGGGCTCTTGCTTGGCTGGTTTTAGGTGAGGAAAGAGCACGCTGGGATGAGTATCTGGATGTGTATGAGTATCTCTACTGATGAACAGAGTGAGTATAGAAAGATGGAGAAGTAAACCTGAATGAATATCTCCAACCCTTAAGAAAGTTGAGAGGGTGAAAGCAGATGCTGTGACTCCATCAGATAGTCAGCCTCAGTAGACACCTACACTTTATTTTGCACTTGGGTGCATCTGACATAAACCTCAAAGGATAAGACAGAGGTGATTCCTGGGCTGCTGTTCCCATGCCTGGCCTGGAATGCTTTGTCTTCTGATAAAGTGCTAAGGCATTAAATATCATAAATACAATAAAGGAGAACTGTCCCATTGGCATAAATCCAATATAAATAATCTTTGATTGGTTTCATTTGCATCATGTAAATATATAAATATTAGCTGTGCTCTATATCTTTGGGAGCCAAAAAAGAACAAACATCTTATATTTTTATCCATTTAAACAGCTGAAGTAAAATGCTGATGCTGAGATAATAAAGGGAAAAGCAAATAAAATAACCATGCTGACTCTAGAGAAAACTGCAGCACAAAGTAAAAGATTTATTGCTTGCTTAGATCATCACTTGGGACTCAGATTTTCAGCTGGATCTGCAAGGGGAAACAGTGAAATCAAGAACTGGAGGCTTCTTTGTGCTGCTTTGAAGCTGATTTGGTGAAGTGCTTATAAAACAAGAGATTATTCAGAAGCTCTGATGCTGCAGAGCTGCTGCATTTTCCTCTTTATTTTCTCCTCCCCAAGCCTCTGATGTATCAAGGAATGCAGAATCTACAGAGGTCAGTATAAGTATGAAGTAACCTTTTCAAAGGTTTTATAAATTTCATGAGGACGCCAGGCAAAAGTTGCTGGAGAAGCATTTCCTTGCTCCCATTTGCATGCTGATGGTCTGACCTGACATCAGGTCTCATAATTTATTTCTAAAATTGGTTCCTCTCTCCTCCTATCAGGGTTGAATTTCTGTGTTCTGTTCCTTTCACATTATTTTCAGATTTATTTTCTAAAATAATCTGTTGTATAGCTCTGTATTCTTACTATTTCAAGGAATGCTGACAGCAGTTTTTTAGCCATCATAGATGATTCTCTGCCTTTGTTTTCCACAGATTCTGTTCCAGCTTATTAAAGATGGATGCAACAGAAACAGAGAAGGGTGGATGTTGGACCTCTAGAGGTCATCTGGTCCAAGCCCTCTGTTCAAGCAGGGACACCAAGAGCCATTCACCCAGGACCAACTCCAACAGTTCTTGGTTTGTTGTTTTTTTTTTTAATATCTCCACAGACACTCCACCAGCTTCTTGGGCAGTCTGTGTCAGTGCTTGGTCAACCTCACAGCAAGAAGTGTTTCCTGTTCCTGATATTCAGAGGAAACCTGTGCGTTACTTTGTGCCCATTGCCTCTTTTCCTGACTCTGAACACCACTGAGAAGAAGCTGTCTCCATCCTCTCTGCACCCTCCTTTCCAGTGCTCCCATGTGCACTAAGTGCTTTTATAACTGTTAAGACCCTCTCGAGACTTCTCTTCCCTGGACTGAACATCCCCAGCTCTCTCAGCCTTTCCTCACAGAAAGAATACTCCAGTTCATTCATCACCTTCTTTTGCTGGATTCCCTGCAGTGTGTCCCTGTCTTTCTTGCACTGAGAAGCCCAGAATTAGGAGACAGTAAAAGTAGAAATATCCGAGATCTGTTGGTATCTACAGTCAGAATATAACTGAAACTTCAAAACACAGAGATCTCAAGAAGTGTAAAACTCTCAAAAACCCTATTGTTTAAACTTTATTACCTAAACTGCAAACAATAAACAAAGTGCAAAATATATAAGAAACTCTGTATGCAATAACTATTTAAACATATTAATAAACCTTGAGTATTTTAGGAGAGGAAAGTATGCTTACAAACAGACCTAAAGGAAAAATTCAGAAGGAAAAGACTTGGAATCTGACCAGGCTGCAGTTATCCTTGTGGATAAAAGACCTTAAATGAAAAATATTAGGAAGCTTATTTCTTATTTTATACTAATGAGATAGCTTCATGGTCGACTTGGTGTACCAAAGTGCAGATTACCAACTAACACACTTCCCTGTACAACATAGGTTTTTCTTAGACATAGTTTTAATTCCTTAGCTCTCATAATTATCTTTCAAGCCCTGAGAGGTTCACAATTTGAGGTGATTTGATAATGGCTGTAGCCATTAAAGCTCTGTTTTATTCTCACAATTGCTTTCTAGAATCCTTGAGAAATCTGTTCCTGAAGAAATTTCAAATAACAGTTCTTGATGAAAAATCAGGAAGACTATTATTTTAGGTAAAATTATAGTTTGTGCCTCTGGGATAAGAACTGGCTTTTTAAAATCACATCACCAAGTGGTACAAGTGCTGTGAAATAAACCAGAAACTATTATGAACTATTATGATCATATTGTTCCTTTCCCCTCACTTTGGCTACTTAGCTGTTCTCAATAAATTGAAAAGCTTTTCTTGCCAAGTTGTTCTTTCCCTTGGATCTGAATGCATACTTTATTTTCAGCATCCACTTCTTTCGCAAACAGGCCACTGAGAGCTGTAGTCCATAAACTTCTTGGGTCTACACATCTATTTCAGTTCAGTCTCCCGAATGACATTTTATAGCATAATATGACTGCATATGCCAACAGAAGATCACTTGCTCTTTCTCACAAGCTTCAGTAAGTTGGTGAATGACTGCCTGTTAATAAAGGTTACTGGCCTCTCTCAGTTTTAGACTTTGTTTTCATTTGCTTTTGACTTGCTGGACTTAGGAAATAATATTTCACACTTCAAGTACATCCAGGAGTTGATCTACAAAAATTTATACAAGTCAAATGAATCCAACCAGTCTTTTATTTAGCAAAGTCTGATTTTTCACTAGCACAGTCTTTATGACTTGTGCCAAAAAGTACTTACCTTTGCTCCATGTTCCTGCCAGTCTCGAGAAAACCCACACAGATCAAAATGTCAGTCTGCATGTGTCCCAAAATTGCAAGGAAGGATTTTTAACGCACAACTCCATCTGCTTCCAGTGAACCTGCTGCAGCATCACAGAGGGCTAATGAGTCACTACATTTAGCCTCCCCACTGATCATGTGTGATCACTGCAGCCTTGAGTAGATAGATTTAAGATTAAGGTTAAGACAAATTCACACCTTTTTGGTAGTTTCTCCTCATAGTAGCTCCAAGCCAATCACTGAATCAAGGTACCACAGACCCTGAATTGATACAACTGAGCCACATACAACCGATACCAGCTGAGCTGTGATAATTGTCTATGTGCACCTAATCCATTGCAAATGTAAAATAAAATATAGTAATTTAAACTACCATGAAGGGGATTGACACAATAATTTGTTATTCACACTTTGTTTCATGGTAGAGATTGTGTTGCTAGAAATCTGTTCCTTTTGATGAACAATTTACCCACAGACTTTTCTGCTTTCTGTTTGAAGATAAGTCACTTTTCTGTCCAATTCCTTAAAACAACCCAGTTGCTGGGGAGGAAGACAGATCATTCAGACCTAGAGAATGATAGAGCAGTACATGGGACCATAGGCGAAAATCTTACAGGATAAGGGAGGTGGAGTAAAGGATGTGATTTCTTGAGTTCATGAAGTTTAGGAACTAGAAAAAAGAACAAAGGAAGAGTCAGAAAGTGGGGAGCAGTGGGATCCAGAAGTAGGAGTTAGATGCCCTATATCATACCCAGCATTGCTGGAAGGTAGGTAGACGGAGATCTTGTTGATTTATGGTAGCTTGGTGTTCAGTGAGCCAAATGAGAATGGGAAGGAGAGGATAGTGAGGAAAGAGCAGATTTGTCAGCTAAATGTGGCATTGGAGCCCCTGGGTGAGCAAGGGTAGGTTGGATTCAATCTACACAGGGGCTCTCAGCCAATGTCATCCAGTTCTAAATGCGATGTATCACTGGCCAGAGAGCTGGATGGGGCTAAGGCCTCAACCAATCACATGTGTAATTGAGCTCCTATAAAAGGAGCTGGAGGAATGAACCCAAGGCTGTTCATCACATGGAGCTTTGGGGTGTGTGTGAGTATTGCTTCTGTCTCCCAACAACTGACCCCATGGAACACATGGATAATGAACACAGTATGTGGTGGTGTACCACACAGGTGTGGGGGGGTGGGGAGGAGAGGCTGGGGTCACCCCCTTTTTCCAAGAAAACTGGGGTAAAACCCCTACAGCAGAATGGTGGGGAGAGGTAGGTGGTAGCGTAGAACTGTGGCAGTGGTACCAGTTGAACCTTCCCAAAAGATGGTGCCAGCCACATGGCACAGCCAGCTCACAGCAGCAAAAGGAGGCCACTCTCTCAGTGGGTTCAGCAGGACACCAGCAGCCCCAGCGCCAGCATCCCAAACAGTGACCCAAAAGCTCCAGAGCCCAACACAGAACTCTGAAGAAACCCCAACTGTGCCAAAAATTGCCACTCCAGGGAGGAAAGGCGGTACTCCCAGGAAACTTTCTCCTACACCGGTCAGGGCATGGGAAAAGCCCCTGAAGGGGGCCCAACAGGCCTGTGGCAAGCTGGAGCAGCCCACACCTCTCATCACCATGGAAATGCCAGGACTGTCCCCTCCTGAGACCTAGTGAGCTGGCTCCAAAGAAACACCTCTGCTGAGCATAGCCATGTCTCCAGGAAGTAGGGTTCCATCCCGATTCAGCCTCTGATGGCTGTGACAAGTGTTCACAGGGGTCCAAGGAGGAGGGAAGAGACAAGGATTTGACTCCATGCTTCAGAAGTCTTGATTTATTATTTTATTATATATATTATATTAAAACTATACTAAAAGAATAGAAGAAAGGATTTCATCAGAAGGCTAGCTAAGAATGAATAACAAAGGCTTGTGCCTTGGACAGAGAGTCCAAGCCAGCTGGACTGTGATTGGCCATTAATTTGAAACCACTCCATGAGACCAATCACAGATCCACCTGTTGTGTTCCACAGCAGCAGATAACAATTGTTTACATTTTGTTCCTGAGGCCTCTCAGCTTCTCAGGAGAAAAAATCCTAAGGAAAGGATTTTCCAGAAAATATCATGGATACAGATGGCCATGCCTGCTTGCTGTTGCCCTACAGGGGAGAGCCCTAATGAAACACCACTAACACAAAGGTGCTGGGTCCCAGCCCCTGATACAGCCTCTCTGAACCTTTCTCTGCAGAGGTGTGGCAGCAAAAGCAGTGAGGGAGAGACACAAAAATCTGCAAAAGACGCCTACTATTACTTCAACTCTACCAAGGTCTTTCATACTACATACTTTCTACATACTCTAATAAGCTGATACTAAATAAAAGAGAAGATTGGGCTAGTTTAATAGCTCTTTCCTCAAAAAGCAACACAGGAACATCTACATATGTTAAGGTTAAACCGACTCATAGAACACATGTCAAAGTGATTTCACTTTTGCTGTCTCTGTTTTGTGGTACTAAAGATTATCTGTGTTTATAGTTTTAAATTGGTTTGTTTGTAATGAGAGGGCAAATGGTGACATTTGTGTGTGTACTTAGTTATAATTGTTTACATGTTTTTAAGAGATTTGTTTATATGAGCACTTAATTATAGTTCTTTAGAGGCTTTTTATAATACCATAATTTAGCTAAACAACAAAGGCAACTATTCTGTAGGATATAACTGAGGAATTACTTTTAAAGATATGATGGGGAAGCTCGTCCAGTCTAGGTCTCAGTTCTAGCCAAGCTGTGGCCTTAACTAGTGAGAAAGGTGTTCCATCAGACCCTTCCAGACTAAGGCATAGCCCTGGCCAGGCTATTGCTTTGTCTGGCAGGGAAAGTTATCTAAACCAGGTATTTCTGTGCTAGCTAAATTGGCTTTGCAAAAGCTTTCCTTTGAGAGAAATATTGAGGCTTCTGGAAGAAGCCCTCCAAGTCTTCATTGGGAGAAAGAGGCGTCTCAGTGATGGCAGACCCAGGTGATGGTAAAGCATATAAGCAATTGTAAGTTTCACCTTATTGATTTTATTCAAAGGTACACCTTGTACTCCTATAATGGTTATTAGAACTAAGAAAAGGGGAAAAGAGGGGTGGATATACACTCATCTCAAAGGTCCTGAGTATTCTCATATTCTCATGTTTCTCTCATGTTTGTCAATAAAAATCACAGCATGACCTGGCAAGGCAGCGGCTCATCAGAGGCAAGAGATTGTCAATAGGGAGGCAGTCAGACCATCAACTTACTCAAGCTCCAGGAGGCAAATATTTACTGAACATCAGTGCTAGAAATATGTATGGTTATCATTGAAGTGGTTTTGAGTGGAATTATTATTGTTTGATGTGTTAAGTTGTAATTTTGTAACTTTTAAGCTTGTGAAATGCAACCCAAAAAGATTGCAATGTTGGTAGTTTTACTGACAGCTTCTGGATGTGAGCATCACAGCTCCAATGATACAGGAGGTGTATCACTACCTGTTGAGTGAAAAAGCCTTATTCAACTAGGCTCATCAATTACATTTTTTAAAATAAAGGGTGAGCTGTGGCATTGGAGTCCCTGGGTGAGCAAGGATAGGCTGGACTCAATCCGTGCAGAGACTCCCAGCCACTGTCATCGAGTTCTAAATGCAGATGTATCACTGGCCAGAGAGCTGGATGGGCTAAGGCCCCAACCAATCACATGTGTAATTGGGGCTCCTACAAAAGGAGCTGGAGGAATAAACTGGAGGCTGTTTGTCACATGGAAGTTTAGTGTGTTGTCCTGTCTCCAGGCACTGACCCCATAAAACATGTTGATAATAAACATAATTGCTAAAGATATTCCTTGGGATTCAGAGAAAATGTTGGAGAGAAATGGTTTCCATAGTTTTAAAAAGAAGATAAAGTAGCTGAACAAAATGAAATAAGCACATCAAGACACTGAGATCAAAAGAGGTATCTGTCCTCAGCAGAAGAAGAGGATATAGCAGCACTCCCATGAAGCTGATGGGAGATGGTTCAGCAGTAAAAATACAGAAACCAATTGTGGGAGAAAGAAAGACTGTGGAGTAGGAGACTACTATTAGACAGAGCATAAGAGATATAAGAAAACACTGGGCTAGTAGGAGGATAGAAAACGATACCAAGGCATCTGCAGCAGAAACTGAGAAGTAGTTCTGCAGGATTTTAATTAAATGATTTGGATAAATTAGAACTTGGACTAGAGGTTTTGAAAGTGGGGTGTGCAAAGGATGGAATATAGCTAAAATTGCAACAGAAACTGACAGGAGGCAACAGAGCAAGAAGTGTGCAGAACAACCAGAGCAGCTGAAAAGGAACCAAAATTCACAAGTGTCAACATCTCTTATCTGAACAAAACTGACTTGTTTCTCTCCAGCATGATACCATACACAGAAAAATGGCTGTCACTTAATCTGTTATTAAATGAAGACACTTGAGGTGCTGGAACTAGATGTCCCAGATTTTCTATATATGTATGAAACTGTAAGATACATTTTAGTGTCACAGGGTAGGACTTTTCTTTTCGAAGAATAGGTAAATTCAAAAATGCAAGCACAAAAAGTTTGGAAGAATTATGGGACTGAAGACTCAAACTCTTACATACTTTAATTCATTTTGTTGGTGCTTGTACATTAAAGTATGGTGTGCTAGGATTCTGGAAGAAATCTTTATTTTCTTGATCTTAACATGACAAAGTATTTTTTCTGGTAAAACAGAAACTATTCATAAAAGTGTATGGACTATTGTGAACTAGTTCAGAAAAAAAAAAAAAAAGGGTTTTCCTTTGAAAGCAGATGCAGGGAATACAATCTTATTCCTGAGATACTGAGGACAGGACTGACCTATGGATAGTACACATGGCTTTTTACTTTAAAATCACAGTTTCATGACTCTGGACTTGGTCAAGAGAATGCACAGTCCCCACAGCTTTCCTGCTTTGAGTGATTCTTTTGGTTCATACGGCAAAACTCCTGAGTCAAGCAGAGAAGATCTGAAGGACAGTGTTTTGGCACAGAATATGAAACCCATTGTTAATTAGAGTTGTCTGGGATTCACATCAGGGACAATAATCCCGATATACTTTATGCCGGAAGATCATCTTCATGGAAATCTGACAACTTCAGACGTGTCAGTGCAAAGTTGTTGAACTTCTCACACACTGTTAGACAGAGCTCACTAGGAGGTACTGCAGGTAATTCAGTCTTGCCCTTCATTTCTGCTTTCTTGTTATTTAGACAGCTTTGTCTATAACATTCATGCTGTATGGACACATAAAACAGCGACTTTTAGGAAGTCCTAAAGTCCCTTGTTCCAGAAGTACAAGGATTTTTATCAAAAACTTGCATAGTTACAAGTTACAGACCTTGCAAAATATTACAGGACAGCAGCATTTTTTTCCTCCCAGTCATCTTCAAACTGTCATAAACTAGAGGAGTCTGAGAAGAAAATGAGATCAGAGCTGTTTTTGCAAGCGTTTTGGGATTTTTAATGGCCAAAATGTACATAAGTCTTCACCTTAACATGTTTCTTGAAGCACTATGGATGAAATGGGAATAGACAAAACAGATCACTTGAGACACATAAGCTCCAGATTTAACACAGTTTGAAAATTAGGTGCACTGGGGTAATGTTCCAAAACAGCTGCAAAGCCAGTCACCCTTGCAGGTGTTGAATATCTGCAGCTCTTTTTCTCCTTGTGCTTAATTTCCTGTTCATTACTAAGTGTATGCTCTCTGCCCTTGCACTCCAACATCTCTAGCAAATACCTTCCTACAAAACCAACCTTTTAAGTTTTCTGATTGTCTAAAATTTTGATACCAGTAACAAAAGAAAAGAGAAAAAAAATATAACCCTCACCATTTTCAATATCCTACAGCAAAATATTTTCTTTAACGGCTGAATCCAGTTTTCATCCTTAGTCGTTATCTCCCTCTTCCTGATGTGTCAAACATAGCAGATACAAAATTTTTGTCTGATAACATGGATTTAGTTGCTGGAACAAATATTGTTTCTTTTCATGTGAGCTGCTCTAGCTTGCATTGCTCTCTGGAGTTTTGCCTTCTGTTGCACGCAGTGCAGATTTTATCCCAGTCTTTATTGTTTGACAGAATGTTGACTATTTCTTTTTTCTGTTATGGACTTCTTAATGGGCAAACCATTCCAGGAAAACATTTCACAGAAAATGAATGAATCTGTAGAGAAACTACGACCAGTAGTTGTAGTACTACCAGTACTATCTGGTACTTTGTATGGCTGTGTCTTCAAAGAGCATGTCTTGCTTTTCCCATTTGTTAAGAGTGCATATTTACTCGGAAGTTTCTTGGACTCTTTTGCAATATGATGAAATTTATGAATTCATTCTTTAGATCTATTATTTCATCTAGATTTTAAGAGGCTAACAGAGGTTAAGATACAAAAGGATGCAATAAGATACTATAAAGTAATGGTTAAGATACAATAAGGACTTGCAAACACATTTAGCATGTTCAAACTCACACTTTTCTAAATTATGGTCTTATTTTGTTGTTGTTTGTTTGTTTGTTTTTCATTTAGAGCATATAAAACATAGAATATTGAATACTTATACATTGGTGTATTGGGTCTGGTTGAGATGGAATTAATTTTCCAACAGCAGACTTCACAGTGTTATGCTCTGCATTGGTACCTAGAAAGGTGTTGATAACACACCAGTGTTTTGTCTACTGTTGAGCAGCTCTGGTACAGCATCCACTCAGTGTCTCCAACATTTCCAAAAATCCTGGGAGGGGACACAATTAAGCCAATTAAACTAACAAAAGGGATAGACCATACCATATGACATCAGCCCAGATATAAAAGCTAAGGAAAGGAGAGGCAAGGGAGGGCATTTGTCATTGTCAACCACGATGTGTGTTGAACTCCTGCGTCCTGGGAAGTGGCTGAACATCCCTTGCTGATGGAAGTAAAGAATAAACCTTTCTTTTTCTCTTCACTTATGCATGAACAAAGCTCCATTCTTTGCTTTAGTAAACTGCCTTATCGAGTTATTTTCCATCTTATTTTCTCTACCCAAGGAGAGTGTTAGATAAAGTGACTTGGTGGGCGCGTGGCACGTCTCCAAGGTCAACCACCACAGTCCTTTTTAGTGCCCGCAGAGACACACGAAGGCAGTTCTATCTCTCTCTCTCTCTCTGACTGTCTGTCTGTCTATCTATCTATCTATCTATCTATCTATCTATCCATCTATCCATCCATCCATCCATCCATCCATCCATATTGCATGCTATAGTAAGAGCAGCTGTCTAGTAGCAAGCTCCTTTGTGGCACATGAGCTTTGTCAGCGGTGCTCCTTATCTCTCTGTTTTGCTGAGTTTGCTGGGAATGTGTTATCACAAGCAATAGCTCTGTGCTTTGCCCTGACATGGCAGACTTGTTATGTGGGGGAAGCTATCTTCTGTGCATGATGAGGAAATACATCTCCCTCTCCCTGCCCCAAATTGATGTGAATGGGTTTATAATACAGGCTCCCATGGACATTGCTCATCCTTATTTAAGCTGCTTAATACTGTTAATAGTATTAAGGAATACTATTGGCACACTATGGGATTTGTGGAATCTGGTGTCATCCTGGTGTTTGAGAAAACAAACTTTAAGTACGGAAACATTGAAATGTACCCTGAGGCATCCAGTTCCTGGGTGGTAGGGTGTGGAAGAATTTGGGCAGGTTCCTAGGGTGGTTATTACCTCCAGATACCTGTGACTTTGCACCTGAACATGTGCCCAACCCTGGCAAAGTGACCCATCAGTGATGGAAGGGTGCCTTGCCCATCCCAGTGAAAGCCAGTAGCTCCCTGCCCTGTGCTGGGGCTGGACCTGTGCCTGCTGAGCTCAGTCCTCACAGAGGACTGTAGTTGAGGCAGGAACCCAAACTGCATTTGAGGACACTATGGCTGACACAGGGCCTCAAACCACAGCCACTACAGTACTTGCACCAGTAGTGAAAACAAAAAACCAGCTGAGGGAAGCTACAGGCCCATATAATTGATAAGAAAGGGAGGAAGAGGAAAAGAAGGAGGAGGAGAAGGAGGACAATCAGGAGAGGAGAGGTCAGATGAAAAAGCTAGTCATTCAACAAATAAATTTGAAGGAGTGAGGCAAATCAAATAGGAACCTGAAGTTACCTGTTCCTTGACCTCATCAGAACTTTGAGACTTGTGGAAAGACTACAGTCGCCAGCCGGGTGATGCTGGGATAACAAGGCTGACAGTCAACAATTAGAAGGTCATGAGGCCACAACAGCTAAAATCCCTTGCTAGAGATGGGAAAATTGAAGGAGGAATTGGAAAAGAAGGAGCAATTTTCAGTCTCTAGAGATGGCCTCTCTAAAGCATGAGGGCATGAAATCCATTTAAGGAAGACCTTGTGAATTCCCCAGGAAGGTGGATCACTGCAGATGTAGGTATCCGGTACTTGAGAGAATTAGAAGTTCTGGAAGTGCTTTATAGTACAGCAAAAAGTGATAATGTCCTTGTCTAGGTTTAGGGACAAAATTTAGGATAAAATGCCCTGGAATGAGCATTTTCTTTAAAGAGAAGGACTTTGATAATCCTGCTTGCCAATGAGAGAAATAAATTCTAGTGGGTCAAAGTGAAAAAAAATCTGAAACAGTTTATTAACAAAGAAAAAAACCAAAAAGAGTGCCTTCAAGGCACAGAAAAGGACTGAATAAATGGTAGATACTGAAATTTCAAAAACTTGACCCCAACCCCCCACCAGACAGCATAGCCATGAAGCAAAGATGGTATCAGGGAAGGGGAGGAACAGGAGTTTGCATGGCTACTTGGGTAGAATAGATTGGAATCTTTCTGATGTTAGTCTCTTCCTTGCAGAAGGAGAAGCTGGTGGGTTTAAGCGTCCTTTCTCCTGTTGGTTTAGCTGCTTTGAGGTCTCAAGTCTGGGGAGGCCTCCCCACCAGCTCCCCACATGGGCCAGAAAAAAAAGGAAAAAAAAGGGAAAAAAAGGAAAAAAGAGGAAAAAAAAAGCAGAAACAGTTCAAGGAAAAAAAAAAAAAAAAAAAAGCAAATAAAAAAAACCCCAGCTGTTACTGGGCATAAACAGACAATTATGAAATAAAGAATCATTATAAAATCACAGCAAGACAGTCCCTAAAGATCCAGAAGATACCCTTTGCACAGTGACCATATGGAGGAAGGTGGCTCAAAGTGCCCAAGAAGCACCATCATATAACAAGTTGTCCCAAAACAAAAGAGGCCATGCTCTATTTACTGCTGGATCTTTCTGCATGGTAGGAAACCATTGGAGGTGGAAAGCTGTTGTGTGGAATCCTACACAATGACTGCTGAGGGAGAAGAAGAGCCTATTTGCAGAAGTGAAAGCCATCCAACTCGCCCTAGAGACTTCTGAACATGGCCTGTATTCTATCTCTGCACTGACTCCTGGATGGTGTCCAATGTCCTGTGGTGGTGGCTGCAGCAATGGAAGAAGACTAACTGGCAACACAGGGGCAAACCCATCTGGGCTGATGTATTGGGGCAGGAAATTGCTGCACAGGAAGAAGATCACTGCACAGGTAGAAGATATGACCCTGAACATAACTCACACAGATGCACAGGTGCCCAAAAGTCACACCACTCAACAACACCACAACATTCTGGGACATAGTTCATGTTTTTCTTTGGGCATGAACCAGCTGAATCCACTCATAAGCAGCTTGTGGGTGTAAGGGGTCACCAGGAAGAGCATAACATGTAGGGGTATTAACTCAATGTATTAATGTAGATGGGCATTTGGACACTTAAGTATTGAGTTCAAGGTTAAAAAAGTAGACATGGACATTATAAAATGGCTTAGGATTCAATATTCCAGTGAACACAGTGCGTGGACAAACCATCAGGAGATAATTATTTTTCTTGTGTAGTTGCAAATACAGAATAAGTAAAAAGCACTTGAGTCTCCTAGGAGCATTTGTGAAACAAAAAACTCTCACTGAAGAGTGGTTATACATTCAAATGATTCCACTGTCATATGAAAAACTGCTCAAGAATGTGATTAAAGGCTTTCTATCTTGTTGCAAGAGACTATGGTTTTAAACAGAATATTGACATCACTGGGGCTATTTTCATAGGCTACCACCAGGGAAAAATGTTCAGACTTGAGTCTTTATTAGTGAAGGTTTTGATCCTTTGTCAGAGAGGGAATGTGTCACAGACTCATAGACAAATGCATTTCTATATTTTAAAAAAATTAAGATTATATTAAAAAAAAGTGAAACAAACAGCAATAGTAATAGTTTTAGGCAAAAATTAACAGTGACCTGACAAAGCAGGAGCTAAACAGTCACTGTTATATGTTAAATGTTTGCATATGATTACAACTAACATGCTTATTGTGTGTTTTGAGAGTATAACTACTGAGCCAAATTGCACATAATTATTAAATATGGATTTAAAAAGTCCAAATTCAATTTGTAATCAAATATGCATGAAAATACATGTACTCAGTAGACACTAGTGGCATTTTCCTGTTCTGTCAAAATCCCATTTAATAAATATTAATATTTAAAGACTGATAACATGCACTATGTCTTTAATATTTCTTATGAAAATCTGGGGATAAAAATGTTTCCTGAAGTCAGGTAGGCCCAGCACAAATTGGTACTGGAAATATGTGTTAACAACTGTCTACATCTTAGACTGTGTCTAAGCTTTAAGGAGCTTCCTCATGACTCTGGTTCACTTTAATCTTTGTAATGTGGCTGTAAATAGGTTCTCAAAATATATTACATTTGTATACCAGATCCCCTCTCCTTTTTATATCATTAAAATAAGCCAAAGCAATAAATGAGAGGCTTGCCTGGCGGGAGTTTCCTTGTGCTGAACACTGCCATGTTGGTCACAATCATGTCTCCATAGCCTCAGCCAAGACACATGTGATGATTGTTTATGAGAGCAATTGTTCTTTGCAAGATGCAGAGAATAAGCGCTGAAAGGGGCAGTTCTGTCACCCATTGGGGTCTAACTCATACATAGCAAGTAAAACCTTCTTTCTCACTACTGTACTTTAGAGATATATTTGTGGAAGACCCAGTGTAGAGGACCAGACCTAAGCACATTTTGTCTCAAACTTTCTGAGCATTGCTATAGGAAAGGTGTGATCAGAGGAGAGGATCCTGCAGAGGTGGGGCTGAGCTGTTCTCACCCAACTTCCTGCTCCACCTTGAGGCTCATTCTCAGCTTCCACCTGCCAACTAATTTCGTGCAGAAATGCTGGCTGTGCATGTGCTAACTAAACAGTGTGAAAAATCTCCTTTACATAAGACGTGTGGACCAGGTTAACTATAAAAGTCAGGGATTGGGCCCCCTCAGTCTCTCTGGAGGTGTGTTGAGGCATGTGAGCCAGCATAATTTGAGGAGCTTGTTGTGGGAGTCGAGAACCTATTGAAGTGTATCATACAAAATTAAGGGTTACCACTCTTGTGGAAGAACATTTAAGAATGTAAGGGCTTGTTAGCCAACACCTTGTGAGTCAGATTTATAGTGATGGTACAATAAAATCACGAGAGTTCCCTGACATGTGTTTTTGTTCATACTGAAGGACAATTTATAGCAAATATCACATCCTCTACCAGTGGGTTGTGACACCTGGGCACCATGCTATTCCTCAGTCTCAGCACAGCATTTCTGAAGTCATGTCAGCGTGTGCTACCTTACATGATCAGTATGATAAGAAGCTGTGAGCACTATGATAAGTGATCACTCACCCAAACGAGCGCCTCCTTCCAATATTTTGTTCAGAGCACCAGTTACCTGTTACAGTGACAGACTAGGTATATTTTATACCTTCATACTAAGTTCTTTGCCAGGGCATGCACCCAACTGTCAGCAGCACTTTGGGTTGTCAGAGTTACTAAAGGAGGAAAAGCTCTCTTACCTAACTGAGCTGCTGCCAGCATCAAGGTCTTGTGCTGTCACTGCACCTATAATGGTCCCCACAGGTGTATCCTCATAGACTTCCATCGTGTACACGGGCTTGCTGAACACTGGAGGCTCATCCATGTCCAGCACATTTATCTTCACAGTGGCAGTATCTTTGAATGGACCCACTGAGTGAAATCGATGGTCAAGATGGAGATTGGAGGCCTCCACCTTAAAGGTGTATGCCTTCTTTGTTTCAAAGTCTAATGGCTGTAGAAAGAACAGAAGCAAAACATTAGATTTGACTAAAAATTAGGCATTGCAAAATCACTTTGGTTGGATTAATCTGACAAAACTTAAGATGCCTTTTGTGTAAAACTCATCTCCTGAGCTAATCAATCATTTAAGTTTGTTTTGCAGTTCAGCTTATGCTAAGGTGAATTTTGAAATAGGTCAGATGAATCACAGTCAGGAAATTACCGCTTCTCTACATTAAAAAAATCAGGATGACTGGCATGGATGTAAACAGTTACAGTGTAGATGTCTGAAGTTAAATGAGTGAGATTCATCTCTTGCAAATGAGCTGAGTGAAGGTTAGTCAGAGATTTGCATTTGCAGCTCCCATGCACCGGCAATCAGCTGTTTTGAGTGGATTCAGCACCTTAAATAGAAGATCTCCTGGTTTTTTAGCAGGAAAGGCTTTCCGAAGACCATGATGGTGATGAAGATGAGCCTAAATGAAAACTCTGATATATACTAATGAGTCAAGCTAAACTTCAGGTATGACTTGGAATGTGAATTCTAATTTGATCTGAAAGAAGTTTTCTTGTAAAACGTCGATCGTAGCAGTGAACTGCTATTCATACCATATGTTTGATCTGCGTGTACTTTGCAAAATGCAGACTTCGGCTCTGTCTTATGATCCTAGGTGTAATTCATAAGGTCTTGAAGATGACACAGCAGCTTTTGTGTAGTTTTGTGGGGTTTTGACAGAATGTATCCTGCAAAATAAGGTTGTTTTGATGTAGTTTTCTGTCAACGCATATCAATTTAGTGCCTTTGCTTCTAGAAAAGTAATCATCTCAAAACCCTCAATACAGTCTTATTTAGTTGAAAAGATGCAGAAGCTTTATTTTCATTTAAAGGGTTTATCTGCATTGGCTTTCATGTTGTTTTTAACGTTTCTAACAAAGCCTTTTCCTGATGTCTGGGTAACACTGGCACCTAGTGGTTTCTGCCTATAGTTGTTAAGCTGGAAATTTGCTATCAGGAACGAACAAAAATAGAACATGTTCACATGTGTATGAACAAGAATATTTCAATGTTTGGGTTTTTTTCCCCAGTGTTTTCAGACAGTTGTCACAGCCAGGATAGATTTAAATTCTTCAGTTTTCTGTCCTTGTCACAAAAGGACATAATTGGCCAGATGACTGGTGTAAATTGAAATAGCTCCATTAAAATCAATTCAGTTACCTTGACCTGCATTAGCTGAACCATAATGATTATAAATCCTTATAAAAGATTTTTCATTTAAATAGACTAGATGCTATGTCTTTTTTTTTTTTTTCTTTGAGCTGGGGACTTAAAATTATCCATATAAATTTTAATGCCATAGAAATAATCACACTTGAAAGTAATTCACTACCAAACACAACCATCCTCCTACAGACAAAATTACCAGAAAAGCCAGTATGTGCTGTACCTTTGTGCCTGGACTGACAGAAAGAAGAAGAAACTGAGCCTGAGAAGAAACAGACAAAATTAAATCTGGAAGATCTCATGTCCAAGTGGTGAAACCCTAAGATGTTGCCTTCACTAAAACCAGACAAGTTGGTCCATTATCCAAATTGCTGCCACAATATATTTTCATTTTCTATACTACTCGTACACACATGTTATGCATTGCCAAAATAATTTTACCCAAAAAAAAAAACAAACCAAGACAACTCTTCTCCAAATATTTATATCAATTGGTAACACATTTTCAAAAAAAAAACATAATAAGAGGAGAAATATGAAGTTTAAGGACTTAATCTGCAGAAGAAAAAGTCAGGGGGTTAAAATAGAGATAAATTATTAAAACAAAGAAAGCAAGAAATCTAAGCTCCCACATAGGTAGCAATTCTGGGTAATACCTTGTAGGTATCTTTCATACCACCAAAATTGCATTAAAACTTTTCAGATTGGCTCCTGTGGTGCATCAGTATATTTGCAAAGAAAATTATTAATGGAAAGAGCCATAATTCATGCAGTCTTTGCAGGCTGTCTTTCACCAAATTACTCTTCAAAAACTTATACCAGATCATGGTGCATGGCCAGTGCCCAGTAACAACATTTCATGATGCAAGGGGAGCAGAAAGCAGGAAGATTTCAAACAGTTCTTCTGTCCATTGGTATGTTCAGACTGGCATATTTCACTGCACAGATACCCAGGGAGTAGGAAAATGGCTGCATTATTTTTCTACCCCCAGCATTATGGGGAAATACCAATGTATATTTTTAAAAAGACAGTGTGATCCCAAGAAGGGATAATGTTTTTCCACTGAAACCTCAGAGGAACTCCTCTTTCTGTCCTTCTAAGGGTCTGATGATAAATATAGTTAGAGGTTATGCAGCCAGTGCAAAGCACAGATGGCAGTCAAAATAAGAAGAGACAGGCTGGAAGTGATGAGCCATCATGAGAGAAGGAAATCAGTGACAGACTCCCACAAAATAGCAGAAATTAACCTATAGCCTAAGTAAGGCTAAACCTCAGCTGAAATGTATGGAGAGTTGGGAAATGTTGCAAATGGTAAACCTAGGACTTAAATAGAAAAATACTTTATGAACATATATCATGTAACAAGAGTATGGTTTTATTGTCTTGTGTGTATGGGGATTGCATGCTACAATCTCCTGATCAGGTCTGGTTTTCCCATATTTGAACAGCTAAGTCATATAGATAACATTGACAGTTTAAGATTTAGGCATTGCTCTGAATTGTCCAGAGTCTGCCTGAAAACAGTAGAATTGAATGTCTGCATAGGTCTCAGGAAAAAACTTTTTGGATTTTTTTTTTTTTTATTTTTGGTTTAAAACATGTTTTAAAAAACATGTTATTATATTTTTAATTTTTAGTAGATATCACTAAGATCTGTCAGGTTAATGAGTGGTCCACACAATATTGTACCTGTTTTTGTTACTAAACAAAAAAAAAAAAAAACACAAACAAACCCAACAAACAAACAAAAAAACCAACCCCATCACTGTGTTTTGCTGTTATGTAATAGCTGTCTGAGAGTGCTCAGTTCCACTTTTATTTTGAATCTTGAATGCTGCTAAGGAAACAAACACAGTAAAATTCTTGAATCATACAAAAAACTCCAAACCAGTCCTGTAAGGTTCTTAAAATGTTTTTTCAATTAATCAGATTTTAATGAAATTACTTCATAGTTTGTTATTTTTTTTTAATAAGCAAAAGAAATATTTATTTCTTCTATAAAAGTAATTACATGCAGAAGGTAAATTTGAATAATGCTTTTATTTTGCCTTTTTTTGGTGCAGAAAACAGTTTTTTTGCCAATAGTAAGGTGATGCCTTATTAACTGTGAACTGTTCATAACTGGAGTATTTCTAATTGATATTCTATGTACCACTGACAGAAAAGATGTATTGGGCCCCCTCAACTTGTCCTCACCTGCTTTTTCCTATGTTGAGGTTACAAGCTGCTCTATATAGTTGCCTAGTAAAGTGCTATCAGCATATACACACCTGTGCACAGCAAAGCCATTCTACAAATCCCCAAATCAAATACATACTGACAAATCACTTTACCTTGCAACTCTGTAAGCACCATGAATGGACTTATTTAGTATGACTAGGACAGCAGAAAAACAGGTCAGTATTAGAAATAAACATATTATGAAATGTTGCTCTTTTCCACATTCAAGGCAGAAGTTAAGAAATGCTGCTATAGTGGGAAAGAGAGAAAAATAATTAAAGAACTGAAAGAAAAAAAATAGTCCGAAAGATATAATGAATTCTAATGATAAGCACAACAATGGGGGAAAAAAGAATTACCCTGTCAGTTTGTTCTGCTTCACAAAGAGACAGGAGTGGAAACTCCAGAAATTTCTGCTTTTTATCCATAGATATCCACACATAAGAAATACTCTCTCACATAAGAGAGTATTATTTCTGATCGATACTTTCACCTAAAATGATGGAAAAGCTGTATTTTGGGATGAGATTTTAAGCCCCAGGACATATGGATAGTTATGGATAGTAGGAGTGGGTTGACAGGAAGTGCATAATAACTTAGGCTTGACTTCATACTAGCATTGTGCAATTGCAGAATAGCTCTGGGTCATATGTGCTGCCCTCAAAAGCTGGAAACAATTTCCCCTTTGAATGGGTTGAGCACCTATGCATTTTGTTAAATATTGGCATAAGGCAATTTGCTGTGCATTGACACAACGTCCGGATGAGCAGTTAAATTTCAGTAACTGGACTTCTGCACTGGATTCTAAATAGCATGAGGAAATAAGTGGTATTACAGAGCAGGTTTTGTAAAGTAGGCTCTAGATCAACCAGGAGCATTCATTAGTTAGAGTTGAGAAAGCACAGTAAAAACTGAGATCTGTAGTGAGTATTTTGAGATTTGATGGCACGTGGACAAAATATATGTCTGATCCGTATCTGGAGAAGGGGAGAAGCTGACCAGTGCCAGGGGTTCATTTGTTTGCTGCTTTCAAGTGTCTCACCCATTTCTGAAGGTGTCTTTCCCTATTCCAGGGAAAACCAAACCAAACAGCTCTATCCACAAACTACGAAGACTGAAGGTCTCCTCTTCCTTACTTTTCCTGTTGTTCTTTGTGATTGTATCTGCACATAGCTCACCACTTTCTACCTGTACTGAAGGACTTAATACCACTTGCTCTTCCTCCTCAAAATGTACAACCACTATTTGCACTTTGACAAACCCATGAGTTATGATTACAGGCAGACAGTGCCTGTGCTCACACTTGCAGAGGAAATTCCCTCCTTTAGAGAAAGAATGGGTGGGGTGGTGTGTGACAAGAAATCTGTACAGTTTTGGTAGTAAAACAAGGAGTAGTTTAACACAGTTCTCACTGAAGGACATTGGGAGTCTGCCTTATGCTCACTCTTGTGTGGTACAGGCATTCTCAGACTGCTCTTACATTACAGCAACATCCCAGAGCTATGTACTTGGGCTGTCCCACGGGCAACACAACTGAACTTAGCCCACAGTCAAAGCACTATTTACTGACTGCATTAAAGGCTTCTAAAAAGTGCCTTCTGAGGTTAAAAGCAAGCACACACTTCTAATACTTTCCGGCAGCTTCTGGTTCTGTTCATTGTCTCACAATTTCTTCTATTTATCATCACTAAAGTTACTGTTTCTCACTGTGCAATGCTATGGCATGCTGAGATTCCATGGCCACAGCTTGCCATCTGATCAGTAAGTTTTAGTCATGGTGCACAACTTACAGAAAACAATATGTGTTAGTCCCCTGAATTTCCACTGAACCATGTGGAGAAGTTCACCGAGTATAATGGAGCAGTGTAGGATCACAACAGGTGGAGCTTAGAAACAGTTGTTTTCCAAGGTTTCAATGAAACACTACACAAATTTGTAAAGCAATGTCTTCAAGCAGAACAAGTTCAGTGCCTGAACCCTTCTCAGTTTCTAGATTAGCGCATGCTGAGCTAATTAAAAGTCTTCTGCACAAAAATGGGGTTATCCTTGGTTTAATAAATTTAGTGACAATTTTTCATAGAAGGTTGGAACCTTCTATTTTCCTTTACTGTTGTGCCTGTTCATTAAAGATTTCAAAATCAGTCCCTTGCCTGGAACTGGTGCATGTGAGGCCGCTATACTCTGGCATGAATGAGATGGCCCCTTCTGTCACCATGTTTTTATATAGCTTATAACCACTGCAGTTTGCTGAAGATTCAGGTACAATAGAAGATACTATCTAAATACCAAATTTAGTAAACACTTTATTAAACAATACTAGACAAGGAAGGGAATGATAATTCTATTCCTAACACAGCAATATTTCTGACTCTCTACAGAGAACTGCATACAGCACTACCCTTTAGCCAAGTTTCCCTCCCTTTTTTTAAAGTGATATTATTTTCTAGCCAAGTTTCCCTCCCTTTTTTTTAAGTGATATTATTTTCCTTTATTTTTTATTTTGAGAAAAAAAAAATACAGTACTAATCACAGAGTGGTGCTAGATGGCATTTGGATGGTTTATTTAGCAGAATATAAGAAAAGCCATTTCATTTTTAATGAATGTAATTAGCACAAGAGTAGTAGCAATCAGACTTATATAGGATCATGGCACAAAAAAACCCCCCTCAAAAAAAAACCAAGCAACCAAAACAGATTATCTAAGATCTGCAACTTGTCTAGCTGTAGCTGTTCTTCCCAATTTCCAAAGCAGAGAATGGCACCCCTGAAGCAGAGAATGGCCTTCTGCATCTGTCAACACTTAGTGTGCTAAAAGGAACAGTTTACTCTGTGCAATTTTTTTCTCATCAAATGTATTTTCCTCTAAAAATAAAGGTAGTCCAGGAAGGCTTCATTTTTATCAATTTTGGTATAGAAATCTCTCACTGTTTTTCTGCATAATAACAGACCAAAAAGCATCTGTGCAGTGATGGACAGTTTCTGCCTGCAAGAAATTTTTCAGGGGAAAATAAAAGCAAATTTTATAAATGGTTTTGAAGTGGCTCAGCACTGAATTACTGCAGCACTTACAGCACATGCTTACAGAATATGCTATGATAGAGAAGAAATTGTGAACCTGTTTTTAAAGCATATAGCACTTTTTATTAGTGGCTTTCTCTGTTTATTATTTATAATTCTTAATTGAATGTGTTGGTCTTATTCATTTATGCACTAAAAAGACTTCAATACATACTTAAATATTTGCATAATTTCACAAGGTCAAATCAGGTTGTGTCAATTTTATTTTTTATTTCATCTCTCTAATTTTCTTTCTGCATGCCCTAATAACATCCTTAAACATTTCCTGAGTTGCTTGCCTGCTTTTCCAAAGATTATATAGCCTCTTTTTTCTCCTTAATTTCTTCAAAAGTCCCTGTCCAGACAGGTCAGTTTGTTAGGGTTTTTTTTCCCTGCAGCGGTAGCTCATCCTGTAGCTTGTCTTTTGACTCATAGGGATGGCCTGCTCCTGCACCTTCAAGATTTTTTTCTTGAGGTATATCTTTCCTTCCTGGACCCCTTTGTTTTTAAGGGCTGTTTCCCACGGTACTCTCTGATCAGCATCCTGAAGAGGGAGAAGCTTGCCTTTGAGTAGAGCTTTGTTGATACCCCTCCTTGTTTCATCAAACATTGAAAACTCTGTGATCACTGTACCCCAGACAGCCTCTGACCACCACATCTCCCACCAACCCTTCTCTATCTGTAAGCAGAACAGCTAGCAGAGCCCCACCCCTGCCTGGTGATCTCCAAACATCCTCCAGCTGCTCACAGAATAATTTATCCACCACTTCATCCTGGTTAGGCAGCCTATAACAGACTCCCACCAGGATGTGTGCCTTGTTGGCTTTCCCCCAGATCCTTATCCTTAGGCACTCAACCTCATCACCGTTGATCTCAAATTCTGTCTTGTCAAGAGACTCCCCAATGCACAGAGTCATCCCACCACCTCTCCTTCCTCTCCCATTACTTTGAAAAGCCTGTGACCATCCATTGCAGCACCCCAGTCATGTGAGTCATCCCACCATGTTTCTGTGATGGTGACTGTGGCATAGTTATCCTTCTGTGTCATGGCTTCCAGCTCCTTGCCTGTGCAACATTAGTGTACATGCTCTTCAGCTGGGCTGATTTCACCCTCGACTCAGACTTACCACCCTTAAGCTTATCTCTGAAGAGCCTGGTTTCATCCCCTTCCCCCTTCACACCTAGTTTAAAGGCCTCTCAATCAGTCAACTCATGGGCTAAAATCCTTTTGCCCTTGTTAGATAGATGGAGCCCATCTGACTCTAGCAGGCCTGGTGCTGTAAAAGTTACCCCATGTTCAAAAACCTCAAAATTGTGTGGATGTCATGAGCCCTTAAGCCACTTATTGGTAGCCTAGATTTTCCTGTTCCTTTCATCATTCATCTCTGCTACTGAAGGAACTGAGCAGAACACTGCCTGCACTGCTGCAGTGTTCATCAGGAGTTCAGGCAGTGCTCTGCTCAGTTCCTTCAGCAGGAAGGAACTGAGCAGATTTTCATCAATCACATGACCCAGAGCCTTGAATTTCCTTTTTAATTACCCTGGCACCCTTCTTATCAACATCATCACTGCCAACCTGGAGAACCAGCAGTGGGTAGTAAATACACTTAACCACAAGTATGGAATATTCTATTGTTTTGTATAAAAAAAAAAGCACAGAGGAGGCTTAGGACAAGGAGAACTGAATTCTATCAAAAACCTGCTCTTGATGATGAAATAATATTTTTTAATTGTTCCTACTTACTGCATTTTCCGACTGGCAGTGCATATGGAGGGGGTTGCAGCTGCTCAGCCTGACAGCTCCAGTTGGACCCATTTTTGAGTCATCTGCATGGAGGGAAGAAGGTGACCGGAAGGGTTTTTAAAAATGAAATTGAATCTACAAATTCCCATTAGGAGGAAAGAGAACACTCAAACCTTTAGTCAGAGAAGAAGAGGGGTGTTAAGAGGTCAAAGATTTTGTGTCTCATTGACAAATTACTTCCTTTGAGTATAGTGGCTTCCATTTTATGTCATTAAAACTAGTAGAAGAGTCAATGATTTGACATCATCTTGTTCTTTAATGCATCCATGGATAATTTACTATTTCCCAGGTCAGGAGGTTGAAGCCAGGACTTCCATTATTAGAATGGATATAATGCAAGTATAGATCAATGGTCAGAGGCAAGGAAAGTTAAGCACCAGCATTCTAAATTTTCTTAGAATTAAAGCTTCACTTTTCCTAAAGCTTATCTAAATATACAAGTCCAGAACTCTTTCCTTCCCAGACCCTTTTAAAGTGTCCAGATAATAATTTGGTGTTTTTACAAAATTTACACCTACAAGCCTGAGCTGTCCATAAAACATAACTATGCCTTCCAAAATGACCATGGTTCAGATTTCTTTCTACTGAACAAGTTGATCATTGGTGTATATGTAAATGCCTCACTCAGAAAATAATAACTGGTAAAATGTGAAACTCCCTGTGTCAATTTCTCCGACTGAGTGCTTTATTCACTAAATTCTAAATGAAAAGTGGCCTTCCCATCTTTGAAATTCATGAATTCAGTAATTGTGAACTTATTCTAGTGTACTAAAGCAACATCAGTGACTGAGATGTAGTGTGTTTTCCTGCACGAGTATCTTATAACCAGCTACTTGGAACACTATCACAGGTTTGGAAGTAGGACATGGCTATTTGCCGTTTGGGACTCTTCTACCCTGAATAAAAACTGTGTTCACCTTAGTACTTAACAATATTCATTATCAAAATAGCAAACACAAAGTCAAAATTTTCAAAATAAAATGCCTCTAAGTCAAAATATATTACATTCCATGTAACATAAAATATAACTCTTTCATTCTATGATCTGAACTAAAACTTTTTTTGCATGGTTTTAGGTAGAAAACTTCCCAAGTAAGAGAAATGATACTTTCTGGACAGAGATTTGAATAACTTCTTCACCATGACATTATTTATGAAACATCACACCTAATTGTATGTGAAATGAAAGTCTAAACTGCAATGCCTTTTAAACTGAAGATCACAACCGTGGATTCAAATGGACATACAAACTACTTACGTAGCACTACTACTGTGAGCTATTTATGGCATAAAAGTGCAAAATGTTTCATTCCCTTACCTGGTTTACCACTTGAGCCATAGGCACATCCACCCATTGGTGCCACATACCTTTTTCAGTTTAATGACTCCTTCCTGGGTGTACTCATCTGTCGTGATGTCAAACAAGTTTCCTCCATCTCCTGGAACTATGTTGTACTCAATTTCTGCATTTTTCCCAAAATCGGGGTCCACAGCTCTGATCCGTCCAATAGCAGAACCAACGTCAGAGGTCTCAGGTACTTTCAAATGGAAGATACCTGTGACAAAGTAGACAGTCATTCTTGGGATTTCTTGGTAATTAAAACAGATATTTCGGGTTAAAATCATAGAGCCTGGGGAAAAAACCCAAAAACCTAAGTAATCAAATTAAAATTAGGAGATAAAACACCAAAGTTTTTGAAAAATATATTCCTGTTTTATCTATTGACTTCCCCTAGATTCTAGATTTTGTCCATTAGAACTGTAAGGACATTAGCATTTATATCTCTTGAGATATCTATCTATATTTCCATCTCTAACTTTTCACATGTGATTGACTCTCCTCAATTAAATTGTACTTATAGACAATAGTACAATTAGATAGTACATGTTTATAACACTTTCCTTCATTTGTTTTTCTTCTTGTTTTGATTTTAATTTGATTTTGCTTGTTTATATTTTTTGTGGGTTTTTTTTTTTTTTAATATATTATGACTTTCACATTGATTGAAAGGAAGAATTCAGTGGAAAAAGTTTTCATCCATTTCTTTAAAATTCAATACTATAAATAAGTGTGCAGCTCCTTTTGGAAGATATAAAGTATTGTTCAGGCATGAACCACCAGAGGGTGCTCTTACAAAAATTTCAGAGCTAAACAATTTTTAGCTTAGAACACTCTTGCTTTCAGATTATTTACTACAAGCTATAAATAAAAAAAAAATGAAAACAAACCACCAAAAATATTACACACTTTTAAAATAGGTATTGCTGCTGACATGTAAGGAGAAAATGGTTTCATTCAGGAGAACAACCATGTTGGAAAATGCTAGACATAATAGAGCCAAATGTAAAACTCTAAAGTGCTTTGAGGCAGCCTTGATTTTAGCAACAGCAGCAGCAGCAGGCCTGGGCTCGTAACATGGTGCCCTGACCTATTTCACTGTTCCTGAAGTGTCTGTATTCCCTGTTTAGCTGCACCTCTCGCTGGAGTTTGTGAGAAACAATTGCTCACTTTGAAAATTTAAAAAAGGTTTATTAAACCTTAACAAAAGATACAATGAAAGACTACATCAGGAAAAAGCTGCAGCGCTGGGAACTGCCCCTTGTGCATACCTCATGGCCAGTTCATCTTCAAGATGGATGCTCAGTATTTATACCCCTGGAGGTTACATCCAGGGTTGCAGCCCTGGTCGTTCCTAAAGTCTGTCAGTCAGCTCTTCTTTGCCATTTATTGGTGGAGAATGCTGTCCTGTAACTTGATTGGAGGTCAGGTGTTGCCATGCTGCATCCCCTAAGCAAGCCCCTAAGTTTTTCCATTCCCTGCTGCCCCATCCAAGGGATACATGTGCACACCTTCTTTCTACCTGTCCTAGACAACCCTGGCTGTCTGATGGCAACAATACAGGGGGCAGAAGGGAACTCTAGGGAGAACAGAGGACATCTAAACTACAACAACATAACTATACATCCATAAAGCTTTTATTAATATTCACACCATAGTTATCTTTTAATTGTGAGAGCCAATCATCTCATTATCCATCTATAACAAGTTGTTACTGTGCTCAGCTGCCAGTGAGCACCTCCATGATCAGTGTTTACAGTGGGCAGGCAGAGCTCACCTTTCTTCACTCAGCAGTCTCTGCTGTCAAAACTGCTGGCTACATTTGGAGCTGGTTTTGAGCCCAGGATGTTTGTTTCACTTCATCCTGTCTCTCAACAAGGCTAGCCCCATCATTTTATGTCCCTCGGTCCATCTTGTTTTCCTGGGTCAATGTTCCACAGCTCTCACAGAGCAGCCCCTTCAGAAAACACCGGCAGTGGCCCGCTGGGTTCTGCTACATGTGACATGTAGGAGGAAGTTTGCACCTCTTTTTCAACAGCAAAGCAGGACAGGCTCCTGTGACTCTTGGGAGGCACATTAGGGGCATGTCTCAGAGATTTCCACCCGGCAGTGGTTCAGCCACACATCACAAAATAAGGCTCTGAAAAGCTGTATATTATGTAACAGCTGGATAGATGACTTTCACATTCAGCCGCTGAATTAAACAGCAATGTTCCCTGTCGTTATCTCCTTACAATGCAGGCTGTGTCAGCTTTTCAGCTTCACAATATTTTCAGGTGAGGAACAAAGTGACATTAGCATTGCTGGATTAGGGGCAGGCTTACTGTTTTGTGAGCTAGTAAATTGAGCTATGGTACCTCTATAATTGTCTGTTTGATTGCCTCTGAAAAAATCCCTTCTGTTTGCTTCCCCCCTCTGGCCAGCAGTATGCAAAGTATACCAGAAGGCAAAATTTGCCTTTTTTTCTTAAAGAAAATCCCCATGAGTAAAGTCAGCTTGTGCCAGCATTTACTTCCGGACATCACAGTGTATAGGTTTGTACTACCCATTGACTGAACTATTAAAGACTGAGCAATTATCATTTCACTACTTTTCTTTCCAAAGGAACATACTAAAGGAAGTGTTCTTAGTGTTCTTCTAACAGCAGGAAAGGATTATTATGACACAAAATGGTGTCATGACAAGATATTCTCAGCTATGTCTTAGATGTACTTCAGTGATTCTGACTAAAGAATAAAATTTTGACATGCTATTCATGATACAGTCAGAAATCCTCCTATTATTTAAAGCCATTTACTAACACGTGTATTAATGGGTTTCTGCTATGCAAATTATGAAGAAAAGAGACCCAAAAGGCCTTTATCTGCACTTGAATCTTATATTAAGTTTCCACAACATAGTCCTAGCCCTGATGTCCCAGTCCTATACAGGCTCTTATATTGGACTACAGAAATCATTGCTGCAGCCATTGCTGTTTACAGCCACAATTTTAGTGAAAATGAAATGGAAGAGCGTATGATCATAGATTTTTCCATCTTTGACAGCTTGATCTCTTTTTAGTGATCTGAAGATCACTGAGATTCATTAAAAGAAACATTTCCCTATAAACTATTGCACCTGGCTGAAAAGCATATGGGACTTAGATGGAGTCAAAGAAAGACTAAATTACTAATTTATCATTGTTTAAGTTTTTATCAGTTATTTTCAATGACTTGACATTTCATCATCTCCAGAAATTCACCAACAATAAAGATGGGGTCATCCAGACTAATTTGAAACTCTGAAGCAGTCTTCAACCTTGCAAGAGTCATATTTCTGAAGACATAGTATGTAATTACAGTGCCCTTGTCCTCCTGTGATATTATCTTCACAGCACATGGAAGCTGTTAACTGTTCTACTGTGATAACTTACTTTCAGAATAAAATAAATGAAAACAAATCATGTATATGGCTGCCAGCTTGCAGAAAAACTTTGACAGAATATAATATATAGCATGAAAGCCTCATTCCCTTCCTCCCCACCCTCAAATAACAGAATCCTAGAATCACCAAATATGTTGAGCTGGAAGATACCCAACAGGAACACTGACTGCAACTCCTGACCCTGCACAGGGGTCCCTGAGAGCCACACCATGTGCCTGAGAGTGTTGTCCAAATGCTTCTTGAACTCAGAAAGGCTCAGCCTTTTTAGGGAGGACATTTGAAATGATCAATATATGCTATACATCAAATGAGATAGAAAGACAGCTTTGTAGATTTTTATTTTTCTGTTTCCAGCAGACATTGCTTCTTGCTGTGGACTTGCTGTGACAGTTTAGCATTATTCACTTTTTATTGTCCATTTTGCCTGTATACACTACTGCCTCCAATTGCTACAGAGATATATTGAAACAGGCCTGAGTAATAGCCTTTTACTCCCAAAGGTCCTGAAAACCTTGTTCTCTTCAGCTTCCAGGAATGATGGAACAAGCACTTCAGACAAACTTATGCAGCAGCTGGTTATGCTGCTCAAACAGTTCTGTCAAATTTTGTTGATGTGACTTCTCTGCCAACAAAAATCTTTCTTCTACTTGCATAAATCTCTTTTAAATGTGTTTTCTGAGTTTGTTCCTGTCTTTTGGGATGTACTAAAGGAGAAAGCCCTGATTTTCCTCATACTGTAGTACAAACTGGACTCTGAAACTAGCTCCCCACTTTGTTGATTTTAGTCACATATACTGCATGCAAGTCAGAATATTTTCATGTATAGAAAAGCTGGTAGCAATAAATATTGTTTTATTGCTTGATTAGGAATTTTTCTTTCATGTTGAGTGGCATCAGTGAGGATGATAAAAATAAATTAGTGATGATGCTGTTGAAGCTTTTAAGCTGAAATAACTGACAGGGCTAATTGCTTAGTCCCAAAATCATTCAGGAAAATGAGGCAGAGGTTAGCTAACAATTCATACACACTGCCTCTGAGTTTCTAAAACAAAGATGGTTCCAAAGCACACAGTGGGAAGAAATAAGAGCTGAGTAAGTGACAGGTAATCAGTCATATTGACTGAAATGCAGCACACATTTACAGTTCCTCTGACGTAATTGGATTATTTTTAGTTTTTAAGGCTCAAAAGCTGTTCTGGGGTTTGATTTTTACTTACGAAGATGTTAGGTGCTTTTTTGTTTGTTTTTTACTTAAATAGAGGTTTTTTTTTGTTGTTGTTTCTCCACTCTAGAAGTTTACACCATGATTTACCAGAAAGCTTTTCAGATCTGATAGGAATAGCACATAAAAACCATTATTACTTCTTATCAGCAAAACAACCACTAAGAAATAACCCATGTTGGCATCCAAGGACTTAAGCTAAATGCATAATGGCCTTCAATCAAACAGCTGTAAATGATATTCTAATATTTTTTCCTAATTTTTCACCATACTTTTACTGTGCAAAATTATCCTCTCCTGATTTTTCTTCGTCTGTGCTTCTTTCAGCTTTCTGGCAGTTGCCAAACTATTGCATTGCAGTGGAGCACAATAGCATGATTCTTAAAGGCAAAAAGACTGAAGTAAAATAATTCATCTCTCTTTCTTCTAAATCTTTAATGTTTCTTCAGGAGAAAAACAAAATACCAAAACTAACAAAATAGAAATAAACAAACAAAACCACAAAATAAAACAAATAAAACAAACAGACAAGCAAAAAAAAAAAAAAAAAAGAAAAAAAAAAAAACCCAAAACAACAAAAACCAAACAACAAAACCCAAACCCACCAGACAGTGTATTGTAATTTTATATTTTTAAAATTAAATTATCAAGGCATTTTAATTTTTATCCTGATCCAGGCTGTAAAGAGACTGATTTATGTCTGTTTAAGAAAAATCATAAGGCAACAGTTCATATTTTCTCACTGGTGTTTTAGCAACAATATAATAGGCAAAGGAAAGTATAATATAAATATATAAGCATACACTCAATATATACAACCTGCTACATCAGCTACAGCTAATCAGCCTAATAAATAGCAGCATCTGATGCATATGCTCCTAAAACCAGGGAGATGTGATTTAGCACAGCAGTGAGATGCATTCATTCCTTTCCTGGATGTGGCTCTGTGTCCTGCAGAGGGGCTGGGACATTGTATGGGGAAAAAAAGCCAGGCTGTGTCACCATGTGTCTGATGCAGGTCACACATAATCTGGGATGGGCTTGTAAAACTTCACTTATGGAAAGAATCCTTCCAGTCTTTAACCCACTTCTCTGAGTAAGGGTTTATGGCCTCATTAGATGTAATATAACCATGCTTAAAATTTTCTGGTTCTCTTCTGTGTTTTCCAAACTCCACACCTAGACAAATGCACCTCCCCATGCTGCAGAGATTGTGTATGTTCAAGGGTCACCAGTACTTCAAGTGAAAATGAGCAGAAACAAAAAACATTTTGAGTTTGATCCTACCCTAGTTTAGGATTATCCACATGATGGAGCTTCCCCAGAGCTGGCAGCTCCTGAGCCAGCCCTCTATCACCCCCTGAAGTGAGTTAGCAGACTGTTTTTGAAGCCATCCTCCTTACACCTTCCCAAAGGAAAAAATATTTTAATTATACTGGTATAATTTTTATATACTGAAATATTCAGTATAATAATTTGCCTTTTTTTTCATACTGATAAGGTGTTATTGTCATATTGCTTTCCAAAAATAGACCTACCCACTCCAAAGAATAATTCCACAGACATGAACATCCCCCTTGTTGGAGCAAGGGTTCAGGAAATGGGAAATGCCTGTTCATTTTTATTATCTCAAGATAGCCAAGCCCACAGCTTTTGCCTTCAAAGTGTGCTGGTTGTTGCATAAAGAATACTTTTTGCAACAGAGAGTACTCTGTTTAACAACATAATGTAGAAATAATTAGAGAAGCAGTTGTTTTGAGCCATGCACACTCACATATGTGTCCTAATATTGAGGCAAGGATAACTTAATCTTCTTTGAAGATCCTAAAATTATCTTTGTATGGTAGCATAATTTTACCAAGAGGGGAAGAAAATACTAGGTTCTGTAAATTCCTCAAGTTTATAAAGAAGAGTTTCCTCTAGACAATATGGAGTTTCCATGTTCCAGCAGGCTGAGGAGAAATAATCAATTCCTCAGTAACTGCTTTAATCCTGATGTTATTGTTGTATACGAAAGATGCCACCTTTATCACTTCCTCTTTTTGTGAAAAATTTGACTTTGCCAATGCATTCACATGTTAGTGTAGTTTTCTGTAACTCTGAAGGCTTATGTGGAAAACCAGTTCCACATTATCAGCTTCATTATGCATCACAACCAATGAAGAATTGTTCTGCTAATATCCAGTCTACTAATTAGAAATTACTACCAAACAAAATAATCCAATGAGAGAAATAATTTTTGGAGTGTATAGTCTAAAATCTTGAATCAATTATTTTGTCTGTAAATTATATAGTGGCTATAAAGACTTATCAAAGTGTAGCATGTCTTATAGATAGAAAAAAGTTTTCAGGAGAAGATGTCTTTCCTTTTTCAGAATCCCAGGCAGCATGTAATTGACATTTATCAGGTAGGTTGGTTGGTAATATTCCGGTGATCACACCGTCACCATGAAGTAAATCAATACGCTTGTTCTCTCTATAAAATTTAAATTGAAGGATACATGTGAAACATTAACATGATAAAAACTACATTTTCAAGGATGGGACATAGAATTTGTAATGCTCTGCTTAACATCCCTGCTTCTTAAATATCTTGCTGGAGCCTTTTCATATTGTCTTTATCACTCTTGCACAAGATATAATAACACAACTTTTACTACAATTCATTTTCTCTTAAGAATATGGTCAAACCATTTACTTTAGGATCTAAGCCAGGTGCTCTAAATCATCTGTATTGGAAGAATAATTTTTCTCTCCATTCTTAAGTCCTCCAAGTCAAAACTCAGTTGTATACCTAAAATCACCTAAACAAAGCACGCTCAACATCTGTATTACTCATAAAACTCCTTGTGAAGACTTGATTTTTACACACTCATTAAGTATATTTCATGCATTTTTTTCCCCTGAACTCCATATTACTTTTCTTCCCCATGAGGGCACAGGATAAGGCCAAAACTTATTACTTCTAAAGATGAAATTGTGAAATGATCAAGTACACATTTATAATAGTTTGCTATACTTTGTTTCAAGTTTTGGTTTACTCTCTGCAGTTTCCTTAATTACTTGTGATTTCGTGTGTGATATAGATAGGAAAATAATAATATAATGGAATAGCAATTGCGTATTTTGCATTTGTCTTCTCTTATACTTTTATAGCAAGTACACTCAGCTTATCACAAGTGATGCTTATGTTTTACAATTTAAGTCTTTTAAGTAAGCTCTCCTTATAAATACTGCTCATTTTGCAATAAAATGCAAAAGTAATGAATGCTTAATTACAGGTCTTTCTCTTGTGAGCACTGGACAATCACATTTATAAATTCAACAAATTTTCCATCAAGAATAAAATAATTGTCATGAATTCAAGACAAAACTTTAAAAATATACTCTAGAATATTTCTATTACATTCTTTTTATTTTACAGCTTTCTCTCTGCAAATATACTGAAGACATATTTTGGATTCATGGAAGACAGTTACCAACTGCTTGGTATCTTCAGCTCAGCTCCTTCTGCTGTCATTAGGAACATGTGGATTGTTGCAAACACTTGGGCATCCCATTTAATGCTTTTACAAGGAGTGGAGCACTGCTGAAATTCTGCATACAACTGCAGTTCTTTGAAATTCTTGAAAATCATGAGCCTAAACTGTTGTGATTATAATTAGATAATTGCATATGGTCTGCTTCACTTTATGTTGCCCTGTAGTCTCTAAATTTTCAGAAAGTAAGCTCACCACGGTTGGAAGCAGAAAGGATATGTTGATTTCTTACTTAGATGGAAGACCTCAGGGAAAAAGGCAGATGCTGCCAGAACTGATAGTGACACAGCAAGTGGCACTGTTGTCAGTGAGTCACTTTGGAACCAATTCTCAAAGCTTTGCAAGGCAATCCCATGCTGTTAAATCTGCAGCCTTAGCTCCTTTTCAATATCAGAGTAGGCGGAGATGCATGGGGTCTTCAAGACATACCAAGGTTACTGAGAGTAATTTCATGCATCAAATCTAAATACTCTCTGTGTTTTGAATGAATAATTTCTTCATCACTCCCCACAGAAAACACATTGTAGTGGAATGAATGACATGATTCCTGCCAAAGGTTGTTGAATTTCTATGAACTCTATTTATTTGTACCTTTTCTACATAAGGTAGCAGATGTAAAATACCATTATTAATGATAATAATCTACTATGATGATAATTATAGTGTTTAAAACAATTTAAACTAATCTTTCCATTAATGAGATGATGATAGGAGGGAAATGGATTAACAGCAGAATGATATGACAAATAGATAATTTTTAACTTCTAATCACTATTGTGCTCATTTATATTTCTTGAACTATTGTTTGCTTCAGCCAGTGAGAAATTACCTATATTTTTCATTGGCTATGGTGTAGTTTAAAGAAACAGCTATATTTGGGCTTATGCTCTGCTTTGGAGCTAAGAGTTCAATCTCTATGAGCTTAGACCTTTAAACAGGTTTTTTGTTTCATTCAACGTGTACTCCAAACAGTCCTCAGATAACCTTTGCTACTTACGCATTCTTGAGAAAGTTAAAAAACAATATAAGGGCAGCAGACAAAGAATTTGCTAAACACTTGTGTTTTGAGAATCTGTGGTAATTGAATATCTCTCCCTCCAGTTTATTTCTCAGTTTTCTTCCAATTAGCATGCTTTGGCTGGGAATTCAGTTATTCAGTCTGAATAAAATGATTCACTCTTCAAGATGCTTTATGATTAAGAACATGCAACAATGACAGCTACAAAAAAGAGAAGAAGTTTCCAGGGAGTTTTTACTAAGGTTACATGCACCTTGGGGGAAAAACAGCTCTTGCTAAAAGTGCATGAAGAATTCTGATCTGAACAAAAATAAGAAAAAAAATTAAGAAAAAGTTGATGTAAGTGTAAATAGAAATTTTTATAGAGGTTAAATTTTAACACCTTTATGTTGGACTCACAGAAATAATGATAGAAGGCTACTTAACTGTGGGGTACTGTGACCCAAAGAGGGCTGCATGGCCTGGATTACAAAGCATAGGCTCAAAACTGTTACAAATATCCAAAGAGATTTTATGTACCAGTCATACTCTGTGGCCCAGAAGCCAGCCAATATAAATGGCCTAATTCCATGTTATTAAATTCTTTTAACCACACCAAAATAGGTCAATTTCATGGAAAGTGACTGTAGAAAATAGTTACTGACCTGTACTAATTTCTCCAAACGCCCTAAATTTCTCTGAGAAAGCTTTGCTTGGTGTTGGTCAAAATTGTGCCCTGGACTCTTCAAAGACTAACAGTACAGACAATGTAAAACTTCAGGAACTTTCCCACATATTCTCAAGTTCATCTTTTGCTTTTAAAAGCAAAATGTAATAAGCCATTTTATATCTTCATTTAGTCTATGTAAAAATGCCCATAATTTCACTGATTAAATGGTGGTGAAGGGAAAAGAAAAATACAGATACTTTTTTTTTGACTACCTGTCAGATATGTAAGTCAAGTGAGTGAAATAGAAACAGCAGGCAAGGGTCACTGAGCTGTGTGATGGAGTGGTGGCCAAAACAAGTAACATGAAGATGTAAAGAGTTTATCTGGGGTGGTGAAGACTCATGATTTCAGTATAGCAAATATAGAGAAATGCAGAGCTGGGAGTGACTCAGCAATGTATAAATTCTTTTTGCAGTGCTACCATTGGGAAAGAAAAAAAAACGTACTTGTGGAGTTGAAGGAGGACATGGACACAATCTAGTTATACAATGAAAATGAGATCAAGAATAAATATGTGTCTCTCACACAGGAGAGTGGAGACAAGGGTGTATGTTGAAAATAAAGATATGTAGGATGAGGAGGAAAGAGAAGCCGGAGAAGGATGAAACCGGTGAGGAACAAATGCAAATAGTACAGAGGTGCGAGACTTAGAAGGAACCTGGATTAAACAGGAGCTACCTTTGGTTCTCCTCTGATTCCTGTAAGAGCCCTGTGCAAAAACTGGTCAGCTGGTATTTAATATTGTACTGATTTGACTGTAATTTTACTGATGCTAAAGCAGTAGTGAGTCAAAGGTACTGTGATCTAAAATGAGTGCTGTTTTCCTGATTGTCTTGCTATTGTATGAGCCCATTTCTGGAGCTTTTGCATTCCTATCTTCCATCACTCTTTGAAATGGCTGGTTAAAGTACATGTTTAACTCAAAAATGATGCTTTAATTTACTCAAAACTCACAGGTAAGTGAAAATCAGAATTGCATAAAATTTTCTGACGTTAAACAATGAAAGCTTGATTAACAGGATCAAGCTGGTGGTTTTTTCCTTTTATGTCTTATGGCATAGACATTAGAAAATTAAAGATAGGGAAAACCAGGATTTGACCTTCCCTCCTTTTCTGATTCAAAGCAGGTTCTGGCTCAGTCTCACAACTAATCTCTGCCTGCAGGCTAGTCTGCAATGAATCTGTCCACCTGTCCTGTGCAGGTATCTCCCAATTGGTATAACGTAAGTAATTAGTTGCTGGAACTGAATTAGGGCATCTTGTCTGCCAGGCAAATTTTTTAATCAATGAAGGATGGACTCATTTTCATTCTGAGATGTAAGTGCTGTATATAAAGCACAACTTTTAGCAGAAATACTGAGAGAAGCCATGTTTCACTATCTAAATTACAGGGAGTAGAACAACTTCCAAGAAACTCATGCAAACTTGTTAAAATGTTTAATTAGGAAGATCTGAACCTTAATCATGAGTAAATTTTCTAGCTGAAGAAAAGTAACTAAGTTTGCTAGCTCTAAATTGTCCAAAAAGGATGGAATAAATCTCCCTCACTTATTTTTAAATTATTTTTTCATTATTTATTTTTTTTTTTATTAGTGAACAGAATAATTTATTAATCACATTATCTTTTTCTATAAATTTCTAAAACATTACTGGTTGGATTTCTGTTGCATTCTTCTGAAATCTTTAAAAGTAGATACTATTGTCTCTCATATGCCACTCATCCAAAGCAAGGGATTAAAATATTTTCCTTTCTATCTCTTGTGGACCAGAAGACCTCTTCCTTGCACTCTGCTTCTAAACTAGTTTTTCAGTGTAATCTGAGCTACACTTGTTCAAAGTCACTTTAATGGAATCAGACACATTTAGTTTACTGAGTTAAAAACTGACCAGCTTTAATGAAGTAAAACTTGGGACAATTAATGCATGTGCAATTTCTGTGATGCATTAAGCTTCTAATAACATATAAATAAGTAACTATGATAAGAATTTTAAATCTAAAAAGTGTGTATGCATATGTTCATATAGGCAGGCTATTTCTGGTTCAGCACTTGGTTGCTCTTTCTTTTTAAATATTTCTATAGATTTTAGTATTTGATGGTAAGCCTATTAAAATAAACTACAAACCAATAAATAATCACAGAAAAAAGATGCAATCTAAAGGGTAATAATATGCAAAGCCTATTCCTAATATATAATACATACTGTGTCTATATAATAGGTCATCTAGTTAATAGAACATTCTAGTGCCATGCCAAGGTTAAATAACTAAGAGAATAAAGGGCTTGTTTATGTTTGCAAAAGTCCTTTTCACTTATGCTGAAATTCCTGGAATTGCATAAATGAAATAGTGTTTTTCTGTTTGTTTCTGAATTGTCTATTTTATGATCTTTTTTCTCTAAGATTACTGTTTCCTCTGCTCTCTCCAATAGAGGATTTAATATATTCTATGGAATACACTGTACTGGCACTGATGAAATCCAAATCCAATTACCTGCAAACTCCTACAGTATGGAATGATATGCAAGGTTGTAGGAATGAGCCTTCAACCTTGTTTAATTTCAGGTGTCACCACCAGAAAGATGAATAGTTGTGTTTCTGTTTCCAAACATGTTAGCATTTCTGGAAATTTGCCATGTTCTTTTATGCAAGCTATCTTGATGGATTTCACTGATTTGCTTTTGGAAAGACCAATGACAGCAAAAAAAAATGGCCCTTGTGATGTCTAGGCCTTGCTCTACACCTGTCTGAATATTTTAAATGTGATTGCAAACACACCCTGAGATAATGGTTTCTGACCATCAGAGATGCATTTTTTTAAAGCAAAGACATGCACAAGTAGACAAAATTCAAATATTGGGTTCAAACCTTAATTAATTTCTCTTCTATTAGAAAAAGCTTTAAACATTCTCTCACAAAATTGACTTCTGTTAGCTGTAAATGATATGAAAAAATATAACTTTAGCTAAATAGTTTTTTTGAGTTGCAGAAAAGAAAATTCGGGAGGTGACATATTAAAAAATACACACCCTAAAAAGAAACCAAACTTATTACTGACTTCAAAAGACACTTGAAATATTTTGTATGCTAATATCAGAATAAATACCGTATAAACTTTAAAATTCAACTGCATTTTTTTTTGTCAGGGCCTTATTCTCTAATAGCATATTTTTATTATATTAAAAAAAAAGACATATTATTCCTTTAACTAAAATGATTCTCGTGTGCTTTTATTGCTCAGCATATAAGAGTTTATATCTCTAAATTGTTTTCACACTCACTTTGTCAGCAGTGAACAAAAGAAAGAGACTGGGAAACTGAAGCATTTTAAATTTACAAAGTATGAATCCACCACTTCACTTAATTAGTTTGATTCCATAAAGCATAATTCATAGCAAATTATTATGCAGCTTTTTGTCATTTAAATGTTGAAATAAATATAACCCATCCATTTTTTCTTGAAGCTTATTTTAAGAATTGGAAACAAGCCACTGCTGTCCTGGCAGCTTGCTCTGACTGGTCCTCTGCTTGATGAGTTAAGGGTTAGCCCATTAGCTTTCAGGAATTATGTGCTTAAATATGTTTTTACTTAGCCAGCTCTCATGTACATAAGTAGCTGAGAGAGAAAAGCCATCAGTTCCTTTGTGGGCCAGGATGCCTGCCTACACGTACACAGCTTTTGTCCACTCCTCTCTGCTCAAGGCACTGTTGTGTTACACCAATTTTTTTTCAATTACTCAAACATTTTGTAATGATAGGAAAAGTACTTACCTTTTCAGCCATTGCCTTATTTTTTTCCTCTTGTTTTGGTAAAAATAAAACTTTGATATGAAATATGTATTTTAATATCTACAAAAACGGTCTGTCTTTAACAATGAAAAATGCACAGCAATGCAGAAAGCTGCTGTACTAATGAAGAGCCAGGGAAGAAAGAAGATACTTCTGGAAATAAATTTTTGCTAATAAAATCATTTAGATTAACTTTTTTCTACTAGTTTTAAAGAAAATACCAGTTTATTGAAGTGTCAGTTTTCCGAAATGTGGGCCAACAGATACCTGCAGGTCAAACAACTCTGACAGAAATCTATGTTTAGAGGTTTCCTCTCTGCTACAGTCCTCATTACTAGGAGACATGCAAGGTGGGAGTTCCCCACTGAATATGTTCAAAAGCACAGGTTCTAAATAAAAAATTCTGTGTTCAGCAGGATAGTGAGTGGTTTTTCATCACTGGATGCTGATAACCCATCCAAACCTGCCTGTCTCCTTAAAGGACCCTCAATGAGATGAAGGTGTTTCGTGATACATTTTTTTTGCAAGCTTGTAATGTATTATTTATCAATGTAGCTCCTTCCAAATATTAATAATATATGTTCTCCTACTTCTGCTCTTCTGCTGTGAAATCTTTTTTTTTTCCTCCAGCTTTACTAAGTTCAGAAAGTAAATTTAAACTTTATCCTGTGAAATGTCAGGTGATCTATAGCATGACTTATTTGGCATAATTCCCTTGCAAAACTGTGGTCCTGATTATGTGACACAAAAACATTAACCCTGCAGCAGTTTGTGTCCCTTTTTCCAGTCTGCACCTCCTGGCTTTGTTGACCAACAAGGAGCAATGGTACACTGGAGGTCTCAGTCCCAGCAGCACCCAGGGGTCCTGATCTCTTGCCAGGCCTGAACATAGCACCTACACTGACCGGATTTTAAAGACTTATTTTTCACATAAAATAAAATTCTTCCCAAGTATCCTTTTAGCTATGGTAGTCAAGCAAATGGCAAACACCATTTCCTGGCAGGCAATTATTCCAAATCATTGCAATGCTTTCAAGGAAAAAAAAATGAAAAATACAGTTCTTGTTTTTGAAATATAATTGATACTCTACTTTTTCTCACTTATTTGTTTTGTTTAGCTGTAATTAGCCTGGTATCCCTGTGAATTTCAGGCACACTACACATCTTCCCATGCTGGATAAGCAAACAGGGCTGGCTAAGTAAATCCCCATTGATCAAGACTGTTGCCTGTAACACATGCAAAAAAAACCCAATAGGCTTGACCAATACACTGGAGTCTCCACACTGACATTTTAGCTTGTAAGCCATTTTAAGTGTTTGTTATTTTTGATATCAACACAAACTTCCAATTTTATTCTCATCTGTTTTGTTGAGCTTCACTGCTGTAATTTGTCTTTTTTGACGTTTGATATAATAGAAAGAAAAGGTTTTCAACCTTACTAGCATGCAAAGTATAGGACAAGCTTGGTCTTGATCTCTTGTGAGTGATTTATTTTGCTTCTTCATAGCAACAACTGGGCAAAGATGTCATAACTGCAATTCATGCATTAAATGAGACCTGGAGGCTATTTTCTTCAAACAGGATGATATATTCCATGGTTTCCCTGTGTCATGAAAACCATCTGACATTATGCAAAAATTGTGCTTTTTTGCTCAACACAATAGATGAAATCATACAACAAAATATGAAATACTAAGGCCTCTAACAACAAAGGAAGTAAAATATACAACTAAAAACCAGAATGGGAGTGAGCATTGGGCACATGAAGCTTGTCAATTAAATGAGTTTTCAGTCCCCACACAGTTTCATTGTTTCCTGTTGTACCCATGGCACCCTTCAAACAACACGGGTTCCAGCTGAAAGGAAGGAGCAAACTGCAATTGTGGGCAGTTTAACAAGCACTGAGGATGAAGGCAGAAAGAATGACGGTACAAAGAGGCCCTCTGGGATGATTTGTTTATTGATCAGGTTTGGAGCATCCCACAAGTACTTTGACAGCATGTCATGAAACTAAAGGAAATGTCATGTGAGGTCTGATAAAATAAAAAAGAGTCTTAGGATTGAAGTTCAGGCTGGCAAACGAAACCTGAAGATAAGGACATTCATAGTAACATGTTTGAACTAGTCTCACCATGTACAATCAGGAGAAAAAGATTGAAAGGTAGAGCTTTAAACAAATGCCTGGCTGAGAAAATGGGGTGAGGAGAAGTGAGTCAAAATATTAGAATGTTGTAGCACTTGGTAAAGAATAGGAGAAATTGTGAAATTCATTTTGGCCATGAGAAAAATAGCCTTATGAAAGTTTAAAAACTTTTCTATGACCATTGTGATACCTAGTGAAAGGTTCAGGAGAACCTTTTAAGGTGTTGGAAAGCACAACACTAGGAGAAAAAATGGACAAGTATGCAGTTCAGACAAAGGGTGAAGTAATGAGAATTCTGCATTCTTCACTGGAGAATGCTACAAAAGGAGATGGCAGCCCAGTAAGAAATGCAGAAGTGGTAGTTCATGCAGAATAAAACTAGGGACCAATAAGGGGAGAAAGAAAACCACAATATAAAGCCAAGGGTTGAAATGGGACCTAGTTACCTAGTATAGGCAACTTTGATGCTTAATGCTAAGGAAGAATATCCACATTATACCTGTGTTCAATATCTGTGGGAAAGAGGGAGATCAGTCAGGCAGCATAGTATCAAGGAGCAAAGTACGCAGGAAAGTCACAGCAGACTTTGTCCATGGAGGAATAATGACGGTTGTGACAGGAATCTTTGTCAACTAAGACTTAAAAAAGAGGACAGTATTAACATTAGCTATTCAGGAAAAGTTCCCTAGTTATTCTACACTTTACAACAACTATAATTAGTTTAAATGCAAAACTTGTGCAGGAGCAATAAAAACTAGAATTACAAGATGGTTGTATTCAGTTAAATAAATAATAAGAAGAAAGTGGAAATAAATACATCTGAGGCATATTACTATAGAAATTCTGAATGAGATAGCTGAGATTGTTAAATCACTACGGGTGGTGTGGATGCTATCTAGGGATATCATTTAGAAGACCCACAGCAGATGCACATATCCATTAAAAGGAAAATATGTAAGGGCAAGCAACATAGCTAATAAAAGAAAGAACACATCTTTCAAAAAACTGAAGTTGTGTCTCAGAGAGGACAATGGAAAGAACAATAAACCTGCTTTATCTATAAAACCACAATAAAGAAGACGAAAAATGAGTTTGAATAAATCTCAGCAAACAAGCTAATAATGATTGTCTTTTAAGATATCTGGAGGCAAAAAAGCCTGAGAGGAACTGTGTAAAGCCAGCCCAAAACTGAGATACAGAAGTGCTCAGAAAAGATAAGATCACAAATGTAAAACCTACTATGTTTTTTTCTTTATTGTTAGTGTAGAAAACCTTGGGATTTTTTTCTACCCTAGAACTTTAAAGGGGACTCAGGAGAAGGTTAAATTAGCTATAGAAGCAGTTGAGGAACAAACAGACACAACAGTAACAAATCATTTGGATTAGCTGTTACATGCCCAAGAGCCTGAAGAATGAAATAAGGGAACTATTATGATGTGCAATATTTTGCTTCAAACCAGTGTGGCAAAAGAACACTTGGAGGTATAAAATAACACTGATTTTTTTCCCCCCAAAGTTCTCCAGGGAGTCCAGGGGAGATAAGGATGGATATGACTGACATGTACAGGCAAAACAGTAGGTGAATAAGTAGGAACAAATTTACTCAATTCAGAGAAAATTTCCCATTCTGAAAAAAGAGGAATCAACACAGCTTCTCTAAACAAAGCTGATATTTTGTGTTGCTTTCTAAATTCTTTGAAGAGGTTAACATGCAGGCAATTATATAAAAATGGATTAAAAACCAATGAGGAGGGGCTCTTAGTTATATGATATATATATTTTTTATATATACATATATATATATATATATATACATGCTCTAACAGAGCATGTGGACTCTGAAATTTAACATAAATTTCAAACCAATGGGGCAAATTGCTGCAAGAAAATACGTTAAGTGTTGTTAAATGCAAAGATGCCATTAGAACTAAATACAATCAGATAGTAAGGAAGTCATTAGATAGTAAGGAAGTCTTATGAAGTATTTCTTGGCCTGTTTTGGGGACATCATCTGGACACGAGTGTAAGAGACAGAAGGAATGACCAAATGGATCCTTCTCATAACATTACTTTTCTTACATGCCTGCAAAAGCACAGTTTATTTTCAGACTGAGTAAAAGAAGTAGAATTTTTATGAGCAAATACTTCACAGTTGCAGATGTGGTTTTGTACCTATGGAGTATTCATGATGCATATAGTGGGATTTCAATTCATAGGGAAGAAAGAGATGCAAAGTAAAAAGCTGCCATGATCTTACTGCAGATTCATGCAATATATTCTAATATGAATTAGCCTTACTAACGAATTTTAGCAGCTAATATTTATAGTTATCAAGATATATGCTTGATTAGTTTCTGCATTTTGAAGGTACAGAATATACTAAACTTCAGTAAATTTACGGAGGCAATATATGACAATCCTCCTAATCATACACAGAATATAAAACTCTTTAAATTAGCATATTTCTGAAAAGCTTCATTTAAACTAACTGATGTGAAACATAATAAATTATCAGTAAATGATCACTGTTTGGAGGCTGTAAGTGTTTTCAGGGACAGATATAACCTTCTGTGCAAAGACATATAAAAACCTGTTCCTGAATATAACAGTAATGCTTAGCATGAGCTAGCTCTGCCTTTGGTACCTGGAAGTCCCAGGTTATAACCTTTTGTAATTTGAAGGAGTTCATGCAGTTTCCCTTGAGAAAATAGTATTTCCCAAATAATTTTTATAGTGCAAATGAAATTAAATCAGGCTCAGGCTGTTTTTGTGGAATGATGGTATATATACTCTTAAACATTAAACTCAAACTTTCAAAGTCAGCTTTAAATTATTTTTAAAAAATAGGATGTCTGATTATTTTCATCATATACTGTTCTTTTTCCGGGATCTCAGTTTCTTATCTACAGGGCTTTTCCAAATTAATACTTTTAGTCATGCTTATTTGAACATCAGTGCTTTGGAATATTACATACTCTTAGGAAATCTGGGTGGGTTGTCGTTGACATCCGTGAGAGTAATGTTTACAGTGGTAGTACCAGCTAGTCCTCCCAGCTGTCCTCCCATGTCCTTGGCTTGGATTAGAACTTGATATTGTTCTTTCACTTCTCTGTCCATATTTGGCAAAGCTGTTCTTATTACACCTATGAGAAGAAATGAAAAAGAAAAGGAGCAAATAAACAAAGGGCTGTGATTGTCTACTCTTACAAATTAATATTTGATTTCTTGAACCAGGTATAGAATTCTTCTGAATGGTTTGATGAGAGGAGGCCACATGAAAACACAAAAATCACTCAGGCTTTTCGAAAGTGTGTTTGTCAGCTATTCAACCACTCAAAATGACTGTTTTACCTTTTCAATCAGATATGAATGGATGAAAAAGAGTGATGCATTTTCACTAGGGATGTGAATGCTGTGATCATAGGTTTGCCACATCAGGGTTGAGGAGCACTGCCTTGTACAGAGTAAGGCAATGTAGAAAGAAGTGGCATTGCATTGCAGAGCCTGCATCTTCAATTGTTTCCAACCATTCACTTGACAATAAATGCAATTTACTGTAGGCCAAGACAATGTTCCTCTGTAGAAAAGGAGGTCTTTATTAGAAGACTCTTCCTTTCCTAGAGAAAGTTTTCTTGATATAGCACAGTGAAAATTTGCAGTGAAAATTTGAGGAATTTCCTTTTAAAAAAGGAATTAAATATCTCTGTAAGACATGACTTTTAGTCTTTAGTGATTTTGGATAGCTGCTATCTAAGCAGATATGCCATAATCTCCCTTCAGATATGCTAAGAATATATAGAATTAAAAGAAGACTTGGAGAGAGAAAGAGAGAGAAAGGGAGAGGTACTACTGTACACACAGACTAACCAATGAGATTGTATAAAGCTAAAAGGTTTGGGGTACCAAAGGCTTTTTCTTGAAATCAAATGTGTAGGAGGAAATACATGTCTTCCTCAAAATTTTACAAATATAACTAGCATTGCAAAATGCTATTTATTCACCAACGGTTATCAGAAAATGTCTAGGTGCACATTGGTGCAAATCACATGCAAAATTGAAAAATAAACCAACTGGAAGTATGGTCTCCCTGGTTATTATTGATTTAGAAAGTATTATTTTCTAGTATTAAACAATTTGGTGTCAAAAGCAGGTTTTACCGGGTATTAAAATGGGTATGGAATGGCAAGAAGCAAACTTTAAGGACCATTCTTATCTTTATAGCAGCTAACCACTGCTGCCTTAACAAGCCAGAATAGGAACCATTAGCTTACAATACTTTTTCAGACTCTAGAAATAACATTGACCTAAATCTGCTATTTCTGGAACCTATTAATAATTCCCATTGAATTGAACTCTGTAACAGTTTCTTTCCACCTGTAACATGATGATAATGACGATATTAAAAATCACCATTTTCCTGCCTCAGGATGGCATACTGCACACAGTTTTCTCCAAACTGAAATCTTTAATTATAAAACTGCAAAAATTTGTTCATATTAATGAGATTCAGAAAAAGAACATTTTTGAAAATAGGATGAACTTTACAGGTTTCCTCTTGAATCTCTTAATCGTAATTATTGCTTAATTTGGCATTGTGGAGGCTATATGTTCCGCAGTATTTTACAACATCCTTTGTATCTTCATTCCAAGGGGAAAAGACCTATGGGAATGAATGGCCTCCTGTGTCATACTAACAAAATGAAATATGAGAATTACAGAATCTGAATATGCTAAGTTGGAAGCCACTCGTCAGGATCATTGAGTGAAACTCCTGTCTCTGTGCAGGACACACCAAGAGTCGTAACATGTTCCTCAGAGTGTTCATACAGATGCTAAATGAATTCTGTCATGCTGAAGCTATGACCACTTTCCTGCTAAGCTGTTCCAGTGCCCAACCAACCTCTGGGTAAAAAACCTTTTTCTGATATCCAACTTAAACCTCCCCTGACTCAGCTTTATGACATTTCCTCGAGTCCTGTCACTGGTCACAAGAGAGAGAGATCTGTACCTGCCCCTCCTCTTCCACTCATGAGAATGTTGGAGACCGCAATGAGACTTCCAATCAGCCTCCTCCAGGCTGAGCACACCAAGTGACCTCAGCTGCTCTTCATATGGCTTCCCCTCAAGGCCCTTCTCTCTGAGAGCTCACATGGATCTGTTTTATACTGTGTCACCAAAACTGCCCCCAGCACTTGAGGTGAGGCTGCTCCAGCTCAGAGCAGAGTGGGACAATCCCCTCCCTTGCCCAGATGGCGATGCTGTGCCTGATGCCCCCAGGAGATGGTTGGCCCTCCTGGCTGCCAGGACACAATGACTCAGATTCAATTGGCCCTTGTCCAGGACATCCAGGTCCCTTCCCACAGTGCTGCCTTCCAGCCCTTCATTCCCCAGTCTATACACAACCAGGGTATAGACTGCAGAACTGGTACTTTGTTAAGCTTCATATGTTCGGTGACTGCCCAGCTCTCTATTTTGTAAAAAATCTGCTGGACCTCCCTGCCCCCAAGCGAGTCGACAGCTCCTCCCAATTTAGTGCTATCAGCAAACTTAGTGTTCCTTGCAGTGCTGTGTCCAAATAATTTATGAGGATGTTGAAGAATGCTGTGTTGAGGATATATCCCTGCAGAGCCCCGCTAGTACCAGGTCACCACTCTGATCACCCCATCACTCAGGTCACCCCATTCACTGCAACCCTTTGTGCCTGACCTGTGAGCTAGCTGCTCACCCATGACATGATGTGGTGTTTACCCAGCTGTGTGCTGGACATTTTGTCCAGAAGGATCCTGTGAGAGATGGTATCAAAAGCTTTGCTGAAGTTCAAAAAGGTGACAGAAAAACATGACAGAAAAAACTGAGCATGGGCACACAGCAGGTTGTGAAGAGAGAAATGCAGTTTATCTGGTTGATATAGGTGTTCTGGGTACAACTAAGTGACTTTCTTAGAAATGTTGCAGGGTTTTTTCAGAAAATGAAGAATAGGCAATCACTCCACTAGTAAAGTTCCAAATCACCAACTATTTATTCCTGTCTGGATGTGTAAGGTCATTCTATATATTTTTCTAGGAAAAAAAAAAACTTTAGAAAAGAAAAAAAATCTATGAAAATATTTTTGTGTCTTGCAATTCATGGGCAATTTGCTTTTTTCTGCCTACTCTATTTCAAAGGCTTAGACAAAATACTGAGAAATATTATTTCTTCCAAAATCAGTTCATATGGACAGGAAAAATGTGAATTAGATTTATCTTACCAGCAAAATAGAAGAATAAAGTAGAGCTAAGGATCCATGGGAAGGAAAGGGCTACAAATGCTGGTATTTCAACTTCAGCATTACAAAGAAAATCTAAATTTAAATCAAAGGGTTATTAAAATGTAGAGGCCTTATGCGTATGTGATTATGTTCCAAGTTTTTGTAAATCTTTTTACCTTAAGATTTTACAATATTGTCCAACTGCAGAACTGAATAACTTTGATTTTCTTTTTTGTCTTTTCAGATGTCATCAATATCAAATGCGTAGAAAAATATGGTCTCCATGAGATTGCTGAAAACTCCAAATAGTATGTATGGGACTTGGGCCAGAAGATTTGCTTTCCAAAGTTATTGACCTCTAATTCAGCAGGAGATCATCCACTTTTGTGTAAGAGAAAACAAAAGTTCCAAGAAAAACCTCCTGCATAAATATTAACATCAATACTCCTGCTGATACCACTTTGGATTTCAATAATATGACTGAAGTCAGAAGATGGACTAGAATGCAAACTCTAACAAAACTTGGTAACATCTAGCCATAAATAAGAATGTTGACCTAAAAAACATATCAGAAAATTGGGTGGAAAGGGCATTTTCATGGTGAAAATGGACATTTTCATAAGAAAGGGAATATACAGAGGAAAGAGA
>JAHXMQ010000807.1:67616368-67717970 GCA_020466415.1 Ammodramus savannarum pratensis
AAAAAAAAAAAAAAAAAAAAAAAAAAAAAAAGGAAAAAAGTTTAGGAAGTCAATAAAGACAAGGAGTAAAAGGGGCAGCCGTGATATTCAGACCCATAGAGGTTAAATACTATTTAAGTGTACTAGTTTCATATCAGAGTAAATGTGTAACACCTATTAGGAGTGACTTGAGAAAAGAATATGTGCTAAATTATGTGGTTGACAAGCACAATCTTTATTTCACACATAAAGTTATGGTCAGTGGTTTCTCTGTTACTACTTTGCAATGGGATCTTGCAATGGGATCTTTGCAATGGGATCTTGCAATGGGATCGTTGCAATATGATCTTACTTGAGCTAGTAACAGAAATTTCCACAAACATTCCAACATCTGTGCTAGAAGCTAAAGACACAAACGGCTTTTGGAACTTTTTGGGAAGGAACAGAGAACAGAAGTGCTATTAAACAGCTCTATACATCCATATCAGCTGCCTTCCTCAATACTGTGTGCACTTTCTCACCCTGAGGAGGAGAAGGATGATTACTGGAATGGAATGGCTTCTGTGTAAAGAAGTCTTCAATCTAGAAAAGAGTAATTTCGGAGAGAATATAAATAGAAATTAACTATTCACTGCCTTATGCAATATGTGGGGTATGAAACAAGTCAAGAGATGCCCCTCTTTCAAAAAAAAAAAAAAAAAAGAGCAAGAGGAGCCAGTTCTTAGCCAGACAAAATTTTGCTGTGGAATTTCTAGATAGTGGGTATGCAGCTACTGTACTCCTGGGCAAGTCAAATTTACTGGGAAGTGGAAAAGTTGTGAAGGAGAAATACTTTCAGACTTTTAGCTACTTTGACCCTGCTAGTCACCCAGGAACTTTTCAAGGACAAGTTCTTTCAAAGCTAGAAGAGTATTCAAGGGGTTCTTCACTAAACACTTACTCTTCATCCCTCACTAGAACTAAGCAGGCCATCACTTTGGGAAACACCACACAGGGTAGAAACTTAGTATAGATGTTCTTGGGTTCTTTAAATAACTACAAGATTATGTCTCAAAATTGTTTCTGGAATGCAAGAGATGGCAAAACAAGGCAATGAACAACAGAAAAATGCTTATTCATCTGCTGGCAGCTCTGAGTTTGTCATTGTACCAAAATGGCTTTCTTCTCTTTTCCTGCCAAAAGCACTCAGGACAGAGTTCTGGCAGTAAAACTCTCCAATGAAAAACTACCGTATAAACTCCTCAGTTATAAAAGACTATGAAAGATCAGATCTGTAGTACTGCCCTTGACTTCTGGATTTTAGAACAAATCGTTAAGCATCATCCTGTGCAGTGTTAATCACATACTACTTACCTCTAAAGTCACTGCTAGACCCATGAGTAATTCTCATAATGTGAACTTCCTAATGTAAGGCACGTTACAGCATATTATTGATGATTGCAGAACCATGAATCCATGTTTTTTTTCTGGTATAGGATATTAAGCTACACTGGGCTACTGTTTCACCAATCTTCCTCTGCAGCTGTGTCCTCTCTTTTAGCCCATGAGTAATTCATTTAGGGTAACAGCCAGGTTTGTATGATGTTGCAGGGCTTGTAGGGTGCAGCCCATCACCTATGGTTGTCTCTTACCACTGAGTAACAGATGAGAACATATGACACAGTCATTCGAAGTGCCATGGGAAAAATAGTTCTTCTTCCACGTACTACTAACTACTCTTTTTCTTTCTTGTGAAACTTGTACTAAAACTCAAATTTTGGCTCCAGTGAAGCTTTTTCTTGCCACTGAATTTCTACCCATTCTTTACAAAACTGAAATGAAAAATTAAGTATAAAGGCAACTACGTTTTTTTTTTTCCCCAGACACCCGAAGAAGTCCTATTTCAGTTTGAAAAGTAAAATTGCTATCTGCAAATTGCAGTATGATCTCCTGCTAAATGGAGCATGGAACAAAGAAATGTGTACAATGGAGATGGGGCGCTCACAGCCTTACAAAGCTTCATCATCAGGGCTAAAGGCCCTGAATCTGACAGTCTACATTCGAAGGTGGAACTTTTTGCTGAAAGGAGCATATGGATAGCTTTCCCTATAAGACACTCAGGATGCCACAATGTGTGTCATTCACCATGTACGTTATCATTTCCTCAACTGAATTACTAAATATAGAATCAAGAATGACATTTAGAAATATAGGACAAGATGCCCAATTAACATGTCTACCAACCTCCCAAATACTTCAGTCTCTTTAAACACATTATCTTTTTCTGCTCACACATCCAGTAACCCCAAAGATAATATGCCCCAGGAAAAGAGGAGGGAAGGAGACAATTAACTGTTCCACAGTCTCAAATTAGTTCAATATAACAAAATAATAATTGCTGGAGCAATTCTGTCTGTATGTTCAGCAAGTAAAAATGCTGAGAACACCTAAGTAAAAATACTCAATCATCAGGGGAAAAAAAAAAAAAAGATACATATAGAAGACAAAGCTTGATCTTAGGGAAATGGGGAAATAGTAAAGCATTGAAAAAATAATCATTCAGCGTAGACATATTTTAGATATTCCAGTACTGGTTGGATGAGCATGCTTCTTTTCTTTCCACAACACATTGTAATTCATAAAAAGCTAGTGAATACTAAAAAATGAATCATGTGGGAAATTTCTCTTCTGGATTTTGGCCATATCAACCAGATCCATATTTATTCATTGATATTGCCTACATGAATCAAAAAATCCAAAGCTTAAATCTTCCACTGTTGCTGATAAACTATTTACCTGTCTTGGGATCAATGGAGAAATATGGTTGCCCCTGAAGAATGCTGTAAACCACTCTAGCACTGTTTCCATAAGTGGGATCATCAGCATCTGTCGCCTTTACTTGAAGCACATATGCTCCTGCAAAGAAACAAAGGTAATCACATTTTTGTCATACAGCAATGATCAGGCATATTTCAGACACATTAGTCCAGTTGCTAGTGGATTCTTTTTACAATTCTTGTTCCACTGGAAAAAAGGTGAGAATAAAACTGTTAACTCTTCAGCTCCACACTAGCAGTCATCCAGGTAATAGCTGAGGCATAAAGGGGAAGAAAGAGAAAGAAGATACTTATAAAGACACTGACATCAGAAGATACTTATAAATAGTTTATGATTTTTTGCAAAACCCTTTTACATAACACATACAGAATGGAGGTTTGGGAAAACTCAATCTTAAATTTTGAGAAAGGATTTTACCCCACAACTTTGTGAAAAAGTAGACAACCATGAAAATTTAACATGAGAGTTGCCTTTAAAACAAGTATTTGGTGAATCAACTCCTGAATCTTCAATAAGATCAAGTGAACCAAGCTCTAAGTACATTAAAGAACTGCACTGCAGCCTCCTAAAGTTGGAATTCATATTCTTTAGAGTATGAAATTAGGTATTTAGTTCAGGTAGTTTTCTTTAAAATCCAGACATGACTACCCTTGCCCTTCCAATACAGCTCAGTAAGAATTAGAAATAATGTGGAGGAAGCATTTTTGTCACTTTGTCTTCAGCCATAACTGTAGACAAGACCTAGTACAGTTTTCTTTACATTACAACTTCAAATGGACCAATGGAGCAAAAATGAAATGCACATGAAATCAGAAAATTCACTACTCATGGCAAAAGTTCACAGAAATTTATTGTTTCTCCTGCTGTTTGCTAATCTATTTACTTGCATTTCCTCTCTGCTCCATAATTAAAATAGTTTTCAAACTATAAACTGCAGCAAAACAAACAGCCACATTGTTAGGCTTTTCCATCAGCTTTGAATAATTATTTCCTATGATCTTCTGTGCAATTCAGTGTTGGAATTTGCAGTGCTGATTTGAAGTGAAGATTGCCCACACAAGGAACAGCACTGTGATGTGCATTATCTCCACCATTGCTGTTTTAAGCAGCATTGTGCATTTGGAGCTCATTTGACATTTTTTCAAGAATATCCATGGAATACTGCTTTAACACTGCTACTTTTCTGCAATGAAAATTGACAAGTTTTAAAAAATGTTCAGAATCGGAAATGGACCTCAATGGACTTGTCGAAGTTTTGCTCTGGGAGTACCTCACTGAGAGATGCTCCTCGTGAAAGGTCCTGTGACTTTGGCAGGAAAGCGACAGCAAAGGTCAACTGTTTGAATGGCAATTTTTTTCAGTGTCCAGCCCATGTAATCTCTTCACAGGACAGTGATGACTGACAGTGGTGCTGAGAGGTTTGGTACTAGCATAGTAAAAACACTTGTTGCATGATGGCAACATCAGACTTCTCCTGTTATGGTTTTTGAGTAATAGAGAATGAAAAGTGATTCTAAGAGTAATATTCCCAGAGGAATATCTATCTTCTGAGTAAAACACAAAAATATAAGTGTTCTTTAATTAGCAATCACTTTTTAAAGTTAATTGCTGCATCATGTTCTTAAGCTGACTGCAAGTTTCATTAAAATCAACTTCTAAAACAAAGAAAATATTAGCAAATAATAAGTGAATGAATGAAAATAAACTACACAGCTGAATCCATATCTATATCTCCTCACTCAAAAAGGTGATGATGGAATCTGAAGAAAGCAGACACTGTACATCAAAGTGCCTGAAAATTCTGTCACCTATTGAGGTGCTTGATGATTCCTGCACATACTGATTATTTATGTAGATATTCCTAGGTACATGATCCAGGTAGTCCAACTTTCTTACAGAAAAGAAGGAAGAAAAGTTGATTTACAGACTAAGTATTATTAAAGGAAACATACAGAGTCTGATAAATACCTGGCACTGAATATGAAAAGCATTCCATTTCGCATTGACAGCATTTTCACCTGTATTAACCCACCTGTCAGATCTTTTAAACTAACAGATAATATGTAAAGTTTATATTTTTATAAGAGATCTGGCATGTTGGTTCATATTTTTCTAATATGCTTCCGCTCATTTACTTATTTAAATGCATACTTAATGTTCTAAATGGATTTTCTGAAATTGGTTTCTCATCCTTTCAGTATTATCAAGCATTTTTCTTTGTATCTAACAAGATTTCTATTTTATTGCAAAGCATGAAACCAATGTATTTTTAAAAGTAGACTCTAAAATCAAATTATATTTTTCCAGGCAATAAGGCAGGGCACTACAGCTGTAAATCTTTGATGCACAAATGTAGTGAGGAAGGATCACATTACCTGTATTTCATGACATTTCAATTAAAATGTATACTTACATTACTACATGGAGTAATGTAATGAGCAAAAAAGATACAATGCTGCTTTTTAGGAAAACACCTAATATTTAAATATTTTTAAATATTATATGTAAATATATTTTTATTTTTTCATGTATAAGCAACACATTTTTGATGTAAGGCATTATAAAATGCAGAAAAAGATGAATTATGTGCTTTAGTTATTTATGTTTTAGCAAGAGGGAAAAAATAATGTTAAACCATTCACACAGCTCAAGAAATGGTATGTAATTTTAAAAGTTGTGTTTTCTTTGAAAAAATACAAGTGGTATTGAAAACTAACATACTGTAAATCACAGCAAGCATGCTCACCTGAATTTTACTCTCGCTAAAACTAAAGGAGACTCATCAATAAGTGCTAATAGAATGGACCTTAAAATCTATAACTTGTTGGCAAAACTGACAGAAATAGCACTAATAAAAAAGCCTTGTTGTTTATGTCAGAATAACTGTAAGGAACTGTAGGACATCTGAGTTTATACCATAACAGAAATGTTTATGAAATATTGATTTGACTTCTAGAACAATTACCTTCTTTTTTTTTCTGACAGTCTCTCATTGGTAAAAATGTTATTTTGCCAAAACAAAAAGAATCTTTGAAAGAAGACCAATATTTATGGAATCTCTTCTCAACCAAGCAGTACTACAAAGACATTTCAAAATATTCTAATACAAATTGCTTATGAATGTCAACATTTGTTTAAAGAATTATTTTAAAGTTTAGACCCTCCCAAATTTTGAAACAGAGTATTTGATTTATTGATTATCTTTTCTGTTTTGTTTTTTTTTTTTCCCTTATAAAAGAGTAAAATATCCATCCTTTTTATTATTTCAACATGGAAACAAATTCTATCTTTACCAAAGTGTAGTTGGGGTGGGATATCTTGCTCTCTGTGGAGCTATTTCTGTCATTCAAAGTAATCAAGCATGAAATCTGAGGTTTTTTTATGTTTAGTTTGTTGACCTGAAGAGCATGACAAACAATAGACAAAACTCGACTGGGACTAGTTAAAATGGTTATTTCATTGTAAAGGAAAATGAGATGATTCAACGCTATGAGAATAACAGAGCAGACTTATTTAGATATGATTCCTGAAAAAAAAAATAAAAATAATGCTTAGTCAATAGAATTGCAAAGACAAACTGGAAAGGAGACGGTGATGTGCTCTGCATTTTCTTGCTAAGAACAGCTTACCTTATGCCTGCAAATCCCATTAACTTTGGTTACAAATGCCAAAATTCAGTTAGGTGGTAGCAGTGCATTGTTTTACACAGGAAATGAGGGTGGCCTGCTTCGAGGCTTTGAAGAGGTAAGAGAAGGCTGGATGGGAGCAGTAAGTTTTAAAGATTAGTTGAGAAAGGAAGTGATGCTGAAAATATTATATCACAGGACTTCAAGTTTCCCATAGGCTCTGTCCAGAGTCTCTCTCCACTCCACAGTGACCAGAGGTTCAGTCAAAGCATGTGACTCAGGCCCTCATCCTTCCTGGTTTTGAATTTCTTCAATACAAAGATATCACTGCTTTGCTGATACTGTCAAGCAGATTCCTACCTCAGCTCTTCTCTTTGAAATTCAGGGCTTTGATTTTGACATTTTTCTTGTTCACCTTTTTCCTGTCTTTTGTTAGTAGGAAATGAGTATGTGACACTGTATGTGAATTTTCATGGAATTATTTTTTGTAATGGAGTACCAGAGGTAGTTTCATCTACTTCATGGTGAGTAAAGACATGATTTCCTTGTACAGTCAAAAGAACTGTCATCATCTTGCTGCACAAACTCTCCCCTTCCACATGCATTATGTAGTACTTTTGAAAGAAATCAGATGATTGTGAAAATATTTTTTTTTATGGGAAGGGTGAAGGAAGAGCACAGCTGCTGGCATAGAAACTAACTACTTTGTGCAATATTATTTCTAAACAATTTCAAAAATAGCCTCATGGCAACCCAAACAACATCCATCTTCTTATCAGAATTCAAGTAAAAACCTAATCAACAGATTTCATAGTTGTGGGCTTGTTTTTTTTTTTTTTAAGCTTAAGAAAAAAAAGAAGTGAATTTATGGCTCACTGCAGCACTACATTGCAATTCAGATCAGGAGATTTCGTGTCTCAATAAATATTCCCCTGACCTGCCACCAATAGTTTCAGCAAAACTCCAGTGCTCAGAAGACACAGGCATTTGTAAAAAGAGATGCTGACATTGCCCTTTTGGGGCTTATCTCCTATAGAAAAATTACCAGTAATAAGTTTTGAATATATACTCCAGACACTGACTCCCACAAAAGTAATGTGAAGAAGACATATTTTACTCAGAAAAGTCAGTTTCCAGTTTATGTATTCATGGCTGTGCAGCCCCGATAACGCAAGCTTGCTGGCTCCATCAATATCTTGAACACTAGACACAATCAGGGAAGCACACTTTATTCCTGTTTTGCATTCCAGACATCCCCGTGAACATATATATTTCTCTCAGATGTCAGAAGCAGCCATGGCCACAAAAACAACACTGCCATTCCCTTTTGTAATTGATGAAGAATGGCAAGCCTTTTGCTAATAGTTCTGCTGTGCTGGTAGCTAAAAGCAGCTGCTGCAAATCTCAGCATTTGGTGCATAATCAAGCATATTTCTTGTATGTCTAGAACAACATTTAACTTATATTGGCAACAATCCAGGGAGTATGGAAGCTGGCTTTTTAAATTTTTTTCCTGCTGGTCATCCCTGTCTTCCTCATGGATGATGAGGGAAAACAGGGGAAGCCTGCTGTGGTAGTTGCAGCTAATTGTTTAGCGTAGAAGTCCGTGAAGCAATTATTTTCTTTCACCTTATTTGTTTTTTTTTTTGTACCATCATCTGTTGGGGTCAGCCAGAGTTAAGCAACTCAGTGTGGCTAAGCTAATAGTGCCTGTTATTCACTGAATATTTATTTAATTTATCCATTTTTATTAATTTAGGCTTCTCATTTATTTATAAAGACATTCGGTGGCTTACATAGTTCTCAAGGCTGTGATAATGTTTACAGATGCTATAATTCTGAGGAAAATTAGGAGCTTGCAATAGAAACTAATAGTCTAAACCCAATATGCACATAAAGGAGTGGCCTGGTAAAGTAACTGCTGGAAATTATGCATAAGGAGAATGGCAGAGGAACCAATTAGCAAATACTAAACTTAACATCTATCTGTTTGAGAAATGCACCTCTGGAGAGTGATTTTTCCTTTCTGTTTTCAAGATTGTTTTCCTCTTACCAATATGACAGAAGTTTTTCTCATATATATATGAAATTTAGCAAATAGAAAAAAAATTAGCTTTGACTTCTGCCTTTATCATCTTGACAACTTGATTAGTTTTCAGGCTATGACTCAACAGGGACTTAAGTGTGCCAGTATACCTTTATGGCTATGGTAGGTGAGATAAAAATAACCAGTACACTCTCTATCATGATAGCTGTGCTGGCAAATCTCCCACTGTAGATGTTTCTGTGCTGATAAAAGCATGGTTTTGCTGCCTTAGTTTATGTTTTCCAGAGAGGTAGTTTAAGTTGTATTAGAATCTTTGTGATAACAAATGCTGTGTCTCAACCAGACAACTTTTCCAAAAGCACCGTTGGAAATTGGGCTTGTTGTGGGAAATACCTTCTTCAATGGAATTGCAAAATAATGAATTTTAGCCTTACTCAATGCACTGATATCTCAAAGGCTTTAAGAAAAAAGAGTTAACCCTAACAGTATAAAGAGTTCCTATTCATTTATTAATCTGCAAAGCTGTTTCTGTGTGATTAAAATATTTTTTCAGACATAAATGTTCAAATAAAATACTAACTATTAAGTTCAATTTGAGCAAGGAAAGTAATACACGATGGAAGTGATCCAAGCTGATGCACCCTGCTGGTTGTTACAATATTTACCTGGGCAGGAATTGTTAATATCAGCTGCATGCCCTTTCAACAACATAGATTCTTCTCATGCCAGATAAAAAAGTATTAGATAAAGAATTTTTAAGCATTCACTTGTCTCATGGAAGAGCTCCTGGAGATTCTTAATATGTGACAAAGAACTTAAAATTATGACACTCCTCCTGACAGCCTTCAAGCCCTCTTGCCCCCAAAATACAGTATGCCAAAAATGGTGGCCATCACATGAAGAACTCAGGAGAAAGCAAGTCACAGTGTTACTTCCACTATTTCATGATTTGAAGTTTTCATGAGCTGGATTTTCACACATCAGTTCTTCAAATGTCAAATGATTTATTCAGAATGTAGTAATAAGAAAACTTGAGCTTTACAGGGGATACAAGAAAAAAGTTACTGTGAAATAAATGTCATTCACAGTGAATGTCAGCTAAAGAGACCTGGTTTTGAATCTCAGTAAATGTTCTAATGCTATATGGAGGCTGGATTGTTTCAATATTTTTTGCCAGATATTGGACCTGTTTAGAAATAATTTAATTATAAGTTCACCCAGGTATCTTTAGCTAAGCAAAGTTAATTTCTAAACCAGTATTGGGTGAAAAAATGTTTTAAATTTTGAATGGGATAAAGTAGTTTATCAAGGCCATTTCCCCAGTTATATTTAGGCTCATGCATTTAGGCTCAGCAACTGGTAACAGAATTACGTACTTGTGTGGAAACATTTCAAGGAAAAGACATCTGGAGATGTTGATGACTGAGCACTTCTAAAGTTCTAAAGTTTGCATTGCCTGTATCACATTTCTTCCTTCTTCCTACCTACTTAAAATAATGTTGTTAAATCTCTCAGTAAGAATGCAGAGTCATCTTCATGAACATTTTTTCCTTCTGCTTTTTTTTTTTTTTACTTTTATGTATTTATCACTTTTTCCTACTAAAAATCTACAAATATACTGAGGGCAATTTTAGATTAGGCAGTCATGATAACAAGCAAAAAGAACTTCAGAATACTTCAGTGACTTCTACACAACCGAGTACGCAATGAGATTCACTGTGAAAGTTGCTGACTTTGATTATTTAATCAGAATATTGCTTTGAAGACTCTCCTGCTACTTGAAGATCAAAGTACTGAAGAATTCACAGAATTTTACCCTATACATTTGCATTAAAATTTAAAGTGCAATCTGATCCATTCGGTGACTTAATTCATGGTGTCAATACTATTCTATGCAGCTTTCTACATCAATATCCAATTACACTAACCTTCTGTGGTGAGAAGAGAGTGTAACTCCACATAACTACCATGGGGGTACGACTATGGGGGCTTCAGGACATGGAACAACATGGATATCTTCAGGCTCAACAAGAGATTCCCCTCATGCAAACTCCTTTGCAAGAATAAGAGAAATGCAGAGGAGGGATTGTTACTTTAGGTGACATCAGGCACATCCTCCATCAAAAATGGTATTTAGGAAAAAAAAAAAGGAGGGAAGAAGTTCAGCATCTGATAACACTGAGGATAATAAGACACTGTGTAAGCCCTAGTCTGATTCCTACCCATGACCAACTTACACCATGAAACATACAATTTCCAAGTGCCTCTTACTTTCACCACAAGAACTGGACAAATTATTCCTTAAACAAAGCTAATGATCTAATTTCCTTTCCTACAAGAACAGTACAAGGAACTGAAGGGAGTCAGAGGTTGGTGATGGATGAATAGAGAGAGTTGAATAGAGCTGACTGTAGTGACTCCTCATCTGAGCTTTGAGTTCCCTCTCAGAAATCCCATCCCTGCTGTAGGAATGACTCAGTGACTTATAAAGATACAAACTCAGCTCAGCTTCATATTGCCTTAATAATCCACAGCAGCTGGTAGACTTTGAACATGCAACTGAATCATCCATGCAGCAGAGACTCTTGAGAGAGAGTAGGAACAAACAACTGGCAGCAAAAAATCATGCAGGCATTAAGCTTATGAGTGGAAAGACTTTAAATAGAGCCCTCATGTTAATGGTAAGCACATAATTAATTCCCCTTTGTTCTTTCACTGGAGGGATTGTAGCATCACTATCTTTGGAAGTTCTCGGGAGCAGATGCATTAGGAACGACATATATGTGGTGATCCTCATGGAAATGCATAAGTGAACCTGAAATTCCTTCTGCCCTAGCTTTTTGATGACTTGTACTGCATGAAGATTTCCCTCCCCTCAGAGAAATGTTGTATCCTTCTTCTTCTATGATAGAAGGCTTTAATTTGGTTCAGGAGAGCACTATTGAAGCAGATCTTTCCCCTGCCCTCAGTACGCTCTTTCAGCATGTGAACTGGATTATTTTGGGGTTAAAACTAAGACAGAAGGTACACGTGCACTTGATTCAGTGCTACTGTTAATAGGTAGTTGATAAGACCTTTTTGGACACCATGAGGGTTTCAAATACTCTGGATGCCAAATTCTCATCACACACTGTTCCATCACACAGCCCTGTTTCTATTGCATCATGCTGCTGCCTAGTATGAAATCACGTTCTTTTCAGAGCCTTTAGGCACTATAGCATTACATAAGTATCATTATTATTTCACATCAGGAACAGTTGCAACTTAATTAGCAAAAAACTAAAAAGTTTTACCTGAAGTTATAAAAGGCTATCATAGTACAACTACACATATTTGGCCAATTTCATGGCACTGAAAAGAGAACATTTTCGTGATTAGGAGAGAGTAGGAATTCAAACCCCAAGGTCATATTATACATATGGAAGTTTTAAATATACACACTTAAAGCAGAGCATGACTCTCCTGTCTCAAATATCTTATATTAGTGTGAAAACTCCCTCCTTTTTATGTGCTTGCATTAGTTTTTGATATTTTTTCCATAAAATAATTTTAAAACCTTCTAGTGTACCAGTCTGATTTTTTGTTGACCTGAACATTAAAACAAATGTTGCATTTACTTCATAATTTGGATCAATATAATGCTTTGATAATACGGTCCTAGTAAACAAAACCTCAAGCATCCTTCTCAGCAGGCAATTTTCTGGACTGTGTGCTGCCAGAGTAGGGATTTACATCCAGTTTTGTTAGGAAAAGTCCACTGAGCCAAAGCAGATGTCAGTGTTTCACCGGAGGAATGCACTTCTCAGGCATAACTGGGAAGATGTTCTTTGCCAAAAGGTCACAGAAACATGCTTTTCCTTTTTTTCTGCCTTACTAAGCATAACTCAATTTCAGGATGCTGCATGCAGAGTTTTTCTCAGTATGAGGAAAGACTGAAGCAGAAGATGGCAACAGAGATCTGGTCCTGCCCTTAATTCAATACCAGACTGTTACTCAACAAAATATCTTACTGTTTCTTAGTTTCTCCATGAAAAAAATGAAAACAGGAACCTTCAGACCCTCAGTGGTAGATACTGTTCTAAAACAGTTTAATGTGCAGTGAGTTCTGGTGCTCTGTACTGGGATGGTAATAGAGATGTCTTCTCTTGCATCATTGATCATAACATAATAATATACATAATTTGGAAATGTAGCAATATGCAGAATATCACACCACCAAAAGTAAGGCATGAAGCAGCACATCCTATTTTTCAAATCTCTCAAATTCACCAAATTCACATCTTTGAAAGAATTATGTACTACAGTCAAGAAGCAGTCAAAAAACAATCTCAAGAACTGACAGAATTACAATGTTGCTTTTTTTGAACAATATTTTATGAGACAAGATATTTTATGATAGAAGAAAACATCTTGCAACCTGTGGCAATGCAAATACCCAATATTCTTTTTGGGCAATTTGCTAAAAACTGAAAGACAGTGTGACTTTTGGAACAAAAAAAAAAAAAAAAAAAAACCCAAAAAAAAACTGAAGTAAAAAATGTGAGTTTAAGTTAGCATAACGCTAGTCACTACATGAAAAGCATTTCAGTTTTGAGCATGGTAAACAGGCAAGAATAAGAAGGCTTTTGTTTCCAGGCTTGCATTAGGAGTGGAAGACACTCGGGTATGCTGTGAAAGTTCTCAGTTCAGATGATTTTTTTTGCCTGAGGAAGTTCAAATTTGTACTGCCCATCTTTCTGGAAAATTTTGTACATGCAACTGCTCATATACTTTAATGTTTCATTTAATCATTCACAAGGGTATGCACCTGTTTTGTAAAACAGCTTCCTGACTCAAGCAATGCTACTCTTTCTTTCATTTTGTTCCATCTCAGTTTCTTCTGTATGAGCACTCCCGATCAATGGAAATCTGTGTTTTCAGAAACATGAAATAGTATTATCAAGTGAGCTTGAAAGATATACATTTATCTAGGATGGGTAGAAAAAGACCACTGCTGGTAGAGAAACAAAAAGAAATTGAGTCTTCTACATAAATTGTACTACTGCATTAAAATTTTTTCCCTGACACATTTTTATGTATGCATAATTGGCTAACTGGCAAATTGGCAATCTTGAATTTAGTTTTCAGTGAGTGAACTCTTCACTGACACAAAATTGACTTCAGTATCATTCCTGCCTTTTGTGATTCAGTTCTCCTAAGAGAGATTCAAGGAAATGTTGCAGCAAGAAATATGATGGAGAATGTGGTGAAGAAGAAGGTTTGAAGTATGAGACAAAATCCCCACCTCCTCTGTTTAGAGAAGACAATAACTCTAAGATTGCTCTATTTTAAAATTAATATTGTTTTCATCAGTGTGTCCTAATTGTGGGTACTGAAGTTCTACTGTTGAACTTCAGGCACCTGAAACTCAATATCAACACTCTAAAAGTTAAAGTACCTGCCCATCCCAAAATATGAGCAGTTACCAATTAAATTTTAATTCATCTGTAATCTAAAAAGAGGCCTGAACCCTCATGGGATACTCTGTGTTATACGGACTGTGGGTTGTGGCTGCAAAGCTTCTAACTGGAATGATGCCAGATCAGATGAAGAGCCAGCCAGCGGTCCTGGAGTTATTCCAGATGACATTAAAGGCTCTATTCATGTATGTTCCACTCTTCCCTGTGTGCCAGAGGTAAGTTCAGACCTCCACCCACAACAGTTCTTGTTTAGCCGTGGATGACAAAAACAACTGTTCTCAAAGCTAGTCAAAAAGTGTATGTTCTGGCAAAGTGTAATTATTACCCTTATCTTTTAGCCAATTAAGGCTATTTCAGCTAATTTTATGCAGAACTTCTCATTTTAAAATTCTGTTTCAGAAGGCTGAGATGCTATTCATCCTAAAATTAACAACAAACTTGTCTTTACCTTAGATAGAAAAGGTGTTTGCTATCACGTATCAGGAGTATCTGAACACGTATCTAAACCACGTGTTTAGATACTCCTGGTCTTTTGAAATTCAAAAATCTATGCAGCTCTATCAGTCTATATCAAACCAGATGTTTCCCATCAGGTTGATAATTATCCAGAGAAAATGGATAGAAATTAAATTTTCATAATTGACTTTGTGAGCTATCAGTTGGTTTTGAGCAGCTTTTCTGTTGGAAATACTGACTCAAAGCATTGCCTGAATAATTCTTCAAGCATTCCTTTCTTCAAATCACTAACTGAGAATGCATTCTGTATCCATAATATGTGATTGAACTCTGTAGGAACTCTTAAAATACAAAACCTTGTGTCAACTATCTCAGATAAATACAAGAACTCCGAAATATTTTTCTCCCCCTTGCAAAGAGACATTAACATCTTCAAAAAAGCAAAGAGACATTAACATCTTCCAAAAATGAGGAGTTTAGATTCCAAATAATTTATAATCTTCTGTTTCTTATTATATTTCTCTAACTTTCTAGATCGGTTTGAAGATGTTAGCACTTATGAAAACATGGCAGCCAAGATTCTTTTACCTAATTAATTTGAAACTTTTACCTAATTCACTTGAAACTTAATTCACAGAAAAATTTCAAAAGTTTTTAGAAATGTACTTCAACCTATGTGTTACAGATGCTAGAAGAGACAAAACCCCCCAGCTTTTAATAAATTATCATTTATTTCCCAAATATAAACATTTTTGACATAATTTTCTTCCCCAAGAGCCACAATCACATTTGTCAACTTAACTGATCCCTGAAATGAGATCCAAATTATTCAACAGGGACAAAATTAGTAGCAAGCCTCAGGCATAAGACAGCAGTTGTCTTTAGCATTCATTTTTGGTTTATTAACTGCTGAAGATCTACAGCAAATAAAATAATGATACTGCAGTCCAGTTGAATAATCTCGTATTCCTGCTGCAAAATAACTTTTTGTTTGTTTGTGGGTTTTTTGTGGTTTTCTCTTTTTTGGGGGGGTTTTGTTAGTTTGTTTTTTGTTTTTAATTGGTTTAATTGTTTGGTTTAGTTTGGTTTTGTTGGAGTTTTCTGTTTCTTTTAGTTTGGTTGGTTGGTCAGTTTTGTTCTTTAATTATTCTACAACTCTGGAACCATTTAGATGAAGTGGAGCAGAGGTATCTGCAAAGGCACATTGAGGTGCTCCAAATTCCAGCATCTGAAAGCAGTATGTTCTCAATTTTCCTCTCAAATTTATTATGTTTTCTAGTCATAGGACAAGTTACCATCTAAAATCAAAATCAATAAAAAATGCCAAGTCATCCACTGAGCTGCTAGAACTAATATTTCTTTAGAGAACAGTGATGCTCTTCCTGGACTGACAGCAGCTCTTCTCCTTGGCTGCTGAGAAGACTCATACCTTTTGCAATTTCCAGCTATATTCCTATTCCCATTCCCATGGCCTCCATCTAGTGAGCTGCACAGAGGAAATTCATCCAGTCTAAACTGCAGTTTCCCATAGTTACTTACTACATTTTCTTACCCTCCCCATTTTTCCTGACAGGTACCCTATTGTGCCTGTTATGCAACCATCTCCCTTGTGCCCCTGTTTCTTTCTCCTCTGGGTCTTTCACTCTTGAACCTTGCCCAGGTCTAGCTTGATAAAATGTTCCTGAGGCAGCTTCTGTTTTCCCTAGATTTGTTAATACAGAAAAAAAAAAAGAAACAAACAAACAAAAAAAAAACAACAACAACAAACAAACAAACAAACAAAAACACCAAAAAACTATGCTTCTGGATGCAGCACATTCAGTCATTTTTCATTCCTCAACACTAACCAGCCTACTTCTCTTGTTTTCATATTCTTTTCCATTTTGTTTCATAAAATAAAATCATATTAAAAATAACTAGGAATTATTTCACACTGCATCATCACAAGTTTTTTTCCTGGCCCCATTGTATCTACAGCCAACAAGGGGTTTCATGTCAAGGTACTGAAAAAAAATATACTAAGTAAACAATATGTGTCCACCTTAGTGAGAAATCTAAGCAGTATCAGGCCATTTATGATTTTCTGGGTTTTAATTTATTCATTTTTCTTACTCTGAAGACTGCTCTGATTTTTTTTTTTTTTAATCAACAAATGTTAAAAACAAAAATAAAATTAATAGTAATTAATGTTAATGGAGACTAGTTGAGGAGAAATGTATAGGAAGATAGTGGAGAAAACATTAATTATTTTCTATTTTATTGCAGCTAAATATAATGCAGAATACAGTCTTATTTTCTTAAAATTCAGTAGGCGTGTGAAGGCCACATTGAATAAAGGAATGCGCTCTTTGACCATTTTGTAAAAATGTCTAATTAATTTTTCTTTGTCACTTTCAATATGTTTCTATTACATGCTTGGGACTACTAGTGTTCCCAATGGTAACTGAATTTTGCAGCTGAAAATTACTGTCCTTAAGTAATTCTAACAATTTCTCACTGAAAACTCTTAAGCACACATCAGATGGTGGTTAAGGCCACGCAAAGAAAGACTCAGCTTGGTTATAGTTATTATTTTACATTGACTTGAGTACTATTTGTTTATTTAGGATAATTGCAAATTTTTTTGAAAAGTCACCTGCAATATTTTCCTCTTCACTATAAATGAAGATTATATGTTTCTCAAATATTCTTCTCATGGACAGCCATGCATGAGCAGGGGATCCAATAGACTGCATAATCTTTGACAGAAATGAAATCTGGGATTGTATCCAGTTCATCCAGTTACCTGAAAAGTTACAAGTAGTGCAATGTAGCAGGGCAAATACCATGGGCAGAAGGTGCCAGCACATGCTGTAGTCAAAGATTCCCATGGATAAGGGTCACCTGTGTTGCCTGCATGGCAACATCTGACTGGATAATTGAGATTTCCGATGCTCTGGTAACCAACAGAATGCCTTTACCAGTGACTGTTATTGTATTTGAAAAGCAAGAACTTCTACTACAGAAGTCCTCAAATCAACTGAGTTGCAATGTAATGAAAGAGTAAATAAGGGCATTTTTGTCCCCCCAAAAACTCCCCAAATTTATATATTATTTGAATTTCCTGTACTCCATTACCATGTTCAGAAAACTATTTCACATATTTATATAATAGGTTCCTTAATAGATGCTCATAGCTATGAACAGAGAGTTCAAGTAAAAACTTAATAAATTGTTTTTGACTCATTTTCATTGTTCTCTTTATTACTCACATAGCATTTATTCTGCAAAATATAATGGTAATTTTCCAAAATGAACAATGATGAAAATTATGTTTTTAATAACTGTTACATTTCTTTGCATCTTATTTAACTTTTAGCACTTCTTGCAATGTATTCTGTTTGGAGAGTAGAGGAACAACATCTAAGTTATGTCTTAATTTTCCAGGAAATATTTTCCAAAAGGTAGATCCACCAGATGGTGCCATTCACCTAGCCAGATGAGGAATTTGGTCCGTGAAAACTTTCAATTTCTTACTCATAGATAATATTTAATAATCAATATATCCTTGTTCACCATTTTATTTATGTCCTATGCATTTCTGAATGTTATGCTGATTTTTATTTAAATACCTAAACTTGCCATGGCACCTCTTTCTCAAAAAAGGGTAAGTGGACAGAGATGACCCAATGCGTTATTCAGTAGCAGAGTGTTCAGTTTTGGTTTTGGGTTTGTTTTTTTTTTACTGAGAAGAATAAAGCAGAAAGCTGGGAGGAGTGGCCAATACTGCAGAGTGCTCTGCAGCCCTTCAGAAGGACCATGACAGGCTGGAGAGATAGGTAGATAAGAACCTGCTAAAAATCAACAAAGGCACCAGGTCAGGATTAAACCAATGGACTAGAACAGGCTGAGGGCTGGGAAGCAGCACTGCAGAAAGGGACCTGGGGGTCCTGTTTGACAGCAAGCTGTCCATGAGCCAGCAAGCTATTCTTGTGGCCAAGAAGGCCAAAGGGACCCTAGAGTACTCTAGAAAGAGCAGAGCCTGCAGGTCGAGGGAGGTGATCCTGCCCCTCTGCTCAGCCCTGGTGAGGCCACATATGGAGTGCTGTGTCCAGCTCTGGGCTCCTCAGTACAACAAAGACATGGAGCTCCTGAGCAGGTCCAGCAGAGGGTGACAAAAATGATTCAGGGATTGGGGAACCTCAGGAAAGGCTGAGAGAGCTGAACTTGTTTAGTCTGGAGAAAGACAACTGAGAGGGGGCATGATTAATATGTCTGAGTATCTGGAGGAAGGGTGTCTACAGGATGGAGCCAGCATAAGAGGAAACAAGCAGCAACAGATACACAGAAAGATCCACCTGAACATGAGGTGACCAAGCACGAGAGCAGGTTGCCCAGAGGGGTTGTGGAGTCTTCCTCACTGGAGATATTCCAGAACTCTCTGAATGCAATCCTGTGCCACGTGCTCTAGGATGACCCTTCTTGAGCTGGGAGGTTGGACCAGGTGACCCACTGTGGTCTCCTCCAACCTTACTCACTCTTGTGATCCTGCAGCTGATGTAAAACTTGCATGCGGTCACAGAAAATAAAAAAGGTAAAAAGGAAAGCAAAACTTTCTACCTCACTCCTCTGCTTTTTCCCTCAGCAGGAGGCAACCCATGTCTGTCTTCCAAAACTGCTCAGAATGCTTTACCATTGGCTAATATATTTAATTATTCTTCTATTAATTTTGATCTCTAGATTTGAAATGAGCTGGAGCTGAGTCTATCTATTAAATAAATGCACAGGTTTTTCTGATTTACTTTGAATGGCCTTTTCAAATTAATAGTATTTCTTCTCAGAGAATAAATATGTTTAGGTCTATTGTTCTGTTATCAATCTTAGGCCTTAAATAGCAAATACAAGTCCAAATTTTCATTTTAGCAAGAATCGTACCCTCTTTCTATCTTCATACCATATCTTAGATAGTATTTAGTTTTGCCTGATCTTTCATTTAAGTACAACAGTAGACCATTGCACAGGGTCCTACACCCTTACCTGGTCGACCCTTCATGAAAATACATTATTTTTTTCATCAGGCTTAATGTAGCATTTGTCAGGGAGGGGGTCTTTTCTGTCTCCATTCCCCAGAAGTGACTCCCTCTACCCATTCCACAGGCTGCCTGCCATTACTGTTCTCAGCACAGAAATGACAGTAGACCAAACACATCTGGATGAATCAGCAGGAAATTTTGAGGTGCCTGAGAAACAAGGCACTTATCTAGATGTAAACACTGTACTTACTGATAAAGCACAGGCTAAAAAACCATCAGACACAGACTGAATGGTTTGGTGCTAACTCTGGACCCTTTCCCACATGGCTGTGTGCCAAACACAGGGCTAAAAGCCACACAGGCATGACAATGTTCATCCATTCACCTGAGATACAGGACATGTCAGTCTCTGCACAGACACGTGCTAATGAGCCCAGGCAGCCCTGGGAGCAAAGCTGCTTTTCACAGTGCATGCCCAGGGATTTTGCACCAATGCATACAAACTCTAAGTGAGTCCAACACAAATGTTTCTCTATTTAATGCAATAAATTCATATATTGAGCCAAAAAGAAAAAGCATCTATGATGTCCAGTTTCATTTTCATCACAACTCTGGAAAGCCCTGAAAACAGACTCCTCTGAGGAATCAAAGTGTCTCCTTGCTCAAAATTACTTTCCCATTTAAACTTGCAGTCTCTCAAACTTTACTCAGGACAACACTAATCGATTTTGGCAGAACTCTTACCTTTGTGAGCATGTTCTCTGCCTGATTTTTTCACAGAACACCTTAGCTTTCACTTTCTTTTGATTGGTTCTCTGTTTATTTATTTTTCTATGTATTTTTCATTGAACTAAATGTATTTAAAGTTATCTCCAGACTTTGACATCTTAATTTTGCATATATAAATGCTTACAAAATGGACCTGTGGCCGGAATATAGCAAATACATTTGCTTCTCTCTCTGTGTGTGTGTGTGTGTGTGTGTGTGTGTGTGTGTCTCTATACACAGGTATTTGTTACTGACTTAATAAAGTTATAACTTTTCACATATATAATTAGCAGAATTCCATATTCTATCAAGTCCTCCTTTCTTGGGTTTTGTGTTTGCTTGGCTTTCGTAAACCAATGGTGGTAATAACAGGCTTGCATATAAAACTACAAAGTGCCAAGACTGTTAATAGTGAATCATACAATTGCTAGAAAAAGCATTCTGTAACAGTTTCTTAGCTTTTTTTTAGGGTAATAATTCCCTAGTCAGAAAAAGGAAGATTGATTACCACTTCAAATTTTATTTCTTTAAAAAATTATGTTTACTGAGAAAGGTAAGCCACGCTAGTTTCTAGGTATTTGGGGATCTAGCCAAATCTGCTGAACTTGCCTAATTTTTGAAGTGCTAGTTTCCACAGTGGATTGCATTTGTACACTCCTAGAACAACTCATCTCATGAAATCGAACTAAAATGACACAGGAGCCCAATGGTGTTAAAAACTTGATACAGGTGCTAGGGCACTAATCCAAATTCAACAGAACCTGACTTCTACCTCTAGCATGCTTGTTATTATTGACTGTGGTTCTTTTCCATGTCTCACAGTGTAAGAATGCATTCAAAGAATATATATATATATATATATATATATATATATATATATATATATATACGCACATATATATACATACAGATTTTTTTTTTTTTAAATTTGACTTCACTGAAATTAGTTGCTGCCCCTAGACTCTGTTGCAAAGGCTGACTTATGTTTTCATTATTCCTTATTTTCACTGGGGGAATGCATCTAACTGAAGAACAGTGGCAGTGCAAGAAAGGTTAAGCAGAAGCACCCTTGCAGTAAGCCCTTTGTCAACAAAGAAGAAATGAAAGATGTCAGATAGTTTGACTCAAGACATTAACTTCAGTGTGATATTCTGAGCCAGACTCTGTAACTGTGGGACATATTTTGTTTCAGGTACACCAGTGCCCTTGTGCCAAGATAAGCAGGTCTTCATCCTAAGTTCCTTAAATGCACAAAAATTCAGGGGTTTAAGCCAAAAAAAAAGCAATAAATGTAAACTATTTCTGCCATTTTTAGACTTTATGACTGTTATGGGCAGGGACTAATGAATTATGTTTATAGAGACTGTTGCACAAATCACCAAGGAATTTTTCTGACAGCAAACCCCACCGACTAAGGACTCCATACACCCTCTACTAATGGTGTGGGGCAGCACTCACTTTAACAGATAAGTCTTTCAATGTCATTGCAAGTGTATGTCTGAAATTATATGTTTATTTGAACTCTTCTTTCTCCAGGGTTTATACACTTTATGTTCTTAACTGAATTTAACAATATATGACCATTAGAAAGACACCGTCCTAATGGTATCTCATTTTTCATCTCTTTAATTTCCTGATTAGAATGCACTAAAAGATGCATTAGTATTCCAATCATTACAAGGAAATATTGAAACAAATAATAGTTTAGCCTTTTTTCTGCCTTCATCCCCTGGTAATAAAATATTTCTGCACTTCTCTATAAGAAACTATGTAATAGCCTTTTACTTTAAGCTATGCTACAGTGAGGCAGATTTCCTTATAGAATGATAGAATGGTTTGAATTGGAAGGGACCTTAAAGAAAATCTAGTTCCAACAGCCCTGCTGCAGGCAGGGACACCTTTCACTAGACCAGGTTGCTCAAAGTCCCATCAAACCCTGAAACTTCCAGGGATGAGGCATCCACAACTCCTCTTGGCAACCTGTTCCAGTGTCTTACCAGCCTCACAGTAAAGAATTTCTTCTGCATTTCTTAATATCCAATCTAATTCTACCCTCTTTCAGTCTGAAGGCATTAGCTCTTGTCCTGTGACTTCATGCCCTTGTGAAAAGTCCTTCAGCTTTCTTTCAGGCTCCATTTAGGTACTGGAAGGTTCTCTATGGTCTCCCCAGAGTCTTCTCTTCTCTGGACTGGACAACCCCAACTCTCTCCACTTGTCTTTATAGGAGAGGTGATCCAGCCCTCTGATCATCATTGTCATGGCCCTCTCCTGGACGTGCTCCAGTAGGTCAATGTCCTTTCTGTGCTGGGACCCCAGAGCTGGATGCAACACTGCAGATGGGGTCTTACCAGAGCAGAGCAGAGCAGAGCAGAGCAGAGCACAGGGGCAGAATCCCATCTCTTGCCCAACTTTGAATGCAGCCCAGGACATGGTTGGCCTTCTGGGCTGGAAGTGCACATTTCTAGGTGGTGTGGAAACTCATAAAAGGAAAGAACTGAAAAGGGCAGGTGTGTTGCTATATTAGTATGTAACCCACCCAGTATGTAGAAAAACACTTCTGATCAGAACTGAGCTTAGCTAGAAAACAGAAGCATGCAAATGATGAGATTTCAAATCCTTTGTTCCGTACATATGAAACATAGGAATTGAACATACTTTATTAATCCACATAAGGTCTTTAACCATGAGTTTTTCCTAAGATAAAAATTACAAATACCACTGTTTAGAGGCAGCAGCACTAGAAATCAACTCTTACTCCAACAAATTTTTTAAAGTATGCTCCCACATTTGTGAATGCAGTGTGCTTTGTCCGTATTTGCACAAAACTAATTTAATTGAATGATAATACAATAAGAAACTTAAAGAATTTTTTTCCTTTTGATAAAATTTTGGTTTTTTCTACAGAAGCAATACCTCTTCTCCAAACAAAAAGTCAGAAGTTCTACTCTACATAATTTATTGTAGTTTCTCTGGACTCATGTTTTGATAAAGCCAAAGCTCATGCAGTTATCTCCACAACTGACTGCTAGCATGTTTGCTGTATTTTGCTTGGTGTAAAGGATAGAAAGCTAGTGATTTCTCTTTGGCAAGTTATATGTATGTCACCATATAGTGTACAAGAAAAACTTACCAAGTCACACCTTCATGTAATTATATTTAACAACAAACTTCCATCCTTTTTTACCCTAAGAAAAAGAAAAGCCTCTGTAAGAGATATAATGACCACAGAAAGGCTGGGAAGACCTTTGTCCTCCTTTTCAGTACGTATCTACCTAGATGCAATTCCCCACTACTCCCATTCACTTACCAGGGATAAAGCTCTGGGACTGCTGGCAGGTGGTTATCAGCACCTTATTGCAGAGCCACTCTGGGACAGACAAACAGACAGCTCGTCAGGGACACAGAGAATGAGGAGTGCTACAGCCATGGCTGCAACCTGGTGCACCCACTGCCCTGGTATACCCAGTTTCTTTCCTCTGCTCTTTCTCTGTGGGCTTTGTCAGGTGCCACCTGCAATGGCCTCCCAAGCAACACAGGAATGCAACTTGCAGGCAGCTGGCTACCTGTCAAAGAGCTAACTAAATAAAGATGTCTTTCCAAATATCTTTTCAGAACCCAGGCAGGTAATTTCTCTTTTCCCAGCCCTCTGCAGTCACTTAAAATGATAAAAATCATGCTACTTAAATATTGCAGTAAAAATAATTATATGATGAATATGCTGTAAGCTTTAATTGAAAAAGAGAAAAGCAATTAGAGGAATCTGAGTTTAATTTTAAATTAAATTTAAAGATGTACTTCTGCACTTGAATTCATTTTTACTTGTTCTTTAATATGCACATATCTGATTTTTATCAAATTTAAATTAAATATGGAAGGACAACTTACCAAACATGATATGTGCTGTGTCCTTTCCTCCCCTTGCTTAGAAAATATTTTTTTTTCTTTTTTTTTTTTTCTTCAGAAAACTTGCAGTCGATTACTTGGATTTTAGGTCATCTTATTTAAAACCATTCACCACTTCAGTTTCCTTTAATTATTACATATTTGATTTTAAAAATTCTTTAGGCAAAATTCTATTCTCAGTTACACACATGCAGCCCCACTGAAGTCACTAATTACTGTTTAATCAGATATATAACTTACTCTCAGGGAAAGCAGATAAGAATGAAAGAAAAGGCAGGAAGAGAAAAGACTCAGAGCACAAAATAATAGCCTGACTAGCAAAGATTATTGAATAACATAGACATAACTAAGGCTTATGGTGAATATTCTCTTCTTCCTCTGATTTTGTGAGCCAACAGTCATTTAGGATCAATGACTATGTACATTTCATCAGTTTCATTTAAAAGACAAAGGGAAAATTATGTTTAGTTATAATCACATTTATAAGGACCATACTGGCTTTTAAGTTTTCACTATTGCTATTTTTGGAAGGTACTAAATACTCAAAGAGCAGAGAGACAGAAGGTCAGCTAAAACACAAAAAGGAGTATCACACCAACAGTAGAAATAACAGTAGAAACAGTGATGCAGAGAGATTACATGCATTGCATCACAACCTCCTCTACCCCTGAACTAAGCTATCTAAAATTACCTAGTTAGGACTTCTTATTTAAAGTCTTGCTACACTGAGATGAACAAGAGCTTGATTAGTTTGAAAAAGCAAAAAAAGTTACAATGACAAGATAAACTATCCCAGGAAGAGAGCATACTTTTTTTTTTTTTTGTTACTTTTAATGTCCATGCTAGTTTCTTGAGATTGTCTTATACCACAGCCAAGCAACCACTGCACCATGTTGCTGCCACTTGCTGACAAGGTTCACAGCATATACAACATGAATAGCATGAGCTACAGAGCTCTTTGTCTGCTCTTGTGCCCTGTAATCAGGAGATGCAGCATCCTTAGGTGCTCACTGACATGCACTGCCATGCCTGCACTCACCACCTTGTCCAGGTCAGATTTTGTGCAGCCAAGTTGCCAGGACATCGGCTGTGAGCTCTCTGCACCTGAACCCAGTGCAATGTTCTCCAGCCTGCAGTAAATGTCCAAGCCAAGACAGATGTTTTGCCCCTAAACCAGATAAGCACTTAATATGCCATTATTTCTGCTTGTTCAAATGTGGGGACGGTACTTTTGAGACACAGCAACATTCTCAATTAATGTAATTAGTTTTTGCAGCAATTGCCTGATAATGGCGTTTAACACACATTTCAAAAAATGCTATCGGAAGACAATTGCATTGGCTGTCCAGAATATATTGAACCATTGCCAGTTATCCATGTTTATTAATTTCATTAAACTGTATTTTCAGTGGTTAGCATCACTGACCTGGCTCCAGTGGATGTCAAGATTAAAAGCTTTTCACTGTATATATCGTAACTGTGTATAATAATACATTTTCACTAGTCATGGGTGCAATTCAAGAATTTTGGAGTTCTAATTTCCGTTAAGTAAAGGCTTTGGAGTCTGAAAGTTATTCCTATTTTTTTTTTCTAGATGTGTTTAGTCTCTAAAATTGAATTTGAAAGCTTGTTAGGGAAGACTTTTTCAAGAAGGCTTCTAAAAGTCTGCATTTGGCCAGGAAAATCTGCAAAATACTTCTCCTTATGATTTCTCAGAAAGACTGGAAAATAAAGATGTTCTGCAAAGATGCAGAACATCTTTAATGAATTGCTTCTAGAAATGTTTTTAAGAATATTTATTTTTCACTGAATTGATTTGTCTTTACCTAAATTTAAAGTATAACTAAATGCAACCTAGTTAGTGATAATATGGCTTTTAAAATGGCTGTATGCAAGAATATGGAATGTGAAAATATAATATTATGCAAATATCCCCCAAAAAATGATGAAAACATATTTTAGTTGTGCTTCTTGACAGGGAAGTTTTTAAAGCTGTTTTCAAAACCTCCTCAAGAAAAGCATTCTGGTTCACAAAGGCAGCCTTCCATGCTTCAAATTTATCTTCAGTTCTGTGCTGGTTTTGGCTGGGGTAGATTTAATTTTCGTCCCAGTGGCTTGTATGAGGCTATGTTTTGGATTTGTGCTGTGCACAGGGTTGATAATACAGAGAAGGTTTTTTATTATTGTCCAAAATAGACTGTCATGGTTTAACCCCAGCCAGCCACCAAATCCTACACAGCCACACTCTCACTCCCCTACCAGGAGAACTGGCAAGAGAATCATAAGAACAAAAGGTAGAAAAGTCATGGGTTGAGATAAAGACGGTTTAATAGGGAAAGCAAAAACCATGCACACAAGCAAAGATAAACAAGGAATTAATTCACTGTTCCCCAAGGACAGACAGGTGTTTAGCCATCTCCAGGAGAGCAGGGAGATGACATAGATGACTCCATGATACAGAATGGTGATTTTAGAAGACAAACACCATCACTGCAGATGTTCACCCACTACCTCCTTCTTCCCTGAAATTCATATACTGAGCATGATTATTTATGGTTTGGTATATCCTTTTGTTTAGTTTGGCTCACCTGTCATGGCTGTGTCTTCTCCCAGCCTCCCAAGCACCCCCAGCTCCCTCAACTGTGTGGCAGTGTGAAAAGCAGAAAAAGACTCGGCTCTGTGTATGCCCTGCTCAGCCATAATACAAACAGCTTTTGCTATTGCTCATCAATAAAAAAACCAAAAAATTCTCAGAAAGTATTATCAACCCTATGTTCAGCACAAATCCAAAGCACAACCCCATACCAGTCCCTGTGAATAAAATTAATTCTACCCCAGCCAAAACCAGCACAAGTTCCTAAGTTATGTATTTTACAAACTTTTCTATCATATTGTCAGATGCACAGCCATTTTGTGATAATTGCTTTCTAATAAATTAAATACTTGTATTAAGAAAAAAAAAAGACCATACGATAGAGAGATGATATCTGAGGACTGATTTGTTAAATCTCTTGAAACATAAGTGATTACAGAACACTATTGCAAATCCACTTGAGTTTTTACTTTTTTTTTTTAGTTGTTCTGTACGTGATAACATTTAGAAAGGTGAAGGAATAATACAGGAACTTTTTAATTAAAATTGTCATTGCCCCAGATACTGTGAAAAACACGTCAACATTTATGGCAAATGGAGCATGAAACACAGCACTGTGAACATGATGGTCAAATTGCTGGGTAAGTAAATATTCTGCCTCAAAACCTTTTCAATGTCAGAGATGGCTAAACATTTAAAGTACAGTTCTACTGTGAAAAAAGCTGTCAGAAAATAACTGTTTTGTACTTTGGAGATCTGCTTCTTATGTGACTCATGTGACTGAAAATATCAGACTCTATTCCAGCTAGCTGCATTCATTTCATCTGCAAGGCTGGCTACACAGACATGATTGAGAGTGCTTATTTATGTCTCTGGCAGTATTAACATAATTGTTAATTAGTTTCCAAGAATAAAATCTTAATTGCTGATAAACATTGTGTATCAAAGCACAAGTGAGCAGTTTCGCTCATGACAGCGTGTGGGTAACATGAGTTCAATATGTCTAGGCTTCAGACTTCAACAAAGATTACTGTGCCTACGTTTTCCTCATATGTTAGAAATGGTGAGCAAACATTTCAAATGCTCATTGTGAGAAAAAATTGAGGGGAAAAAAACATTAGAAAGACAAACTACGGGGAGCCAAGAGAAAACTTTCTTCCATATCCACCCCAAGCTGGCAGGACATCTGCTTGGTGCCCACCATCTGGGTGTGTCTAATTACAGCCTACCTGGAATAGGCTCTCAGAGAGCTATTACAGAAACAGCTCCACAGCAGATGCAGCTTCAGTCCCTGAGGGCTGAAAGATAAGGCTGCAAGAAAAAGGGGACCACTGAGCAATGGGAATATTGTATCACTTTGTGCAGTAGTTTTGTAGAGTGAAATGCTTCCAGAAGAAATAAGTATTGCTTGCACTTGGACTTTACATGGAATCCAACAGGGAGTGATGATTACACAGAGCAGCAAGTACAAAGACATTGGTACAGCACACTGAGATGTAGTAAATACATGCCATCCCATACTGATGCTTCTGATGCATCACAGTTTAGACTGATGCGATATGAATTTTTTGCTCCTTTTTTTTTTTCCTTTTCCTTGAAGCAGCATTTTTTCCCCCATTCTTTAAAGCATTCTTTTTAGGTTTTAATATCACTTCAATTTCAAATCATCTTCAGCTGAAATTTAACACAGATCTTCTCTCTTTAGTTTCCCACACTCTAGCCAGAAAATCCTACAGATAATTTTCAGGGGTTAAGCAATTTGCAGTATAACATCAGGAGATGCAAAGTTAATTTCCCCTTTTTCTAGCTTTTTTTTTTTTTCCCTGCAAAAGCATCACACTTGCCGAGCATAGTACTTTGCAGACTGAAACAGAAACTCAGAACATTTAGATTCCTCAAGATAACTCTGGATAACTGAAGCAACTTCCCTTGTACTGGAGATGCATTTATGTAAAACTGCTGTTTGTCAGAGAGCTTGATTATTTTTTTTTACCTTTTGATACCGCCACTGATCCTATTGGTTCACTATGCAGAACATGCAACACGGAAGAAAGACCTGCGTTCTGGTGGAGCCTCCCTTGATACAACCATGTACATGTCATGACTTGGCTCATGGCTCAGGGCACAGGGCACAGGGCCAGCTACAGAGTTCTCTGTACCCCTTCTGTGCTGCCCTCAGAAGAGCCACCATCACCTCTGCCATCTTGTTAAAATAAAGCCATGCTTTTAAAAACACAAACAATAACAGGTATATGTAATCATAAAGGTTATGCCTTCTCCATGAGCCGTGTCAGCTATGTTGCTTAAGAAATACCTGTCCTTTCCTAGGTTTTTCAGGCTAAGTTGTGTGTCTCGGCGTCTTCACTCCAGATCACCTCCAATTTGCACAGCAGCAGGAGCAGCTTCAGGGAGGTACCTGACTGTGAGACCCTCCAAAGCCTAGCAGCTCTCAAACACTCCTGATCTTTGGCCTCTGCTTTTCTAGTGCCTGGAGCCAGATGTGAATAGACACCTCTAGATACTCGCCTTTGGGGCTGACACTACATGTGAATAGATGAATAAAGTCCTCTGTAAATGGGCAGTTCCCATTTCCTTGGCCAGACAATCACTCACTTGATCTTACTTAAATCTTCTGCATTCTATGATTATAATTTTCCCAGAGATGATCTGAATAGTGTAAAAAAATCCATATGGGACTGCAAACATTAAGGATGTTTTCTCTTACAGCAATAGCAATATAAATTGTATTCTTAGGCACAAAAATATATTCCTCCTTCTATTCTAATTTTTGTTAGAATGTAATACAGTTTCTCAGCTTTATCATCTGGCTTTTAAAGGCTCAGTGGGGTTTTCAAGCATAGAAAGATGATTTATGAAGTTCTTCCTGGTAGCTTAATAAAAATGCACATAAGTGAAAGCCACTGCAGTAAATTTGAGGACGATTAGAGATCAGTAGCCCTAACTCTGACTGTGCAGTGTGCCCATCCAGTTTCATCAGGGTGCTCAGAGCTCAACAGTCTAATGACAAGCACAAGAATGGATTAAGCCAGCTGGGATCGGAGGTGGAAAGATGAAATAACAAGTGACCTCAACATGACCTAGTTCTGCTTATTCTTTTGAAACACTAAAGGTGTGTATTGTAAAGGATGCAGTGTTTAACCTCTTCTAGAAGAAAATAAACCTTTGCTGATGTTTGTCACATGAGAGAAGATGAAAATACTGGGAGATATCTATGCAAAACCCTCAAAAATCTGGAAACATTTATTATTTATGAAAATTTCAAATATGTTGAAAGATCTGCAATTATATTCCTTTTGCATGCTGACATGGTGGGAACTCTACTCTTAAATTCATCTTGATAGGCACAAGAGAATCACACAATCCCCAAGCTGAGCTCAGATCCATTTGTTAGTGCCCAACTGAATCCACACAGAAGTTTGCAATAGCCATGCTGCAAAAGATAATTGATCTTCAGTAAAAACTTTAGTTATAAACATTTCATATTTTAAGAAAACTTTTCAATGTTTTTCAATGGTTCCCCCTCCCCTCAGGGACATCATACTAAACGATGTTTTAATTTTGGATACAGAAAAATGAACTAAATAACTAAGACTCATCTTAATCAAAGATATGTCTTTATTTGTGCTGAACAACTTTACTACAATATTCTCTGAAATAATATCATGAAAGGTGAAATTTTTTGCGTTTCAAAATTTTAATCTTTGATCGTAATTTTTTTAGGTGGTCCTAATTTTTCAGGTCAATGAACTAAGAAGAAAAATCTACCAGTACAGGCTACTTGTATGTCAAAACTCTTAATTTACATATCACTAAAAAAAAAATTAAAATAAAGGTAAATAGTTTTTCCATACATCTCTGACTCCCCAATAAAATTAGGTCCTGATGATTTTCCAGGGCAGCAGCAACTGTACTTCAAAACATAAGCATGGATTTGTGAAGCAAGCAAATTCTATGTCAGTGTGGTTCCACAGACGAAAAATGGACAAGAATGGAAAATGAAATTTTGCTCACAAATTAAAGATCTGGTTAATGAAAGGGACCAGCGGCAAAAGCAAATAGATTGGACATTACCAAGGTGCGACATGATGTTTCCTCTTGTACAAATGTAAAAGAAAGGCACACTGAGAATGTTCTTAAAGAAAGAACCCAACAATTGTATGAAAAAAAGAAAAATATCTTTAAAAGTCATTAGTCTTTCCCATGGCCTCTGGCAAAAAAAAACAAAAAACAAAAAAAAAAACCAAACCAGCACTGAATGTTGTATATCACCACTGTACTAAAGTACAGGTGAGAAAATGTGTCTTAAGATAAAACTCTCACCAAATGCCTCACATTTTTGTATTTTTTCCTGGTATCTTAAATTCTTCTTGCAGAATTTTCCTCTGTATTCGTTATTTAGTGAGCATGTACTCAGCGTAGATTATCTGCTAGTCTACATACAGAATGGACTCACTACACAAAAGTAGTTCAAAAGCTGCATGCTTTATATCTAAAGTATTTCAATATGCTTGAAATTAGGTTTAAGATTAAATTATACACTCTTTTGCAGATTTGGGGCATAACATCTGCAGGAATGCTTGGGAATTTACTCAAAAGTAGAATTTACAAATACAGTGGAAAAACATTCAGAACTGATGTGAACATCTGTAGAAATAAAAGATCATGGAAATTCATCTGCCTAGTGAAAGACACAATTTTCATAACTTTTTCAATTGTATTTTCAGAATATACCACTTTATGGAGTACTCCTCTTGATTTTAAAAGTGCTGGTCTCATAAAATTCTCTGTATTGGAAGATTTCTATTCCTTCTAAAACAAAGGTGAGATTTTTTCAGAAAAGGGGAATTTTTTTCCACTCATAGGTGAATAACACAAACAGTGTATTTTGCTAATATGTCTCATGTTGAACTGGAAAAACAAAACATGAAATAGCAAACAAAATAAATAAACAGGATTAATATGGGCGTGGGAGTTCTGGCTTGCCTCCATTTCTCATACTGCAGTACTACATCATTGTCAGAAGGGAGCCCCTACATAGAGATGGGAGATGAGGGGGAAAAAACACTGAGGAGAAAAATGAGGTTCTGAGATGCTCAGATACATAAATCTACCTAAGAACTTGAGTTACCTATTTTTGCATGTGGGAATAGGTTGCAGATCTTAAACTCTGAGATTGTTTTACCTTGAAACCTAAATTCTGTCCATTTTTCTTTTGAATGAAAATACCTGAAATTTTTCATGGACAATATTAATCCCACTACATTTTTAGTGTACAATATTTAGTGTTCTGCAAATTGGAATGCAGTGTTAACTGTGTGTAGTTCAGGAATCTATGAGGAAAAAATCAAACAACCAGGGACCCCATTTTTTCCCCCACATTAGAGAAATAATTCAATATGACACTTTATTTGTCTAGTTTGGATAAGAGAGAGTACAGTATGGATGAGCATTCAGTACAGATCAGATTTTAAAGGTGTTTATCTTCCTGACAATAAAAATGAAGGTATTTTTAACAGTGAAGACTGTATTTTTATTTTTTTTTTATCAGATAAACTTTATGGCAGGGATTAAGTATTTGTTAGCACAATGTGTGAAGGGAAAAACAAGTGTGTGTGAGCCGTGAAGCTGACCCCAGTCACCAAGGATTGCTGCCAGGGTCCTGTACCTACATCTGACCGTCACCGCCTGAGGGAGCAGAAATGTGCTGGAGACAGATGTGTGCGCAATATCAGAAATACAGGGGCTCATGAACTCTGGGCTATGTCAAAGAAAACACCCAAAACTCCTAATTTCTGCCTCATTATTTGAGTATTTAAAAGGCAGCACTGAAAATCACCACTCGGAAAGGCTTCAAGAGAATCTCACTCCACATCTACACAATCATCACCAACGCCATTTCCCCACCCTAGCACAGAAATAGGGCATGCTCAAAACATCTCACTTCCCCAGATGTCTAATCAGAGAACTTCTGTCAGCAGGAGCTGAGCCCTGAAACTCACCTGCAGGAAGGCTTCAAGATGTCTTTTTCTGGATTTCTCCTGGCTTCATCCTCACTGTCCTGAGTTCTCCCTGCCACCCAGGGTGGCTTTTACTTCTCCCCTTCCCTGTCATTTGAGTATTGTTAAAAGCTTACAGAGATCAAACAGCAGCAGTAAAAGTTATTCTTTCTTCATTGAGGGTTATCCCTGGGTAAAATGACAAACACCAGGCCAAGTCAGGACTTCCACTCATGAATCCTACTGCTTTGCTGTATGGCCCAAATATCTTTGGTAAGCACAGCCTTGCATTAATCTAAAATGTGAATGAAAGCCTGAATGCAAGCTTTAAGAGTGCAACTACTCAGCACACCACTTTAATTTAAAGAAATTAAAAACTTCAAAAGGTACTGAAGCCAGTGAGATTCAATAATTATATTTTATAATAAGTAATTGGGATTTATTATGGAAATAATTGAAGGATATATGGTAACACAATACACATTTCCTTTCTCCATGCTCATTCCTTCATCATGTTCTGTTCCTCATTGATAACTCAAAAATTCAGGTGCATAACTGGTAATCAGAGAGCTCTGAGGAAAAATCTAATCCCAAACATTCTTTATTTGCCTAATTTCCTCATTGCTGTAAAATGTTAGCAGAAAACATTTGTTTGCCTTCCTCTGCTGTCACTGCATTATGGACTGACAAATCTTTTTACAAGTCTTACAACAATTTTTCTTTGAGAAGATTTTCTCTTATTTGGGAGTTCTTAGCCATCACCGCTACAACATATAATTCTCCTGATGTGATTCAAATATATATATATATATATATATACTTTGCAATTATTTCACTGGTAGTCTGTTAGTTTTATAAATAAATGTGTTGAGAAATGATGATTTCTTAATTAAAATACCTGGACTTCGGAAAAAGGAGTAAAATCAAACAATTATGCTTAACTGTCTCTGTAGCAAGGGTGCAGCATTCTTTTATAATTTTGATTTTTAACTCTTATTTCCTATTTGATGGCTTCTTTAATGCCTCAGTTTTATTTCAATGCATTATGTTCTTTAAATAAGACAAAAAAGACAAGAACAACACTCAAATATATTGTGACCATACCTAAATGCATAAATGCAAATATTCCAATATTTGTATAACAGAGCTAGGATACAGAAAATTCTAGTTAAGGGTGATACAAACAGGCCCGACTCTGTATTTCACACTGTTAAAATTATTAAGGTGGAAACTCTACAATTCTTACCAGATAGGAGTTTAAATCATTTACTCATTAGAGTTATTCTGAGCCTACTCTGGGATTTTTCCCGTCGATTTGCATTTCTCTCTCTATTTTGATGATCAAAATCACTTGTCTCTGGAGATCAGATAAAAAGCAATGCTTAAGTTGGCACCACTGGCCAAAAAAAAAAGGAAGAATAAAAGAAAAAAATCAAACAAATAAAGATAATTAAAATGTTAAAATAGTAAAGGCAGAGCATATCTGACTGTTGTTCTGTCTGGGCTGATGTGTAATCTGATGCTTCTTAGGTGAGGATTCTATTCTAGAAATTTGCCTTTTTGCTCAACTTTCCAATATTTTTATGTTTATTCATGAATTCTAAAACCTGTGAGGTAAGCAAGCCTTAATATTCATAAAATTTTGAACTTTTGAAATACCAGAGCTAAAATTAAATGCACCTAAATATGGCCTAGATATCCATAAAAACAGAGTTCTTCATTTCAGAGGAAAATATTTCTTCAATGTTTGTTATGGTAAAATTTTAGAGATGAATCTGCATCTGGTAAAAATCAAACCTAGGTCTACATATTAACTATATAAAGATTTATTGTATTCAGTGTTCAAGGAATCTTGTGTTCTCCTTAAAATTTCTAAATAAAATACAATCCAAGTTATTGATTTTTTCCAGAGATCGAGAGTAGTAAAAATTGCAAAAGAAAATTCTATCCTAATCCCAAACAAATCAAAATAAATTAAGAACAAAAAACAAGACCAAAACAAAACAAAAAAAATAGACAAAACCAAAACCCAACAAAAACAATCAACCAATAAAAAACAAACTGAAAAACCCAGATCCTAATTTTAAAACGTTCATGCACAGTCTTTGCTCCATACATAAAAGCAGACATCATGGTTATCAACTCCCCAAAGTAATCCTGCTGACATTTTTTTAATAAGCATTAATATTTTGTCCTATTATTCACCTGCTTTACTAACTTTTTTCCTGCTTTTTTGTTTTGTATTCGTCAACATTTTTTTTCCCTTACACCTTCCCAAGCTTTTTTAAAAATACATACTGTTTTTAATGTAATTTCCCCCAGGCCCCTGGCACAAACATCCTGTCCATTTTTGTCGATTCTGGTACCAAATAAGTATTAAGAGTCAAGCTCTGCAATGAATATTTCTTCTCAGTTTTCACCAACTTCAAGACTACATCTATAAAGCAGAGCTGTGGCATTACATGGTGCTTTTATGCACAACAATACTGAGGGCATGAATCATAAAAACAAGCTGCTGCAAAACACAATAAGCCCAGATGCAGTTTTTTCTCTTTCGTGTTATTTAGATGCCTAACAAAGAGATCCATACAAGCAAGCTTATTAGTGAAAAGGTGCTTTAAAAAATACCAATGAGAAAAGCTGCATCCTAGATATTTTCTTTCTCAGAAATTATTTACTGGGGATAAAAATTTTAACCCTTTTCTGTGTTAACAGTTTAAAGCAAGCTTATTGTGATAAAATGAAGAAGCAGATGATGTTGCCCCCCTGACTGCTCAGTAGATACATAAGCTACAGATTTTTTTAAGTCATTCTCCTGTTATATGTTGGTTGAATGCTTATTTCCTACCTCCTAAGTGAATGCTCTCCCAAGAGCATCACTCAAAAAAATAAAAAAAAAAAAAAGGAGGAAGCTGATCTGTTTTATGTAGGATCATTAAATATTTATCAGGCTCAAAAAAAGGGAGAAGGAAGAAAAACTACAAAGACTCTGGTGGTTACAACATAGGGAGGAGGTATTCAAAAAAAGGAAAGTATTAAATCTGCATCTGCAGCATCTTGTGTGAGTTTTCTACCTACCTCACTGAGAAATGAAAAACTTATAACCTCTCCTCCAGCCACATTTTGCATGGGATATAACTCTGAACTCTGAAAATGTCACCGACTGGCTTCCGAAAGAGAATTAGGTATATCTACTTTATGATTTCTGACAGTGCTTAGGCATTAATTGGCTTCTAGCTGCTCAGCAGTGTAAAGTTCAGATGCTTCTATGTGCAAGCAGATTGGGGACAGTCTAAGATGACATTTTAGGTACCCACAGAAAAAATCATGGAATCTTACTTTTTTTACAGATTCAGGCAGGTGCTGAGATATTTCATGTGGAATCAGACAAATAAATGCATGTGGGTGTCTAAGCCTCAATGGCATGCCCTCACTTACTCTAGTAGTGCTGAATTTGATTTGTGTCTGATCTAAATGGGCCCCAGAGACATTGCTCCAAGTACCAATCCAAATTTTGAGGACATGTTGACTCATATTTACAATGTAGGTCAGCAAAAGTTAGATGTCTATAGATAAGGATTCTCGGTATAGTTTGAGGAACTTAGCGGTACAGCTCAAGCTATTAAAAGATATTTGGGAGTCCAAAGACTGACTAGGCCCTAGTCATTTATAGGCCCTACACTTAGTCATATCAAGGAAATAAAATACCCACAAGATGCATGTAAAACTCTCCAAGTTACTAAGTTACCAAGTTCCCTTTAAAAATCTGTCCTGAGAGTGTGCTGATGAAAATCTTCCATGAACAAGACCCTACAAAAGAGTCTAAAATCTCTCCCGTGATAAAAGCAGTACCAACATGATACACACTGTGTCCACAAGAAGGTCAATACTCAAATCACAGAACATATTTGCAGCGTGAGAGGTGCAGCCTCATGTAGTCTTTAATATAGGCAGTCTGAGCAACAGCAGCACTGGAAATGAACCATCAGGACATTCCTGCAAGGTAGCTGGTGAGTTAGTATCCCAAAGTCTCTTGTACTATGCTCCCATAAAACCTGTCCTGTCATCACTGTTACTGTCCCCTTGTGCTAACCAAAGTAAATCGATCACAGTGGCTAAAATATAAAGCATCCAGATTGCAGTAGAGGTATTACTGAGCTGCCACAACCTCATCTCTGCAGTAAATCAGTAGGATGTGCTGGTACAGTTCTCATCCCGTATCTTTCCTTTAAATCAGCCTTTCAAAGATCTCTTATTGCTGTGCAGTGGCCTAAAGAGAGGATTCCTTCTTTACAGCTTGCCAGTTCAATTACTAGCTCCATATGGATTTTGGAATTTAAGGAGCTGATGCCTTGCTACGATCTTTTGATTCAGGCAGATAGTCTGACATCTTGGCACCTCTCAGGTCATTTATGTAAGATTTTCTTCAGAAGGAAAAGCTAGAATTTGCTTTTGCTTATGTCCTATAAAGAAAAGCTGATGTGGGAACTGATTATCCAACACTTTATGTAGCAACAATTCCTAGTGCAGCAGTGCCAGAATCTGGGTTGTGTGAAATAAAAACATCTGTTTACATTTGTTCACTCACTGCCTCTCCCTCCACAAATGCTGAGCCCCCCCTCCCTTATTCCCTCACCAGTATTGCAAACGAAACTATCAAAAACAGTGCTTTAATACATCATAATAAATCTATTTTTACTACTCAACCAAAAAAGATTTCTCCCTCCCCCCCAGCTATATTAGCAACTGGATGATCTTTGGAAGGCACACAGGACCATTGACTGTTTGAACAACAAGGTGCTATGCCTCACTGAATTATGCTCAGTGATTAATATTGATTTAGGACTTAAAACTTGTGAACAAAGGATTCATTCAGAATCACATGGAAAAATCATGAAATAATCCCAGGACTATCAAGCATCTGTTGAAAACGGTCTGAAAGTGGTTCGTGTTCAGGCATAAGGTGATATGGAGTGAAAGCAGCGAGAAAAAGTGGATGAATTTGGAGCTACTGAAGCAGAGAAGTAGCAAGTAGGGCTGATAATTTGAGCATCTGTGTCTGTATCATCTCCTGCAAGACCATAAATTGTAGGCTTGAGCACTTGAACCTGCCCTTCAGGCATCTTTCTCATCTGAATCCTCTCAAGGCTGTTGAAAATATTGATTACTGCTGCCTTATCGCTAAAAGGACAGCAAAAGTTACGGGCCTCAGAGGCAAGCAGTAAGTGATTGAGACATGAAAAGTTTTCCACATAGAACTTTAAAGATTTTATCTCTTTAATTTAGAAGGGAGACAAAAAGATGTGGCTTGATAGAGATGTATTCAGTAGGTAGGACTATACCTACATCATCTGCTATTATACGACTTTTATCTTCCAGACTGAAAGCCACAAATGTGAAAAATAGGAAAAGAAAATGTTTTGCAGAATGACATGAGCAATTTAGGCAATGCACAGCCACTACACCTAACAAGATCGGGATCAGAAAAATATTTGACATGTATGTGAACCCAATCAGTAATCCTTTTTAAGAGATAGAGAACTAGTAAATTGTCCTAGGGTAAATCTTAGCCCCAAATAGGCTATGAAATTATAATCTGCCTAAATGTGTATTTAACCTTCTCCCAGGCTCTACTTCTGGAAATTTACAGATATTAGAGGATAGATAGGTTTCTAAGGTTATGTTTCTACAAAATGGGAATCTTATCTGCATAATTATCTTACGTTTCAGATAAACTAGGATACTCTTTTAGATCGCAACAAATGATAAAATTGATGCTTGCTGTACTAACAGCAATAAACACAGATGGAAAATGAAAGATATTATTGAAGAAATTATCTCCAGCTATAGATTTCTTGACCAGATTTTTATTGGATTGTCTGTTAGGATTCGTATTATCCCTCATCATTTACAATATCTATTCCCAAAGCATCATGCCAGCCTCTGTGGGATGACAAGCAATCAACAAACTGTTCAGAGAGAAAATCATCTGTTGTTGACAATATGTACCAAGATGTGAATGGTTCACTGAAATTACACCTCTGAGAGTTCCAGCAGCAACATTCTCCATCAATCCTGGTGCAGAATGGTGCATCAGGTAATCCTCTGGTTGGAGGTCCTCTTGTCTACTCCTTGCTGTTTCCTTGTTCCTTCAGGAACTCCGTAGGTGTTACTGTACAAGCTGGCTTGTACTGATAAGTAAGAAGAATACTGATACCTTGAGTGCTTATGCATTAACACCCTTTAAGCTTTTTATGAAAATAAAAGAACCATTCTGAGGTTTTGTTAACAAAAATAATAGCTGTCTTTTTAGCAGTGTCAACCTAAATCAAGTCAAAGGCAGTATTAAAGGTGTTGATTTCTCTTCAGAAGCTCTTGAAATGAAAGTTGAACAGTCTATAAAGATTTTCTTCTTTCTCTGCTGTCATTCTTTACTTTCACACCTGCCTGAAGTCAACTCCCCTTCTATTTCCAGTCTTTGCCTTTCTAATCCTCAATGATCTCACATTTACTGCTGGCTTCTGCACAAAAGGTGCTCAGACATAACTGGCAAGTAAGGATGTCTAGACAGTGAAATTTTACTTTACTGTGATATTTCAGATAGGATTTTCACTTCATCCTGCATCATTCCAGAAAAAAAAAATAAAATCACACTCCAGAAAACAATACTGGCACTGGCGAGTGTTTAGCAAAGAGAACAGCTTCTTTCATTTCCACTGGTCTTATTCCTACTTAGTTATGACCTGTTTAGCTTGCAAGCTTGTCTGGAAAGCATGACAGCCTGTCTTGTCATCTACTATATGGAAGAGAAATCAGGGAACAGGGAAATGTACCATGTTCCAAGCTTCAGAGAATGCTGCCTTATCTACGGGTTCCAAGCCAGCCAGTGCTTGGCTTGTCAGGATGATATAAAAATGCTTCTTTAATAATGCAGCAACCACCTGTTTAATTTTCTAGTCACCAACTAACCTGTGGAATGGCTCACCAGGCAGTCATCTGGTTTTTCATAAAAAGTTTTAAGTGAATTACATGTTTTCACCTTTCAGTTGTACAGAAACCTAGCAAATATCTCTTGAGGAAAGGTTTCAGTCAGCTCTATCAGGATCCTTGTTGAGAAAAGGCTGGAGGAATGGCAGATTCCTGTTCCCACAAGTTCTGTAAAGGTTCCTTAGTTAGGAAAAGCCTACAGTGTGCATGACAGATATTGGACTGGATTGCCAATCTATGCTGTTCCTTACTACAAACAAGGAGAGCTGTTAAGTACCTAGCACTCATTAAATCCAAGGTTGGCAGACAGATACACCTACTAATTGGCTGACATTCCATTTAAAGATACTTTTGTATATGCTGTTCCTCAGTCTGCAGATATTTTTAGACCTCTGGTTTATGTAGATTTTCTTTTCCTAAGGTATTATTTTTATCTGCAGTGTCTTTGCTGTAGAATTTAGGCCTTATGGGATTCTCTAAACAGAGAATAATTTGTCCTTAACAATATGTTTTTGATCGGTGATTTTTCTCTTATTTCTTGTTAAGCCAAATTCTTGTGAACACTTTGCTTATCACTCGAGGCCTTCCTAGGATTACATCTAATTTGCCACACAGAATTTCTGCACACAGAATTAAAGCCTTTAATCATATTTGGTTTAGTGACTCCCATTTGCTTAGTAATCCTAAGAATATTTTGCATTCCCTTTTGCCCTACTCTAGGGCTGATGATGACTTGATTGATTCACACAATCCATCCGTGACTGATTTCTTAAACTTCTAAGATTTTTTAGTACAGAATATCAGTCATGTCTGCTTTTATTGTTTTGTTTTACTGCAGAGTAAAACACAAATATGGGTGACTAGAACACTGGATATGCACTCACTTCCCATGCAAAATATCCATTAAAATCCTTTTAAAATTTGGCTTGTTATTATTACCTGCAGTGTTTTTATGAGAAGATGGGTAGGACATGATTACTTGTCATAAATGAAGAGCTGCCTTGTGCCAGTGAAACCTTGCACTTGTTTTTCCTCTGAAAAGTTATAAATAGAACTGAGTGCATAACAAAAAAAAAAATAGTTCAGTGGCTGAAAAGCAACTTTAAACAAAATTTATATTCATAGCCATGCAGGCAGTAGCTTGAATAGCAGCTTTTATAAAACATATTTAATGTTTACAGTCCCTCAGTGGCTGAGAAGAGTAATACTTTTAAAATATGTTTAATGTTTAAATCCACTTGGTGACTAAAACAACATCTCTTACCGAAAAGCTACTTAATGTCCAGAGTAATTTTGTGGTAAGAAAAAAGCAACTTCTTGATAATTTTTATCATTTACAGCTGATCTGTGGCTACTAAAGCAACTATCAGTACAACGAGTTTTATGTTTACAGATATTAAGTGCCCACATAAAAACAATTTCTACATTTTTCAATACTACACTTAAATATGTCAATTTCTTTTCCTCATCAACTGTGTAATTAACAAAAAAAAAATAACCCATAATCCCAACAATTTCAATACAATATATCTTGAACCTAAAGGTGTTTATGCAAACAGCAAGACTGCATTAATAATTTTAAAGCTTCTCCTGATGTACTAAAAGAACTAATACTCAATATCACTGAAACTACCAACAAAATTTAGAATATAGATTTAAAAATAACCCAATAGCCTAATTTTAATAATTTAATAATTGCTTAGACACCTAAAAAAAGGTTAGGTTGTATCAAAAGATGTGTATGATAAAATATAGTATTTGATTTATACTTCTGAACTTCAATAAAGTCAGGTATGTGGAAACAGAGTGGTTTTAACTGCTGTGACACGGGTTCTTAGCTTTGCCCACATACATTTAAAAACAATCACATAGAGAATCAAAGAATGGGTAAGGTTGGAGAAGACCACAGTGAGCCATTTGGTCCAGCCTGCCTGCTCGAGCAGGGTCATCCTAGAGCACATTTCACACGACTGTGTCCAGATGGTTCTTGAGCAAGGGAGACTCCACAACCTCTCTGGACAATCTGTTCCAGTGCTTGGTCACCTCATGTTCAGGTGGAACTTTCTGTGCATCCTTTTCTGCCTGTTGCCTCTTGCCCTACTACCTGGCCCCAACAGGAAGAGGCTGGCTCCATCCTCATGACACACTGCTTACCAACATTGATCAGGTCCCTTCTCTGTTCTTTCTTCTCAAGGCTGAACAGGAAGAGCTCCCTCAGCCTTCCCTCATAAGAGAGATGCTCCGGTCCCATAATCCTCTATTTTACACTCCACTGGACCTGCTCCATGTCTCTGTTGAACTGAGGAGCCCAGATCTGGAGACAGCACTCCAGCTGTGCCTCCTCAGGAACAGAAACACCTCCCTCAATCTGCAGGCTACGCTCTTCCTAATGCACCCCAGGATACCTCTGGCCTTCTTGGCCACAAGGACACACTTCTGGCTCTTGGAGAGCTTGTTGTCCACCAGGGCTCCCAGGTCCTTCTCCACAGAGCTGCTTTCCAGCAGTTCATCCCCCAGCCTTTGCTGGTGCATGAGGGGTTTTTTTCCCCCATTTGCAGGACCCTGCACTTGCCTTTATTGAATCTCAGGAAGTTCTCTGTCCATCTCTCCACCCTGCCAAGGTCCCTCTGAGGGGCTGCACAGCCCTCTGGGGTATTGGCCACTCTTCACAGCTCTGTGCCATCAGTGAACTTGCTGAGGAGGCCCCTGCCCCTTCATCTAAGTCCCTAAGAAATTAAACAGTATTGGACCCAGTATTGAACTTTGGTGGACACCACTGATGACAGGCCTCCAACTAGAACCTGTGCCACTGATTGTAGCACTCTGGGATATGCCTTTCAGCCGGTTCTCAATCCACTTCACTGTACACTTAACGAATTCCCATCTCCTGAGTTTGCCTTTGAGGATATCATGAGAGACAATGTTGAAAGCCTCGCTGAAGTTGTGGTAGAAAATATCCAGTGTAGGCTTAGATATATGTGAGGAAAGAATAAAATGCTTTTAAATGGTTTCAACACTAATACTGACATTTTGGGACTGTAAAAACAGCTAGTGGAAAATAGGTATCTGGTGTCTCTTTTTAACATCCAAAACTTCTTAGCTTTGCTGAGAATATTGCTGTTCACGTTTGCATAGTCCTGTGTGTCACAGCTTTCATTTTACATAGAGTGTCCCACCTCACAGCATTTGCCAAATGCCTTAAGTTTCACTGACAATATCCAACAGCCAGGGTGTATGAAAGGAAACTCACAGTATAGCAGAACCCATTATCCTTTAACTAATCCAGACTTGATTTTCTGCCCTTTCTCCCTCTCTTTTAATCTAATTTTTTTTCTGGCTCCTCCCTGCCCCATAATTGAAGCTGCCTGGTTGCCCAGTGGTCTATCATAAAGAAACACTTTTGTTTCAAAAACTTTCACTGACAACTTGTAATATCCTTGTAATATCTCAGTGTTGGTTTTTTTTTGTTGTTGTTTTTTTAATATGCTTTTTGTTTTTTGTTTTATACAATGTCTTGTATAAAGGGAAAAACATTCTTTGAGAAAAAGCTAAGCAGCCCCAACCTGCCTTCCCCTTTGCTCCTTCCTTAAAACTCAATTTCCTACACAGTGGCAAAAAAAGTTATTTTGATCATAAGTGCAGTAGGTGTATCTTTTCAAAATTAAAACAAAAAGAGAATCAGAAAGACAAGAGCTGTAATTAAAAAAAAAGTTGTTCTTTGTGAGAAACCACGGAACCATCAATTGCAATGAGTCATCTGCCACCTGACATAGCCCCAGGCAAGAGTGTGGAAAAATAATGATGAAACATGAATTTTTCTGAAACATAGTTCAAATGACCCAGGGCACCAGGTCTGACCCAAGTGATGGACAAAATTTGTACACTTTAATAAAGTATCAAATTAGAGGACATGTGGATATCATCCTGTAAGCTCAAATTCAGTACAGTTTTGTGAAGTTGCTCTTCACTAAACCTATTAAAACTGTTGGGTGCACCAGTGAATATATAGCTCAAGATTACTGGCATACATTAAGAATATCTAAATTTCAAAAAAGTTTTCAGCAAGGTTCCTAAGCAAAGACTCTTAAAAAAAAGAAAAAAAGGAAGTTTAAGATACAACAGCTTCTCCTTATGTAATCCAAATAAAAAGAGATCTAAAACAGTAGGAATAAATTGCCAGTCTTTATGTGAGAGAGGGGTTGCCACTGGCATCTCTCTTGGATCTGAACTCATAGGTTGCCAGTAAAAGAGAATATATGAACAGGTGACAGCTTGACAAAATGAAAGCTTTGCTGCCAAGTGCTACAGGGGAATCTTAACATAGCATGAAACTGAGAAAACGGAACTTCACATGGAGAAACACAAAGAAGCTTCAGAAAAAGTAACTTATCACTACTTCTGCAGAGGTTGGTGGTAGCTCCATCACCTATTAACTCTTGATCTTGGCATTACTATGGTAAATCCTCCAAAGTTTTCTTCTCAATGATCAACAGCAGACAAGAAAAAGGAAAATAATCAATAGGAATAATTCAACAAGGAAAACTGGATAAAAATAAAACATATTCAAGATGTTTGTATCTTGAATATGACATCCAATTCCCATCATTTTCTCCAAGGACTTGATAACACATGAAAAACCACCTGAAAACACATCATTTTCTCTAAGGACTTGATAACACAAGAAAAACCACCTGGAGATCAGGCTGGAGCTGGAGGGCTGCAGACAATGGCTGCAGACAGATTATGCTCTCAGTATGTGTTCATGAGCATGCATAATGCCATTCAAAAGTACCTCTGGTCTCAGTGGATTCCCAAAGTAATATCTTCTACAAAAGCCTTGGTAAGCTTTTGGAAACCTTTAAAAATATATCGCCAATAGCTAGGAATCTATATCAATGGCAGGCTCATTCAGCCTCTGCTCCTGTGCCTTATAGTCCTTCCTTCCCCAGCCCCTGCTCACTGTAAGCTTCAGGCTAAACTCAGGCACACAGTGCTAAGTTGAGCCAAACCAGAGTGCACGTTCACCAGGGTAGTTTTCTACATATTGCAATTCTTGCACATGTAACTACATAGATGGATATATTAAACATATGTTCCATTATATAAGCCAATGTTTAAATAAAAGCCAATTAAGTATTCACTCCAAAAGGAAAACTGCTAGAAAATTTATAGAGACTATTTTCACACTGACAGTACCATGGGAAGCAAATCCATAAGACTCTTCGGGAAGCTGCTTTGCACCACTGAGGAGCACAATAAAAATGACCTGATATCAACTTTCTAGTATCATTGACCAGTTTAGTCTGCCATGGTCATCTGGAATTTGTAGAGTCCAATCTATAAAGAGTTAATGTAGTGGAAAAGTACGAAATGAAATGAAATTCTGTAGGAAAGAACATATGGTATCTGTATATTATGGATTTGAGGGGTTTAGTACAGCCCTAGCTGGTCTATGTACAAGCATAGAAGAATAATGCAAAGACCTTAGAAAACAATTAGGAGACTGTGACAGTAGAGGTTATACATTTGCTGTTAAAATCAGCATATTCAGTGAAAGAAATGCACAGGGAAGCAAATGTATTTCAGTGCACATTTTTATGTATAAATATATAATATATATATATAATAATATCTTTCCTTAAATGTGTGCTTAATGCTGCTTTGCCCCCATTCTCAGTCATCTGGACTGATAGCTTTAATAAGGGGATAACCTTGGTTTAAACTCAGCTATATTTGCATGCTTACGTCAACTATATTGCAACAGAAGCTGGCACAGCTGCCAGAAGCAACAACACAGTTGATTAAACTATACTTAAGGAGAACATGTTTTGCTATTACAAACTTAAAAATGGAGATATTAGGGCACCCTTTTCAGTTCTCATAGATAAATCCACATTTCTGTTTCATTCTACATTTTGGAACCTACATTAAACCAAGAAAATATTTTCAAATAAAGATATTGATATAACCAATTCAATGTCAGAAAATCAAATAAAAAAATAAACCAAAACTCCACAACCGACATTAGGAGTTCAGCTCTTAAGCTTTTATAAGTCTCTTACTGAGCATAAGATAACAGCATAGCAATCAATGTTCTTAAAATATTAGTTCTGCATTGTAATTTGACTCCATCTGCTGAGTTTTTCTGCAGGGAATTTAAAATAGTTTGTAAAATATTTTTCAAAAATAATAAATAATAAATAAAATAATTTTCAAATAGTCCTTTAAAAAACAAAATCTTCACCATAAATTATTATGCACCCCATTTATCATGTGAGCAATACAATGTCAACTTTGGAGGCACTGATATCCTTCCACTACAGTGTGGAAGCTGTGCCCACTTTGAAACCATCAGAAGCACTGGAAATCACAGGTGGGTACAGCAGCCTGCATGTTACAACAGTTGGTAACCCAAGGGGCTTTTCAAAAGATCTTTCTTGTTTCTGGCTGTGATTGACTTTCCTCTTCATCATACAGGAACAGATTACGGTGCATGTATGGAAAGAGCAAGGCTGGCTGTCCAATTAAACTTTGGCATGAAAGAGGTTTGCATCCCAACTTGTATTGAGTAAATATTCTTCCAGCTTTTTTCCTTAAGAGCATATGAAGGAATTTGGCTCCTGGTAAGGAAGGCACCACTAAGTAAAAATAGCAGTCCTAAAACTATCTTTTCAGAAAAAAATGAAAAGATATTTACTACCACTCTCTTTTAATGAGTGATATTGATTAAAAGGAAAAACAAACCAACAGAGTACAGAAACTGTAAAAGAAAATTCAGTCTGCCCTCAATGTAAATTTAAAGTGCAAAAGTAAACTTGCACCTTCAATATGCATTGAAAAGTAACAAAAGTTCTAAAATCTACTGTGAAAAACAAGGCCATGACAGCTATATCTAAGTAATACCACTTTTCAGGAAACCAGAACTTGAGAATGCCACGAATTTTCTTTTTCTTTTTCACTTTTTCCAGTAAAATATTACTAAGGTCCAGTTGACGTACAATTTTATTATAACACTGTAACTGCAACCCCGATTCCAGAGGTGAATGCTATGGCATTATTTCAGCCATCCCAGGTTCAGCAGTAGCAATTATTAGGAAGTCTAGAGACATTATAAAACCGAGAACTATGTAGCCATGACAATTTCTAGAAAGTACCATTACTAATAATATTACCAATAACGTTGGGATAAAGTACCAAACTGGGTAAACCTTTGCATTCAAATGTCATGAAACAATAAAAGACTGCAAGTCACTAGTCACAAAAACTTGTCAGGCTCACATAAGAGACTAGTAAGTGTAAAATATGTAGTATTTCAGTGAATTTCCCACAATTTCCCAAGAAATATGTGCATGAGTGAAGTTTATAATCAATAGTGTTGTAAAACTATAGTAAGTGAAATTTGGAACATTTGGTATTTAAAAAGTAGCAACTAGAAAATGAAAATGTTAAAAAAAAAAATAGAGGAAGAGTTTATCTGGGATTTGGGTTTTTTCCTAAGCCAAGACAGCCATATGCTGCACCAGCTGAAAAATCAAAGTGATTTTCAGTGTCAGCCTCAGGCACTGGTAGGTCTAAGCATCTCTAAAGGTGCAACTAAATGGTACTGATGATAGAAAGGAGTAGTTTTAGATCCTCTGAGAAATCAGTGCTTGCATAAGGGAGGAAAAACAAATAAAGAGAACAAGAGAATAGCAGGACCTACATCAGAGAAGGCACAATCTCCTGACACACTACAGAGGACATGGCATTTCTGGATATTTTTGCTGCAAGACAACCTAACAGCAAAAATTCTTATCTGCTTTAGTAGCCACTAATTGAAGTTTAGACTTCAATTTAGGGAACTCTTTCCTTGTCTTGCCTTCTCTGATCAATTTTCATCCATTTTTTATTTTTTTAATAGAGGAATATACATAGTGAACGTGACCAAATAAAGAGAAGACCAAGAAGATCTATTTTTGCCATGGCATCTACTTGTGTTTTTCTAAAGGAGGATAAATTGAAAGGCATTTCTTTTAAAATGCTGCATGCATGCCACAGCATGCTCAGTTGTATCTCATTTAGTCATGCAACTCCTCGTCCATGTAAAAGCTGCCAATATATGGCACACCTTGAAGAGTATTTCATATGAAGTAAAAGCTCTGTTAGCATTTAATCTTCTGCTTCACACACATATTTACAAAAATAACAAAAAAAGATGGTGTAGAACAACAGAGTAAGGGAATGAATGAGGCATTGTGTTCTGCTGTACTAACACCATCACTGATTTTCATTTTTTCTTTCTGATAAAATTTTAAACACAATTTCATTACCAACCATACGCTCACTTGTGAGAAATGTTATTCTGAATTTGCCACAGACAGAGGTGTCAAAATGTAAGAAATGGTTTTCATCTATACATGTTACAACTGTAAGTAATATTATTATGCATCTTATTAGGGGAAACAATAGTGCACTATATTGTGAATACACAGAGTCCAGTAGGTGACTATAGTGAATGCTTCTCAACACTTTCATAAGATTAACATGATCATCTCTACATGTCTACTCACATCACATTTTATCACATTCTATAGCATTTTACTGCTCCTTACCACAAAATTTAAAATAATACCTCACTAATTCTATGTAGTACACAATGCTTGTGTAGACAGCTAGTCGCCTCCCAGATTGACTTTAAAAGTATCAACATCTGAGGTTCATAGCTGAAGGGGAACAGTATCCCTCTGCCACTTCAAAGCCAGAAAACTTCCAAAAGTGTTGACAACTACCAGGAGAACTAAATGGCTGGTACTGGCTTGTGAAGTACTGGAAAAATGCAGTTTAGGAGAGAGAAGGGCAATAAGCTGGAACTAGCACTGGGAAGTTAAATTACTCCCAGCCCAGAACAAATTAATTTCTGGTGCCTGCAGGGAAACCCAAAATGCCATCTGGCAGCAGGACACAAGCACTGTGCTTGTGTTACAAACACGCTGCTCAGGACCACTGGAGAATCAGCCATCAGGAAGAGACCAAAAGGGCCCATTTAGCCTATTCTCCTGCCCCAAAGCGGGATCGATGCTCTTTATGTCATTCCTGGCAAATATCTATCGTGTTGTGAGAATTCTTCAAGCAAAAATCTATTCCAGTACTTCAGTATCATTACTTCAGTCCACCTTTCTCTGAAAAGAAAATTACTCTGTCCTCTGTACACTAGGTTTTTGAAAACTTACCATGTTCTCAGGCAATCTTCGGGTTTTTTGGGTTTTTTTTAAACTTAGGAGTCTGATGCACTAAAGATTTTTTTGGACATTAGGCTTTTGACGACTTAAGCCACTCTTGCAGACTCTCATTCTTACATTGTGACCAAGGCAAGGGCAATAGTTACTCTGAGCATGCAGAGTATAACAGGACATGAATAAAGAATTGCCCTCTAATGCATAATTAGTAGATCATGCTAGTGCTTTAGGAGTTTAAGAGCCACAAAGACAAAACCATTTAAATGACAAGATGCATTACAGCAAACAGGCATTCTAATTTTTTCCAGTAAACAGCAAATGTAAACTAGGAAAGGAGGGGAATGCACCACATCATGTCACATAACAGGTTTGGGGTTAGAGACCCCCTGGACCTTAGCATACCTTCCTTGAACATCTTTTGTTTTTTGACTCATCCTACCCTCAGAAACTTAACATCACAGGTACTCATAGTGCAGAAGAATAAGTTTCTAAATAAGCAAACAAAGCTAAAACAAAACTGTAATCTGTGTACATCTAGGCACAGAATATTAGAAACGTTTCTAATAATAAGTTTCAGAAGTTGTTTTTTTTTTTTTTATTTCATCCCTCTCTTAGCCAGAAAAGTACGCTGAGACAATTAAATAATACACAATAAGTTATCAAGAATTTGCAGCTTCTTACTCACCCACTGGAGACATTTCTGGGACGCTGGCAACGTAAGGCCCATCCAGAAACTTTGGCTCATTATCATTGATGTCCTGCACTTTGATGATGAACTCTGATTCAGGCTCCAGTGGTTTCTTGGTGTCAACATCCACAGCCTGAGCCCGGAGTGTGTAGAAAGGTTTTTCTTCTCGATCTAGGCTCCTTATGGCATGGATGTCTCCTGTGGTCTCATCAATGGTGAAAACTGTGCCAGCACCATCTCCTGAAAGGGTATATTTAACACTGCCCACTCCCTTGTCCAAGTCAGAATGAAGCTGGAGAAGAAAAAGAGCAAAATAGAGGACAAAAACATTAATGGCTATTCCTAGGCTACACAGCAATTCTTTTTTTTTAATGTAATAAAGGACTTCGGAGGAACCAATTTCTTAGGTCTTTAACTGCTTCTAATTGCATGGAAAACTTGTGGGTAGTATGTTATGCAAGACTTTTACTCCTATCTAGTACAGCACAGACTTGCTGCAGTTCAGTACCTAAAACTGCAATGAAGCAGGGCTTCACATTTGTTATAAACTGAAATTTAGGACCAAGTATGTAAAATCACCCGTAGCCACATCAAACAAATGTGAGATGATATGAGAGAGTGTCAAAAGCTTTCATAGGCATTTGGTTTTCAGAGAAGAAAAAGGGAAACATCTAATTATTTCAAGAGCAAGAGCTTGATGGCATCTGAAATGCAAAGTCAAACTTGGTTAAAAAAAGAAAATATACACCTCATGATTACAGTAAATGTTAAACAGAACTAAAACCCTTGCCTTTTACACAAATACTTGATCCCTTACTTTTGTCTTTTCTGAGATAATCAGAATGCAGACTGTGAATATAGGAGTTTTTTGCTCATTTTGAAAGTGTATAGAACTCAATATTTTCTGCCTTAAACTCCAATATACACATTTTTTTTCTGGCTATTACTCTGATTATTCTCAATATATAATTTAGAAATAAAATAAAAAGCTTGAATTTAACTTCTTGGATGTTTTTGTCCCTTTAATCAGTGTCTATCCTACAATAAAGTGGACTTAAACATTATTTTAAATACAGGATTCTCTTAAATCCAACTACAGTATGATGAACTTCTTTCCAGATCCTCTACCTGCTCCATACTCATCCTTTATAAACATCTAAAAGCTTTGAAAAGATGCACAAGGTTGTATCACTGATGCTGAAATAGCTTTTAAAATATTCGTAGACTTTTCCCAACTAATGAGGACTAAAAACATCTTTTATAATGGCCACTGGCTAGAATGGAGTTTTCAAGAGTGAATTCTCTTAAGCTGAATTGTAAAGAGATTATGGATATAGACTTTATTTACATGATGTACTGCCCAAGGTGAAACACAATAGAGGAAACATGGGATATTAAAGGAGATTATGTAGAAAATGAATTACTGAGAAACTAAATGGTTTCTGGTAATGGGGCAAGAAGCTAAGCTACAGAAAGGAGTTAAAGGCAATTACTAACATTTATAGCTATTGACTTGAAATTGAAAATAGGTCCTTGTGACTGTGGAAGAGGTCGTGGTTTGTGGCACAGAGCGAACACAAGCTTAGTCTCCTCTTTGTCTACTTTTTCATCTCATCATTCTTGTTCAGTGAATATATTAATTTCTGATCTTTCATCTAGCTGCCCCCCACGTGTGATTTTAAATTAGCTCTCCAGTCCAAACTAAAGTATTTTGCTTCCAAGGTGTTAAATATTTCCTTGCTTGCAAAATGAAAAGATAATGTAGTCTGAGATAATTAATGTCAATTTTCTTCCTCCTTATTTTAATTTAAATGGCTCAAAACTTCCTGCTGTTTCATTACATTCTGCTTAGTAAAAACTTGGTATTTTCCTTCCAATATCATTTAGAGGCTTACAGACACACATCAAGAGAAAAGGAATCAAAATGATGATGAGAATGGTTGAAGAAAAAAAATGTTAGAAATTTAAAGGGAACCAGAAAACTGTTTTAGTAGTATCCCTATATTAAACAAAATTTTTGGGCTTCGTTGTGAAGACTACCTTGATGCATACTCCTGGAAGTCATAATATCACAGAGCAAAATAATGCAATTATGAGACAGGAATTTGTAAACAGGGAAGCATGACAAGATTACTCCCATCTCCTGTCATTGGATTTGGCACTAAAGCTGAGATGGTTGAGTGTGTTTCTGATTGCCAACTGTAGGTTTTGTGTTCAGCTAGTAACAAATCAGGCTGTACTGCATGTCTTATCTGAGCCCTTGGATTATACTAGAGAGAATCAATTATAGTTGCTTCTCCTAGCTGGAGACAAAGCAGGAAAAGCAAGGACTCCCAAAACAAAGGAAGAAATACAAAGACTAGACTAAACCCAGGCTTTTTTTCCAAAATGTATTGGAGAAAAAAAGGTTTAAAACTAGTAGGAATAGCAATTCTATGGTTACAGCTGTATTCACTGGGCTTCAGAAGTATCACTCAGCTACTATAACCTAGGAACCATTCCACCTATTTCAGCAGAGCTGCAGTGCTCTGCAGTAGCTGGGATGTGTCACGTTGTATGTGTTCACCAAATTTGCTGATTTTGACATAAGTTTCCTAGATGACATTGCAGGGCAATGTGCAAATGCATGCTCTTTTGTAACCCACACCAAACTATGCAATTTGTGGGTCTATTCAACATTACACAGTGTCAAATTACTGCAGGGGAACAGCTGATTGATTAATTTAAAATTAACTACGTTCTCCAACAATAACGGGAATGCAAAACTTATATTCAGATGCAAGGATGAAGAGCAAGAAGCTAGCATTAGCTGTGCTTACACGACACTAGGAATTAATCCTGACTTTCAATGCCTTAAATTTTCCAGAAAGCAGTTTAGGCTAAAGAATAAGTGCTTGCTACTGTGTCTTGATTTATGTGCTACAAGCTGTATTGCACTGGAAGAAAAGACATTTATTTTTTGTGCTGAAAAACAAAAGATTTGTGAGAGACTAGTTTTTCTGACACTGTGTCCACAGCAATTTTGGTTTTCTATCCCATTTCACCTTCTTGCTCGCACTTATTTTCTAATTCTTGGTCTTCCATTATTTCAGTTAAATTAAAGGGCGAAAGAACAAGTGCTCAGACATTACCTACTTCCCCCCTCCACAAGGTGTTTACATTCCAGAATCACCTGAATTTACTGCAACAAGGTTGTACAAGTGATTGTATTCACACAGGTTGTCTTAATTTTATGATTTCCCTATTGATCTTGAACATTAAAAATGCAGCAGAGGCTTGGAAATATGAGGGATTAGTTTCTATCTTTGTTGAAATCTACACTTGTATTCTACACACAGTTTAGTGTCAGATCTTTGGGCAAATCTACACCAAGTGTAAAACTAATAATTTCTTGCAGCAAAATTCTGTTAGTGCAGAAATTCATGAATGTTTTTCCATGATGGCAGAAAAAGACCTATCATTCAATAATTCTTGCTAATGTGTACAAATAATAACACATATGGCAAAGGAAATGACTGATTGAAAAAAAAAGTATGAATAATAAGATGGAGACTATTGTAAGATACATTGCATAAATCTATGCAGAAATTATGGCAGTGTTTTTGAATCATATCCAGTACCAGATGCCAGACTGAATCAGTCTACAAATCCATGTGATCTAGCAATCTGCTTCAGCCTGTAATAAGCTGAATGCTAGTTTGCTTCAAAGAGGATGAAAAGTTGATAACAACTCTCTACTAGCACATCTGGGAGAAATTATTTATTCAATTCTTCTGACAGTTTCTAGCAAGAAGTATGATTGTTTGTATTTTAGCAATAAATTAAGATCTTACTGCTTCAATAACTCAGTGTTATCAGCTCTATGTCACTTCAAGAATTCAGACACCTGCACAGATAATTTCAAACCACATAAAAGACCAGTAAATGCATTAGGTAATGGACTTCAAGAATGGGGCTACACTCCTAAGTAGGAGCATTGAGGAGTATGGATCAGATGTATTTGTTCCTCAGTGTCCTGTGGTGCTGATTTTCCCTTCAGTATCCTATTCACCTGATGCTCAGTTGTTCACCTTCTCTTTCCTTAAATACTTCTATGACTTCTATTAATACAATAATTTTGAAAGTCAATTATCTAAATTCACATACATAAGTAAAGAAATTGGAAGCAAAAACAGCTTAAAAATTGCAAGATAGTCTTCTTTAGAAGGAAGCAATCACTATATCCCCACAAAGCATGCCAGAACAAGGGCTATGACATCTGCCAGGATTGCTGTGATCTTAATTTCACAGCAATGCAGACATTGAAAACTGGTTGTATGAGTTGACAACTTCCCTTTATGCATTTCCCAATTGTCCAGGAATGTTTAAAATCCCTAAACTGATATATTTACCCTATGATGCACTCTGAGATTCTAGGTCTTATTCCACTGCCAATTTCACAGGCTGGGAAAAAAAAAAAAAAATCACTGTCCCATTTATATGTTACTAGTAAACCAGTTTAAGTGTTACATTGTAGTGCATATCTGGACTTTAAAAATGGTAAATATTTCAGGCTATTAACCATTCCTTGCCGCACAACAGTACTAATTATACATCCCACATCTGTATCTTTACATAATTTCTCTTTATGCAATATATTTTAGGACTTTACTCCATTATATTCTCTTCCTGCACCTACTCCCAGGTATCACCATTCATTCTGTAGCCAGCAGATCCTGTAATGTCTTGGGTAAGATGTGCAAAGAAAACTATTTGAGAAACAAGAACATCCATTCAGCTCCAATAATACCTAAAACTGAAAATACAGAATGATGGCCTGAACAGAGGAAAGGAAAAAAGGCCATTTTTGTTCAGTTAACATAGACCCAAGCAGACCTATTTTGGCAGATCTCTACTGAAGAAGTGTCTGTTGGAACAAGGATACCCACTACAAGAGAGGAGGGTGTAAATGAGACTGGAGAATTTCTATTTGGAAGGCTGCCCTTTTAAAATATAATTATTCTACACATATTTTCACTTGGCAAGAGCTCTATGGTCTACACAGATTGCAAAGCTTCTTTTAAAAACTGATAAGTAGAATCTAATGTACTGCTTTCACACAAATGTACTTATTCCTTCCATCTAAAAATACATAAATCTTGAAAATTTTCCTAAGTTTCAAAGGGGTATGGGGGTGCCAGAGACTTTAATTCAGAACATGGAGAAATTAAAAAGAAAAAAAAAATCAAAACAAAACAGTGTTTTGTTGCTAATCAAATCCAATAAAATAGCTTTTCTTTCTTTCCCTCTCCATCACACACACACACACACACACACACCACTGCAGAGGACATTCAGGGACGAGGTCAAATCTGCTCACAACACAATCAGAGCAAATTTTTCCTGATCCTAAAAGTTTGGATTACCTAGGGCATCTTCTAAATAATAAGTTAACATGAATTAGTCATGCAGACTAAAGCTTGTGCTGAGAGGGGTTAGGACACTACTGCAAGTGGGTCAGATGAATGACAATAGGTATATGGAAACAAGGAGCAAATAAAATCACAGAATCAGAGAATCCTTGAGGATAAAAAAGACCTTTAAGATAGCTGAGTCCAACTGCAAAATGATGAGGTAAAAGAAAGGTGAACAAAAGGAGAAAAGAATGGTTTTTTTTAAAGGTTATTTGGAAAAGAACAATTTTCAAAGCTGAAAATTATTTGTACTAGGAAGAGGTGTGTTCTTTACTAGCTTTGTAGAAGTCTTTTATAAGAGACTTCTATCTGTGAGCTGGCTCTCTGAGCATTATGAGAATTTCAAACAATAACTAATAATAATTTAATTAAATAATTAAAATGTCAATTAAAGGACATGTATGTGTTTGTGCATACAGATATATGCAAAAAATTTAAAAATATTATTTGAATTAGTAAGCTGTGAATCTCATCACCATGATTAATTTTCTTCGTATTGTTTTTCTTTGTCTTCTTTTTTTATGTTTAGCAAAATATCTGCTTCCAAGAATTGACACTTCTATAGTCACAGTGAAAAAACTCAAGATACTCCTTTGATGGAATGCCATATATGTAAAAATATTGGTCTATGAAAAATGCTATGCACTAGTAAAACACTAAAAGAATAAAAATTTCTCAACAATGTCTTAATATCATTTAATTATACAAGTAATTATACACGTAAGGTACAAGTTGCATAGATTTCTGATGATTATTTCTGCATCATGATTTCAGCTGGAGCTGATGCATATAGAAACACAGTGTTTTGTTCTTCCCTCTTCAACTTTAATGCAAGAATCAACATAAAAAGTAAGCTTTAAAATTAAATTATTCTTACTGATCTCATATAACTCCACTTACAATGTGCTCTGTGTACACATGTTGATAGGTTTCAGTTCAGTTAGGTTGAATGTCATTTTAGAGAAATGTTCTGCAGAATGGTGACAGCTGATATGAACTTCAATCTGTTGAGGTCTCTGGGTATAGTCACTGTCAAGTAACAGCATAATCACAGGTTCCAACAACAAATTCCAGTATTGGCCATTAGACAGACACAGGAGACAAAATTTGAGGAAATTTATCAACTTCCAATTTCTTCTTTATCCAGTTCAATTTTATATATCCTTCCAAAGGATTATGAGCGACAATGTAGTGTGCAGCTTCTGATGACAAAGATTCTACCATATTATTAAATTTCTTTCCACTATTATGCACCCAAAATATGTGGTAAATAATCTTCTGGGTTGAAAGAGCCTGTGGAAGACATCTCCTGTTACTAATGGATGCATTTGAGTTGGCACCAGAAGGCCTGGTTTGATCTACACCTGTGAAAGCACTGCTACTCCCTCTGTACCCGTGCCTGGCTGGAGTCCCTGGGGTTAAATCAGAGGATAATATTGATGTCCAAAACTCAGAAATGAAGGAAGGGAATTTGCCACAAACAGGGCCCTGGGGAAAAAAATCATCCCAGCCTTGTATTCCTCTTCAAGACAACACTTATTCACTGATTCCAAAAACTAAATTAAGAAAAATCAGCATGACAATCGAATTCTAACTCTTGCTATTTAATTGTGAAAGATCAGCAAAATGTTCAATGGTATTGCTGTAACCAATTAAAATTGTAAGTATGAAGCAGTGGTGATCTTTTGAGGTAGTGATGGTATAATCTTTTTTGAAAGAGGAATCACTACCAGAATATCAAAAAAAGCTGCATGTCTCTAGATAATATATACTGACAGTAATATATTATTTTGCACTGTGTTGCCTGCTGTATCTCTTCTACAACACATATAAAAGATCAGTGCATGAAAATCTTAATTATGCTGTATGAATAAATACAATAAAAATAGACACTAGAGACTTAAGAAATCTTTATGTGATTTTTTTAAAATCTAACCCAAAATTTCTAAGACACCTATTAAAGGAGAATTTATAATTCCCAATGACTGTCTATTCATGTTTATGAAGATAGTCTCTCTGCAGATCACCAGATAACCACTGCTCAGAAAGTTGAGAACAAGCAGAAACTTTATACTGCAGTGTCGCTGAAATGAAGCTGTTGGCAAGGTTAGAAATTTTCAGCTTAGAATAAGTTCTTTATGCTCCTGAAATTACAAAATCTGTTTTCTTTCTAGAGTGTGTGAATGTGATCCAGTTTCTGTAGAATTATAGTCAATAGATCTTTTAAGCTGCAAGGTATAAAATCCTGGTTAGTTATTTGGACTTTTCTACACGTAATAAATCCATTATCATCAGAGGACACATGCTTTATTCCTCATCTCACCTAACAGCTATGACATTATGGACTTGGGTTTTTTTTGAGATTTAATTTATGATGGAAGCTCTAGCTACAGCCAGTCAGTTGCATGTGATTTCTTTTCTCTCACAGGAGTTGCCCTACCAATGCTAGTAGGAATATCTTGTGTGATAGGGAAGAAAGTGTGGGGTGTGCCATTCAGTTTCTGAAGTGACAGACAAAAGGACAGCTGCCTGTTGACAACTGCCATGCTGCTGGAAGAGATCTTGACTCTGAGCAACTTCCCACCACTTTTCTTGGTGGTATTCACTTCTCCACCCTAAACATCTGGAGCTAATTGAATACTCCTAAAATTCTTTATATCAGACTGTCCCATCTAGTTAGAGGAATTGAACAGCTGACTTTTGTAAGCCTGGTTCTTTCAAATTAATTATGGAAAACTCAAATTTCCTGCTGGAGTTGCTCTTCTGAGGAGGGAACAACCTGTATGAGGGATGGTAGCTGTAAAGCAGCATACATTTCCATACCACAGCTGCAGCTAGGAGAAGAAATGCATCTCCAGCTATGCAGTCATAAATATCTAAAGGCAAAGTAGTTACAAAGCAGTTATCTCCTACTCTTCATCAATCCCTACCACTGAAAACCCCAGTTAGGGGTTATCTGACCTGCACCATCACATAAATGGTGCGTGTGACCACACAGAGTAAATCCCAAGCCTGACTGCCTTCTTGAATCAGCTGTGCAAAATATCCAGAGATGGCTTCTTTGTAAAGCCAAGGGCTCAGTATCATTCCTAGAAGTGCACCCTAATTAGGCTTCCTAAACTAGGTTTATTCTACTTCAGGAAATCACAATTTTATCACACGCAGAGGCATGGAAGGACATTCTCATTGCCTTACACATTAGTCTAAATAAGTTGAATTTTTTCTGTGCCCAAGATAATAATAGAAATAATAATATCAACAATACTGGTAAATACACAAGTTTTAAGTACTTCAAAAAGGCACTCTGTCATAAACAAAAAGTGATAGGTTCCTGAAGTTAGAACATAAAAAGAAAGACTAAAACTGTAGCAACATGCCTAGAAATGTGTGTTGAATAAGAATCAGTTTAAATCCATTGCATTTGTAAAGTTAAAAGATTATAAACTGATTATAAAAGCTTATGCTTAATTTTATACTGATTGGAACCTTATTTAGGTTATTCACCTTCAGGTATATTCTCATTTAGATCAGAGTGCCCTTTAACTCTAGATGGAACTTGGAAGGGTTTAGAGTAAAGGTCTACTAAATTCGGCTGGTGCTGATGAAGCTTTCCTCATTTTTATCTTTCCCTTAATTAATTTTTCTTTGGATTTTTTCAAATATTTTTCTTTATTGACCACCTAGTAAATGAATGTTAAAAAACTCCCTTCCTTAAATTTCATGTTAAGTTAAATACAAAAAACTTGTTCAATAAATCACACTTGCTGTAAAGCTCTGTCAGTTAAGGTGTCTCTTTTTGTTTGATAATGATATACTAGAAGAGGTAGGGAATGACAGGGTAGAAAGATTTTACCTCAGCCTGTCTATCACTGTGACAAGGCATACCATCATAAACTGTTTGACCAGTTCTCTTTCATAAACAGGGAAAAAAGAGTTCCATCATAGGGGTGAAAAAAAAATTAACATATATATTAGAGAGATAATTTAAAGGCATTTACAGGGACAGAATTTTATGAGTGAAATATGACATATTTTGAATTTTTAATCTCTTTGTCTTAAGCTGGCCCCCCAAAAAAATCAGGCAAAATTCACATTACAAGACACACACAAAAAAAAATGCAAAATAATCCAGCAAGCATGAACAAATAATGCTTAATGTGCACGGAATAGGAAGTACAGCAAAGAAACTGAAAGGGCTCTTCTGTGCCCTATGCATCAACTCTAAGAAAGCATACCCCCTGAATAATGTTCTGTCAGCAAGATTTCCTCAGAACAATACCTTTAAAGGCTGTATTATCACACAGCAGTGTTGACTTTCCTCAGGTTCCAGAAGTAGCATAGGAAAGGGTTGTGCTGTATGTATTTCTTTCATTTTGCTGAAGCAGTACAGATAAGGGACATGCTGCATAGTTTGCCTTTTTTGCTAGCTTGTGACACAGAATTTTTGGGCTTTTTTTTTTTTTTAATGGTTTGAGGTTTTGCAAAAACAGGTAAACATCCTATTTTAGTGGGGTCTTTTGACTAATCAACATTTGCATGGGAGCAACGTAGGTTCTTAAGACACAGGTAAAGCATCAGACAGAGTTTGTTCTTCTGGCTTAGATTACTAAAAACAAGCAGCATTTATGTGGAACTATACAGAACTGAATCAAATCCCAGAAATCCTGTATATATTCTAAGTTATGGATACATTAATATTTCGCATATTGTTAAGCTACAATGAGTAAGAATATTGGTATGCCTTCTTTTTAATAAAAATGTCACACCTATGTACTAACAAGCAAAAGAAAAATATCTGACAGATCAAGGTTACATCATTTCTGCTCAAATAGAGCAGTTTAATTATAAATCTGAATATGACTGTCTCTGCTGTATTTTCTCAATTCAATTTTAATAAAAACATGTTGAGTTTACATACAGTTATATGCTAGCTACAGCAATCACTTTCAAGATTTACTCATGTATTTAATGAATAAAGACAAATATTCCTAAGAATCCATTGAGAATACAATACAATAGATTAAAAAAAAAAACAAACTAGAAAGCTTTATAATTTGGAACAAAAATTACTATATGGCTGCTGTAATATATCTGTTTTCTACATCTGTGGCTGTACTTATGTTTTGTACTGACGAGATGGAAGAACAACCATGTCTGCTGCTGCTATTGGGAGTGGAGAAGGAAGAACAGAGCATAGACTAATTTTACCCCAAAGACAAGAGGGTGGGAAGGTTATTCCTACAGAGAACTTGGAAGAAGCAGGAAGTGAAGTAGAAAAATTGTTTCTGAGGAGTTTATTATCCATTTTTCTGACAAAACTGCTCATTGAAAGAACAGAGATGTTAATTTGTTCCTATCTTGCATATAATTCTTCCAGCAGTCCTGGGAAAATCAGCTAACAGGGATAAAATCTCTCCAGGGTCCAGGGAAGTGTAACTGTGTCCATAAAGTCTAAATCTTGGACTTTATAAAGCCAATGGCAAAACTCCTGTTGTCTTCAATTTTATTCAGTAATAATTAAGGCCTTACAAGCACTAGCAGAGAAGTCTCCTGCAGAGTATTGGCAGGGTTCTCTCCTGCAGACTGAGAGTAAACATTTTCTATTGTTTAAGTTCATGCACTTAGGGAAATTTTCTTTTCACCTTTAAGTTTTACCATACTAAAGATCTCAAAATGGAAACAACTGAAGTTTTTTTTCTTGTGTGGAAATCATTCATCATCTCTGCCCCTATCCCTCCCTGCCCTCCTTTTTAATTTTCCAGAATTTCAAATACCTCCAATAATAATATTTGATTGTTTCAAGATTCAGGCATAGGATAAACTTTACCACAAAATGCTTTCAGAATTTAACACTAACATTTCTTAGACAGAAATTACTGTGAAATCCTTTCAGTGGTGTGGGATGGCTTGTGATGTGGCAGGGCTTTTACCCATTCATAAATATTTGCAGAAGTCAGGCTTCTTTCACTGACAAATATTGCAGCTATTGGTAGCTAAATTCACCTGCATTTGAAGCAGCTGTTAATTATGATCAAGTAAGTGATATTCACAAAGGGAACCAATTTTAGCAATTTTCCTAAAAATATTCCTGTGATAAATGACACATGCCCTTTTTGAACATAAGAATAGACTTATCTATTAAATAATAATATATTCACTGGCTGTAGACCTTCTGAGCATCAAACATCATCTTTCCTTTGTTGTCTGCCTTTAAGTTTTTACAGATTTCATCATCATATGACACTTCCCAAATGTAGAAACCAGGACTGTGGAAAGTGTTTGTGCCTCTTCAAAGAGATTGTAAATATTTTACTTACTGAATAACAGAAAATCTCTATGGTGAATAAGACACTTCAAGAAGATATATAACCTAGTGATGTTAATTTTTGATTATGCCTAAAAGACATATGCATAGAATGAACAGGTAATTGCAGTTATTTACTAATGAATTTGTCAAAATTGAGTAAACAAGGAATCAGTAGTTATTTCTGTTGCTTCCATATTTTCAGGGAAAAATACTCTAGATATTAAAATTACCAAATCTGTTGAAAGTTAGCATTTTTAATTCTATTAAAAATTGAATAATAAAATATTTCTTTTCAGTGAAAAGTTGTTTGTCAGAAAATCTCATTTCTTTCAGGGATATCTGATGATGATTTGTCTTCTGCAGTATTGATTTAATGAATCAGAATAGATGCAATGTGAAAACTACCTTATAAGCATATTCTCTTGTAAGTAGTGCTTACAGTAATGGAACTGTAACTCTCTCTAGTATTGAGGCAAGTTTATTTCCCAATCTCATTCAGGAGCAAGCTCAAACTACCAAACTATGCTCATAGTGTGTGACTGACTGTAGGAATATAGAAGGTACAACACCTAAAGAGAGTCTGCAAGCAATCCATGGAAAGCCATGCATATATATGCATATATATGTATAGGTGAACTTTATTTATCTAGTGGGAATAACATGTCACTGCCAAAGCCCATAGTTGCAGTATGGCACAGGTCTACTTACAACAGCCATGTGCCCCACAGAGCTGATTGTATTAAAGGAATAAGGTTTTTAAGTAATTGAGTCTTATTTGACTCACTAGGAAGAAAAAAAGGCTTTATGCACAGAGCTTCCCACCTTCCCACCCTGACCTTCCACATCTGCACAGGGAAATAGCCATCCTTGAGCTGCTCTGAGATCCAACTTAGAGCCACATACTTTACTCTAAGTTTTTTGAGAGGCTGGCTTAGCAGAATGAGAAGAATACAGCATTCACCTGTAGTAAGCCTTTTTAAGCTTTCAGAATAGATTAATCTCTTGTTGGCATCCAGCTGGCCTTGTTTTGAGTGCTGCAAAATTTTCTTTGAAAAAATCATATAGCACAGACAGAAAAAAAAATTAAGCAAGATCAAGCTCTTGATTTACTATATGTGTGCCTTAAATGTACATATTTTTCATCTTAATGATACATTTTCTGGAAACATGAATTGGGGTTGTGGGATGCCAAACACCTGTCACAACGAAATTTCATGCTATATAATCATGAATAATCTATGTCCCAGCACACTTACAGCCATATCAGGATAATGTTGTTCTCTAAGTATTTAACTGAATACCAAATTTACTATAAATATTCTTTTAAAATTCATAAACTTAGTAAGAAACACCAATGAATATTTTAAAATTCGTAAATACATCAAGATTTCTTGGCTAATCATTAACTTAATAGCCTAGTTAGACTGAGCTTAGCTTCATTAACAAGACATTTTAATACCAATATCACATAAAATGAAAATATTCTTAAAATTAGTTTATTTTAAGTAATACTACTAAGTAGTGGTGTTTCCAATAATGGAACAACTCGTACCTGGAGCAATAGTTAGATACTTTCTTCATATTTTGATATACCAGCTGCGCTGTACCACTAGTTGCAGTGTAGCATTTCTAATTTCCTGAAGCATCTATTTTGTGATCTGGGTTAGCACTATGGACCCCTAGAAATAATTTTGTGTCTTGTATGACTCCTTCATTATCAGCACCATATGGCCAACTGTGGAATATGGGATTCTTTGGATTTTTAATTTTTTTTTGTAAGAACTCAAATTTTGTCCCTGTGAGATAAACATATACAAATTCTTTCTTAAGTGGGTAATGAATTTGAAGTTGAAGATGTATTTTAGAAGAAAAAAGAATGGGACAATCTGAAGATGTCTCTTCAGTACATAAATAAAAACTGATTTGATGCTGATTAGCTTGTTCGCAAAAAAATTCTTCAGTTTAAGAATTTAAGCAAGTTTGCACTCAGGCACTGTTTTCAATTTTAAGAAGGAGCAGCAAGAAAAATTTTTGGAGGACAGAAAATAATTAATTCAGAGTAGTTCTCCAACTTGTCTGTGGTCTGTGGATGTCATGACTTTGACAGGCAGATGAATAGGTGCTTCAGCCAGGCTGGGCTGCCCAAAGCACAGCTAAGAACAGATCCATGCTTGTCCACAAAGAGGTTATAAAAGAGAGGTCTCAGGTGGAGGATATTTCTCCCCATGAGTGCAGTGCAACTTTCTAACATCCCTCCTCAACACAGCAACATAAATGCACCAGAATCATTAACGGAAGGTTGTAAGCTGCTTCCAAATGACCTCCCAAAAGGGCAAGACTTCCCAAAGGAAAAGTAAACCAAGGTTTTCCCAGCATAACTGACTACATTTTGTAGGCTGATCCTGCTGTTACACCTACCTCTGTCCCACAGGAAAGGTATGTGTGCCAATGTCATTCCAGGGCAGCAGATACCAGCTCTTTCTCTACTTAGCCCACAAGAACTCCTACATTGCCTGGCTGAGCAGTACTGCCAGCTGTGAAAAGAATGGAAAAGCACTTTTCCCTGTGAACTGGCAAAATAATAAACTAGTCATGGCAACAGCAAATTAGCAGCACATATCAGCACTGCAGGGTGTATATAGGATTTGTGTAGCGACACGCTGAGTCCCAGCGGTATTACGGACTTTGACAAAGGAAAGTTAATGATGTTCAGGTTCTACAAAGCCATGTTCATGTGAGAACTACAGATGATAACTTTACATCAATTTTCAGAGAGCATTATCAACCCTACTTAGAGGAAGGGAAACAGACAAAGGAATAGAATGGTACAAAGAAGCCCAATGGTACAATTTGTAAACAGAATTCAGTGAAAGTGTACTGACTTTAATGGCAGTACTCAATCGTTCAGCTGCCTTCCAGCACAATAGTTGTAGATGAGTGTGAAGTTTGCTTTTCATTCAAGCCATAAAACCCCAGAAGTCAGAGAAATGAAGAAGAATAGTCTAATTTTATAGAACTTCAGCTAGGAGCACCTAAGAAATTATTGATCTTAGTAACTCCAGCTGAGTTAGTGAGAGAGAGAGAGAGAGACAGAGACAGAGAGGGAGAGAGAATAGAGAAACATCAACTCTACAGAGAACACCAACTAAAGCCACTTGTTCTCCTTCCATACAAACCTGGGTCAGTTTGACAAAGGTTTAAGGTCAAAACCACTAAAGGTCAAGACTGCAAAACCAGAGGACCCATGAGAAGAAAGTTTGGATCATTTACTAGCTCAAAAGTAAATAATTAAATTAAGCTTCCCCAAGTGCAGGTTTTACAAACACAAACAGACACCCACAGATTGTCCATATGCTTGTCTTAGAGCAGTTCTTTTCCTGGTTAACATGGAAGAGAAAAATGAAAAAAAAAAAAAAAAGAGAAAAGAAGAAAAAAAGAGAAGATTGTGATCAAAGGTGTAAACTGCATGCATTACTAATGGATGTTGCAAAACAGTTAACAAATGTTTCCAAAAGAAAGGGCAAATGAATTTTACATAGACAAGTATTTTAAAAATACACATTTTATGAGAACCTTAAAGGAAAAAAGCAGATGGCATTTTAGACTGTGTTCTACATACAAGATTTCTCTATCACAGATTGTGAATTATGTATATATCCTTCTCATATCTTTTATATATAAAAAATGTTTTGAAATATTAATTTTCTTAGTTTAGAAAATATTACCATGAATATTTTCAGGAGCACAAATTCAGAAGTACTAGCCTTCAGAAAAATAAAAATAATGATAAGAGTATAAAAAAGTATTTAAAAATTACTTCTCTTCTTCATAACACCTTGTATCATTTTTACAAGAAAATCTTTATCTTGAAAAATACAGTTTTAATTTGGACTATTCTACTTATCTTTCCATTTAATTAAAATAAACTTCATTTTATCTTTCATTATTGCAGTAAAAAAATCTGTTTACATAGACCATCTATTATAAACTAAATATAATAATAATTTCTCATTTTTCTGACACAATTCTTCTAACTTTGCATTGCCTGTTTCATGCTTTGTCTTAGCAATCATTTAGATCAAGTAAAAATTTATTGAAATTGAAATATCTTGGTGACTTCAACATAAATTTGATCTATCTCATCATTTTTATTGCTCTTGATATGCTTTCTTGCAAAATTAAAAGTAATGGGTGAACATGTTCCAACACAGATAAGAACTAATCATAAAAATATGACTTGGATAAATGTAACTTTTACTTACAGATGATACACAGACACATAGACACACAGACATGCAGCACCAATCTTGGAAGTTAATTTCTTCTAAATCAATAGCATTTTACACAAACAATGTAAAGACTTATTTTTAGTACCCAGATTTTCCAAGGATTGTAAGTCATGAAAGATATACACTACAAACTTGAATTTTTTACGTATTCTGGCATGTGGGGACCATATATATAGATTTCACTAAAAGTGACTCCAAAATTCAGATTATACGCTTGTGCTTTATACTACTATTTTGCATACTTTCTTCCCAGCCTTAGTACATTAGCAGTATAAATCCCTTCTGCTCAGCAGGTCATCTTAAAAACACTGGAAAATGTAACCAACATTTAGAGAAAGATGGCTGACTAAATATGCCAGGACTCACCCAGCCTTGGGTAGTGTCTCTGTATCTATTTTTTATTAGACACAAGCTGTACCTGTGTTAGCAGGTAACGTGAGCCAGTGAGAGTGTTCTGTAGAATGGAGCAGCTGATGGAGAGGAATGATGCAGGCAATAAACGCACCTCAGGGTTTTCTGCTGCAAACAAAATCTCATCTGCTTCAGTGGACTAAGTGCCAATTCATGTAGTGCATCCTCTCAGCTTTTTTTATCAAGAAGTGATCTTGTTTGTACTCTCCAAGACCTCTCTTGATGTGAACAAAACTACAGTAAGTCTGAATGATCAAAAGATTTGCCTCAAAAGTGCCCTTTAATTCAGAATTAAAACACTTGTGGAGATCTGCCAGCAATCTGGTAATGATTCTGAAACACAGCTATGCTTCAGAATTTAGGAAGTATAGTACCTTAATTTTGAATTAATCAAAAAGAATTTTTAAAGAAAGGTCCCATTTATTTTTTGGACAGAGACAAACTGGAAGTGAACCTTATGTCTGCATGGTATCTTTAAGTAAAGATATAGAGCTCTCATTAGCTGATCATAAAACTTGTGGTGGTATAAAGTGGACTGGAATTTAACAGGATAAAATGAAAATTTACTTAAAAATCCCTGAATCTGAAAAAAATTTTTTGAAAATGTTTTTTCTTAATAAATTTAGTCAAAATGTGTAGGGTATTGACAACATTTAGAAAAATGTCTTTATTTACTTTGTAGGCATTGTTTTAGGCTCATCTTGTCCTTTAGTGTACAACATTAATGAACATTAAGACTAAGAATGACTTTCAGGGTGTTTTTAGACATTGTCATGAAAGCATACCAATGGCTTTGAGAAGTGCTTGAATAAATTTACTCATATTTATCTTTGTAATTTACTTTTTCCTACAGTTTGAGTTACATTATTGGAAAGTAACACTGGAGATAAATTAGTGGGGCAAATAATTTCTGTCTACTTGTTTAACTCATCATATGGAGTTACATCACTTGTACACCACTAACAAACATGGGAGTAGACTTGCCACAAACACACAGAATCAAAGAACCTTTGGTTCCTGTCCTAGATATTAGGAAGAAGGATTTTACAAGCTTTTTTTCTCAAAAAAATATCATTTTATATTTTTACAAATAATACAGAATTATCTGTACCATGTAAAATGTGATCAAATTCAGAACCTATTATCTTGTATAGCCTATAGGAAAAGTAATGCCAATAGGCTAATTACTCATACCATTACTTTTTACAAGTTTTTAAACACTAATACATGGAGATAATTAAAGAAAATGAGCAGCCTGTCAGAATTATTTAATACACTGAGGAAGCCATTACTTCAGAATCAGTCTCTGGGGCCGGGCTCCCCAAAGAAACATGTTAACAATCTATTACAAGGAACATAAGTGAATATCCATAAAGCACAAGGCAGACAGGCTGTTACCAACACAAGACTCTCGGTTGCCTGTTTTACCAGTTATTTTCATAATTTTGTCATCTATTTTGATGATCCATGAATACTGTGGGCTCGTGAGGACTTGGCAGCACTGACCTTTAATCCCCTTCCCTCTTCCCCTTGAGCTTACTTTACCTCACTTTCTACCTTGCAGTTACAAATTTGACATTTTTAATGTCAAGACTGGGAATGGACTCGGAAGCTAACTATTTAATCTAAAGAGCACTGCAATGCTGGATGTAGGAAAATTTAATCAGTAATCCTTTATTTAATTTCCAGGTAGGCAGATCTGCCCAGCTCCCTGTTGCTGTGTCCTTCAACAGAGACACAACAGCCTACTCATCAATCCAGACAATATCAAACTATAAATCATTATTTATACAAAAAGCCGCACATTTAACAAAAATTAGAAAAACCAGAAGGATTGACTTTCTAGTTTTTAAGGTATCAATTTCATGTGTAAATTATTCAAGCAGATAATTCAGTCTTCCTGTGCTTCGACTCCCTACTTAGGGAAGAGAGCTGCTACTTTCTTGCCTCACAGAGCCACTGCAAGGACAGTGACTGAAATGTTCAGATGCCTGAGTGATGAGGCCCATCAAAGCATGTCTTTCAATCACTCTGCTTTATAGACAGGTTAATCACCAAAGAGGACAGAGCAATTTTTCTTTTTTTTTTTTTTTTGTAGGATCAATTAAAATTTCTAAAATGTGCTGCTCCAAAACAAAATGATAAGTTAGACATTAATTTATTTTTCAGTTTTTAGTATATCTAGTTTTACTACCCTGGGTAATAAAGTTATGCTATATTTGCTACCAGACTCACCTGGCAGGAGACTCAGCTTGCTGAAAAAGGAATGATCAAGTGCACTTCAAAGCCAGGCCTTACAATAGCTTTCAGATATGACAGTGCAATAAACATGTCAAAATGGTGAATAGAGTAAATAAAATGGTACATAAAAAAGAACCAAACCCAATCTTGTTTGCATCCAAATGAAAGAAAGACTTATTTTTGACTCTGTATTTCGCTATACAAAAAAAACCCAGCTCAAGTTCTTGTTTCTAATATGAATCATACACTTGTTATTGCCTTTTAACTTCCTGATAATATCAAATTAGTTTATTAGCATATAAATTACTCAAAATAAGAAAATATTTTACTTTTTAAAAATACTACAGCAACTGAAAAAAAAAATCAGTTGTACTGGTCAGATTCTGAAGTTTTATATAATGATTCCTAATCTGCACAAATGCAGTCTGCCAGAATTCATTTGGCTTGCGTAGGAATCTCCTGATTCTGCAAACACTCATTGATTATTTTCTTGGACTCTAATACTGGCTTCAATTAAACTAGAAGCAGTTACCTGCTGTTGGGCTGATACAGCTGGATTTGACAAGCAAGAGCTATTAACTGGCTTATATGATAGTGCTGAAGTACTTTTGCTTTCTAGAAAATATATACTGCACTAATAATGTCTAGGAGGCTTTTTTACTTGGCTTTCTTCTCCACAGTTTATGCTTCAATTCTCATAGTAAGAAAAAAACAACATTGTCACACCAATTAAATTGTCCTAGCTCACTCTTTCATTATAATCCTTAATTCACATCAGCAATAACAAATACATATTTATAGGCTGATGGGTTTTGACACAATACCTCTTGTTGACTATCCAAATCTACAACATGACACACTCAAGAAAATACCTTTGGATCCTGCATTATGAAACACTAAAAAACTGTAATCTCTTCAAAGTAGTAATTTTACACTGACACCAAGGTACAAGAAAACATAAAAAATTCAGAATCAGCTGTGATCAACATCTTACTCAGACATCACTCCTTAAAACCAGTGCTATGAGAAAAAAATTAAATAGAACAACCTCTGCTGAATGGTATAGAATAATCATCAGGGACTACAATTTACCTACTGCCACAGTGACATAGAAAAGGATTTACTAATTAAAACTCATTTATTGACATTATCCTCTAGGATATTGGAACAGAAAATTCTCTCATCTTGTCTCACCTTAAGCTTCTTTAAAGGACAACTTGAACTGAACACCAAAAAAGAGTTTTTGAAGATCCAAAAATTAAATAAAAACAAAAAGGGTGGTGTACACATTCCTGACAGACCTAAATTCTTATTCAACCAGCACATAAAACACTTACTCTCCCTCAGTATATGTGGGATTTTCTATATGAATACTTCATGCAAACATATACAGAACTCTGAAGGTTTTTAAGCTTGCAAGATGAACAAGGAATTCTTCCACAGAAGTAATGAAGAAGGTGTAATAAAAAAAATCCTTTCATTTACTTCTTGATTTTCAGCTTATCAGGCATTGAGAATAACAAGACATGATCACAACTCTCATCCCTTTAAAGAGGTCATTTTATTTTCATGAACCAGATTATAAAGTATAATTTAAATCACCTACTGTCTTTTATAAGAATGCCATAAGATTTGCATAACAGGGTAAAAATATCCCAGCAAGAAGACATACAGGAATATTTGTGCTTTGTATCTGTCTGTCTTTTGCAAGCATGTTTGAGTTTGAGTGAGGGTACCACTGTGGTTCAAGGGTTGTCACATTCATGCTGCATGTGGATGATGAGCGTGCCTGGGAGGTTTCACTGCACCTGATTGAGTCCCCTCACATTCCCAAGCTGGCCTGAGCATAGGCTGAGCTAGTTCCCTCTCACTGAGAGTCAGAGAGGAAACCAAATCACCACTGAGTGTATGGGCTGCATCCTCAGCATAGCAAATGTGTTTTGTGCTTAGCTCAGCTTCAGATGGAAGAAATCCTCAGGGAGATTTGTAAGGGGTCTGAAGAGGCTCAGCTTTTTTTAAGGATGTTTTAAGGACAATCCTCTGCCAGTGACATGGACTAGAAAACTAAAGAAGCAGTTTGTGTGGAATGGCTGGCAGTATGAGATACTGAAAGAGATTAGGATTTGCAACAACATCACAAGCCTCTTGCTAACCAGACATTTTTCTTGGCATTACGTTTGTAATAGTGACCTGGACTACTTTCTTATGTTTTTTGAATCTAAAAGTATTACTATAACATCCAAATCAACAAAAAAATCAGTAAATTGCTACATTAAGTACTGCAGATGTTTGCATTTTACATATAAAGACAAATGTTTATATTTTCACTAGGAGAAATGCTATTTAATAAAATGTATATTTTCTGTTTAGAACTGATTTCTTACTTGATGAAATACCTTGCCCATTAAACTATCCAAAACACATGCAACAAAGTTAAATGCATCACTTTTGGAAACTAATGACTAATATAAACACTTATTTTCATTTTATTCTAGGTGGAGGAGCATGTCTGTTACTACCCTCGGACCACAAAGCATGGTATGCTGCACAGGGTGCACGTGGCCTCCAACCCAGAACTCTGCCTCTGGCAAAGGTGAGGGTCACAGATCACCACATAATTGCCAAGTATCCAGTGTTTCATGGATATTGGTGGTGACTGCAGTTACTAGCCTCTGGGAAACTGATTTTTTATTAATTTCTTCATTCTTTTATCATAAATATGAAAAAAATTTGTTATCTCCAGAGCAGCCTATGGCATGGAGCTACCTAATTTGGATTGATTCATTTTGTGAAGAATCACTTCCTTTTCTTTGCTCTGAATGAGCAACCTGTTGGCTTCATTTGTGCCCCACACATCTTGCATTGGTGAAGGCAGGAATCTCCTCCCTTTAGTCTCACCCCTATGTTCTTGACATTTTTGAGACCTACCATATCTCCTCTTTGCTTCTTTTCCAGGCTAAGGAAACCTGTCTTACTCAGTTATTCCTCACTGATGAGTCAGTCCAAAGGTCCTGATTAACCTTTTGTCCTTGCCTGTACTTTTCCAAGTTCTTTGGGACACATGCTCTCTGAGACTAGAGTGAAATCATTCCCAGTGTGGAAGATACAGACTCACCAGAAATTTAGATACAAAGCTACATTAATGACATCTATTTCCTTCAGCTGCTGCTAAGAATTTCTAACATCCCATTTGCTTTTTTTGGCACTCACCACACACCAAGCAAATGTGCATATGGCTATTATGAAACAAGATCCCATTTGAGAGAGATTATCATTTCCACAGAGAACAACAATTTATTAATGAAATTGGAATTTTTCCCCTCCTCCCACAGTATTTACTGCTTTACATCAGATTTCATGTCTTATTTTAGTCCTGTTTCATAATGTTTTTCCCATTTTTTTCCATCTAGCCTTTGTCTTTAGTAGCTTAATTTGAAAAGCAAACACTTCCCTGGATACTCTCACACTTTCCAAGATAATTTATGATGACATTAAGCAACATAGGCCTCAGCCAAATCCTTACTGATGCTGAATCATAGTGTTCAGGATGAAACATAGTAATGTTTTTTCAGTGGTCAATTAAGCCTTTTCACGACAATAGGAGTGAATGATCCATCTATTACTGGAAATCTATTTTTTTAGCAAGGAGTAGCAAGGTTTTAGTGGCATAACAGTATCAATCATTGGTAACAGAATCAGTAACAACCCTAACTTACATGCTCAGAGACTGACAGCTAAAATAAATACAATGCACACAAGGTAATAATTTTTAGAATTACAACTGATGCTAGAAGACAAGAATTTTTTTGCAAGTTTCCTTTGTTCTTTACACACCTTTTTCCCTTATTGTAAATACAAGAATAACTACTGCACACAGCTATTTAGACAAAAGCCATTGTATTTATGTATTTATGTATTTATGTATTTATGTATTTATGTATTTATATATTTATGAAACAAAATCTTCTCCAGGGTAAAATTAAATTTATCTAGTTATTGGAAATTAAAACTAATGTAGGTTTAATTTTACTATGTGGCAATGTTAGTGGACATTGTGTTCTCTCATTAGTATATCTTTCAGCTTTTCTCCTCCCTTTTTCACTTTTTGTGAGATCAGCCCCTGGGCTGGGGGAGTGAGGGACATGTCACCCAGCAGTGTGGATATAATCACCTTTCTCTTTGGTCCCCCTCTCCTGCCTATAGGGTGCATGTATCACTGCCATGCAGCAGTCACAGAACACATGCATCTGGTACTGCACAGTGAACTACATCAAGGAAATCATCGTAGAGGTATTTTGGAGTTTTTAAAACAAAATACTGGAAGTAAAAAGCTAATTTTACCTCAGAATGTTTTTATGCTTTTCATCATCTTCCTTCCTTAGAAACAGCATCATCTGTTTCTAAGAGTCTGCAAATGCCTCTACAAGGCATTTGGATTCTTTGGGATTTTATGATCTCCATTTAGATTGGCTAAATGATAAGTGATAACAGGGAGAAAACTGTACCATAGTGTTCTTGTTACAAAATTATTAACCACTACTGGGGCATCTAATAAATATTTTTATGTATTAAGTTCTCAGTTTTAATCTTGTCCCATTCCACTTTCCTTTGTTAAGACCTTTTTTGACTTTTCATGTTGAGTTTTCTGCATTTTTTCCTGGCTAGAAAATTATGTAATCCACTCTGTTTTATGAAATAATTATTAATATAATAAAGGTTAGGCTCATTTATGAAAGACAGTTCATTTCACTAACTCATGTAGAAAATATAAGCAAGATTTTGGGTACACAAGGTCTATTTGAAACTGGAAACAGAAGCTGCGGCGTTCAAAGCTGTTGTTAACTCTGTTAATTCCTCAGAATTTAATAGGATACGTAACAGATCCTATGCAAGAATAAGGTGATTGTAACTTTTGCATCACAGTGGATATCAGATACAGGGGGACAGAAAGAAGGATTAGGGAATGTCTGTCTCTAGAGGGAGAGGAGAGACAGGTCATGTAGGGCCTTTGGGACATGAAGCATTGCTGAGAGAGATGGAAATGGTCATTGCCATAAAACCAATATTTGCTCCAAGTCCACTGCTTTCTATGCCATATAACAGAAATTGTGGTTTGATATATCTCCTTCAGAAGAGCAGGGGTTTTTCACTTCAGGACATCTGCTGTTAAAACATTTTCAGGCCCCTAAATCACAAACTATTTTATGTAATGGCAGCACTTGACAAGACTGCCAATCCCAATCACTTCTGTTTATGACTTGCATACAAGTATGTTAACTGCAGTGACTGAAGATGAGATAACCTCCTAACTTGTTAGCTTCTCCTATATGCTGGTGCTGGACAGCTGATAGGAAATGATTCTTTCTTTTTCCTATGAAGCATGTTTTATTAATGATTGATTGGTTCAAGCGGTGGGGTTTTGAGTTTGTTTTATGGGTTTTTTTTCTGGTTTTTTGTTTGTTTTCTTGTTTGTGGGTTTCTTTGGGTTTTGTTTGTTAGTTTTTGAGGTGTTTTGCTGTTTCAGGATATTTATAATTTTGTTTGAAAAAATGAATTTAGGTTTTAATTTCGTTGCATTCTTTTTCATGCTCATACTTTGGTTTTGAATTTCGATTTTTCATGTTAGGTTTTCAAACATGCATTTTATTGAAAAAAATTAATCACAGAATCACAGTGTATTCTGAGTTGGGAGGGACTGACAAGGAACTTTGAGTCCTTTCCTGCACAGAACAGCTTCAAGGGTGACACAGCTTCAAGTGTACCTGAGAGCACTGTACAAATGCTCCTTGAACTCTGTCAGGCTGGTGCTGTGACCACTTCCCTGGGCAGCCTGTTCCAGTGCCCAAACACCCTCTGGATGAAGAACCCTTTCCTAGCCTAAACCTCTCTTGACACAACCTCAGGCCATTCCCTTGGGTCCTGTCACTGGTCACCAGAGAGAAGAGATCAGTGCCTGCCCCTCCTCTTCCCCTCATGGGGAAGTTGTAACTGCAGCAGGATCACCCCTCAGTCTCCTCTTATCCAAGCTGAAAGGACCCAGTGACTCATATGGCTTCAGCTCAAGGTCATCACCATCCCCGTGGCCTTTCTTTGGGTACTCCCTAATAGTTTAATGTTTTTCTTTTATTGTGGCACCCAAAACTGCCCCAGCACTTGAGGTGAGGCCATCCCAGTGCAGTGCAGAGCAGGACAATCCCCTCCTTTGCCCGGCTGTGATGCTGTGCCTGATGCCCCCCAGGACAGGCTTGGCCCTCCTGGCTGCCAGGGCACTGCTGGCTCATGTTCAACTTGCCACTGACCAGGACCCCCAGGTCCGTCTCCACAGTTCTGCTTTTCATTGAAAACTGTATAAATATCCAAATTCTATAAATATGCATATTTTCACAATTATTTAAGTAGAATTATAAATTATTTCTATTTCTACAATTTGCAGTTTAATTTTCTTTCCCAATTACTGTTTTAATGCCAAATCTGCATCCCACTACAATGAGCAAAGGAAATAAAAAAGTCCCTATTGTGAAAAAAGTTATCCATCTCATAGATATGAAATCCTGAGCTTTAATCTAGTCTCTTGTCACTTAGCAGTTCCTTAATATTTCTATAATTTCTTGTTTTCCTGCTGAAAATTTATACTTTTGTAGCACATTTGAGGCATTATGGTATCTCATTTTTTTTAAACATCTTGTATGTTGCAGTAATCACAAATTTTATTCAATTTATGAACTTTCTTGTTATTCCAGTTTACACATAATTCACCAGATACAGGAATGGCTCCAGGTACTTAATACTTTCCCACATTTTGCTGTCTGGCAAATTCTATTTAATTTATTACTTGGCATTCTGATGATTTTCCAGAAAGAAGGTCTCATGATACCAGCTGAATTTTAATTGATGGTCTAATGTTTCACTAATTATATATTCAGCTTGCATTGCTGACATACAGAATACATGCCCATGTCTGATCTATCAACAACAATATGTCTACCAGGTGAATCTGAAATTCTCAGCCAAACTCCATATTTGGGTCAAAAAGAAAAAAAAATCTTCAAATTTTCTTGGATTAAAGGAGGACACAATGTTTTGATTCGTCTGTTCTCAAGTCCTTTGAAGAATTTCTAAAAATTTTTTAAAGTATCTTTTCTCGTATTTTCCTGTTTAAATAAACTTTCTGCCCAGGTGAAGCCATTTATACAGAAGCATTCCAATTAAAACTACAATAAGTGTAAGATTTTTCTTTAGCAGTTTAATTTCTACAAGCTCATTTGTATTTCTCCATCTGTGTTGGCAACACAAATTTCAGACACACAAGCACCATTAGCACCCTACACTCAGCTGTGTTGGGAGGTCTTGTGAGACTCAGTCATTCACTCTAACAGGACCATTTCCACAGGCTCTGGATCTTCTACAGGGATCACTGAATCCTTGCATAATACAGCCTGCTAAATTTTAGAGTTTGAAATATTTCACTCTGTGACCTCCTTAGCTGTTCAGAGCAATAACCTCAACCTTTTACATCCTCCAAAATGTGTGTGACAGCTCAAGAAGTTGATCCTTCCTTTTTATTTTGCTCTCGCCTTGTCCTGATCTCGCTCTTTTTCCTCTCTCACGCAATCAGTGAAAACATAGTCCTTCCTTTTTTTTTTTTCCTAGCTTCAAATACCTCATATAATTTTCATCAATGTAAGGACCACAGGCAAGAGATCTTACTACTGCTAGGCTTCTAATTTACCTGCTATGAGCTACCTAAGCAAATCAATAAACAAAGTGAAGCCACTAGATCAATAATAAACATTCTGTTGCAAGTTGTTCGTCTCTGCTGCATGTCTTTGTACACCTTGTAAAAAGGTTAGCTTCCAGGAGTAAACATTAAATGCAAGTCTGTCTTGCTCATGGGGGTTTTGTGTTTCCATGGTTCCATTTCCTTCTCACACTTTCATGTGCAACTGTCAAAATTACTTTGTGTCTCACATACTCTATGCAATATACAGGATGCAAAGCTTTTAAAGTCATCACTTTTTTCACCAGACAGACATAAGTGGGAGAGACAAAGGTCTCAGCTCAACAGAGCAAGAAGCGAAATACAGAATTCTGATACCAGTTCTGATTCCTCTTACACCTTTTTTACCATTTATTTTCTCCTTATCAATTTCCTTGTCTGTAATAAATTGTGGCAGTGCTTTTTCTTGAGTATGTGCACAGCATAAACCCCATAAGCCAGTTTAGTAAGCCAGGTTAATGTGATCATGCCTGATTGCTCTTTAAATTATTGTCTCAAGACCATTAGGGCCCAACAAGGTTTCACTTTAATGTCTGCAGACAGAGGTGAGTATATGTTCGATGTACTGAACAAGCTCCTTCTTATACATAGCATATCTTTCATATTAAAATCATACAGAAGGAGTAACTCTGATGTCCTGCATCATGGGAGTCAATTAATACATTACTAGCAGCATTCCCTGAAACAATTTTCATCTCCTTGATGATGGCACTGTGCAAATGTCTAATGGAAATAATACACAGCTATCTCTAATACTGTTACTTCTGTTGTGGGAATGGAGTCTGATAAATTACAAAAAACTGTTTTGACAACTTTAAATGAAGTATTATTGTGATCATATTACTAGAAATCTAGTAGAAATACAATTTTAAAAAGATGAGTTTAATCAGGGTACATTTATGGATAGATTTAAGTGGGTTTTTTTTTCCTTCAAAGGGCACTAGCTTTCAAATTCACTGCACGTATTTCTTTTCCTTAAATTTTAGTTTTTCTTTCAAGTTAACTCAGTGCTTATGAATAATGCCAAAATGATAGCCACGGCCCTCTAAAAGTGTTTGTCTGAACAGATTCAAATAGAGCAGTGCATAATTTCCTTTACAGACTGCCCTGTCATGGATGCCCAGACACTCACCCAAGAGGGAAAATAGATGTAAAAAGAGAACATGTATTCAGAAGTACATGTTGATTTAAGCCTAATGGAAGGTGGTCAACATTAATTCCATCATATTAAAAATTATCCACTATAAAGTGCATAAATGAATTCTGTGCTCATATTTCAGGTGCAGAAGACAAATGATAGGGTTTTGAAAAAGCATGCTGTTCTAGTCATAAATGTAGAGCTCTGCTTCCTCCAAATCAGCACTCTTTCTGCCTTGATATATGGGCAAACCTTTGAAGATGATGAGGCTTTCTCAGGACACAGTGAGATGAAAAATACCATATTATTACATTACCCTGTACTGCCATAGAACAGTCGTGAGTATTAAATTTTTCAGCATCCTTTTCTTAACAAAAAATATCTGTAGTAGTTTACATGTGAGTATGCATTAATTTGACAGAGGTCTAAACAACAAACTATTAAAATATAAGTTATTAATTGGTAGAAAAATATCTCGTAAGCTGAGGTTCTGGGATTTTTGTTGGGGTTTCTTCTTGTTTGGTTGGTTGGGGAGGTTTGAGTTTTTTGGGCTTTTTTTGTTTGTTTGTTTGTTTTTTGGGTTTGGGTTCCTTTTTTGTTTTGTTTTTATTTTTGGTACAGTGGAAAATAGAAGAGAAATGTCCACTACACTGAAAAGGACTTTGCAATCTTTTCCTATGCACCCAGTACAGTCTGCCTCAAGTACAAGCCACCATATGCCCGTCTCTGCAAACTTGAGGACAGACAGTAAAGAAATTCTCACTGAAAACAATTGTGCAGGTGTGCAACACAAGAAAGATATGATACATTTACACACTAGGAATGCAAAGACATATAAATGGAAAATGCAACATGCAGCACAACCAAAACCTTTGCTAGTATTGTCTTGACCATGTTGTTCTCTTGAACTTTCAGTTTATTTTGCTGCCTCTGTATGTCACTGTTGAAACACAGCAATAAAGAAAGGTGATGGACATATTTGTAGTGCTGGTGGGGCAGCACTCCCTTCAGCTATCCTTGCATAAGGGCAATTAAAACTGCTGCCCTGTTTGTGGGTGTAAATTGTGCTGGAACTTGTTTATGCTCAAGGACTTGATCCTCTGGTGATTTCTGTCACCATTCACTGACACCTGTGCTTTTGCACAAAAAAATAATCATGAACTTTTGGTCTTCATCTGCATGTGCTGGTTTTGCCTGGCTTTCTGGAGTTTCCAAGTACCAGGAAAACAAGTAAAGCACTGCAGAGTAAATGAGCAAGACTTATTTTACTCCCAGCACCCTGTCCATTTTCATGGGTTGCATGATAATATCATACATTAATTTTACCTTTTAGACTGGATCTGCTTAATGAACGTTGAGCAAAGAGAGTTACCTTCAGTTATCAATCTGATGGATTTTTATTCTTCTTCCCAATTACATGAGCGGATTCCCAAACTTTAATAAACAAATTAAATGCTTTTAATGTGTAAGCTTCAATCACTATTTCAAAATCACCACCTGTAAACTAAACTAATCCCCATCAGTTTGTAAACTGTATTTTGATTTGCAACCTGACATTCCTTGAGATTGTCATTTAAAAACAGACATGAAAGGAATTACATGCCCTGGCTGATAACAGAATACATTATTTCTGTAAATCTGTGTTCTCTTACAAAAGGGATGCAAAATTATCTAGTCACCCTTAGCTGTTTGGTAAAACTGTCAGCTGATTTATTAGATACATTAAAATCCTATTTATAAATTACTGGACATTATTAGTACAGTACTTCTATAACAAGTAATATAAATGTCAATGCACACGTGTCCTGATAACATGGCTAGAGGAAGATAAAACCCTTGTGATTTCAGGTCACATGAAATATCCTACACTTTATAGTATACTTATTACTACTTTAAAATATATAACAGAAACATTATAAAAAATAAATAAATTGAAAATAAATGCTATTGGAATAAACATGTAATTTTGCTGAATCACTTGATTCTGCAGATTTAGTTCTGCAATCAATCCAGAACTCAACTGCATTTAACGTCTTAAAAATTTTATGTGATTTTTAAAAATTGCATGTGATCTAAAGATACTGATTAATGACTGCTGGATATATTTTAGTATGCTGACAATGGCTTGTAATTATATGAAGTTTGTCTTTTGCTATCTAAAAGCACAATTTCTCGAAGGAACTTCTCTCTTTCAGTGTTATACCTGCACTGAGAGCTTTGTGAGAAATCAGGGGAAAACACCAACATCTCTTTCTTGGTTTTGTTTATTTGTTTGTGTTCTGTTTTTTCTGTAAGAGATTCAGCAATTATGACATACAAAGACTGGCAGAGTCTGTTGGGTTTTTTCAGATAAAGGAAATAGTTAATATAGATAAAACAAGTTGTGATAAACAGCAAAATAAACATTGTTGATGAAAGTTTTTGCCTAGAATTAATTGCTCTCCTCTAAAAGCAGGTGTTTTGACATAAAAAAAGGGGTTTGACTTTTTGGCTTTCCTCCTACATGAAAAGTGTTGTATAATTTGTAACAGTTCAAAAAAGTCTTAAGAGGTAAAAATATTCCAGGTGAATCTGTGATAAGTGTTAGTCTTAATGAAAATATTCAATTTGTTCTAAAGTTGCTTATAAGGTTAATGTCAGTGGAGCAAAAACAGGACAAAGGAAGAAGCTGATTCATCCGTACATTGATAATAGTCTATGTTGTGCAAAATTTACATTTTTTTGGCGGTTAACTGACCCTAAATGACTACCAAAAAAAAAACTTACACGAAGGAATAAAGACTAATGAAAATATAGTGATGCATTAGTAAAATCTGTCTTTTGACATTAAAGGCACAGCAGTCACATTGATTGTGCTACAGCACCAAATGTGATGAGAGTCCTTGCTGGCATCTTCAGCGAGGCACCAGAACAAAGGTATGTCTTAGAGAAAGTGTAACTTGTGCCCACTGGATATCACAAATATGATTTTTTCCATTATGTGGTCCCCCTTTCTTCAGACTTACTCACTGTATTAACTTTTTGATACAAACACAGTGCTTTGCACATTGCTTTGACCAATACATTTTAGGACTTAACACATATATCTTCACGTGCAATATCCAAGTACATTTTTGGCTGCTGTGCTAAATAATATTGTGTTTCATTTATACATCCTCAGAATATTTTTCTGAAAGAGTGGGAGGAAAAATTAATTTTCTGTTGATTTATTTATATTTAGGGAAAAAAAAAAATTCCACTTGTACACTGAAAAAAAAAAAGTTCACAATAGTATTAAAGTAAAAACTGAAACATGATGACTCATTTTTAAAGTAGGTGAATTTGAAACCTTGCTGTCTAGGGCAGTGGTATTTAGGGACTCAGGAAAGAAATTCCTGACTTGTTATTTTCGCTGAGTAAAGTCCTTTATTTAAACTGAAAATTATACACAGCATCCAATTATACCCTCTGCTAAGATTTTCTTCAGGTGTCCTTTTCAGCTTTCCTATCTGAAAACTCTAAATTCACTGCCCCACAACCCTCAAACAGTTTTCTGTCAATTACTTAAGCCCTCTACAAAAACAGTGGACATATAATGAGAGACGGAATTGCAAAAATTCTCTGCAGGTATGATTGTGCATGTCTACACAGAGAATAAAAGCTGTAGTGCAGAACTTTGAATTATGAAGCAATAAAACATATTAGAAATACTTGAAAACAATCTGAACAATCAGAAATAAAAATAAATGATTCTGAGACATAAGACAACAGACCAAAAAGGATGTGTCTTCATTAGCTGAAAATGGACTTGGAATAACCATATCAATCACAGGAATAATTGCTCGTTATGGGCTTGAGATTTAAAATTTATGTCTTATCTCTTGATATCAGAACAATGTTGCTAAAACTCAAATAGGCTATCACAGTCATTTCAATTAAAATTAGTTGTGAAATACAGATTAATGTCAGAACTCTCTTATTTTGTTTTTGCTTTTATTATTGTTGTTACTGTTGTATTTTTTTAATATTAAAAACAAGAATAGGGAAATAAACATACAAAGACAGAAAGTATATAGTGACTACAGGACAGGCTGGATGGTAAAAGCAATGAGCAGAGGGAACTGCTGCCGGTAGATTTGTCCCACTAGAAACAGGTACACATTTATAATACATTATATCACTTCTCTGTATCATATGAACTTTCAAAGAAATAGTAAAAAATTACCTTTCCCACATACTGAGGTTCAGAGCCCATGTACTCCTCCAGCACAAAAAATTGGTTCCACACCCAGCCTCGTTTGACTCGCTGGGCAGATGATCTCCTCCCTGGCACTGGGACAACATTTTCTCTTGGCTGTGCTTCCAAAATCTCTTGTGCTTCTGGGTGCAGTGGTGTTAGGAGACCTCCATCGAACAGGACCCAGAGAAGGAGGGATAAGCAGTTCCTTGTGAGCATTGGCGATGGCTTCCCTACCGCAAGTAATAAAAACTCCAGCACTTAATGCCGAGCACAGGAATCCAGGTTTGAGGTGTCTGTGGCCTTCACCACTTAGCTTCTGATTTTATTGCAGAAATGTTAATGCAGGCATTAATCCTTCTGATGACAAGGTATTTGCCGCAATAAATTCCATCTATTGGGACCTATAAAAGAGATTTACATGCAACATCAAATTACGTAGGATTACACTGAAGCATTCATCAAAATTCTCACAGCTAGTTAGTTTCTAGAGACAGAGAAAAATAATAATATTCACAGTTTAAAAGAGATTGCTATTTTCATTGTAGCACTGAGCTGCTCTAGAACATTGTTTAGTTATTACCTCATTCTTCCTCTGCTTAGCATTACCTTTGTGTCTGTCTGAGACAGGTCTGTATCATTTGTTTTAGGATCAGTTATGAAACAGTTTCCCATCAGTGATATCAAAAATGTTTACTCATTTTTTTTTTTTTAGCTTTACTCAAATTTTACTCAAAAAAGATTTACAAACAAACTACTGGAGAACAGGGGATCCACTCTTTCACCCTGTGAAAGAGCAAGAACTTTTGCTCACTTTCTCTGCCACAAAAGCCTCTTCAAGTCTTCTCTACAGTGTTCTGGTTGCCAGGTATAAAAAAAAAATAACTGCCTGTAGGACTTAAGACAGATGCATTTTACATTTTAAAAACAAAATACAATTTATAGCACTATGGACTTCACCACTTTGTTAGAGTCATATTGTGTCATTGATTTTTAAGCATAGGTTTCTAGGAAATCAATAGAGTTCTGCTTAAAAAGCAATGACATTATATGGACCTCAAAAAAGAAGAGTAATAAATTACTTAGCCATATATATTTTTCCTTTTCACATACTGCCAAAGGTTGTATTTCCCTTATGAATAATATTATTACTATCTATAACAATAAATAGCATAGAAATTCTCAATTGTTGGGTACATGCTGAAGTATTTAAATAGAAAGGATTTATAATCAGGAACTTGGAAGTCTTAAAAAAGAAAAAAAAACAAAAACACCCAAGAAGAATAACTGCACTTCCTATGCTAAATTTAGGGTGAAATTTTCTGTTCTGATTTGAAAGGCTATGTTTGAGGTCTTAGTAAAAAAGTAAAAAACCTGGTGAAAAGTATCTACTGAGTGTTTTAATTCTAACTTCAGAAAGGATAAAAGATGAGGAAAGAACTCCTGTCTGCTCAGAATCCTTTAAATAAAATTTTTCGAAGTTATGTTCATGACATTTCAATGTTTTTCATCTACAGCAAAATAATATTTTGTGCAATGAGTACAAACTTCTTACTTGCTCAACCATTTGCAATCTATGAATTTTATTCCAGCAAAGGAACCTTAAGACATGAGCCAACCACAACAGAGATCTGCATTCAATATATTTGGTATGAATTTATTTTTTACTGAACAGTTCCGATGTGGTTTTCTGCTCCTGCTTTCAATGTATTCAGTGGTATATAACACCACATTCAGACTGTGTTCATCCATAATTCTGTTCCAAGATTTCCAAATTTTTTGCCTCTCCTGATCCATGGTTGCAGAGTGCATGCCTTGTTTTTATGGCAAAATCATAACAATCATGAAATATAGCAAAAATTAAAACCAATCAACTCAACATATCCTTTTGAATTGCCCAGACATAGATGGGAGGTGGAAAAAAATCTTTAAAAAAAAGGGGTGGGATAGTCTGCACTGCTTCAGAAATGCCAAAATCTTGTTGTAGTCAATTTAATTTCCATGCCACTTCTCTTTGCTCAGAAGACTCTGTACACTGCAGTTCTCCCAGCAGAGCTCTGCCTCCGGCCATGTCTGTCAGTCAGGGAGCTTTTAAAATGTTATACAGCACCAAAAGTAATGCAAAGAGATTGAAAGACTTCAATGAAAGGAGAGCAATTCCCCCTCGGCTGGAAGGTTAGTAACCAAGTGCAAGACACAGAGCACTTTAACCTCTTCTCCATTGGTATCCCAGACAGCCTCCCAGAATGCCTACTGCAGAGTCAGGAAAGAGCAATGCCAGTGCTTGCTTCATTTCCTACAGCTTCAAAAAGATGATGAATGGGAGGGTCAGAGAAAAAATGGGAGGCTAATGGATGTTGCAGTACAGGATTGCAGCACAGATGCCCTCATCAGCTGCGAAAGGGTTCAATGTGAAGAGTTTCTTCCAATTTTTCTTTTTTTTATCTTTCATTTTTTTCTTTTATGTTTTAATTTAAACCTCAGCAAGGCAAATAATTGAAACTCTCATACTTTGGCACTTGAAAGAATCACTCCAGCTTGCTGTTCTGTGACATTTGTGCTGTAAGAAACTGAGGCCGAATGTTCTCCCCCAACAGCTTCTTCTTCCCCATAATTTTATTGCTGGCTTTGAGGAGGCTTTGTCTGATAGAATATACTTTATGGCACCATTGGAACTTGTACAGGAATTCAAAGGCTAATATATATGTCTTATTCTTTAAGTCTGTTCTTATTGTTTTGCATTTTCTTTTCAAGCTATGTCAAAACCTGTCTTAGTGCTTTTATATTGTCAAATACTCATTGGTCCCTTATGTACCTTTGATCAGAAAACTTCTAAGACAAATAGGAGAAAAGGATTTAGAACTCTACTCAGAACAATTAACCATAAGGAAGGCACTATACTTCCTAAATTTTTAGGGTATTATTTCCAGTGATGCTTATAAAGAAATACTTATCCAGTGAGATAGTTGTGAACAGACATGCACCCTCGTTGCATCTCTTTCCTATATATTACAGAAGTACAGATGGTCAGATTTTTCTTAGATCTTTGGGTTTTTCAGTATTAGCTGTTGCTACTCATTTCTTCAAACTATCGTGTAAGGATTTAAGTACCATAACCCATAGAGATACAAAGGGATACCCTGTATGAATTTAGCCCCACATATGCTTTTATAACCTGTGATTATGTTTATTCATTTCCCCAGTTTGATAAAGGGAAGTAATTGACCCAAAAACAAGCATGGACAGTCTGTTAATACACAATTATTAAGAAATCTTGATCATATTTACTGTGTCCCTCAAACTGCAGGCTTAGAAACTCATGAAATGCAAATGATGAATAAAATATCACTACTAAAATTATTTATTGGGAATAACAAAATACAGTATAAATGGTGCTCCTGCAAGAATTTTGATTCTGACCTGGACTATACTGCCATTAATCTAAAGAGCCTGAGCAAAGAAATGCTTCTGGAATACAAAACTGATGCATGCCATTGCTGCTGCAACAACCCTTTATCACTGGTACTGCAGACACAAATCACCTCACCACGCTTGGCAAAGGTTATCCCTTGTAGAGAGAGCAGTCATAGATCCTTTGCAATTACTCGTATGCACATAAGGCCTCATGTAGAGAAGTATTTGAAAAGAAACTTTAAATGATCTTTGATCTTGTCATGGTTTAATCCCAGCCAGCAACTCAGCCCCACCCAGCTGCTCACTTACTAATGCCCAGTGAAGAAGAGAATCAAAAAGATAAAAGTGAGGATACTCATGGGTGGAACTAAAGACAGTTCGATAGATAAAGCAAAAGCTGCAAGTGCAAGGAAAGGAAATAAGTTCATTTTCTCCCTTCCCATTGGCAGGCAGATTTTCAGTCATCCTCAGGAAAGCAGAGCTCCATAATGCATAGTGGTGTCTTGGGAAGGAAAATGCCATCACATCAAACATTCCAACTTTTCCTCTTCTCCCCTGCCACCCAGCTCTATATTCTGTCCGTGATGCGGTATGGTCTGGGATATTTCTTTAGTCAGCTTGGATCAGCTGTCCTGGCTGACCGCCCTCCCAGCTTCTTGTGCACACATAGTCTCTTCACTGGTGAACTGAGATGAGCTGCAGAAAAGGCTGTGACTACGTAAGCAGTGCTCAACAATAGCTAAAACATCCCAACACTATCTACACTGTTCTCAGGGAAATTCAGAACACAGCCTCATGCTTGGCTATTATGAAGAAAATTAATTCTATCCCAGCCAAAAACAGCGCAGACCTGTATGATGTATCTACTTGGATCAGACCAAAGATGCATAGCTGTCACACACAGACGAGCAGGAAACACTAAAGCTCCATGATGCACTCAAAACTGCCATCAGTCCAGCAAGGCTGGTAATTGAACCCCCATGAATGGAGGCAAATTGCTTACTGACAAAGTATCCATTATGCACTGATGATGGGAACATTTCTGCAGCCACCTTTACCATAAATCTATCAGCATAGAGAATGCTTTAGCTCATGTGAAATAAGAGCTAATGTAGGGCAACCTTCTTTCTACTCATAAAGAGGTTTGAAAAAGCTTGGTGATGCTGTAAAATGGTTGATCATGCCAGCAGGAAAGCCAGATAACATCTACAACTATGGATATGCTGTAATAGCTGACCATGTAATCTCGTTTCTCTGCAATAACTTGCAATAGGAAAATAAAGCAGCAGGAAAAACAAGTCCATGTTTTTTGTATCTATTACAATTAACTGCTTAAGTATTTGAGATGATATATCTTCTGGTTAAAGAATAAGTAAAAGAATATGGTAAATCTTTCTCTGAGTTTAGACAAATCAGTTGGGTGGATATCCTCAAAGTTATTTAATTAAACAAATCCCATTAGATTAGACTCTAAATTACCATATTTATTTGTGAGTTTGACTTTCCTGAGCTTCACAACCTACCCAGATACTTTGTAAAAAAAGTAATTCTTCCTTTTTCCCCCTGGTCTTTTTAGTTAGTGTGGGAACAACTTGGAAATATCAAAAGAGATGTTAGGAGAGAGATTACAAGTAAACAGATTACAAGCCACAAACTAGAAAAGACTTTAATTCTCAACCTGCACATCCCAGAAGTCAAAATTTTTAAGAGATGAAGCAGGTCCCACCTCTGCAGCTACTATAACAACTTGGCAAGAATCCATGCCAGGTAACTGTCATGGGGAAAAAATAATATGAGTGTTTCTACCTGCTGGAGTCTTAACATCATCCAAACCACTTATTCCTTTACCTCCCTTTGTGTGAGATTCAATAAACTGTATAAACTGTCCTAGTTTAACATCTGTCAGCAACCAAGCATCACACAGCTGCTCACTCACTCCCTCTGCCAGGAGGATGGGGGCAAGAGAACTGGAAGAATAAAAGTGGAAAAACTTGTGGGTTCAGATAAGAACAGTTTAATAATTGAAATATCATTTAAATATTAAAAATATTAATAACAATAATAATCATATTGCTATGGAAAATAAAATAACTGAGTGAGAGAAGTAAACCCTAATAAATACAGATGAAAATAATTAGGCACCACCAGTGAATCGATGCCCAGCCAGTCCCTAGGCAGCAGCTCCCAACCTTCCCCCTAATTTATTGCTGTGCATGACTCCATATGTTATGGAATGTTTCTTTGGTCCTTTGGGGTCAGCTGTCCTGGCTGTGTCCTCTCCCAGATTCTTGAGCATCCCCACATGTGTGCTGGTGGGTTGGTGTGAGAAACAGAAAAGGCCTTTACTCTGTGTGAGCACAGATCAATGATCAATAAAATAGCCCTGTGTTATCAATGCTGTTTCCAGCACAAATCCAAAACCCCATACTAGCAACTGTGAAGAGAATTAACTCTGTCCCAGCCAAAAACAGGACAGAAGCCTAGGCTGGCTCTCTGACTGTTTGGACTGAATCCTCACAAGGCTGAAAATCTGAATCTCAGTCCCATTACTTCAGAGGTTGTTTATATGAAGTTGCTGATTAAAGAGGGAACAGAAACCAAAATCACCTAAGCTATTCCCAAATATTCTGTACATAAGTGATAAGAGCATTCTGATTGGATGTGAGAAACATATGCAGAAAATACATATGTAGAAGTTAATCTTGCTATTTCTGGAAGATGTATGTCATCATACAGACAAGAACTATCCTCAGTAGACTACTGCACAACAAATAGATGGAAGCATTTCCCCTGCAATAAATTCTATTTGCTTTTGTTAAATTCTATTAAAAAAGCCTCCAAGTCCTAATATTTATTGTCAAGTATTTTGCTTATTATAAACTTACTAATAATTCAACTTGGCAAGAATAATATCAGTTTGGTTAAGGCTATGATTTTTGGATTTGACTGCCAAAGCCACTTCCTCTCCCTATTCGATTGGCCTGTGCAGAGATGTATTTTGTATACTAGTTAAGAGATCAATTCTGATGATAGTTGTGCCTACAGAGGAACATCATCTATGAATCTGGACTACTCTATTGAGTTTTAACTGGCATAAAACCAAAGTGAGATGAAAATGATGTCCTCCACCTTTGAGTGCAATTGTCCTTGTAAGCACATTGATGGGAAGTTTGCCACAAAGATATGTTAAAACACAAATGATGTGTGATATATTCTATCAATACCCAGTAAACACATTTATAAAATGTCTAACATTGGAGAGGAGTCTAATTATGTCTGGCATTTCTAAGCCTTACAATAATAAAATTATTATAGCTTCACAGATATGCTTTAATAATTGGCTTTCTAGTATATAAAAAAGTGATGACTTTAGGGAGTTTGGTAAAATAACAAAATCATATGCTACAAGCTTCCAAAAATGGTGTAGTTCTACAATGCTGAGGCTTATAGAAAAACTAATGAAGAAGTGCAATGCAAAAACATTCTGAGTGCAAAATAATTAACTGGTTCTGCATGCAACTATTTACACATATTGTCTCAGTTTTGTCATCATTAGTAATATTTACAGGACATCATTTATGACTGAGCCATCATCCCCTACAAGGGAAATTATCACTTCTAATTCACAAACATGCATAAGAATATGAGGGAAATAATTGTTAAAAAGAAAAAAAAAAAGGACTGGAACTTTCATTATAAAGTGTAAGTACATCAGTAAATGCACAAGTCTCCATGGCTCATTGAACTATTCAAAGTTAACTCAGGTAAAAAGAAATTTCACTTTCACTCTAGGTTAATAATGTATATTTTGCTGAGATTCAAATTCAGGCCAGTACTACTCCGTAAATGCTTAATGCAACTCTACATTTTAGTCATCAGCTAAAAGAAAGAAACAAACAGTCTGCAAAAAGAACGAAGTTTCCTTTACAGATATGGTCAGATGATGAAGCAGTGTCATCAATTTCATTTTTATTCTGTCTTGTGGATGTCTGACTCAGAAAAGTCCTGTGGTCAATCTATACCTACTTTGTCAATGATCTAGAATCTTTATTTTTGATAAATTACAAACATTTTTATTTCTGCTAGAAATCTGTCAATGTCAATGCTAAAGCATGGACAATCAGGAAACAATCCTTCATTCTACTGTCATTCCACACTTTTTGAATAAATATATGAGATGGGGGAAAGGAGGGAAAGGGAAATAAATCAAAACCATTCAACACATTAGCAATACATATAAAGCAATAATTGACAAATGTGAGACTGCAGTTCAAATATATTTATAATTTTGTATGTAACATGAGATATTGAAATGGATGAGAGCATATTTTAGTGCACTCTTTAACATTATTTTCTTAATCCTTGGGATATTTCTGTTTTTCTGAACCTTTCAAAAATTCTATCAGATTGCAAACACACTTTAGTTAAGATCTCATTATTAAAAGATTCTCTGCTATTGGTCAGAACCTGATTATAAGAAATTTGGAACTATTTATTATAGTTTCTGGTGTCAGAAGGACTAAAAATATATACTAAATTACAAAACGAACCCAAAGAGAAATTTTGAAATGAGATCTTGCACGCATTTTTTTGTGTATTGTGTATATTGTGGTGCAATTCTTGCTTAATATCAACTTGGTGTATAACCTTAGATATTTAAAGTTGGAAATATGGATCTCCTCTTGCCCATTACTGCAATTTCTATAAAGTAGATTTAAATATCCTTGTCTCCATCAACATAATATTAAAAGGTGTTTCATTCCCAATATTCCTTTCTCTAGTAGATTATGGAAATCCATAGTCCAACTTTTAGACTTTCAGTCTTCTGAAAGGTTAATATAATTGTTCTAACAGCACTGAATTACAGAACTTCAGAGAACGATACCATCCTCAGGAAAACATGACAGACAGCAGTTGTGCCCAACAGGTTTCTAGCCATTAATCTTGTGAATTTTAACAGGTAGTCCCAGAGACAACAGGAGTGAGAGATAACCCATCAATTTGCTCCTGTTAGAATCTCACAGAAGTCACCCACTTTGTTCTGGGCTTTCTCCAATGCTCAATAAAAAATAAATCTTATGCTTGGTAATTTATCTCTTTTCACAACTCATTTTGGCTCGTTTTCACCCTAGCTACATTTACTGTTAAGATTATGTCTCTTTTCTAATAATTGATTTATTTAAAAAAACCCCAAAAAAACAAAAAAACAAAACCTTCATGGATTTTAAAATATTAGAAATTGTAATTCTAGGGCTTCTATTTTGATTTTTTAAAAGTTTTCTTTGTTTGGCCCAACATTACTGCATAGGAATATAAGGTCATTAGAGCAACTAAGGCAGGCTCTAGTTAGATGGACAACAGCTACTTTAACTAGAGAGTAAAGCCATCTATAAATGACTTCAGCTAAAGTAATCCACATTTGTATTTTGTTTTTCAAAACTGGATTTGCTTCATGAAGACTCACCAAGTATCAAAGCTGTGTGTGAATAGCTATGTCTATCATCAAGAAACCTTTCACTCAAGTAAAGCCCTCTACTTGCCAGTCAATGTGGAAGTGCTCCCAAACTAAGTCAGTGATTAAACTCAGAGATGCTAACTAAAAGCAGCCAGGAGACATTTTGTGTACAATTTCTAAAAGAAGATTAGATAATATTTGTGCCTCACTTTCATCTGTATAAATCCTCGTGTCTCTTGTGTACAATTGCTCATTTCCCAAATTCAAGAGTAATGAATTGAGTAATTTTGTAACAGGTGCCTGCTGTGCATTTCAGCAGTTATGGCCAAGCACAGACAATAGATGAGGTGGTGCACAAGGAAATTAAGTGACACTCACAACTGCAACTCTGTCTGTCTCGTCTAGAGAAATAAATGCAAATGTTATTAATGAAAATAATTTTCCTTTTAGATTCTTTCCTGCCCTTCTAAATTTCAAATTAAAAAGACAAGAAAACAATGTATTAGAAAAGAAACATGTCTTGTCATCTGTGTAACACCCACACTAAACAACATAAATTATTGGTACTTTTTTTTCCCCATTTGTTATACATGTGTATCTTTATTAACTGGTGTGAATATATTTTCATAGTGTCATTCACAAATGCATCTGTTATAAGTTATTAAATTAAAGGCAAATATTATTTTCTGTCTGTTTCATTGTTCATATATACATACATGCCCAATTCCACAGATTCACAGAAAATACAGGAAATAGACAAATTTAAATATGAAATGCAAAATCTCATCAATTATTGTAAGGTTAAAATTTTAAAAGCACTTTAAAAAAAAAAATAAAATGTCCATGAAGAGTCATAAACAATTTTCAGTTAGCACTGACTTAACTTAGAATAGAAACCATTTCATCTATGTTTCACCCTTAACATCCTGCTTTGAATTACTTCAGTAATTAAATCAGTATTAATTTTAAAAAGCACATATTTTCATAAATTATTACAGTTAACGTCCTCATTCTTTAGAAAAGGCAGTGGTTACTTTTTCTTTTTTTTTGCAACTTAAGCAAGGTTTTTCCTTTATTTTGGTCTGAGCTCCTTCCATGCTACACTAAAAATGCAACTGGATAGTGGTTAGGTGGTTTATGATCTATGTAACTTACCTCAAGACATGTAATGAGCATCTTGTTTATTGCAGATATTGCATATTTTATTTTTTTATAATAAACATAAATTTGTCTAGTTATTTCAGTCTGCAAAACTGTGGTTTAGATAGGAAATCGATAATGTCTTTTTAAGGTTAAGCTCAGTGAAATGAAGTGCTGAAATAGTCCTGATGAAATTGCACCTCAGCTGAACCCAGAAAGATCAGCATTATGGCAAGAGGATAATGTCATACCTGCAGTATTACAGATTGCAGCCAATCAATCAGACATATTGTAATCGCTAAGGGCACTGTCCTGTAGTACTAAAAAAATGTCTTCAGGTCTCAAGGTAGAAAGATTGACACATTTAGTCTGGAGCAACCTAAATCAAATATTTCCCTAAGACTAGTGAATTAACCTTACTAGAGGACACAGCCCAGAGACACATGTTTTGTCCTGGTATAAACGGAGTACTGGGCCAAAGACTAAGCTGCAAGGAAGGCTTAGGAAGGCTTTTTCACCAAGGAATTTGGTGGAAAAAAAAAGGTATTTCCCTCCATGCAACCTCTGATCTGTGGTCGAGTGTGACCCACTGTGTGGCTCCTCTAACTGCAGAATCACAGAAACACAGAAAGGTTGAGATTGAATGAGACTTCTGGAGTTCATCTAGTCCAAATCCCCAGCTCAGTCTGGGTCAACTACAAGAAGCAGCTGTAGCTACATAGGCAAAACAAGATTTTCTACGGATGGAGACTACACAACTCCACTGGGTGACCTGTTTCAGTGGCCTGGCCATTCTTCAAGTTTTTGATCTACCTCACTGCCCACTTAACTTCACCAGTTTCTCTGAGATTGTTTTGCAGCCAATGTGAAAAGCTGTTTTAAAGACTACATTCACCACACTTCCCTCACCCACCAAGCCAATTGCCTCATTAGAGAAAGCTAGCAGGTTGGTTAAGCGTGATTTCTCCTTTGTAAATCCATACTGGCTTCTCTCTGCTGCCTTCTTGTCCTTCATGTATTTGGAAATGGTTTCCAGGCATTAAAGGGCTTATTATTTTCCTGAGGACCTAGGTGAAGTTGATGCCTTAGGCCCCATGGATTTGTGTATGTCCTGATTGTTGAAGTGCTCCCAACCTGGTCCTCCATCACTGAGTGCAAATTTTCTTTGGTCTCTACCTTAACAGCAGGTACGTCCTGTTTTCCTGGAATTTCAAAGCCTCAACCACAAGCACTATGAACAAGTCTCTTCATGAAGATAGCTTTTGTTGTTTACACTAAGACAGTAAGTGAGCCAAAATAAACCCTATTATTTTTCAAACCCTCTTCACTTACCTCTAGGAAAGGAGCCTTTGAAAGTCCCAAGGACTTTTAGAGAAGATTATTGTTAATTTTTCAATTAAATTCCCAATTTCTTCCTTATAAATGAATGAGTCTCATGTTATTACTATTATTATTAGTTACTACATTTGTTAACATGGAAGCCCAAAATATAGGTCTATATTCTGTGTTCCTAAATAAAGTATTCTGACTTTTCAGAAGCAGTGTGGAATTCAAATGCCTCTTGAAACCCTTAAAACGCTTTCAAGAAACAGGTTATATTCTGTATTCTAAAGAATTGCAAGCAAATAGCAATACACATGTTGATACTCAACTCATATTAAGTACACTAAATAAAAGTAATTTGAAAGACAACATTTTAATGTAATGGACAAAAAGAGAAGCTCACATATGACATCTAAAATATTTATACTGATTTTTTTTTGCATGAAGATCTAAATTTTAATGGTAAGGGGTCACACTTTAACATAAACATAATGAACAAAATTTTTGACATCCTAATGAAAAAAATCCTGTTCAGTGACAACTTTTACCTGGAAAATTTTCATCTATAACTTGAGACAACTCAGTTTGCACAGAGAGCTTTAATAATACATCTGTAAATTAATTTCTTTCTATCTCTAACACTTTACAAATTTACTCTGTTTCCTATATTTCTTTAACAGAAATAGTAAAAACAATTCTCATCATAATATGACAGATCATTCAGATATATAAAGAGAATAATTAATTCACCATAAGATCAAGTCTTTGCTTTGCAGAGTTTTATAAGATATTAAAAGCAATTGATGATATAAAAGACAGTAAAATCTTATTGGTTATGCAAATTCCAACTGAAATGCTTTTATAACTTTACCTCACTTTCGGTAAAACTCTCTCTGATGTTAGAGCTTTTGCAATTCCTGGGAGAGTTTTATTCCCAGAAAGAGTCTTATCTTACATTTCAAAAAGAACAAAACCAATTCTTTGGTTTTATCCCTTTTTGATACACATACATATTTTTATATGGTTTGTGGCAATAAATAGCATTTAAATCCAAACACTGAAACTTGAAATTGGAATAAAGTTGTACTTTATAGATTATATAAAAAGTCACTATTGGCTTTACTACTCCTTTGCTTTTTCAGACAAAGCATAATGCAGCAAACTCCTGTGACTAAGAATTTCCATTGATTCGCCACTTGCAACTCTTCTGTTTCTCAAGATCTGCTAAACCACCAGATGTGTTTCCACCTATTTACCTGCCAGTTCAGACCAAGAGACAGAATTTCAGATGAGGACCAAAGGAAGAGAGAAACCAGACAGGAGTCCATCAGACACACCTCTCACCTGATGTGTGTGAAATAGAATCTCTTTTTAGCAGTCCAAAACCTGGACTGGCACTAAGATCACAAACTTGAGACCCCTAACTATGTTTTGATATTGCTGAAGAAGGGGGCTATCCTTCTACTTTTGCTTGAGTAAATATCATGAGGTTTCAACAGAATTTATTTGCATAATAATGGAAGTTGCAGAAACAAATCTAATGTCCCCAAAGGAAACAAGAAGGAATAACAAGGTTCCAAGATTCAGATTTGTCATTAGCACAGAATGAGCTACTCATTCTCTAGGGTACATAACCCCCAAAACCATAAAGTACAATACCTTCTGAAGGCTCTTCCTAGCTCAGTAAAAAAGGCTGTAATTCTCTGTTACCTGTGTTAGCCATCATTATGGTATTCAAGCATCACTAATTATAATTAAATATTTAACTAGTTAGCATCTGCAGCAATAGTTGGCAGCCTGGCTGGGCAGCAGCACACAATCAGAGCAGAAAGAATTGTTGTGATTATTTCTTAATAAGCTAGCTGAAATGGCTCTTAGCTAATCAATGAAAAAGACTGATTTACTCAGCCCTTGTTCAGAAACAAGCTGAATAATAGTTATGCAAATGAGAGCTTTCAGACAGGTCACATAGACTTTAATATTTTACTATTACTGAGAAATAATCACACTACAGTTACATAAGAAAACCTGCAGACGAGGTGCAGAGAATTTCTAATTGCCCCTAAATCCACAGATGAGTGTCAGCAACTGTGCAACATCCTACTTGTCATACTGGCTCAAGGTCCAAAATTAAGAACAAGATACTGCAACAGCATTCCAGCATGTCAACACATCAATCAAGTCACCCCTTTATTGCTCACTAATTAGTCACCTTCCCCATCTTGCTCTCTCTGCTGTTGTTTTTTCTCTTCACCAATTTTAGAAACAGTATTTAGAAGACAGCAAAGGGAAGAGAGAGGAGATGAGACTTTGTCATTAAAATGCAACAGCATGTTAAAACAAGACATTGAGTTTGTAGTTAGACACATGAATTAAAGAGGTCTGCTTCAGAGGTCATGTGTGATGAGTACTCTGAAAACTAGGGCAAGCTTTGGATACATATTAGCATAGGGCACCATATATCCTTTCATGATCAATTTGTATAGGAAGTTGGATTACATGCCATGTTAAAATTCAGAATTTGTTTCCTTGTGTGAGTAATGGAAAAAAAATTACAGCATCCTCAATTATTTAGTTCACATGTTTCCTGTTTGATGTGATCTCTGAAACAGAGAGACCAAACTGTTACCAATCCTATTTTGAAGAGCACTCATTTTTTCAAAAAATTGCAGCAAATTTAAGATTTTAAATGTCTTTCCACTTATGAAAGGCAACAAAGTTTCATCTCCCACACATCACTTTTGTTTTACAAAGATTAAGCATTTAACCACTTTTAAAAAAATAAATAAAAGAAGTAAATTTTTCTCAGAGTAAAACCAAAACCAACTATTGCAATGTCTCCTATTGATTTTTTTTTCTTCTCCTAGGAAATCAAGGTAAAACTCTAAGGTCTCTAAGTTTCTTCAACTTATTTCAAAAATAATATTATTTTCAGTCATTCTTATGATACCAAAACAAAGCTTTCATGACAACTCCATTTGCTTTGGTCTGCAGGCCAAAAGATCAGGACAGCAAATAGCCCTTTATTTTGTATTCTATGCATGTATTCTAGGTGTATACATGCATAAATAGTCAGGCACACAGAGACAGGCTTCTATACCTAAGAAAAAGGAAAGTGTATTCATTACACGCATACCTGAGAGTGGTAAACTCTCAGAAAAACACCAAATATATCTTCTGCTGAATAACATGAATTAATCTTTCAATACAATGCAAAAAATCTTTTCCACACCTAGTTTTCTTAAAGAAAAAGCATTCCTGAAGGACATTGCCACTAATATGTCTTCCTCAAGTGTTTTTAAGGGGCAGTTTCCCTTCCCATATTGTATGGGCTCCAAGAAAGTTGTTGTTTGCCAGTAAAAAAAGAAAAAACGTAGGCACTTGGCATATCTTCCATTTTCTACAAAGGGCTGTGGTCCAGTGCTTAGAAGTGAAAAAAAGAAAATTAAATATATTTTTCTGCTGAAAAAAAAAAATCCAAATATAATGCATTATCCCAAAGAGTATAATCTCCCTTCACAAAATTCAAATGCATTTTCTAATTTTGATTGTGTACCAGTGACATTTATTTTTCAGATTGAAAGCACTTAGTGCAGTACTTTTACATTCCATAATTTATTTATAAATTTTCTCAAGTCAAAACTGGAACTATAGATTTAAATTTGAAAAAAGAAATAAAATTAATCCTATTTGTGTCCCAAAAGCTTCTTGAGGTTACAGAGGGCAATGCAGGAGAAAAAACATAATGAAAACGTAAGACTAAATGGATAAATTGCAAACACAAGAGATGTAGAATACATTTTGCTTTCTTTCAAAGTAAGGAGTTAATAAGATAAATAGTCCTTGTTTACCAAATCTCACTGCATCACTCAAAAAGTACAGCACAACTAAGAAGGCAGAAAACTTTCAAGCTGTGAAAAATAGAATCGGACACTTACTGAGACTTTAAGAAAATGAGAAAATGCAAAAGAAAACATGACAGAAGCTGAAAAGACAAGTAACCATTTTAAATGTCTAATCTTTTCATACACCCTTCAGTGACATTTTCTCATCTGATACTGCTTTAGTTTTCCTTTTTAGATTATAGGAAACAGACAAAAAAAGAGGCACACACAGACTCAAAAAATACTGGTATTAGATTTAGATTAGAATTATGTGAAGTAGGAAACCTTGCAAGATGGGAAGCTCTTTCTTTTTCAAACTTTTAGATCTGAATTGTCTTTCCATTGTTTAATAAAAGGTGAATATGACTGATAACTTATGAGAAAAAAATGTATCAAAAATGCTATAGTTGTATAAACTAAGCCAAATTAGGTGAAACTAAAGAAAAATTATTTTAGAAATGAGGAAATATTTTTGAAAACTCCTTTTCATTTCATACTTTTTCAAAGTATTTTCAGACATAAAATATCACTTAGAATCGGAAAAAATTGAAATTAAAATATTCAATAATGAACAAAGGCTATTGACCTCAAAATTAAAAAAAAGATTAAAAATATAATTTCATTTAATTTCATATGGTATTTTGAAATGTCATCTATTTGTAAATTGCACTTTATTCATAATTAAAGGAAAAAAATTGAAACACAGATTCCTTCCCTTTTGGAATGATCAGTTTTTTAGATCAATCCTGATTTAAAATCAAGAACAATTGTAAAACAAAGTTTGTTAAAAAAAGATTTCCTAAATAGAAAAGGAAAAAAAAAAGCCTGTTTTCCATTCAATAAAGCATTCTAAGGTAAGGCTTCTCATAAATAGAGTATGTTGTAGAGTTATATAGCAATTGTTTTCCATTGCCCTTTAATAAAAGAAGCTCTGCAAATCTTTTTGAACAAAAAACATCAACTAAAAAAAAAAAAAAAAAAAAAAAGGAAATAAACCTAAGTACAGAAATAGCCCTGCATCCTGAAACCACTGCTGTCATAAATTAAATGGAATACATTCCAATTGGAGATATCAGTTTTTTGGAGGTAAAAACAGAAGAGAAAAACAGAAGATTAAAAGGTGCCATCCTGTAAAGCAGACACAGGAAACTATAAAAGTAATTTTCAACATAAAACACAAGCCAGAAGTCTGCCCAGATGGTTTAACATTTCATATTAGCAGAGAGGTAAAATCTATGTCCCCATGATGGGCAATGACCTTATAAGTTGGAGACTACAGAAATCCAGCAGTTATAAGCAGGGAAAATTGAGCCACAGGAAGAGTTATGCAAAGGAGGCCACAATGCTCCTTGAAGCCAGCAGGAAGAGCAAGGACTCAGAGGTAAGGATTTTAAAGTCACTTTACTTATGTGCACATGATCAAATTTTATAACCCAGCAGTTCTAAATAATTCTCTCCATAAAATGACAGTTTAATTCTATAAAATCAGCATAATTTTCATCTATCAAATGCTAAGCCGTGACAAGAAAGACTTATTTGCATGAATTTCCATCCTTCTGTCAACACAAAGTTTCCTAGCAGGCCCGTGCTCCTGCACCTGCTCGAGCTCTCAAGGCTTGCAGACCCACATCCATGGGATCTGTAGGATTGCCTTCCCTTTCTTCAGCCACTTTTGTCACTTGTGTTCTCCTCCTACCTTTCCCCATTACAGACAGGAACAGAAAGACCTTGCTTTGAGTCAAAGGCCACAAAATCAATTAAGAGTTCTCTCTTACCAAACCACTGCTCCCCATACTCTGGTGCTTTTGACTCAGGAAAGAGAAGTAAAAAAGATAATTAGGTTAAACCAATTACATTTCATTCTTAAAAAAAAAAAACAACAACAAAAAACATTCTGTCTTAAGACTGATATTCTTTTATATCTTCATCAATGGCATAGACAGTGAGATCAAACACACCCTCAGCAAGCTGGCAGATGAAACCAAGCTGAGTGATGCAGTTGACACAGCTGAAGGATAGGATGCCATCCAGAGGGACTTGACCAAATCAGAGAACTCTGATGATAAGAAACTCACAAGGTTCAACAAGGCCAAGTGCAAGGTGCCACAGCTGGGTCAGGGCAGTCCCAGAAACGACTGAAAAATAACTAATTGAAAGCAGGCCTTCAGAGAAGGACTTAGAGGTTCTTGTGGACAAAAAGGTGGACATGAGCCAACCGTGTGTGCTTGCAGTCCAGAAAGCCAATTTTATCCTGCAGTGTGGCCAGCAAGGCAAAGGAGGCCATTCTGCCCCTCTGCTCTGCTGAGACCACCCCTGCTGCACCCAGATCTGGGGTTCCCAGCACAAAGAGGGCAGAGATAGACCTGTTGGGGAGAGTCCACAGGAAGCCATGAAGATGATCAGAAGGCTGGAGCCTTCTGATCTCTCCTATGAATACAGCCTGAGAGAGCTGGAGTTGTTCAGACTGGAGAAGAGAAGGCTCCAGAGATGCCTTATTAGTAGCCCTCCATGATTTAAAGGGACCTTATAGGAAAGATCTGGAGCAACTTTTTACATTGGCAGACAGGACAAGGGGGGAAGATTTAAAGAAGAAGAGGTGAAAATAAGATTGGATGTTAGGAAGAATTTCTTTATTCAAATGGTGGTGAGGCGTTAGCAGAGGTTTCCCAGAGACATTGTGGATGCCCCATTCCTGGAAATGGGTTGGACAGGTCAGTCTAGAGGCACATGGCAAGCAGTGTGAATTGGATGATTTGTAGTCTCCCTTCCAACCCAAAACATTCTGTGACTCTATGATGCTATGAGACTGTGGATAGTTTTGAAATAAGAAGGGGAAGAAAGAGATTTTGTATTTATTTATAAAATAAAAGAGATTTTAGTTTTAAATTATCAAATCAAATGTCTGAAAATATTTTAAAGTTCATTATACCTATTCATATATATGTGTGTGTGTATATATATATATATGTGTGTGTATGTATTTCTTTAGGGCAAGATGATATGGTCAAATTTTTATGGAGTTAACAGATTGCTTTCCATTTCCATCAAGAGACAAATCACAATATCACAGATTCCATGACATCCCTGTATTTTCCCATTTATTCAATTAAGCATTATCTCATCTCCTTTCAGATATGATGTCTGTTAAGACAAGGATTTGGTTGCCCATTTCAATCTGAAAGATTTTACATTGGGATGGATAAAGGAGACTCTTGCAGAGCAGAGTACATCCTAAGATATTTTCCACTCCTGACATACTTACATGATCAAATAATTTTAGTGGAAGGTTGGGGTGTTTGTTTGGTTGGTTTTGGTTTGGTTTTGTTTTGTTTTGGTTTGGTTTGGTTTTTTTGGTTTTTAATCACAGAAGTAGTAACATCCCGCTAAGAATGTTTAGCATTTCAGGGCTGGATAAATTACAGGTTCCTTACCAAGGTCTGCTCTTGGCCTCATTTAGTTTTCACAAACTGAAGCTTGGCAGGATACTTGCACATCATCTTTATTCAATAGAAAAAGGCTTCTTGAGCACGGTCTGGGATGCAAAGCATGATCACTTAGCCTGACGTGCTTACACTTGCTCATTCTAATTGCAACAATAGAGCAGATTTGTCCTCTTGAATAGAAACAGCTTAAACAAGTTCTTCACCCTATTTCAGCTTCACTCATCCTATAGAGTCTAAGGTTAAAACTGTGATTTCACATTATTATATTGACACCAAGGGGTTTTTTGCTGCCTACAAAAACATGCATGAAAATTATAGTAACTTCACACCTTCAAGTACTCATACCTAAACCTTTTGATAAATTAATGCAAAATAATTATTGCTCTATAATACTGTGGGTACACTGAATTATAGTCAGAAAATAATTAAAAAGTAATTTCTTCACAGTATGTCATCCGTGGTTTATTTAATTCTGAGGGCATCCTTCGGCATCTGTAAGCCTACTGGGATTCTGAAATCTTCTGTAGGATCACTGCACTACAAAAAAGGCTCACTTGGATACAAACAGCCTGCCACCAGGCTGACAGCAGACTTGGTAAGTCACAATTCTCTCTACATCTACTTCCAACTTTTTCAGAAGGGAAAAATCAACTCTTTAATGGGTTGTGTGAGAACAACGACTATTTTGATACTCTGTATGAGATAATCAGCTCTTTTCCTTAGGAGGAGGGGTACTTGTGATTACCACATGTCACCCCAGAGAGCTGGTCTGAAAGGGCTGACCTTGTGTGGCTTTGCCATTCCAGGAGCAGAGGCCTGACAGGACACTCACCCATCACCATTAATAATCTGAGAAAGCCAGGCTCCTGGATGGAGAACAAGATTAAAGATGGTTACAGAGTTCCACATGAGTTATTAGCTGTTAGCCTGATGTAAACATGACTAACGGATAATGGGATTAGCTTGGTTGAGCAGAAATCACCCCGAGGATCTAAACACTTTCTCTTCCACCCTAAAATACTTCAGAGAGGAAGAAAAAGGGTGAGGAAAGTCTTGTGTGTTACTTTAACAGCCTGGGTGGGTTATGACATTGCTTGGAACAGAATCCTTTCAAGGAGTCAGACGTGCTTTTTGCACAGACGATTTGGAACTTGAAAGAAAATAAAATTAATGTGGGGAATGAGACAAACAGATAGAAAATATTTATTTTGCTTTTCTTTCTGGTGTAGTGTTGCTTTTTTCTGGTAACACCATTTAACTTTATAAACAGCAATAGACTTGACACTTCATTGTTAGGCAAGCACAAAACAAAAAATTTGGGATGCAGCAAACCTTCCTGCAGGGGTTAACAAACCATTTTCTCCTAATCAGTGATCAGATCTAAAAATTTAAAAAAAAAAAAGATTCTGTACTTCAGATACACAGACACCTAGACAAGCACTAAAGACAAGCAAGGCATTGTTGCAAATTTTTTATCAATGTAACTGACACAAAAATCTGCTTATTAAAGCAGGTCTAGGCTTATTAAAGAGCCCAGAAACACA
>JAHXMQ010000807.1:67718151-67763624 GCA_020466415.1 Ammodramus savannarum pratensis
TGCATCTGCATAAGGTATGAAATCAACAACATGCCAATGTATAAGTAATTTCTCTGAGTCTTCTGGCTCCTTTTTATTTTGTTAAAGCTGATCAGGTAAAAAAAAAAAGAAGAGAGGCTAAATATTTGTGAAAATAATGTTTGAAAATGTTAAAAAAAATAGTTTTCCACTTTTCCTCTTTTCTTTTCACTTTTCTGGAATGTGTTTTAGAGCAATGATATGGATGGCAAAACAAACCTTTGTGCTCACAGGACCTGCAGGCATTATAAAATGGCATTTCAGAAGAAGAAAATATAGCTTGCAGGGAAGCTTAAAAAAAAAAAGAATCAGTATACATCAGTTCCACCTGAAATGAACTCAAATCTCTAATGTCCTGAAAAACCGATACTTGACTTTCCTCATTCTTATACTACAAAGATTCAAAAAGCATTATACACACTCAACGGGGCAAATTTCAATAATTTAACCAAGAAATTGGGGAAAATTTACTTTTAGGATATACTGTAGTTGCAATTCTGGGAGCACTTCTTACCAAGCCTAAATTGCCTCTGACTCCTTTGCTGCATATGGTCACTGTAGATAACATATTTTAGGACAGTCAGTGTTTCTTCTATCCAGAGCAGCTGCAAAGCACAGTGGGATGTGAGCACACATCGCCCTGGGTAAACAGCATGACATTCAATGGTCATTATGGACCATTTTTCCTGGTGCTGCTTCTGGTTCTGTTAATTTGTCTGTTCAAAAGCATGTGCTCACTCACTCCTCAAAATTATTTTTCAGTGCAGAAGCTGAAACACTGGAAACCATCTTTTCTGAGCTTTAGAGTCAACCAGGGAAAAGACAAGAAAAAAATGAAGAAGGGAAGGGAAGAAGGAAGTCAGAAAAGGTAAAAATGTTCTTCTTCTAAAAACCCTTGTCAATAACAAGGCAACTTCATTCTTTGACTTTAATACTATGGCCTTCTGCATCCACTACAAGTATAATAAAGGAGAATTTTTCTGCTGTTTACAGTTGAGGAAACAAAACTTGATAACATTCCATTCAGTTTCGCATTGGAAGGAGATGTATGTAACACTTTTCAATGTTTCAGAAGTTGAGCTTGCTAACATTTCTTTTCTGTGTGGTAGAATGACCTTTCATGTGTCTCCTAAAAATGCTGTTCTTTAAAAACAGGTCAACAACATTTGTCATACATATTTTTTTTTGACAGAGCTTCCATTGTAAAGGAAATATTTTCCTTTATAATCCTAATTTCCTTTATAGGTCCCTGGCATCTAACACACTTAGCATACAATTTCAGAAAATACTTGCACAAGTGAAATTCTACTTTAAGAATTACAGCTACAATGTTAATACATATTTTCCTACCACTTTCCAAAACTTTAACCCTGAATGTTAAAAAAAAACCCCAAAAAATAAAAAACAAACCCAAAAATTGACACAGCTCTTGTAACCTTTGTTGCAAGAAAACCAAGAGATATATGCATTACAATGCAATTAAATTGTTTTTTAATTTTTTTCCATCTTGTTTGGGGAAAAAAAATAACCTCACAAAAAAACTCGTCCTCTTGTGGAACTAAGAAAGACTAAAGAGTTTATAAGGTAGCAGTATGTTTATTTATAGCACAATGTGATGGTGGTGAACAAAAAGCACATAAAACCTTTTAAAAATTAAAGTGTATTTACTAGATAAAACATTGATTTCATAATCATCTACAGACAAAAAAAACTAAATAGTGATCCAAGTAATAATGAGTAGTGTATATACTAGGACTGTTCATTTATACATCCACATTTATCATATAAATAAACTCTTCAGAGTGTAACACATGAATTTCTAGGCACTAGTGAATATAACATCTTGATAGATCCTCACAGAATATGAATATCAGCAACTGTATTTCACAAAGAGGGAATTTAATATAGAGCAAAAGGATCTGAAAAAATCCACTGAAGCAAACAGAGCTAGGGTTTGAACAGAATCCAACCATGTTTCTTCAACATTGGCTCAGTCCTTCTTGGCTATAAGTGATAGACTGAAATGCCAAATGGCTCTTATCTAAAAGGTTATGCCACTTTTAAAAACTGCACTCTGAGAATACAAAACTCATTTAATAGATTTCTGTGTTACTTAAAAGCTACATGAGCTGGCACAGCAAGTGCTCTCCTCAGCTTCCAAGGTTACTCTTTTAAGACTGAATTGTCGATGCCTTCATGTTGCAGCAAGTCACACTCACAGAGCGTGCAATGTGCATTTGCCTTTATGATCTATCACACATGTAGACTTGAATGCTCACAGTTAATCAAAAAGAGAGCATCCAAAACACAATCAGTTTCAGTGTGCTCCATGAGAGCCCAAAACAATGAGGTTTTCATGAAGGAAAGCCATCCAGGGGAAAGAAAAAAAAAAAAAAAAAGAAAAAGAAAAAGAAAAAATAAAAGAAAATTAAAAGGAATAAAAAAAGAAAAGCTATATGCCATTAAAATTTTTCAGGTTGATTTCAATCTTTGTAAAAATATACACCAATTTATTTGCTGACTTATAATGGGTGTCTGATCTAAATTCTGTACTGCTCAAAGGGAAGTTATTCTGTGTAAAAAAGAATAAGAAATTTGATTACTCAAGTGCACTGTCTCATGAATACTATTGATGTCTCTCCTGCAGAGAGTGGTGAATATTCTCTGTAAAACCTTTGTTTGTAACAATTACATCTTAATAGCACTGCATGCAATTTTCTGCTTTTGCTTAATATATACTGCTCTTTTGCTCTAAAGTGCCTTGCTGAAATGTACAATTATTTTCAAGATAAATTGATCATATTTTTAGTGTTACTTATCCACTATAGTGAGCATCAATTTGAATTTGGCTTCTACGCATTAACCAAAATTTGGTTTTCTTATTCAATTTACAAACTGTCTACACTTAAGCTGACCTTTTACTCTGCGTATTCTAACTAGCAATAACATGATAATCATTAGGATGTATATACAGCTGAAAGAAAAATCAAAATGCTTTGTAGGCACCATAGGAGGCTTCTTGGTTTTCACACCTGTTTTTCTGCTCTTTATGGTGCCTAATCTATGGGGGTGAAATGAAAACTCGTATTTTTGGTTGCTCCAAACCCTGCTGGAGATTTAACATTTAGGTTCCTCCTATTCTTATGTTCATAATATCTAAGTGGCAATCAAGTTATCAATGCATTTGAAAATAATCTTAACTGAATCCAAGTTAAAGTAAAATGCATATTTTATCTTTTTTTTTCTCTATCCTTTTTTTTTCTCTCTTCAACTCTAATTCTTTTAATGTGCTCACAAGAGGAACTTGAGCTATTTAGCTAAGGTTGAAGAAGAATGTTCTTTCTCCTCCTCTCAAAACCAGATATAGCTGGTATGCTCTTGCAGGTAAGATGGCAGAAGCATTTATAATCTTTTCCCTACTTTATACCCCAGACAGTACCCTTATAGAGAACTTCTGCTTTACTGCCTCCACTAAAAATCATTAGATTTTTGAAAAAAGTTAAATTCCTGTAGCCATGTCTCCCCATCAAATCTCCCTCCCAATGCACCCAGGCAGCATCATGGATTTTCTTAGAAAAATTAATATCTTGAGTACATACAGAGAAAATCTGCTGACTCTGCTTTCTGTGTAAAATAAGTACTTTTCTGCTCCCTTAGATATGTTTGTTTGATATATCCTGTGCTTGAGTGACCAATTAACATTATTTTACTCAGTCAGAGAGAACAGCCATCTCTTCTCTTCCCTTGGTGAACCACTGATACATTTTATTGTGATATACAATCAATAAACACTACTAATTTTGTACTTTTTCCTCTATATTAAAAACACATGTTTAACAAACATTTTGATGTAGCTCATTGCTACTATTAAGATAAAACATAGTGGTAATTAGTCATTCTCTGGTGACTCATCTTCAGTTTCTTTTTCTAAGCCATTGTCAGCATCTCCTAATGACTAAAACTGTACAAAACCTGTACAATGATAAGCAGACCAGGATCTTTTGCCTCCATTTGTGCATGCTGCAGATCACTGTCACTTTATTTTTTGCATGAATTATGCTGATTACTCATTCCCACAGAAGCCTGCTGAAAATTTTTAATCTTTTATACAAGACCTTCAATACTTTACTGCATCAAATCTTAAACTAAAGTGTCAAAATAGTCTTTTCATCCCTAAATTACTGAAAGGAAAATATCACAGTAACAGTTTTGATTGGGCTGAAGTAATTTTTCTCCATAATAGCTAGTATGGGACTCTGGCTTGGATTTGTGCTGGAAACAGTGCTGCTAACTCAGAGATGTCTTGGTGGCTGCTGATCAGTGCTCAGAGCCAAGGCCTTTTCTGCTTCTCACGCCAACAGCAAATAGGTGGGGCTGCACAAGAATTTGAGAGTGGAAACAGCCAGGACAGCTGATTCCAACTGACCAAAAGGATATTCCAGACCATATGGCATCATGATCAGAAATATATAAAGGGGAAGGTGTCCCATAGGGCTGCTGCTCAGGGACAGGGTGAGCATTGGTCAGCTGGGTGGTGAGCAACTGTTTTCATTTTCATCACTTGTCTTTCTTGGGTTTTATTAGCCTCTTCTTATTACTTTTTAAATTGGAATTAAAGTTAGGGATATATTTTTGTTATTATGATTGTTGCAATAATTAAGTTGTTCTAATCTAAACCCAGGAATTTCTTGCATTTACCCTTCCAATTCCTCTCTTGCCCTCCTCCTGTGGGAAGTGTGAGCGAGCAGCTGTGTGGTGCTTGGTTTCTGCCTGGAGTTCAACCAACACAGAGAATGAGAGAAATTTTTTCAGATTAAGAAGGTGGTGATTAATTTTGAACATTCATTTCCTGTCTTCTTTTCATCACCCTTTCAAAGCAATGAGATTTTTATAACTCATTGTTATCTAACTGGGCATGCCCAGAACAGATGTTAAATTAAGGTCATATTATATGAAATATTGTGATAAAATATAACCAGTTAATGCTTTTTTTTTTCTTTTTCAAATTAGGAGTCAGCCAGCAACATAGTTTCCATTACCAGCAGAAGACAGAGTCCAACGAATGCAGTACATCTTTCCTCATATTGCTCATGCTGTCCTAGAATGTGATTATTTCAGTTTTATTGGCAATATGTTATTTTGCAAATTCAGTATATGATAGGACAGCAGCTGAAAACTCTGCAAGGCTCTCCTTTGCAGATTGCCAGATTTCTTTTTACACTTTGATTCTCTGCTTGTAAGATAAAGAAAAGTCTGAACCTGGTCTTTTATGAGTTACATTACAGAGTGCTTCTTCTGAATCATGAATGGACGTGAAAAGCTTTCCAGTAAGTTGGCAAGGAATATTTTTTTACAAATTTAAGACAGTCACTATTATTTTGGAAGTAAGGATTGTTACTTACTGAGTGAGAGGCATTATTTGATTTACTAACTACCACTTTAGGCTCTGTAACCTATAGCTTGAGATTGCCTATGCAATGGGCTTTCACAGCTTGTTCTATTTCCTTGTGCAGTTGAGGTTCAAATAAATAGGTCAACCTTTTTTTCCCAAAGTGAAGTAACCTTCATGCAACCTTAGAAAGTATGTTTTTATGACAGAGTCACAAGTCTGCTGCCTTTGTTTAAAATCTTAGTTTGCAGTAACAGTGACATATAGGGTAACTTGAAAGGAAATGTACATAAATTAGCAGGCTCTAGTGACTTAACTGCACCCTGCAGTGTCTCATGCCCAGTGGATGCTGGATTGCACTATACTGAATAAACAGTCTATCATGAATCTCCTGTCTTTCCTCCATGAACATCAAAAGTGTTGGAAAGAGTGGTCTCTATGATTTGTGCAAAATCTCATACTCTGAAAGATCTTTTCACCAAGCTACTAGTGGAAAAATCAATAACAGTCAATTTCAGCAATACTTAATATCCTTTTATAAAATAATATTTCTATACATTCTCACGATCATTGCTGAAACACCTTTCTTTTTCACCTTTCTTGCTTTGAAAATGTTTCTTTTCAGCTTTTGCTCACATTTTAATTACCAAAGCAGAGGTTTTCTTCAATGCTGTAACTCCAAAGTAACAGGAAAAATATGTATACCAATATCCTAGCTGGAAGAATCAGTAGACAAATCTAGAGGTTTGCTTCCTATAACAGTATTTTAGGGCCTCAGTGCTACGATAGAAACTCCTTCCTTTTCTCTAAGAAATGGAAGTTACATTTTTTGTATCTTACATAGTGAAAAAAAAAAAAAAAAAAAAAAAAAGGGGAGAGAGGAAGGGAGGTATTTTCCTTGTATATGCCAAACGGGGGATGTGTTGTACCCCTACACTGCTAAAAAATATATTCCCAAGATAGGCAAGATGGACTTAGAGATCTTTACATACATTTTTACATTTGTTTTAGTTACTATTTTCATTATTATTTTCTACTCCATTCTTCCTAGTTAATATTTTCCCTGTTTATTATTTTCCCTTTTTGTGTTTCTTATGGTGTAAATTTTTAGCTCTTCCCAGTGCTGCTCAGAATTTCTAGTCATTGTCCTTCATTTGTCTCTTTCTCTCAGAGTAAATGTCCAATTTGCTCTTTTTATATCACACATCCATGTAAGTGTTCAAGGTCAGGTTGATGAGGGTCTGCACAACCTGGTCTAGCAGAAAGTGTCCCTGTGCATGACAAGGGGTTTGGAACAAGATGATCTTCCAGATCCCTTCTGATCCAAGCCATTCTATGATTCTATGATATTAAAATAAACTTTCCCAGAAAATATACCAGATGCCAAAGACAAGCCAAGATGTAATCAGAGATTTTTTTTGCTTTAATAAAATCATTGTAAAAGTGTTTGTCCTATAATTTCATTCTTACCAAAAAACATCCTCCTTATTCTCATTCCTTTAATTACTTTTCTCTCTATATATGGAAAGAATTTGATCATAATTTTGTTTTGGGGGTACAGTAATTTAGTGGTTGATTTTGTACTTAATTTATGTCTTCTGGTCATATTAAAATTAAAAAAGTATGGAATATCAATTTTCCTGAGGAAAAGAGGAGCCTTGTAGTTACATAAATTTTAGGTAAAGTTGGAGTCTTTCTCTGACTCTGAGCTATGGAGTGCCTGATATCTCCTAAAATGTAATAAGAACAGTCTTTTCACAGCCCAGGTATTTTACCAAGACAATATTACAAGCCATCACTCTTTCTCCACTTAATTGACCTACACATGTAGTTCAAATACTTAAATAATATAGGTAAAATTGCCACTACACATGATTGATTTTATCTTATTGTTCCCTTGTCACCTGCTTGGTAACTATTTCATTGTTTCTGATGTAGAAGTGTCCAGTCTAAAATTAATAAGTGCTTTCCCTACATAGATAATCTGTTCCTTTTTAGCTGTAATATTCATCATGAGTTGCAGCTCAACAGAACTTATATCTTGTCAAAGTATTTCCCTTTTTCCAGATCCTAAATACCATTAACCTTTACAAAGCAGCAAGGTATTACAGTGCTTACTTTGTTTTCCAGACAGGCTTGAATTTACTCATATCTGTAGACCAAATGCTAGGGATTTATTATTTCCAGTTTTGAACTATGTTCATACTTATGCCTCATGTATCTTGTCTTGGCTTGTTGGCAGTGTCCTGAATTCTGCTTGCTGGTTTCAGAATTTTCACCTTTTTAAAAAAATATAACAGATCTATGGCGAGGGTCATATACTCAGACCATATGCAAAACAGCTGTAGGAACGAACAAGGAACAAGTGAAAGGAATATTTTCAAATCCAAGCAGAGCATTCTGGAACCTGTATTTAATAAGTTTAGATAGCTGATCAAAGACCTTGGCTTTTTTTTTTTTTTTGTGCCTGTTCCATCTAGTTATGGATTCATTTAAATTGTCATTAACCCATCCCAGCCCCTTTGGGCCTTGAAGTCAAATATTTAAGAACAGAACCAAATGCCTAATTTTAAAAGTTCTGCAGTACATCTGCTCACATCAGACTGACTCAAGGACATTCAAAAGCAACTTCATATAAGAGTTGTCTTCTGCCTCAGAAAAGGTCAGGCTATTAGTGTTTTTGCAATAATACCTTTAGTCTATTGAGATGCAAAACTAACACACATTCAAATAATTTATCATAAGTAGTTTCTACTTTTCATTATTTTTCACATTTCTAGTTTAAGTGACCTGTCCAAAGTCAGATGTAAATGGAGAAGAACACAGATTTCCACATGTTCATTTTTTATCTAATTTTCCTGTGGTTGGAATCTCTGGGTTTTAAGCAGTCAATATCATAGCATGGTATCTCTCTCAAACATTATTCCATCATAATATTACACATCTTGAAAAGTGACCTAGTTTCGTATCAGTCCATAAATTACAGATCATAAATCAGATTATTTATGACTAGCTAGACCATGCCTGAAAATGTTTGTGAGTACACATTGATAGGAAGTTGTTTTTTGTTTTTTTGTTTTTTTTAAAGAAAAAAGCTGCAACTCTGGATGTAATTACACATTAATTTAATATGAAGTTTCAAATTTCAAATTGAGTAATGTGATTTCTTTGATATACACTACTGAATTATACAATCATGAGCTGAATTATTCTTTCAGCTTTTTTCTGAAATTTTATTTTTAAAATTTTCCAATGTTTTCCTCTTCATCCATGTTAGATTCAGCTCCAAAAGTTCTCATATACAAACTGTTATACGGTTCGGGAAGCCACATAACCTCTTGTGCTAATATTCAGAGAAATAATTCCCGATCTTTTACTTGATGAAAAAACCAACTTCATAAGACAAAAAAAATCAAGTTGACATGTCCTTCACATGATGAATATACAGATGATGTATCCGCTTAAGTGACTGGACACCCAAAAAATGAACAAAATGTCACAGTGTAATTAAATCCACACAATGCCACTTAGCAACCACAAATGAACCTGCCACATGACAGACGTGATGCTGCCATAGGAGAGGCAAGAACAAGGGAAGATATAGAAGAAAAGGCCATAAGGAACAAAAGACCATGACAAAGCAGTCAAGACTGCTAATGGCTAAGGGGCCACTCAGTAAAGAGGGCCATAGACAAAACCTTTTGGACATGTCTGTCCATGCAGGGGGAATTATTGCTTTGCTTTATAGCCTTAACAAATACAGGGGACTTCCCATTATATACAATAATGTAGAGAAATGCTACTGAGGAGATGAAGTGAGCATAAAGCGCAAACGCCTCAGAACCCATTGGCTGAAAAAAATAAATGTTATGTTATGACTTACATTTTGTAGAGCATGTTAATGGTAAGGACATTAAAATATACATGTGGATGTAAATGCTAATGTCAGAAGTTATTAGGAAGTTGACTATATGTTTTTATATTTATGAGATATTTAATTAAATTTTGAAGGTAACATAATGTTTAAGCAAAACAATTGGTGCTGTAGGCTGTAAATTCTAAGTTCTGCCCATACCAAGAGAAAGCTTTGCAAACAACCAGGATACAACATCAGTTTTCACTATTACCTCTCATGTTCAGAAAGTAATATAAGTTTTGTTCTAACAGATGATCTCTTTTGACAGCAATGTTAAACAAAAGCATCTATGCATGTGCAGCACAGTTATCCTATTAAGACACTAAAGGTAAAGCTCTAGCTGATATCAACTCAGTAGGTAGCTAATTTCTAGTTAATTAGATATGCAGCAACTAGCTGATACAGTGTGTAAAACTCTCATCCTCTTTGAACCCCTTAAGACCCAAATTTTCTTCCAAAGTGAATACAACAAAAAATAGACATTGAAAAGGGATGAGAAGGACAGAAACAGAGCTCATTACATTTAATCTAAAAATGAGCAGCACTTCATTTAGTCCCCATTACATTTCCAGTGCTCTTAATCAGCCTTCAAAGTGCTGTGCATCTCCAGATTTCTATAGTACGGAGTCTGACTATGTGATGGAAACTGAGCTCAGATTTAAAAAAACAAAACAAAACAAAAAAGTTTGTGAATCTACCTTTATATAACAAGTTTTCATAAAACCAGCAGTTTAATGAAAATCATCATATTCCAGAATTTTTTGCTTACTCAGCTGTAATTGCCAGAATGTTGTCTTATTTCATTTTTGTCAGAAAAGAATACAAGTGGCTTCTGATGTTCTCTCACAATCTCGGCTGATAAATGAAATAGACTATAGGGAAAAAACCAAATTATGAGACTGAAACTTTCAGTTATTAAAAAGGACTCACAATTTACACACAATTTGTTTCACCTCTCCTACAAGAAGATCCAAAAATTTACTTTCAGCCCTTGAAATACGGTATGTTTCCCTCAACCTCGCTGCATTTTGGAAGGACAGAAGGTAGGGGGCACATCAAGAGGACTCCAAAAATCCTGGTTCTCCTGCACCCTAACTGTTCTGCTTCACATATACAGGAAGCCTGATTTTGTAGCACTTTCTAGTTCACCAAAACCACAATCTAAACATCAATTTGAAGCCTGTGCATATATTTAATACTGTATTTATATTTGACACATGTATCCCTATATCATAGAAATAGTTTGAGATTAATGAGAATCAAGTGCACCTAACACATATAACCCAACGGTTAGCTTCACTCAGGTGAGACCTCTAACTTGAAAAGAAATAGAGAAAATGTCCTGGTAGAGTTGAATTGTTGACAACAGTGGCTTTAATTAGGCTTCACTTTGTCATAACTGCTGCTCTTTCTGGCTGTACACAGCTCTCTCAGAAGAGCTATAGAGAACTGTCTAGCCAGTCCTAAAACTGAAAGTCAACTGTCATTCATTCTTCCCAGGGCTGTGGATCTCTGGCTTGCATCTGACACTTATTCCTGTATGGAGGTTGTCATTATTGATGTTAATAGTGCTGATAAGTATTTCTTTCATAAGAAAATGCTGCTCTGGTGGAACACCCACTCTTCAACATAAAAATGAAACTTCTGAGAAAGAGCAAAAAACCTTTATCAGAGACAGAAAACACACAGAATAGTTCATGCAGCACTAACCAATGGAGCAAAATGGAAATTAGTATTAAGAATTCAAATTAATGCTCCTAACATCACTAAAAATTATTCAAACTCATCAGACTGACTATTCCCCTTCAAATTATATGTATTACAACCGTCTCTTCCTGAAATAGTGAAGCAAAAAAGCATTTTGATAATTTCTGGGTTTTTTGCCCTATGGTGTTGATTTTTTACAGCTGATTTTCTTTTTAAATTTTTGCATCAAACAAATTTCAGACCCTCCTGTAATTATGTTTCAGAACTACTGCTAACTTGATATTTTCATTACATTTCAACTTTTAAGTTTATTTTTATTGTGTATATTGAAGTAGCCTAACACCATTACCTAAGTCTTATTAGTTACCAAGGCTCAGGAAACTGTGATTTTTCTTTTTTTTTCTGTTAGATAATGTACCATTTAAATTCCCTACCTTCCCTTGTTACTAAGCTATGTTGGTGAAACCGACTGCCTTCAACCAAAAGATTGTGTTGCTTTTTCATTTGCTTCATTACAAAACAAAATAAAAGCCTTCTGTCCTAAACTTCTGACATCTAAATGAATTAAAAAATAAAATCACATAACAACAAAAATCTTTTCTAGAGATTAAATTTGTGCTCTTGTATTTTGCAATCATTTGACTGCATGAATGCTGGAACAGATTAATTTGAAATCCTGCTTGAGTATTTGGCGTTGAAAACAGAGCAATAAGTCATTGAAAATTTAATTTCCCTTAGATTTACAGTGAAAGCTCAGCTTTGATCTATGGCATCTATGTCCCAAGAAACTGGCCATTCTTAATGTTATCACTCTTCAGACACAGACTTCCATCACTGAAATATAAGGTATAACAGATATTTGGAAGAGGACTATAGTAATGAATTAACAAACTGAAAGTGACAGAGGAAGTTTTGTAGAATGCAGTTATGATGAACTGACATCCATCAGCATGCTAAGCCTCTGATTCAGCAATGTGCTTCTATGTCAGCCCCCTCTTCAAGCCAGGAGCTTGATTTGAGCCAGCCCCACACCCAGCACAGAGAGGTGCACTCGAGGAGCAGAATGATGTTCCAAAAGCACAAACCTGCCACATCTCTGCCCCCATCAGGAACAAGTCACACTCCTGTGGTGGCAGGAGCAGCAGCTGATGACAAAGGCACAGCAGGCCTGGAGACTGGGGGCTTTCAGACACTTTCAAACCAACAGAGAAACATCCAGAGGAGCCGTATGGCCACCCTCCTACTCAAATCTCTCTAAGTTTGGTTTATTGGTTTGATAGACACTGTTGCTGTTGTTGCTTGTGGCCTTATAAACAGCAGTCCTTAGTGAGACCCTCTGAGCTCTCCTAGACCACAGCAGGCTGTGACCAGAAATCTCCCTCTGAGCGAGATGCCTCTCAGCACCAGCCAAGTCTCAAGGTTGCTGTAACTGGAGGATTACCCAGCAATGATGACACAGCCTTGGCTGATATCCCCCACTCCTCAAGACTCAACCCTTTGACCACTGGGAATGTGCAAAGGCATCCAACACAAGCTCCTCACTGAATTCAATGGGAATTTTTCACAGGTACATGCCTTGTACAAACTCATTTAGCTCTATGTGTCTATGAGTGCGAAAATGGCTTAGCAAATGTACTGTGAATGTTGCTCTCTTAGATTCCTAAATATATTAGATTCATAAGTAAGGCCTAGAAGAGAGTTATTATTATGCTTCAGTAAATTTGATAGTATCTTTGGCTAAATTGTTTAAATCAGGCTATCAATTAAGTGCTGTAAATTTTACATGTTCTTAAAACCTCCAGGCCTGAACCCTTTGTCAAGTCTGGGGCTAAATTTGACAAAGTGATCAGCTCTCATCATAGTGACTCAACAGGAGAGTTTCCCTTATTCTTTTTATCCTTATAATTTTGTATTCTTACCCTTTTACATCCCAAGCCTCTATCCAGATTATTTTTCGTTTATTTTAGATTTTACTCCGATTTTTCTCTGTGTGCCTTAACAATCTAGGAAGTAATAGAGTGAACCTTGACAACAAATTTTGCCACGCTTTCCCTATAGTGCTAAATCTGCTTTTGTCACTATCCTTGAGTCATATGAAACACTCACTTGTGGGACATTACTTGAAATAAGCCATTAAATCTATAAAATCAAACAGTAACCAGAAATTAAAAACAAAAAAAATATGCAAGTTTTTTGCATTTTCTAAGAAACCAACACAATTCAAGCCAATCACTGATGAAAACTGAAAAATTTATCTCCTTTTCTCTTACTAGAACCAGGGAAAACAAAATACCCATGAAAGTAGAAATTTTTAGGCACTGGTTTCTTAATTTTTCTGATCACCCATCAATGTAAGTTAAAGCTACAATTTAGCTGTTTGAACAAATTAGTCAATTATGAATCTATGAAATTGTCCATAATGTTATTATGAAGATTCTGCATTTACCTCTTTCAAAAATTTATGTTCTTATAACATAATATGGCTTTGAACTTCCAGTGAAGATTTCACATATCCTTTAAAACTTCATAAAACATTCCAGTACACTAAAGTTGTCTTGTCCACCTTTTTCAAATAGAACATTAAAGAACACAATTATTGACTAGCTCGTTTATAAATACTTAAGTAACAAAATGTACGCAGTCCAAATTGTATTACTTAAAAAGAACTGGGTATGACAAATGACATCCTTACAATAAAGGACCTTTTAGACTAAGGAGAAGAAAGATATATTGGCTTCTAGACTGTGTATCAATCACAAGCTGAATTATTCTGCTCAGTGGTATTTTTGTGGGATTTTTTTTTATATAAGGAACTAAGGGAATAATACTGAATGAAATATAACCTTACCATTTAAAAAGCTCGTCCTATTACCATCAGTGAAGCAGCAGGAAATTCAGCTGCTAATGAAAACCTCTAACCTTAACCACATCTATGAAAAAACTTGCTTTGCCTAAGCATAACTGAGAGGAAAAAGCAGGCTTACAGTGTACAAAAAATGACATCTTCAGAAGTATTATAACAAAATTATCTAATTCCACAAGAGAAGTTTGTATGAATGTATTTTTTGTGCTTCCTGTAAGAAGACAGATGCTTATCTTCTTCTATGTGACCAGAAGGAATTTATGGATTGCATTACAAAATGGTAATTATAGCATTAGTGTAAGAATAGGACATGATAAAATTTCCATTTAACCTAAGCCATTACATGCAATATAATCCAGAGGAAAAAAAAAAGTTAAAAAACCCCTAGACTTAAAGCTCTCTCTCCTGACTTTCTGAGGTCTTTCTGTCATTTAAAAGTATCAGCAAATTATTAAGTCTGTCACAAGTTTTCACTTTGATCTATATATCCTTTTTCATTTTAACAAACCAACCAAAAATGTTGTATTCTTCATATTCTTCAGTGGCATCTCACATTACTATGGATGCACAGGAATGACTACAAAGCATTCTGTAACTCATCTTGTTAGCAGCAGGTTCTTGAACCAGCAAAAATACTCAAATAAGCCAGCACTGAACAGAAATAGAATCCTTATGTTCTATCTCAAAAGAAAATCAATTTACAATCTCCCACAAGAGCTACTCTCATTCTGTTTTTGTTTGTCCTTTTTTTCTCCTTATTAAAGAAAAATTGTAAAAGCTACATTTCTGCCATTAATTCATTTTGGTCAATTAATGAAGCATGCATATTTGTTGTAGGAGATAAGATTAAGTGAACTAGTTTTACCAAATTATATGAATGGTTGGATTGGAATTAATTTCTCTAGAATCTACAGCACGTTCACAGTTTTGCCTGATATAAATTCCTGGAAGACAGGTTTCCACAATATACAGACAAATGTTTGAGAAGAGAATTAGAATACGAGGAAAAGACTGTATAATGAGAAGGAAAAATAAAACATTATGTTCATTTTGGTTTGTTTTGTTTAGGATTTTTCCTTAGTTTGGGTTTTTTTATTTGGCATTAGAAAGGAACTTAACGTGTATTTACACCCTAACTTATCTTTAATTCTCTTCTGTCCTGTATTTCCCAGACCAAACCAGCTCTACCATACTCTTTCTGTAATCACAAGTGGAAATCTGCAGAGGCTGGCTAGAAGCAACCTTCAGGAATATGACAGTAAAGAGTTGGATCGAGCTCAAACCAACTCAGACACAGGACCTGAAGGAATATGTTGACTGTCCATCAGGCAAGTTAAATCAGAGGAAATGCTCCTGAGATGTCCCTGAGACAGAAGATGGTGTGTCCCACACATGGGAGCTCAGCACCGGAGAGTGCGTGCACAAAGCAAATGGAAGTACTTAGTGTCTCTTTTTCTTCTTAAGTAATTAATGTTGGTTTTAATTTTTATGCCTTAATTACTTTGGTAACCTCCTTCCTCTGCCTCAAAAGCCAGGGACTGGCTGACCTTGTAAAACAAACTCTGTCACTTTCTCTGTGTCATTCCAGTCCTTGATAAACCTGAATTGCTTCAGAGATCTCTGGTCTAAGCTGCAACTAGGTCTGACACATTTGCAGGAAACATTCATTACAAAACCTGCAATTTTACTCTTTTTTTTTCCTAACTAAAATATTCTCCAACATAGTATTAATATTCCATCAAAGTAATTGATTTTTCTTTGTCTTTCCTCTGGCAGAACACATTCTAAACTTCTATAGAAAAGTAACTGCTTTATTTCTGGATCATGTACTATGGAAGCAATTATTTACTATATTTCAAATCTGGTTTTTTGCCTCTTACTGCATAAGGGTTTTAATTTCAGTTTTTAAAATTATTAAGATCAAGAGTGACATCCACCAATGACCATGAAGCACTCTACAGAACAAAACTTTGCTTCAAAGCCTCCATTCCTTCTCGAACACATTATTACTTCTGTTATTTCAAGGGAGTTGATGCCTTTGTAGATTAATGTAAGACAAAAATCCCAAACTCTGTTCTTCTCGTTAATTAAGAACTAAAAATCCCAAGTCTTTCAAAATTGTCTGAATGATTCTGGTGTGTAACAAATTATATTGTTTCAAGTTACAAGCTGGACTAAGTTAAAAGAAGCAGGCAAGTGAAGAATTCTTCTTTGTGCATCTTTATGATCAGAAACAGATTAAATGCCCCCCTCCCTCACCAGCAAGTCCAGACCAAGTTCCCAAAGAATGGTAATTTTCAAAGGGTAAAACCTTTTGCTAAAGGGTAAAACCTATCTGAAAGCACCTGCCCTGGTTGAAGAGGGGGGGGAAGAAAAGGTGAGCACATCTGGAAGTTCTGCCATTTTGCTTCCCTCTCTCCAGTGGGAAGGTTGTCAGCATCAGCCCTGCCAAGCCCATCCTCTGCTGCCTCCATCCATCCCCTCTGGTTCCTCCAAGCCATGGCTGTGGGATGCGGTGCTGGAAAGCACCCTGTGTGGCTGAGCCCGGTTGAGCCAGCGTGGTGTGTAGGCATAGCCCCAGAGGAGCCTGAGCCCCAGTGCAGCAGTGCAGTGACAAGCATGACACAGACAGTGCAGCTCGCAGGGGTTTGGCCATTGTTGTTTTCCATTGCCTTGGGCTTTAGGACAGGGCCAGCCGGCAGCACGGGAACAGCCACCATCTTGCATTTGTCCCGGCAGGCAGACAGAACTAAGTTTATGGGTATTTTTGGGGGAAAAAGCACCTTGTCTTGTGTTATACTTTTGTTAGTGCTATTGCTGCTGTTACTATGTGTTTCTTATTCCACTGTTTTTTGTTTTCAGTAAATTGTTATCTCATCTCCCAGGCTCTGCCTTTTTCCCTCTTGTACTCGAAGGGGCGGAGGGGAAGGCAAGTAGCTTATTTGTAATTTAATTTCCACCTGATGTAAAACCACCAAAACACCACTGGAATGACTAAGGCCTTGACTGAATTTGCCTAGTGCCCAGCTTGAACTTTACATGACTCTTTATGTGCTATAAAATCAAACCAAGGACAAATAGCTTCTATGGAGAGGCATCTCTCAAAGCCATGGGCTACACCTGGCCTGCTCTGATGATTAGGTATGCAGAGAAAATAAATAAAGAAGATGAACTCATAACAAATTTGTGCCCAGGTAAGACATTTCAGAGCAGGAAGCCAGGAGGTGACAGTAGCCTAGGTATCAATGTCGAGATGGATACAGCTATGTAGAAAGTAAAAGGAAATGGTGATGTCACTAATTAAAACATTGGTTACCTACACCAGTCAGCTGTGCTAGAAAGCAACAAGCAGCAACAACAGCAGCCTTTCATGGAGGGCATCCTTGCACAGTGGTCCCATTCTACTTACAAATACCTTTTATATGTCACTAAGCAGTGTGGTTCTGTTCCTGTGTCTACCTTACCCATGACAATTATCTAAAATAGTCAGTTTTGCAATCCTCCATCACATCCAGTGACTTATTTTACCACTAGAATCCTAGGCTTAGATAGTCAGTAGTATACACGAAGTCTCTTCGAATTGTGAAGAAAAAAGATGAATTTGGCAATTTTTTTTGCCATATTGCATCAAGGAATTTACAGCCCAGAATAGATCGTGAGCTTTATTAAAGCAGCGAAAGATATAAGCATTGCCAAAACTCTGACTGGTGTATTTTAGTGATCATGAATGCATTAATTTTTGCTTGGTAATCCTTACAATTAAAGAGCCAAACCAGCCCCTCACAGTGGGGCTGTTTTAAAGCCCTTGTATGCAGAGAACAAACTCCCTTGAGGCACCAGACCTTGTAATGTGCGCTTCTTCTATCCCAGTGTAGCTCAGACTATAAAGAATGTTAATTAATCTCCTACTGTCTGATAGCACAACACTATTTTTACAGTATTATTCAAATATTTAAAATGCCTTGACAAAATGTGTTCTGAGAACACTTAACAGAATATGAAAGGACTAAATCATGGGAATTCTTCATTATAGCTGATATGCTGCATGAAGCACAAGAACATGACCAAATATTGTAAATACCAAATAAATGGTATTTACAATAAATAAATTGTAATGTAAAATTTTGAAGATGATATTAATAGATTTAATACTGTGAGAGACTTTAATTACTGTTAATGGCTTAAACACTGTTATGAAGGACCTGTTTGCCCATTATGGTAAAATTGTGTAAAGAAGGTGTGACCACCAAAGCCCACCCCTGAATATGCCTCTGGCCTGGAACTTTGGACTGTGAGTTAAACTGCCCAATGGAACTTGAGATAAGATAAAGGGGACATTATTGTCCAATTAGCTCAGATTTAGGGGGGAATACAAAAGGCTGAGGGAGAAGAATGTATCAAGAAAGATACCAGCTCTGGCTGGCTTCAGGGGCAAGGAGTATGGGGAAAGAGTTTTTGGATATGTAGCATAACTTCAGATGAGAGGCAGTGAACACCCATCCTCCCTTACACAAATTGTCTCAGCTGTAAACTCCAGCTCCCCCCCACCCCAATCCATGGAACATTCATGTGAGAGGCAGCTGAGGAGGTGTCACAGTCCAGCAAAGACCCCCTGAACTTCTCCCCATTGCTGAGGCCTTGAACTGGAGTGTTGCACGTGATGCAAAGTGATGCTGCAGATCCACAATCTCTTGCAAGAGACAGCGTCGAACTTGGCCCCCGCCCCCCTGCCAGGGAAGGTACCTGGACATTCTCACCTGGCCTGAACCTATATTATTCCACTGAGCTGTGTGTTTTGCAGGACCCTCGCCATCCAGAAGCCTAGGAGAAGAGAATCAATGGGAGTGGAGATATTTTCTATTTAATCTGTCTCTGTCACTCCCCTTCTCATCCCCCACTCCACCTCTTTTTTCTATTTCTTTATATCTCACTCTCTCTTTCCCTCATTTATACTGTTAAATAACATCCATACTTTTGACTTCAGCATATGGTGTCGTTTGCACCTTAATTCGGGCAGAGGCATCTCTCTAAAAAGTTTAATAACCCCACTGTAACAAATATACATTAATGTTCCAGTGTTTTGGGAGGATGAAAATTTTGCATAAATGATTTTGGTTTTTTCCTTATTTCTGCCTGAAAACACAGGCATATAAATCTGAATTTGCGAGTAGGCACTATAAAAAGCCAGTAGCAAGTAAAAATAACTACTTGTCCCCCAACTTACACCGATAAGGCATATTGTTTAATTTTTTACCACAGTAATGTACAAGGAAAAGTACAATATTGAGCTTTCTCCCCTTTGATCTTTCTCTAAATTATTGAAATACTTAGCACTGAAAGTTTCATGGCTGTTGCAGAAATAAACCAAAATGAAAGTGTACAGTTAGCCTCAGAGGTGTGTTCTCCCATCCATGTATGCTCATAGTCTCTATTAGCATTAATGAGAACTAGCCATGCATATGGATGAGAGAGCAGACCCCTTAATTTGTTCAGATGAGACCAATTTTAATCAGTGTAAGCTAATGCATAATTTCGCAGCATGCTTGTGTGGTTGGTGAGTCAACATGTTTTGAGGGTCTCACTTCATATTCCAGGAGTGCCTGTGTATGCTGAGAATATGTGAAACATAAGAATGTCAGAAGATTAGTCAAGAATGTTGTTCTCAGGGTACTTCATCCCAGTGAGAAGGGGAGCCACAGTGACATTGAGTGACCTCACAAAAGCAAACCAGGACAGAGAGTGACTGGTGAATGCCAGAAGCATGATTTTGCATTGAATCTCTACCATTAAAAACCCCTTAACAGCCATCATTAAGGTGTGTTATAATAAATCATTGCTCTTGATCATTAAGCACAGGTCAGTAAACTTATGTTCCTCCTGAATATTCAAAATCTTTTTTACCTCCTAACCTCACAGCAAACTCATAATAAGCTCAGTAAACATGTTTATTCAAACAAAATATGCATCAAGAAAAAAATATTAAAATGCATGACAAAAAACCACCACCCTAAAACACAAAATACAAGGTGAGATCAAAGACCTACTCAGAGAAAAACTTATGATACTCTGCCCCTCATTTGAAAATGACTTTTAGTCTTTTATGTTAAATACACTATCTTTCTACTGCTTCATCTTTTACTGATAATAATTTTCCTAGCTCTCATCAATCCCACTTTCTGAAGATTAGATTGGTTTTAGAGACATAGAATTGTAAAGGCATTGTTTGTTTCATGAAAAAAATGCAAAGGCAGAGAAATATACTAGGTTTTTTGTTGTTTTTTTGGTTTTTGTTTTGTTTTTTTTTTTTCCCAAGAGAAAATACAAGATATGTCCCCTTACTGAAGGCATATACATGTGGGTAAAGGATAAGAAACTTCACCTCTATAAATGTACCTATAAAAGAGACCACTAGTGCAGATCTATTCGGAAGATGATGATCCGTAATTGTCTTTAGGTCATTTTGTTAATCTTTCCTTCAAGGTTTCAAATTATTGGTGCTCAAACCTTCTATTTGACAAATGTAACTTTCAGTTTCTAAGAGGTTTCAGCTGTTGTGCTTTATGAGGTTCTGTGTGAAGCCGTGAGTAACCTGTACAGATCATCCTAAATAAAGGTCTAGTGTAATCTTGTACTACACCTTGTACTACTCCCCATAAGTAACATAGAGAATCGACTAAAAATATATGAAAAGTTCTAAAAATATCCTCATGTTCTGTTCTTTCTGCCTTATTTCCACGAAGAACACACAGCTTTTCCTACTAAATTCCGCATGAGGCCAGAAGAATATAACCAGTAGCTGACAAAAGTACAAAATTATTCCATTTCAAGAAATGCTTTTTTTAGTATAACTGATGGAAAAGTAAGGTGACCACCCAGAAAACTGGACTATTTAATTCTAATATGTTGCATCACCCTCAATATCTCAGTGGGGAAGAGGAGAGAGAGAAATTATATAAATGCACATGTAAGCATTCACTCTATGCTGTGTACATGTAAATTGCCAAACCCTTGGAGATCTACAATTTAGATGCAGACTTAGGTGAATTTATGAAAGGAATCATAAGCATGTGACAAAAAATCCTTTATAAGGGCAATTAGCAAAAAAGAGAGTGCATTTTCCTCTTATATATAAACTTTACTTCCAAATACGCATTTCACCATAAAAAGTGAGATGAGAAAGAAATAGACTACTGGAGTACCTTTTTCAGCTTGGTAAAGAATAAATGTTTTTAAGGCAGGCAACACATTGGACTACTGATTTCTTCAAGTGAAAAGAGTTTTTGGAAGTCAATACTGTTACTGACATTGAAACTTAAATGCAAGTAATAAGAGAAATGCCTCTGAGATCTGTTTGAATTAATTAATTTCAAAACATATTGCAGAGTATGGATAGAGAGGAGAAAACTGGAGAGTGAAGTATTTTTATCAGAGATGATGTTTGGTAAATTATTACCACATTGTTTTTATTACATATGTACAAAAGTATGAAAATAAAAATTGTTATAGGCATTTTGTAAGTGAATAATATTTTGCTGCTACCTAAATTCATGTAATATTTATAAGATAATGACTTATTTCAATGAATCTTAGTGTCTGAGGGAAAGCAAGCTGCAGTGTGTACTTACTAAAAAGTAACTACATAGTTAGTTACTTAATAATTTATAACAATAAATTATAATAGTAATGGTTTATCTTAACTGGGAATAAACTCAAACTTCAAATCTTAAACTGATCCCAGCTGGATATCATGTTACATATTTGAAAGGTTTATAAACTCTATCTCTGATAATACCCAAATAAAATATATGCACAAATAAATTAACCTCATGGTTTCAAACTAATTTCTAACATTATTTTGTTCTCTTCCCCAGGCCAATCTATGTTCCACATCAAATTCAGCACATCTGCACGACATTCAAGCAACCTACTCAACTTAGAAATGTAGTATCCAAGATGCATATTATGGTATTTGAGCTGAATCTTCAAATTTTATTTATTTACATGGTATCTCTATAGTCAGTGAAAGGAATGTCATCACTTTTAGTTGTCTGGACAGTTAAACAGACCTCCAATAAAACTCATTAAAATGAGGCTTCATTGGAGTGAAAACTTCACCGCCAACAACAGCTCCTAGATTAAATAACCTAACCTCTCTACTACCTCAGTAATTCACAGTAATTACCTTATCATCATCTTTTAGTTGAGTTATTGGGGAATTTAGCATTACTGAAAGGTAAAAATGAAGTTCCTATACTGTTCAGCATAAGTAAAGGTAGACAGAAAAATCCAAGGGAACTTTCAATGTTGCTGATCAGGTGTGTAATTCCAGACCTATTAAGCAGAAAATTCGACACAGAGAAATGAGTATTTTCTTTCTAGCTTGCTCCTTCATTTTGTAGAACTGTTAAGAGAGACAGATATCAGAAAAACTCTCTCTCCCAGTATTGGATATTTTAGAATAAATCTAAAAGATGCTACTTTACTATAGGGGGGGGACAGTTTGAATGAAATCCAATAGCTACTGCTTTAAAAAAATTGTCCCTTTCCAAAGAATTTGGTTTGGATTGCGCTCTCTCACTTTATATAAAAACTTCAAATATAACATTTCTTTTTATATTTTTTGAAAGCTCTTGTCAAGAAGGTCTTCATCTTGTCACTAAATTATTTATTCTCAACCTTTCTGAACAACCCTAAAAGGTCGTTCACTCCCATTGTAACAAAGACTTAAAAACAGTTTTTACAAAGTACTCGTGGGTAATAATCCATGAAATTTTACCTGTACTTTCCTCTTAATCTGTTTTATTTACACTACTGTAAATAACCTATAGTTGTGACCATCCCTCTGTAATTAAACTAAGCCATAATTGCATTAAAACATTTAGACTATAAAGGTAGTGCAGTTGCTTGATGAAAACAAAAATAAATTTAAAAAAATTAAAAAGGAAAAAAAATTTAGTTCAAATTCAATTGCATATCTTAAAATTAACAAGTAATTCAATTGCAAAAACTTAATGAGGAAAAAAATACTCATTGAGTGCAAAACATGGCACCAAAAAAGTTCATAAACATATACAGCCTCTCCAAAGAGAATTCACATCAGGGTAAAACTAACGATTATATTTTCATAAATTCTGTGAAGAAACGAATTTTCCTTTTCCATCAATTTATATAGATGCCTTAATCACCATAGCTTAGGTAGATCAATTAGATATACATGAAAAAATCGACTGTGCAGTTCTTGTACCTGATGCAAAAGACTTTCCCTTTCCCTTTCCCTTTCCCTTTCCCTTTCCCTTTCCCTTTCCCTTTCCCTTTCCCTTTCCCTTTCCCTTTCCCTTTCCTTCTTTATGTATGTTTATAAACTAAGTTGAAATTCAGGACTTTGTCTTTAGGTAGCTGCAAGCACCTCTGCAAAAATCAATGTCTACTGAAATTTCAAGTAGGGCATGAGGGCCGGGGACAGACTTGAGGGTCACAGACATGTTATCACAGGGCACCGAGCCAAAAGAACACTTCCCAATGCTAATGTGTAAAAAAAGAGTTTAAAGCCTTCTGTGTCCTGGATCCTTTTCAACCATTTCCAGAAACTTATTACTGAGTAACTAATATGCCCCTCAAAAATCACAGAGGTAGGAATTTGTTTGCAGTGTACAAAAAAACCCACAACTTCTTACTCAATCTAGCAATGCATTTGGGTACAGAGATTTAATATGGTCTTGAGTAAATTAGGTTAAATTCAGTCAGACTGGTAAAAATAAAAAGTCTTAATCCTTACTCAAAATTTTGCATGAAATTCTGCATATTCGTGGCCTTTTTTTCCAACTGCTGCTTTCTATAGAAAATAGTAAAAATATCAGAAATCATGCCAATCTTTGATTTATGACTTTGGCCAATTTTGTCTTGAATTTTGCAGCTATTTTACACAGGTTAACTTTACAATGACTTTTGAAATTAAAAAGAAAAACAACAGCATATAAAAAGTATTGATACAAAGAGCTATCTAGTGCTTAGAGTTATGAAACAGACTTTAGAGAAAGCCACAGCTACTCACCACCTGTTGGAGTCATGCTGTGATGGCCCAAGGCAGAAAAGGAAATATTTTTATACCTTTTCTTTCTCTGTTAACAGGGAACACACTTTTTTCAGAACAGTTTCATATTGAAATTGTGAACTTGAAGACTATATAGCTCCATATGCTCACATACGTTTTTCTAGCAAATCATTTATGTGTGGCTTTAAATTAAGAATGTCAGTAGAATTACCGTGCTCATCAATACTAGTCACATGCTTAAATAGGCTTGGAGGCCTTCTTGGTTAAAGAACCTTAATATCTTACAAAAACAAGAAGAAGTAGTAGTTTAGGAACAACTATGAAAATAACCCTGGGAAATTCAGATATAAAAAAAACCTGAATGCATTTCATTTAAAGGTAATATGGATGAAATAAAGAAATAATACCTCCTGATGAAAAAGAACAGTTTCAAGTCTTAGTGATCTATGATTTCTCAATTCTAATGCATTACTACCTTCCAATCTGTACACCAGTAGATGTTCTTAATTGCATTTGCTATTCAAGCAGTTACGCACATATAATCACACCAACACAAAGATTTGTTGATACTAAATGGAAAATCAGACTCTTCCATCGCAACATAATAAAGCTTGACAATGAATTGTAGCTTAATTGCTACCAACACCTATCATACCTCTGCTAGAAATTGCTGATCCAGGCAACTGCTTACCATAGCTCTTGATTAACCACACACATGGATGTGTAAAATCCTAGGTTTATGACCTCTGGAAAAAGGGGCAGAGAATTCTGGAGGACTAAAAGGATATTGTGATGTTGTTCAGGGATAAAATCAGAAAAGTCAAAAACCCACCTAGAACTTAAATTTGGCCACTGCTAATAAAATTAAAAATGTTTCTATCAACACATCAGCAATAAAAGGAGGGCTAAAGAGAATCTCCATTGTTTATTGGATGGAAGAGGAAATACAATGACAAAAGTTGAGTAAATGTCCAAGGTACTTAATGGTACTTCTTTGCCTCAGTTTTTATGGTAAGATCTGGTACCTTTGGGTGCCCAGCCCCCTGAGCTGGAAAATAGGCATGGGGAGCAGAATGAAGCCCCCATAACACATGGGAAATGGTCAGTGACCTGCTATAACACTTAGTCACGCACAATCTAAGGGGCTGGGTGGAATCCACCCAAGAGTACTTAAGAAGCTGGCAGAAGTGCTCACTAAACCACTTTCAATCATCGTCTTGGTTAACTGGGGAGGTCCTAGCATACCAGTGTGATGGTCATCTATAAAAAGGGTGGGAAAGAGTATCCGAGGAACTACAAACCTGCCAGCGTGACTTCAGTGTCACTAAAAGGAATGGAGCAAATAATCTTGAACATTATCACATGACATGTACAAAACAACCAGATGTTCAGGCCTAGTCAGCATGGGTTTAGAAAATGCAGGCCCTGCTTGACCAAGGAGATTTCCTTTCCATGGCAATTCAACATCCTTAAGTGGGTGAGGGAAAGGATGTTTTCTACCTGGACTTTAGTAAATCCTTTGACACTGTCTCCCACAGCATTCCTCTGGAGAAATCAGCAACTCATGACATGGACAGGTCCACAGTTTGCTGCGTAGAAAATTGGCTGGATAGCTGAGACTGAAAAATGTTTACATCCAGCTAGCAGTAAGATCACTAGTAGGGTTCCTGAGGGCTTATTTTTGGGGTTAGTCCTGTTTAATGTCTTCATCAAGAACATGGACAAGGGGATTGAGTGCATTCTCAGTCATTTTCAGGTGACACAAATTTGGGAAGCAGTATTGATCTGCTGGAAGGCTCTGCAGAGGGATCTAGACAGGCTGGATCAGTGGGACAAGGCAACTTGTATGAGCTTCAACAAGGCCAAGTGCAGGGTCCTGCATTTGGGTCACAACAACTCCCTGCAGCACTACAGGCTGGGTGCAGAGTGGCTGGAAAGCAGCCCAGCAGGAAAGTACCTGGGAGTGTTCATTGACCACCAGGGGAACATGATCCAGTTGTGCCCAGGTGGCCAAGAAGGCCAATGGCATCCTGGCCTGCATGAGCAATGGTGTGGCCAGCAGGAGCAGGGCAGTGATTGTCCCCCTGTACTCACAAGGTAAGGCCACACCTCAAATCCTGTGTTCTTCTGGGACCCTCACAGCATGTCCAAACAAGGGTAATGGAGCTGAGGAAGGGCCTGGAACATAAACCTGTGAGGAGTGGCTGGCAGAGCTGGGGTTGTTTACCCTGGGGAAAAGGAGACTCTGAGGAGAACTTACCACTCCTTTCAACTGTCTGAAGGGGGTTGCTGTGAGATGAGGGTTGGTCTCTTCTTCCAAGTAACAATGGCTTCAAGTTGCATCAGAAGAAAGTTTGTTTAGATATCAGGAAAAATTTCTTGATGGAAAGTGCTGTTGAGCACTGGAACAGGCTACCCAGGAAAATGATGGAGCCACCATCACTGGAGGTGTTTAAAAGACATGTAGGTGTAGCACTTTGGTCCATGATTCAGTGGCAGTATAAGGTTTGTAGTTGGGCTTGATGATCTTAATAGTCTTTTCCAACATAAATAATTCTATCATTTCTACTTGCATCATTTCTTGATACCTACCAGATGATGGATATTATGCTACTTATTTTCACATTTGTGGAAAAAAGTCTCTTTAGTAGTCTCAAATCTACAGCTCTCACCATGACAGTTTAATGTTTTTTAAAGCCCAATATGCAAATTAAATACAAAAAGAAACTTAGACAATATATTTCAGGCAAACTGAAATTAATTGTTAGTCTTTTAAAGAACATTTTCACTTAATATTTTGTCTACTTGAATATGTTTTATCCCTTGACATAAGTCTGTGTTTGGACATAATACCTTTGACAATCGTAATTTTAAAGTTGTGTTACAGAGTTGATGAATTACCAGCAACCCACAGATATTCAAATGTTCATGAAACCAAATGTAACATGCCCTTTTTGTTGGTTAAATGTGTCAACTTATTTCAAAAAGCCCTGCATCTAGTGAATTTCCTTATACACATCAAATAAAATAAAATGAACTCTCATTTGAGGTACATATGCAAATGTTCCTTTTCTTACAAGCTCATGTATTTTGTCTTGCTTTGGAAAGGCAGGGATATGTTCTTGGCTAGCTCTTCTATGCAGCTATACTTCTATCCCAAAAAAATCTTCCAAATTCAGGAATTGGAAAAGTCAAACAGAAGATTGTGGAACGCTTGGCCAACCTAAAATTTGGGTTGCAATTGAAGTTTCTCAGAGACCCACCTTAGACTCCAAATGCTCAACTCTATCTTTAGGCAAGGTGAGGAGTGTAGTCCATACTTTTCATAGTGCACATCATATCTGCAAATCTCTGTTGTCTTGCCTCTCCCACTTTGAGATACCTTTGACAGAAACTCCCCATTAAGCTCTGGAAAGCTTTAAGTTCCTGAATTTTCAATTTCAAAACGCAGTTGGAAGAAATTTTATAGCATTTTTTACACAGGAATAAACTTTTCCGTTCTACTGTCTTCCAGAGGAAGAATTCCAAAACTATACAGGCAACTGGTAATACATGTTTCAAAAAGACTGAAACCTAATTTTGTCTCTCAACATTTTGCTTATGAGAACCTAGAATTTCCCAATCAAAGATTGGGATTTAGATCTGATCTTCTGTCTGCTCCCTTGAGATTATGCAGAAAAACAATTAATGTATTTGCTTTAGAATAACACGTAACTGGTGAATAAAAGAAAAATAATGATTTTTGATTTCCTTTGTATGCCTCTTGAAGAAGACATGGGACTACAGCGCATGCCTTGAGTAAAGTTAGAGCCATTAGGGGACCAGCTTGTATAACTGCGTTGTTTTCCTTTCCAAATGTGAATTGGATCATCACCCCTTTCATAGGATAGGCTTCAGATTTTTATGTTTTCACTTTTGGCAATGGCCTGGCAAATTAAAGTGTGACATAAGGAGTGAATTATGTTATCAGATGCTCTTCAAATATACCTCTTTAAGGTACACAAAGATCATAGAAACTTCACTGCTATTGACTGACAGGCAGACAGTGCCTGTAACTTCAAAGAGTTCGGTATTTTATATTCCTTAAGGAATAGGGAACCATGGTATCAACTTTAAATTTGATTTTTTCAAGTTAAATGCACTAAGGAAATTCACATTTGCTTACTACTGAAACTGACAACTAAAAGACTACCCAACTCTCCTCATTTTCTCTCTCTTTTTTTTTTTTTTTTTTTCTATTCAACTCTGCTCTTGTGTTTAAGTGGGAATCATCTTCTGGCTACCTGCAAGACAAAGCTTAAGCTGTGAGCATGGAAGTGACATACAGAGCAATTTCATGAAAAACCTTGCTCATCTATTTCCCTCATTCTCATCAAGAAGAAAGAACTGCATTACTGACAAGAATTATCAGCATGACAGCAAGTTGCTGTTACATCAAAATAAGGGAAAATTATGGGAATTCAAGTTTAGAGGGTCTAAAATTAAGTAAAGGACTTAAAGTAGTATAAAGGGATTTGGGCTTGTACTTTGATTACTTCACTGTTTCTATTATGGTGACCACTAACTTTTTCTAGAATTTCATATAAAAATAAGGGATTAATAATGTTAGTTTATTTGCCAATTTTAATAATTTAGGAATTTGTTTCTTTTTCATTATGAAAGGGGACATCACTGGGACTTGAATTAGTCCTAAATACATTAAAAAAAAAAAAATCCAGCCGATGATACAGTTCTTATGTCTAGTTTACAATTCAAACAGATTCCTTGTGAGTGTGGAGAAGTTAGAACTAGCAGTAGGAATTCTCTGGAATTTATTCTGAAGTTACTCCAAGTAAGTAGGTGGAGAAGCTAGAAACTGAAGAGATACTATAAATCATAAGGACTTGGATTAACAACAACACAGAAAAGGTTATGGCCAATGATCACCATAAGCATTATATAAATCATTGGATTTCCAGTAATAATAAACTATTTTTTCACATTAAATTGCAACCAATTAATGTTTTTAGGAATTGTGGAATAAACAGATTGATGTCCAGTATGTTATTGTTATAAAAGTCCTTAAAAGGTTCAGTAAGGTCTTGTGCTGTAACAGATTCACATATAATGAATTCAAATCAAATTATTAAACTTAGAGCAGCTGTAGTTGTACAGAGAGGATGGAGAGTCTTGACTTAATGCATTGAAAGTTATAGGAGTATAAAAAAAAAAATTATCAGTGTCCTTCATACCATATTCAGATCTTGATTTTTATACAGGAAAGAATAGTGCCTGCGTCCACATGTCTTCTGGAATATAATGAGTCTCAAAGAGAATAAGCACTGTAATTTTCTTCCCCTGTAAAACTGGATTAATGCTATGTCATGTCTGACTTATTCCTGTCCTGAAGGAGTCAGAAGAAAAAAAACAGCTCAGTAAAGCAATAGAACAGAGAATCTTTGCAGGGCACGGCATACAGGATGACATACATTGTCTTCATCCTTGTCTAATAGGTAAATCATCAACTCACTTCAACTCTGTTTTCTGACCAATTTATTTTTATACAGATTACATGAGAATTAAACAGATACTGAACAGGACATTATAAAACCAGTTTCTTCTTAGTGAGTGAACACTGTAGAAGTTGAAGTTAATTGACATAAAATAGTCAACACCATTTAAAATAGAAGCACATGTCTCTGCCCTGGTCAGAATATTCTTTTTCTCCCCAGGAAAATTTTCTTTTACACTAAAAGCTTCAAGCTGTCTTTATCACCGTACACCTTCTGTACTAGCATGCTCACGTCTCAAGATTTTCAGTGGAAAAACTCAGCTGCAAAACAGTACAAGACAATTGTCATAAACAAAGAAAGTACACAGCCTCCTAATACCTTTAAGACCTTCATCCTAATACCTATCAGATCTTCATCCAGTATCACTGAAATCAATATTTCAAAAGCTACACTGAATCAAAATCTGATAATCTTTTTTTTTTATGGTATAATTTAAAATAAATAACTACTCTTAAGTTAGTACACTTGATGAAACTTATTTAAGGAATCATCCGAGCGCGTGTCATCGACCTCAGTGTGAACAGCTTTTAGTGATGCTTTTAAAAAGCATGTCTAGACACCCAAGCATAAGTCATTTTATAATTTCTTTCACTTACCTTACCATAACATTTCAATTTGAAGCAGCAGAAAATGCTGATGTGATTCTACCAGACAGATATTGACATTAGCTGTTCTCATGGAAACTTATAACATTATGGAATAACTTCACTGAAGTTACTTGATTTAGTTGGTATGTTTGACATATGATATATTGATAGGAGTTGTATGCTGCATGAAGTTTCAAGGTGCATTTTCAAACTTCAACTGCTAATGTAACCCAAATGGTCTTCAGAAAGAAAGCCTTACAAAAAATAACAATTTGAATATAATAGAATAAAATTATGGGAGAGGGATCCTTTGGCTTTGGCAGAAATTATTTAAAGAAATACCATCTTACTGAAATGATCCTGTCAGACTAAATTCTCTGTCTACTCTATTGTACCGCATTAGTTTTAGGTAAAATTCAGTATTTTATCACAATGGAAAATCTAAGAGTTGACATCCATTGAATGTAGGAGTTTGATTTTGAGACAAGCTCTAACTTGTCACAATTTTCACCCACAAATGTGGTATTTATGTAAATGTATATGTCACAAATAGTTGTACTGTGTCAAGGGTTAGATAAAGTTATTCTAGTCTCATTTACATGATACTGATTTCTTTACCATTGTTTCATCATGTAGAATGGAAGAGGCAAAGGAAGCATTTTCTCCCTCTGTGATTAAAGGAGCATAGATTTGCTTCTTTCAGGACCCAAAGAGTTTCAAAAAAGATGTACTAGTCTTACGCACACTCCATAGTCAGTCATCTGCAATATCATAGATTAGATATTTTAATATTACATTCTTATCATAGGCAAAAGTAATTTCAAAAGAATCATTGCTGCTCACTTTTAAAATGTTTTCTGCAATAGTAAATGATAGGATAGGAAATGAACAAAAAGATAAAGGTATTATTTCTAATTTTTACTTCCTAAGTTTGCTATTTTAAAGATTCCCATGGACCCAATAAACAAGAATTGGTTTTCAGAGAAAAGAGAATATTCTATGATCACAGCACTTCCACTCTATTTTAATTCCTTGCAGTTGAGTTAAACAAAAGAGAAAGTACTTCCTTTACTAATAGACTAAAATACTTACTTTCAAAATCCTTCATAACATGCTCCTAGTAAAAATGCTTAGTCTGACCATGTGATGTACAGTCACTGTCTTCATGGGGTATCTGTGAACACTACTTCTCAGGTGCTGTTTCCTTGCATTCAGGAATCCACTTTGACCCCAAAAGCACTAACCCAGCCAGGCTGCATTTCTTTCGGTACTGTCATGTAAGATGTGCTCCACAAAAAATAAGGAACATTGACCTTGAAAGGAAAGGGGCCGGTGGGGGGAGGGAAATAATAAATCCCACAACCAAACCCATTCAATAGCTCAGACCAAGATCTAAGCTCTGTCAAGATGATTTCTTATTCCATTTCACTGAAGCAGTGCCATGCTTTATCACTTCTGAGTTCATGCCTTACAGCTGAGGCAGCCCACTTGAATTGGTAAGTTGTTTAGTTAAAGTATACACATGCTATTTACATTGTCAATATGATTTCAAAGGAAAGAACATTTTGCAGGTGAAATACAGCCACAAATGCCAACAGGAAGCTGAAATCCAAGGCACCTGAGCACATGCAATCAGTGGTTGTGTATCTCACTATGCTCCTCCTTCCCATTTACAGCAATACTATAGATAGACACGTGGCACATGTGACTCCTTGGTGGAGGTGGCAGCATTAGAGCTTCCAGGAGCTTCTGATGAAGTCTCATAAACAAGCAAAAGTGGTCAGCTAACCTGAGCTAAATGTAATGTAGTACTACTTTCTGTTTCATTACACAACTGCACACACAATTATACATAAATTTTGGTATAATGTGAAAAACTGCTGAATTTGTTTTGTGACTATGCAGATGTCACAACACCTAAATGAATTGTGAGTTTAAAAAATGCTTTCCAAGTCATCTAAGTGCTCAGTTTACAACCATTAAAGTTTACCCTTCATTACATCTCTTCAGAAGTAGTTGTGTTTATTTATAGATATTTTTATACAAGCAGTTTGAGTTGCTTGGCTTTTGTGGTCCAGCCAGATTGCTGCTTTAATAGAATAGATCAAGCATTGCCATACAGGCATAGGCTTTTTTTTTTTTTTTTTTTAAGCAAAAGTCTCTGTATTAAAGCACAAACCATACCTTAAAAGATATTGGCTCAAACAGGAAGGAAATAAAAATCTTTCTCTCCTCACAATTTGCAAATGAAGAAACTTGCTGGACCCAGAATCACTGAAATGCTCTATAACTCAGTTTAATTTTATTTTAATGTAATTGAAAATTCTTGTGAAGGCAATCTTGAAAGTTGAGGTTGTTTTCTATTGCACTGCAGTAGAATAACAACCTCTATGAATTTCATGTAAATTAACAACATTATCAGACTACAATGAATCTAAACACTCCTCCATCTGTATTTTGTGATATGTGAATAAATAAAAACTTGAAAGTAATGCAAATGAAGTCACTGACAAAGGATCTATAACATTCAGAAATAGGTCATAAGTGAATGCATTAGTGTTCAATATAATTCCATCTTAGGTTTTAATGCTCACTTTCTTCTCTTGTTCTTGCTGCCAATTGATTATCTTTCAGTAAAGTTTACATGTTACCATTAAATGTTAATAATGCATAAATATTAAACATACCATTGTAAAGTTAGCAACACTATTAATATCCCTAGTCTCTGTAGGCAATACTAGAAATTACTAAGATCAGTATCAATAGTCAGAATCATAAAAATCCTGTCTTTCTGGAATTGATAGCAATAAACAAAGTACAAGGTACAATGGATATTTAACATTTTCCTATAAAACTGGTACCAGGGAAGAAAAGACAACACTTTTTAAACAAGATATTCCTCTTAATGTTTCACTTTTTTTCTATTCTTTTAGCTGTATCTAATACTTTTAAAATGCTGGAAAATCTTCAGGCAATGCATATTCTGAACAGCTTAACAATATTTTGTTCTCTAGATTGTTCAAGGAAAAAAAGAAAAAAACAAAACAATAAAACACCACTGCAGCACTGTCAGGCAAAAAATGTCACTGTCAGATTGCAGATCCCTGTCAGGCAGAGCATTGTTTAAAAAGCAGATAAAGACTTAAATATGCATAGTTGCTCTAGATTTCAGTCCCACTAGGCGACAACAACTAGCTAAAGTATACATGTGTGATAAGATTTACATGCTCCCAAGGGTGCTAAATCATTGTGTTGGCTCAAATTTACTTTTTAAGAGCTTTGTTGACTTCACAGCTGGTGAGTTGATGCTTTCTATCGCTCCACCACTTGGCAACAGATGCCTCTTACTTATGCACAGATGCTGAGTATCCACCCAACCCTAACATTAGCCTTGTGTTTTGAACTAATTGGGCCAACACAGTTGTAATTAAGATTTGAATAATTAGAAAACTAACATGATTACTTTCACAATTAATCCTTCTATTATACCACTATATTCTCTTTTGGACTATTCTACAAAGCTCTTATTTCTTTGGGTCCTGTAAATCCATCAGCCTTCTAAACAGTGGAATAAAATCACACTTTGCCAATAATACTAAAGACATTTTAAAGGGCTGTTTTCACCCTGATTTAAAAGAATTATAGTATGCAATTAGACTGTTCTTTTTTCTTTCATTCTATTTACCCATTATATGGGTAAATATATATAATATAAAGATATATATGTACATATATATATATTATTGCTCTTTATAACAGCCACACAGGAAGAGAAACCATGTACACGAACGAACAAAGATTTTTAAGAAGACTTTGTGAACACACTTGGATAGAGTGTAATATAGAAGATCTTTAAGATGAGCTGATCTGACATATTCTCTTTTATTCCTTTGACTTGGTGTCTGTTCTAAAGTGGGTGCTGAGGGGTAACTGTCAAGCACAGGAATAGGAAAGAAGGAATCTTTTAAGCAGGAAGCCTGCCTGTCCTGGGAAAATGGCAACAGTAGTACTTGGAAAGAATAGTGGATCATCTGGTTTTAGAGAGAAGAAATAACAGGAAATGAACAATTAAAAATTGAAAATCATTATGTAATGTCTAATCAGAGCCTGCGGGGCATACAAAGTGTGTAAAGACTGGATGATTATGCCAACAGCTCCTTGCACTAACTTTAAACAATTGTCTGACAGTAATATACAAAACCAAGATGCTCGTGTATGTGCATACTCACGGAAATGCCACTTCCTTTTCTCAGACACATTTACTGACATATGCACACAATAGGAACTCTCTTGTTCTCGATAGTAAAAACCAACACTGGTTAAATTTTCATTCTTTGGCATTAGGAAGACTGAGAACAATAGAGAAGAAACATTATAGCTGCATGGGAATATTATTAAAAATCATAATTTATAAGTACATTATAACTGCTCTTTAATCAAGTGCATCCAGTCATGGGAGGAGGGAAAATTTGTTGGAGACAGGCTCTGTTGAACTAATGATTTTTGTTTGCTGGTCTCCTTCGAGTGTTTAGAAGACATTATTTGCACAGAAAACTGAACTTGCTTTAAAGGCCACTTCAGGAACATATTCATCAGGAAAATCAAAGAAACAACAAAAAGGAAGGAGACTTAGTTCACAAACTGTTTCAATGGACCCTAAGTGTTAAATAGCAGCAGCCAGTAGCAGCTCAGCCTCCCCTAAGCCATCACCAGTTCAGTTCCCCTGAGACAGGAGACTGAGCAAAGGCTGTAATTACTGTCTACCACTGTTATTGAAAATAAATACACTGCTTCCATATTCAAGAAGATCTATAGCCTCAATTCCTCTTCCCCCACCAAATCCTTAATATAAACTAAGAATGCTTCTATTTATGCCTATGATAATCCCTGGAATTAGTATCTGACATTATGGCAATTTGTGATCACAAGCCAATCTCTTGTAAAAACATGAGTTAGGTCCTGAGACAGTGACTCATTACTTCCTTAGGAACAGGAAAAGGAAAATGATGCTAAGGACCTGTGGAGGGAAACATGACTCCCAGAAAGCCGTGGTTAGTATATTAACCCACTAATCATGGTTTGCTGGGTTGGGATAAATTAAAAAGGAAACAGTCTCTTGACTTTTATGTTGGGCAGATGGACAACTCTCCAAAAGCTGGAAACAGATCTTTTTGTGGGCAGCACATATGGGGAAAATGAGACAAACCAAGTTTGTCTTTTTTATTTAATCTTTTGTTTTGTTTTGTTTAAAGGCAAAGGAGTTTTGGCAGAGAACAATAATAATTTCAGTACTGCATCAAGTCTAGCTGAGCCAGAGTTCATTTTCCCACAGCAGCCATCACAGTGTTGTGCTCTGTATTGGTAGCTGGAAAGGTGTTGATAACACACCAGAGCTTTGGGTACTGCTGTCTCTCAGCAGTCCCTACATCAAGGGGCTGGGGGTGGACAAGATCCTGGGATGGCACACAACCAGACCAGCTGACTCAAAATAACCAAAGGGATGTTCCATACCACATGACATCTGCTCAGATATAAAAGCTAAAGAAAGGAGGAGGAAGGGGGGGCATTTGTAATTTACAGTATTTTCTTTCCCAAGCAACTGCTAAGTTGAAAGTGGCCTGAACATCACTTGCTGATAGGAAGTAGAGAATAAACTTTTTCTTTTGTTGTGCACATGCAAACCTTCACTTTAGCTTTAACAAACTGTTTTATCTCAACCCACAAGCTGTTTTTTACCTTATTTTTCTCTTCACTGTCCAGCTGGGGAGTAATAGTGTGATTTGGAGGGCACTTGGAATCCAGCCAAGGTCAACCCACCAAAGGTACTTATAAACTTCAATTTGTCCAAGACAAAAAACTCAGCAGCTCTTGATGGCCTCACATAGGTAATCACATTCTCACCTAATCTCAGTCAGAGACTCTGCACTGTCACACACTTGGCACTTAAGTTTAATGACTGAAGCAGGATCTTGTCTATTACTTAACATCCTAGCCACTGAATGACACTTCAATCCCTGACATCAGGGTACAGTAGAAATCATGACTTAATTGTTCTAAGACTCTGTTTAGACATTCCATGAAACTTCAAAGCTCTCATGAGTGCTGCTCAAACCTACCCACTCAGTTAGATTTTCTAATTCTATCAATCATATCCAGTGTGCTTCACAGCCATAGCCTGATCCAGCTCCTGATGAAATAATAGGAGCTTCATGTTGACTCTTCTGAATTTCATCTGCTCTGTAAACCAGAGTTTGCCAGATATTTCTGTCGGTTTTTATCTGTGTGGCAATGTACTGAGCAGACTCTAAAATTTCTTTCACTTGTGGGGCTCCTAAACATGAGAGATAAGCTTTTTAATGAAATTAAAACTAGATTATAGTACCTGAGCAGTGCTCCTTTCACAATACTCTCCATAAAACATAGTTTAATGCCTCAAAGAGGGATGAATAAGGTTATCCAATTACAAAACCCTTGCAAATGATTATCAAATAACAGTTGGTTTCACAGAGAGCTTTAGAATTTTTAGAATTTTAGAATATTGAATTCCAAAATACATGGGATTATAGTCTCATAAAGAATTATAAAGTGGTATTTCAAATGATTACTTAGAATTAGTTTTCATTTCTGTGGCTGTGTTTTGCATCAGTAAAAGAGCAACAGAATTTTGCATAATAAAGAAAATACATATTATGTATTTCATTTATATTCCTAATTATTTTCAGAATAAAAAATAAAGATTTAAAACATTTTGAAAGTAATTAAAGAGAAAAAAACTTTTAATATTAAAAAAAACACATCTTGTTAGAGATATGCAAATAAACTAAAAAATAGAACAATAATTTTGATTCCTAAGACTTTCTTTTTTTTTGACAGGAAATGTTTCTCATTTACTTGTATTACATTTTGCCCTCCATCCTACTCACAACATTTATCTTGGTGTTATGGTGCTCTTTGCCTTTTCAAATGTTTGCCTTCAGGGGTATCGATGTTACTAAAGAGCATCTATTTCATAGATCTGCATTAAAAATCACTTCTTTTTCCTGATAAGCTATTTAAAACATCACATTTATGCTTTATGAAGTGCACTTTAAAAAAATATACCCCACATATCCCATGAAAACTACACCCATTTGACCCAAGTTTTCTTTCTTTGCAAGAAAGACAATTTCTATCTGAGGAGATTAGCACTAAAGAGATATGAAGGAAACATTTTCCAAAACAAGCACTGTTGTTTATTTTTACTGGGGAGGGGGAGGTATCCTATCACAGACTTCAGAAAAAGGGCTCCTAAAATGGCTAGTTTAACTGTGGTAATCAGTAATATCAGACCATTTTTCTTCAAAATTAAAATCTGAAAACAAGTTGATCAGGTAAGCTGCATAGCACACATAGATATAACCTCCAGCACTTGTATCTTTAAAAATTTTAGATGGCAAAATACCTCTACTTCCTTAATCATTTTTGCACAAGACATACAGGCACAAAGAGGCAGAGAGTCTAAGAATTATTCCAAACACCACAAAGTATGTTTTGAAATTATAATAAACGATGTCTCTACCATGATATTTGTCTAAAGAGAACCTAAAGAAAAGCTGGTAGAAAAACACGTCTGATACACCTAAACACTGCATTCAAACCATTTTAGGTAGATCCACTTGTGTTTTGGCTGGTAGAACCTGCACTATTAGAAACAACTGAGGTAGGGTGCATGGTAACCAGCTCCAGCTGCTCTTTATCAAATAACTGAGATTATATCAAGATAGATTTATTAAATCCCAGCTGTTAGTAAAATCATCATTTGTCACTAGCTACGTGAACATGAACTGTGTTCATGCCTTGACTGGACAGAAGACACATTTAGAAATAGTGGTGAGACCTTCCACTCAAGACAAAATTTAAACATAGCACCTTGCTATTTTTACCTGAATTAGCATCCCTAGGAGTGTACCACAAAAAGGATTGTATAGCCACCACGTAATGAGAAGGGAATGATAATTCTGGTTGTTCAGCAACCCCCTGCAAATACTTCTATTTGAAGTATTCATGCTCCTTGATCACAAATAGGGCAAAAAATGTAATACAATTATTACAGAAAAAGTGAGTTGATTAAAAAAAACTGACCATTAGAAAACATTTGCAAAAAATGCCCACTGTTTGTTGAAAGATAATGCTCCAGGCAGTTCCAGGAAAAAAAAAAAAAAAAAGTCAACCCAAATAAACAAACAAACCCACCCAAATAACAGGCGTGGAGAAAAATACTTCTACCAGACCAAAAATATCCCAAATTAAATTAAATAAGCAAAAAAATTTGGCTACTTTGTAATATTTCCTGTGGGGTTTTTTGGGATAGTATTTCTGTGGTGGGTTTTTCATTTATTTGTTTTGATTGGCGATTTTTTGTTAGTTCTTTTGGGGGTTATTTTTGGTAGTTTTTTCTTTGAGTTTTTGTTTGTTTATTTGTTGTTGTTCTTCTCTTGTTTGTTTTTTTTTTTTTTTTTCACTCTTTAACTATTAAATTCATCCAATTGCTTGCCCTGTTAACTCTGCTCCATCCTGCCATACATAGTATCTTGTCTACCTAGCCTTGGATTAGTCACATCCTTGGCTGCTGGAACACAAATATGTCCTTGACAGATAAATTTTGGCTCTCAGGGTGAGAAAGAATGACAGGTAATTGCTATGTGCTGCATCTGATGGGTAATGCAGAGTGGGATTGAAGTCCATTGATGCACCTGAAATAGTTGCTTACGCATTCTGCGCATTAACAAAGGACGTTTACAAATAATAATAAAAAGAGGACGATAGAGATGAGACGAGGAGACATGAGGACAAATGCAGAAGAAAGTGATAGTGTCTGAAAATTTTATTAGATTTATATGCAGTGAGGACCAAAAAATGGGATAGCAATTTTTACACTGCACAAAAACATCAGAGTCAAGTGATGTTCTTTAAAAAGCATTTTAATTATCAAATTAGCACTCAAATTAATTTGAGTGTTTTCCTTATCAGCATTTACCTTTTCAACACCACCTCTCACACTCTGTATTTATTCTGACATATGTACTCATTCAAGTAGAAGCCATGTGTATCATGTTTTCTCACCTTTTTTTTTGACACATTCTCCTTCAAGTAGCAGCTCAGAGGAGGAAGGGCCAAATTACAAAAAGCTCTGGTTTATAGAAAGTCTGAGTTTCACTCTCTAGGAGGTCAGATTTTAAAAACAACAAACCAAAAACCAGTAGGCTATTTCATTATGAAAATGTGAAACACAGCTCTACTGAGAGGTCTGCTCATCGGTCAGGACCTTTATTAAAAGGCATAGAGCTATTTTTTTCTTCTTTTAACAGTGTAAATCAGGACTTCTGTAACATCTGTTTGGAGTTACAGTGAGATGGATCTACACTGGATATGTTAACTTATGCCCAAAATTATTACTATTTGTAGTAATAGTAAAGGAATAAAGGAATAAAAAGTGCTCCTTGTGACAGTAAATGAAACTTTTTAAGAGATATAGTTATATATTTAATATTATGGCAAGCATGTACCATGAATACATTAATATTTTAGAGAGAACTGAAAAGACACTTAACGAGCAAACATACAAGGCTCCAAAACAGAAAGACAATGGCTTTTCATTTTGTTATATAATTATTACTCTAGCATAATGAATGAAATATTACTTGAATTAGAAGAGATTTTATAGAAAGCTTGTTGCAATAAATTTGAATTAACTCAGATTTGGCAGAATGGCTTCATCATCAAATACTTCCTAGCAGAAATTCAAGACAATGAAAATCTAGTAAAGAAATACTAGTTTCTAACTTTTCTTCATGCTACAAGTATTCTTAGAAATCTGTAATTAAATTATCCGTTTAACAATATTATTTTTATTTTCAGCATTTTCTTAAATAGGAAAAATGAACAATGGAATTGAGTTTTTCTTTTTTTTTTTTTAGATTATGCACTAAACTTAGTATAAAGGAGATCTATGAAAGTGTGTAACACACACAGAGTCTGTATGCTGGAGGATAGAATGTCAAGGAGGTTCTTAATAAATGTACTTTGTGATCTTCATACTTGGCTTTTAAGAGAGCTGCTTAAGCTATCACCTCAGCTCCACATACAGAAATGCTGCAGAATAACTAACTAACTAACTAGATAAATTGTCCAAGGGGACTACAAACGAACAAGGAAAAGGAAGTCAGAATCTAGGTCTCCAGTTCAAGCCAAGTCCTGTGGGTAGTATTTGAACTCCACAAACACAGCAAAATTTTTGTGAAATTAATAAATGGCCACAGATAAGTGTTTGGCAAATGTATGGCTGCATTTAAAACTACACTTAGCACCTGCTGGCAGCCTTCAGAGAACAGCAGCCAGGAGCCTCCCTAATGCTTATAGACTTTAGGTCAAATGAACCAGTTCAAAAAGCTGCTCTTGCTAAAATGCAAGAGTACATTGTTGATCAAGAAATGTCAAAAGTCATGTATGCTTTCTGAAACAGGAATGGGGTTGCTTGCCTATTTACCTTTAGTGGGAAAAAAAATGTTTCAAGCATTTTACTAATCAAGTCAGTCACAATGACATTTTGAAAGTGTATTTGGTGTGCTGGATAAAGTATTAATGCAGTCAGTGAGTAAATTAATACATGAAGATAATAATAAATCTGGCCTAAATGTGGAAACAAAAACTATTCATCCAAGTCATTTAACTGAGTATTTATCATCAGTTTTGGAGACTGTTCCAAATATACTGTACTCTGAAAGTTTACAGAGCACATAATTCTGATACCTAATAACACAAGTTTTAAACTTATGTGGTAGACCGAATTTTGCTTCAACAATTTCTTATTTTTAATCTCAGACATCTACTTTCTTATGAATATCTTCATAAAGGTTTGCCACATCTGAGCTGTGGTTCCAGGTCTGGGCTATTCAGTACAACAGAGATGGACTTCAGTACCCACAGACCCCAAATCCCACTCTGCTGCAACACAGGACAGTAAACAAAGCTTACAACATACATATCCCAAACAACACAGTCATTGCCTTAAAAAATATTGACAGCTGAGACATCTGCAGCAGAAAGATGGTACTCCAGCCCAGGACTGTCTGGTGTACGTCAGCAAATCTGATCTTTACAGGAAGACCCCTCACCCTAAAATCTGAAGTGATACAGTTGACAGAAACTGAACCACAGCTGCTCTTAAAGTAACCTGACCAAGGGTCATGATGTAAACTCTCTTAGTTCCCATCTGGTGGTTAGAGGAGAGTCTTTAAACAATCCATTGTAATATTAGCATTGTAAAACCTGACCGCTGCTAAATACAAATTCCAGTAATCAATATGGTTAGGTAGGTGTGTATTTCATTTCAAAGTAGAATTTTTCTACCTGGAAATATTTTTCCCCACTCAAACGACCAGGCTAGAAGGTTCAACAAGAAAGAAGACTGAAGCTTTGTCCCTCCCAGAAGAGGGACAATCCTCAAAGCTTTGCTACAAAATAATTACCTGAACAAATATTCTGTGACACATGCCAGTAAGTTACATCTCTACAAAACAACTGAGCCTTTGTGAAAGGTTCTGTTAATACAAAAGAAGATAGTGCTTGAAAGTCAGTCTTTAACATGCTATGTTATCTTACCTATGACAAGTCACAATAAAAAGAGAAGCCAGGAAGAGGTAGCAAAGACTAGAGTAGCCTCTATATGAACTTATTAGGAGATGTAGCTTTTGCTGAGGCTTGAAAATAGCAACCACTAAAAGTATGCTCAAAGTTACTAATTTAAAAGCATAATATATACATTGTAATCTCTGCTTATTTTTAACTGTAAAGTATGCTTTTGCAAAAACAATATCATACTGAGGCAGATGACCTAAACTTTGCATTGTTTTTATGAACTAGTGAAGAGCAGGAGATTTCTGCAGTCTAGACACACACATAAGCTCCAAAGCTGGAAGCAGAACCGCATCTTACTGTTCTAGCTACTTACTGTACAGTGAGACACAGCCCCTGACACAAAGATTGTACAATCAAAACCAATTAAAAACTAGAGAAAAGGAGGATGAAGAGATAGTAGAGTCGTTAGAGCACACATGTCCCATTCTTGTGAGCACTGAAGCGTCGTCAGTGGGGCTTTTGTTCAAATTAAAAATGCATAATTTACACAGATGGCCCGAGTGTGAAAAGTGATGTCCCTGCAGCATCAAAGAAAGGAGAAGAATCATGGTAGGTGAAGAGAAGGAAAGGATGTTAAGAGGAAAAGAATAAAGGTAAACATGTATCATTAGGAAGAAAATGAGACTTTACAAAGAGGAAGATGTTGCCCTGAGGTGCAAGAACAAGTGTCCAGGAAATAGATTATGAGAAAGAGATAACAAGAGTCTGGTGGGACACAATGGTCTTGCTAGGAAAGCTGGTGTTAGCTTTATAACATGTAAATATCACAGGGTTAAAAGTCTCCCTTTCAGGTAAAGCAATTTCCCCATATATCTTCAAGAAGGGAAACTATGGAAACTCATTAATGCCTGAAGTTTGTTCTAACTCACTGTCACCCCCTACTCTTGAAATTATATATAATTTAGGATATTAAATCTCTTCTACATTATCTGGATTATGAACTATAGTCATTAAAAGCTGTTTCCTCTTTCACATGTCGCTATTCCAGGACTGTTCCTCACTGGTTTGTTGTTGGTTTCATGTCAGTTTTCATAGAATTCCCTTTCCTTTACCCATTTCCAAGCCTCATTTTAATGAATCTCCCTAAAAAGCTCATAAAACATTAAAGCAATAGTATCAAACACTAATTTTCAATGGAGTTGGGCTAGATAGTAATCGTACTCTGCTGTCAGTAATAAGGAGACTTAGCTTGAGGCAAAATAAATTAACACGGACCTCATTCAAAGAACTTGAAATATTTGAAATAAAGTTGAACTCTGCATATAGATATGTATTTAACAGTATTTGATACAGCCTTAGAGTAAAAAAACCAACATCAAGAGAGGGAACTAGGCTATACTGCCTTCCTGTGCAATCTGTCTGCCTGTGTTTAACAAGTCTGAAAAGCTTCAGTAAGTCAGATACCCCAATTTATTTGCTTAATGAGAGGAATATTACATCCCCATATTGCTGAGGTCACTTTTAGGATCATTACTATGTATGAAGAGGCTCACAACCCACCAGCAGAAAAGATCAGGAAGAAATTATAGAATTATTGTTGGTTTTTTCAAAACATGAGAAAAGCAAGCATTTCCCTGTGTTTGGTAAAGCAAGTTCCCTGTGTTTCATGTCATAAAATCTCTGAGGCTCGCACACTGGAAAGTAAGCACTTCACTTACAAGCAGATAGAACATGCAATCTTGTAAAATAATAACAGAGATGTATTTGTAAGACTTGTTTAGAAAGGCACAGACATATTGCCATGAAAGTGTGATTTATTTATTTTTTACTTACAGCAACAGCTTTGTGAAACAAAAGGAGAACAAAGCCATCACGTCAAACAATGTTTGTAGTCAGATCTTGTGAAAGACTGGAAGGGAACTTCCTGCTATTTGTATGTAACTTGGATGCCTCCAACTGCAACTGGTTTATGCTTGATTTTTTTGTTTCCTTGCAGTGCATTAAGTTACTGTGTTTTGACTTTTTTAATAACGAATACTCTGATGTATATGAATGAATACTATGCTGAAAAAACACTGATTAGCTGTGAAAGAAAAAAAGTGAAGACATATAGAGTGCATTCTTATATGTGCATTGAAATACTGCTACCCAGGTCAAGACTTGCATCTCTGGGTGGAGGAAGCACTCAGGCATTTAGTAAATGTCATATAAACATAATATGAAAAATGAAGTGAGCCATATGCTACACCAAAATGAGGATCAGTGCATGTAACTACTTCCAAAATCAGCTTCCTTTCCTTGACAACAGTATAATAAAAAATACTACTTTCCAAAGTAATTTTCAAGGAGAATGTGGAGATTGACAGTTAAAACTGTCAGTATTCTTCGAACATCCCCCCAAAACCTCAGGTCATTTCCCCCTATGCTAATGTTTTTGCAAGAAAGACAACTTGGTCTTTTTCACTGAAAAGGTTAATGGAGTAAGAAACCTGCAGGTAACCAACATTTGCTGGAACTGTTATTTTTTTTCTGTTGTTTTCCTTTTCTTTTAGGAGCAAGGTGCGGGGGCAGAGGGGCAGGTGGTGATGTGGAGAGGAGGAGTGGAGCAGGGCAGAGGCTTGAGAAGTACATGTCCATATTGATTAGCTGAGTTTTTAATGCAGGATATAGAGCTATGAATTGTACTTCCAACAATAGACAACAATCAACAATAGAGATAGTTAACAACAATAAACACCATTGGCTGAAAAAAACCAGTGCAAAAAATTCACACTTTTATGAACTGCCTAAAAGTTATACATCTGTCAAAGCTATAAAGATTTGAAATCACTTAACTTTCCCTCAATGCTTTCTTTCTATTATGATCGAGTTTTAAACAAAATGCGTTAACTTTTAAGGGCAACAGAGAGAACTGACATTTTCAACACAACAAATCTTAATTTCATCCCTTACAGTATTAAAAAGTTTGGCCTCTTTGCACACTCCTTAATTACATCCCTTGATAGCACAGTTATCAAGCATGGACAAGACTGAGACTATCCAAGTCAGTTCACTTTAGAAATGTCAGGGTAGATAGACAATAGGTACAAGGCTAGCTAACTCCAGGCTGTGTAAAAATCTCTGACACTTTCCTATTACTCAGTTAATCTTTCAAGACAGCCTCCCTCATCTACTGTCTTATTTCCTTACAGATAAAGATCTCCAAGCATCAGTCTATTTCTTTTGATATGTCTCACTTTCTATCAGCCCATGAAAAAATGCATCCTCTCTCTCCTCAGTCAAACACTGCTCTCACCCCGTAGCAACCAATTTAATTTTCTGGCCACTTGTATTGAAACAACATCCCTACTCACTCTTTTCCCCCCACACAGAGCAGAAATGCTAAACCTACAAAAGCAACTATCCAAATCCTACCAGCCTCCAAGCATAACATTCCTTCCACATGTCAGTCACAGTCCTCAGTCTGACGGCAGCCTGGAAAGCTGCATGCATATTTTTGACTCACATTTCAAGAATCCCTTACTGTCTCATTTAAATGCCATGGGACTTTAAAAGCCCTGCATCTACGAGTTCCTGCTGGTGAGGGAATGATGCTCCTTATTCAGGATTATGCTTTACCATAACGCACTTTTGCTTTCCAGCTGCTGTGCTTCCTCAAATACATACACAGGGAGGGAAAGTGCACTTGCCTTTCCTCCTCCTGCCTTCTCGCACTCCTGCATGCTTCTAACAATTTTTTTTTCTTCTTCGTTTGTTGGATTGGGGTGGGGGGGG
>JAHXMQ010000807.1:67763634-67811546 GCA_020466415.1 Ammodramus savannarum pratensis
TGCAAGCTTCAGAGAATCACAGGATGGGAGAAAAGTGCAGCCATTGGTGAGATGTTGCCTAGAACTGGTCTCGGTGCCGAGGGGTGCTGCGGGCTGGGACACGGTGCTGCCCCAGCCCGCTCCCGCGGCGCGGCTCCCTTGCTGCAGTGCAGGCTGGCGCTTCACTCTGCTCCAACTTTCCATGCAGAAACTCGGCACGATGCAGGCAGCCAGAGAAAGCAGCACTTACCTTAATTGAAATCTTTTCCCTGGTAATGCTGGAGCATCAGTCCAATCAACAGCGATCGGGGAGAATCTAAGTTTCAATCAACACCCTCCGGGTAGCCGCATGCTGCTCTGCCCTTTTTTCAGTGAACTCCTCACTGTCTGGAGGAGAGAGAGAGAGAGATCAGCTGAAATCCTCAGAGGCTCGTAGGGAGTGAGAGAAGAGGCACCAAAGCAATGTTTCTTAACGGGGGATTCTCAGCCGGCGTGCTCAGGTCTGGAGGATCCTGTAAGTGCTGTGATAGGCTCCTGTCATGTCCCCTGAGCCGTGAGATGATCATTGACCTGATTAGCTCCGAACACTCCCTGCATGCAGAGAGAGCGCTCAGAGGATTGGTGGGTCGCAGGGGAATTGGGAAAGGCACCAGGGCCGCCTGGGAATCTTCATTCTTCCAGACTAATGGATGGGCTGCAGCTGAGGCTGTAATTTGTGAGGAGGTTATGCACAATGTTAATCATCTGAGGACTTAAACAATTGTGCTTTTGCATGCTGTTTCTCAAGGTACACCAGCATTCAACGCGGGGTAGAGCTGAGTGATTAGAGGCTGATGTAGCCATTTCGTAATACAAGGCTCACTGTGTGAGATGTTCTGTAAGCTGAGAGATAAAGTGTATCCATACATTTGTCTCTGACCCCGGAGACAATAGCAGTTAATGGGTAGAATAAGGGAAATTAGTATGGTGGGCTCATGTTAGCCCCCAGATGGCAATCAGTCAGCATGGAAAGGAAAAGAAAAGAGCAACAAAACCCAAGCAGACTAGAATTATTTAACAAGTGCATGTGGCAATTTAAATAAAATGTGGAGGAAGAATTTCAAATTAGTACAGAAAGGACTTTTACACGTGGAGATAAATCAGTAGAAAAGCACAACAATAGAGCAACGCAACTTCTTCCCTCTCTTACAGCAGAGGAGAAAACCCAACAAGGAATGCATTTAAAGGATCTAATTTGCCTTTCACATGCACTGAAACAAATAAATCTATTAAAGATGACAGTTTAAATTTAGATCAGGATAAAAAAAAAAAAGCAGAGTGAAAGAAGAATGAGGTGTGTTCATTACTTGTTTTTGGTTCAAGGGTATTATGGAAACTAGACTTCAGTGTACCAAGTACTCAGGCTTGCATGGTCAAAGGAGTCAAGTCAAAGTGTGTCAACTTTTATGACTGCTCTCATCTGTTGTTTCCCTGTGCTTGGACGATCATTACAGCACTAGGCAATTGACTCCATTTTACATTCAGATTTATCTATGGAAATACCAGCTTGTGACTAAGAATAACTTTGTTCACAGAATAATATATTTAGTATTGATGATCTGGAGCACCAATATAAAATAGAAATCGATATTTTTATAGCAACTAATGAAGAAGATTTAGAACCTATAATAGCAATGCTAGTTCATATGTAGTTATCATAAGTTACTCTATGAACGCTGAAATAAAGTTAGTCATAAACATATATTGAAATTCTTAATCAAATTTATTTACTTTGGATCTACTCATACATTTTTCTGGTAAATTTGTGTAATTGTGTTTTAGTAGGAAAAGCAGTAATGAAAGCAATTTTAAAGTTGTTAAGTGGCAGAGAAAATGGATTATATGTTTACTTTCTGAAAGCATTCACATCAGAAATCTCATTATTACAGAGAAAAGAGTATCATGTGATTTAGATCACATAGAAGTAACCATGGAAGTTTGAATCACCAATTTATTTAGCAAGATGGAAAGCAAAGATTTTTCACCCTGGCTTTAATGCCTAAGAAACAGGAAATAAATGTAAGTGCCCCATATTTCCACTAGACATTCAGTAGGAACATATCAATTTTTCTACCCTAGCAGTGTTAGCAATATAATTTTCAGGTTCCTCCTCTGGAAGTGCCACTCTCCACTGAAAAGTGCCTCAATGTGCAAAATCTGGATTATAAAATTGGCAAAATTTTATATTAAGACAGCAAAGTTTTTAGAATGTGGGTTACTTTTTTTTTGTAATTTCTTGAATGCCTATCACCCAGGGATTCATGCCTGCCCTGGGACTAATGGTAAAAAAGTAATAATTAATCTACTAATTAATCAAATAAGAAGGCTTTTATACATGTTAATATGAAACATAAACACATTATTAAGTAAAGGGTTTTATGTGTCAAGACTAAAATGATTTCCTGTTACCACCCCCACTGAAAAAGAGGCTCTTCTCCTTACCTATACATTTGTAACAGTGAAAGGGTGGAAGTCATCCCAAAGCTTACAATCTTATCTTTCTGACATGGCATCCCTCATGAAACATGTAATCCACAGACACATGTTGTATTATTAATAATTTTAAATACAATTAAAGAAATTAGGTATGAAAAAGATCTTATTAAGACAATTTATTTGCCACTCCTGTAAGATTCCAGCTTCAGGTTTCACGCTGCTTTGTTTAATTGAATCTTAGCTCTCACCAGACCTAGAAATTTCAACACTTCCCTTAAACTGCTGTTCCAGCCTATGAGACCTCCATAACAGGAATTCTTTTCCATTTATTACTTTTCAAACATCTTTCAACAGTTTTATACTAAAAAAAAAAAAAAAAATCTAATAATTTAAATGGTAATCATTCACATTCAATGGTCTGATTGTCTTTTCAAGGTTTAAAGGTCAACATTCATCAGAAGTTCATTGTACAAAATTGAATTATTTTAATTGTTTCTCACCACAAGTAAAGGTCTGGGGAAAAAATAACAGCAGATCCAGAGAAGGGACTGAAGCATGAAGGAAAAAAACCTGAAGTGACAAAATGATTTCAGTTTGCGCAGAAACAACAGGGACTTACTGTAGTCTTGGACTATTAGGTAAGACACTGGCATTTTAAATTTCATGTTAACAAAAGAAAACAATAATTTGAGTCACTCATGAATCTTGCTACAGTCTAAGTAACAGAAGTAAAGTCTGGCGCCTTGGGTCCTATTCCCAATCCTAAATATAAACTAAAATTTTGAATTCAGTTCCTATGAGTCATCTTAATAAAGGGACAGAGGTTTTTTCTGAACAAGAAAAGTAACATGTTTTCAATAGGAAATTATACAGTAACATACAGAGATTAAAAAATTATGCACCCTTCTCACATCATTCTTACAGAAAGGGGGCAGTATACTAAAGCAGTAAAAAATAAAATAAAATTCTATGTAATCTCTAATTAATCTTTTGAATTTACTGCTCCAAGCCATGATTATAGGAAAGAATCAATATGTACGTGTGAGGGTATTTTGAAATCATAACAGAATCTAAAATAATTACACAATAATACATTCTCTGTTCAGTATTGTTCCTCAATGCAAAGCAAAAATATTTTTTCATGGGCCAGACAGGTTACTAGTCACGCAGAAAAGAATCACTGTCCAACTAATGATTTAGCAGCAAAATTTAAAAGACTTTTACAGTATAATTGAATAAACCATAATATTTTTACTGTCAAATGCCATTAGATATTTGTGCTTCCCTAAAAGATTTTTTTTTAAAGATGAGTAGCATATTTAAAAAAGCCGTATTTCCAAACTTGATAATTTGTTTAGACTGGATGCCAAAATAAATGCAGAAAGCTGTACTGGTGTAAGTTTCTTAATATTCTTGTAAGGACCTTTGGTTCGCAGACACAAACTACTTCAGCTCAATACCTGATCATGCATCAGTGTAAAGTCAATGCAGAACAAAAGGCCATAGAGGAACACTAAGAAAAGTGCTAATACAGTCACAACTTTCCTGCTGGCCCAAGTCCCACACAGAGTCTGTCATGTCAGCTCTGTTGATTCTCAGGAACAGAAAGGAGTAGAAGCTAACAGTGTCTATGTCCATGTCAACACACAGAATTGTTCTTCTTCTACATTTAAAAACATCCTTTGGTATGAATGAAGAAAAATGCTATACAGGATGCATTTAGAGTGTTGATTTTCTGCATAATTTCTTATTTTCTAAAAAGTAAATAACAAAAAAGAAATATCATCTGTTTCATTTTGGTTGGAAACACAAAAACTAGAAATAAGATGTGTGAGTACGAAAGCAGCAAACCCAGCAGAGTACATAGAAAAGATTAGGTAAAACTATATTTATCCTTCATCTCTTCAGAGAAAAACATAAATAATAAACCACTTAAAGACATTAAAAATGCTCTGCAGAAAAGTATTTGAGATATTCAAACTTTCACAACCATATTTTCCATATTTTGGCAACCAGTTTTTCCCCACAGCCTCTATCGACAATGAGACTAGTTAACTTTACTGCCATACACTCTAGCTCTGAAATGTTACTTTCATCCTCATTAATTTCAAAAGTACCAGCAGAGCAAAGGCAACTCCAAGCTCTCATCTGGCCTATATCAGCACAGCTATATTGATCTAAGTGGAATTGTACAGCAGATTTATAAATCAGTGAGGTCTCATGTATCAGCAATACAATTGGTCATCAATGAATACTACAGCAGGTTTCAAAGATTAGCCTTCCTGTAACATCATCCAATATTTTATTTTTTGATACGGATCATTTATTTCCAAAATTCTTGGTCATAGTGAGTACAGACAACACGGGGAATTTCTCTGCACCAAAGAGTTTAATCTTGAGCATTCAGGGCTTTAATTCAGCATCTTATTCAAGAGGTTCTTGATGTTAAGGTAAAGATATGAACTGGATCAAAGGAGACAGCTGAATCTTTGTCATACTCAGTGGAAAACTGCTGACTTCATCAGGCTTCCCCTTGTGGTACCTCAAAGGGCTCAGACAAATCCAAACTGCTTTGTGTCATCTGATCACTGTTCTCATTCCCAGTTTAGCAATAATTATCAGTATCAGTCTTTTTACTTAGGCCCTACATCCAAATATAAGGAAAGTAGCACAGCATGTTGCTTTAAGACACTTCTGATACTCTTATGTAAAGTGCAGTTTGAATTTCATTGTTCACTTTTATTAAGCCAGCCTTGTAGGCTGAGACAATTCAATGTTGGTGATCTCTGTTTCCTTTAAGACATTCTCACAATGTTTGAGACATTTAGGAGGCATAGGCAATCCTAGATTTAAACAAAGGCTCACAAAATGACTAAACAAATGAAAGTTTTGGAGTATGCTAATCCCACATTGGAATGGTTCCAAAATCATGACAGGAGAAAAGCAAGTGATGGCTAAATAATCTACAATTCAGTTCTGGGAAAAATGTATGAACATTATGCTTTTTAAGAGTAGGGAACTTATAGGTAAAGAGGGTACATAATCCTGTGAGTGAAAGGAAATATAGAGGGATAATGTTTTTAGCAATATATTCAGGTCTAATAGAGAAAATTAAGGTAGAAAAAAGATGAAAAATGGAAACAGGCCACCACTCTTTTGGAGTTTAACTACCATCTGAGAGAAATTGACTTTATATCACAGAGGAACACCATCCATGTTCAAACACCAAATAAATTATTGTTGTCCATAATTATAAAGAAGGAAACAGAATGAACAGTTATTCAAAAGTGATATATGCTTGCAATACTATTTCATTTACAGATGCATACTATAAAGGCACTTCTGTGAAATAATGGAATCAAAATTCTATTCAGTCTGTTTGTTGTGTCTTTCTGTACGAATTGAGATCCTTAGGACCACTAGAATGTACCCTACAGGACCAAGGAAACTTTTGATATAAAGTTAGTTAATCTCCGCTGAAAATTTCTGTATAGCAATACACCTATACAGGTCAGCTGGAAAAGAAATTAAACAGCTGTAACTAAGAGCATGGTTTTGCAGCAAAGTTTGCAGTTTCTGGTCTGTGTCTTTTTGCTGGGGGCTATAGAGCTGCTTTAGACATAGCAGCAAAAATAGAAGCACCTGCAATTTGCACCACAGGAGCAGTGTGGGAAACAGAATGACTCAGGGACATCCTTTCTAAAGTACAATTCCTCCCTCACATCCTTCTTGTTCAGGTGAAGGGAGCAGTGTGATTTGTGGTATGATCTGTCTCAGCAGCAATTTACAACTTCCCAGTAAAATCTCTCTGCTCACTCCCTTCTGCCATCAACTTGCTTTAGCATGCAGGGACAGGGGGAGAGGATAGTGCAGAAAGTCATGTGCAGGGATGCAATGTACTGCTTGTAACCACATAAATATCTTACACTCATCCATTAGCCTCCCTGTTCCTGTCTCTCTGAATAAGGAGGGGTTGCTTGTCCCCTTGAAGGGGACAAAACTGAACTGCAATTTAGTCTTGGGATTCTCCCTGGCATTTTTATGGCTGAAGCCTGTCTGCTACTTACTCAGACTAATACTATAAATCTAGCACACTTTAAGGGCCACATTTTCAGTGTCATAAAGCATCATATCTGTCCATTTTTCAGGGTAACCATAGGGCTTTTATAATAATAGAGAAAATCTGATCTTAGGATGTGACAACATCCCTGCCTGAGATTTTTCAGATGCTACTGCTTTCTGGAAAAGCTCAGAAAAATGTAGTAACAAGTATAAACACTAATTAACTTTCCAGCATTCCTCAATTGCATCTGTCTGAATAGAGTTTAGTTTTATAACTATTGGGAACTTGGATTTGTTTCTTTTTTTGATTGTTATTGTTTGTTTTTATTTTTATTTCACCCTTGACTGTTTTCTTATATTATATTGCTCTTCTCTTTTGCAGTTTTTCCATTCCAGAGTCATTTTTATTATGTTTTTTTTTTATTCTTAAATTTCCAATCTCTTTTAATATTCCTCCTTTCTTGTTCTCTTGCTCTCTATTTTGCCAGTCTTTTAAGGAGAAGTATACTGCCTTTTCTTGGCAGTGTTAGAATGGATGGGTATAGAGGGAAATAACAGGGAGAATAATAGATGCATTTTTCCATATACACATAAAAAATATCTTATGTAGGAAAAGGAAATCAAACGCTACCAAAATTGCTTTTATTTTTCATTCCCTCAATTACTATTCAGGAGGAGCTGGAAAATCCGTAAAGGAGCATGACTGGTAACGTTTTAATTCCTCATACAGTCTCATTCTTCATAGTCTGAAACAAGTTTTCCCTCAGATGACAGACACCAGCCCATTGACTGTGAAGGACAACTTCCTTGTGACAGGGAAGAAGGCTGAAAATAAAATAAATAAAATAAAGATTACCTGCAGCAGTATTGTGCAAGCCCTGAAGGAGTAGGCTGATGTGAATAGCAGCCAGATAAGCCCTTATTTGGGGTCAGCACTCTCCCTTCATGTGGGCCCATGCTGGCTAGCACTTGGTGAGATTTGCTGTGGGAATACTCAAGCTAGCACAAAGGTGACAGTGAGCAGGAGGGTAAGGCAGTCCCTCATCCCAGCTTCTTCAGGGCCTATCAGGAACAGAAGTTATTTAGTGCCGTCCATGTGCATAATGGCAAGATTATTACTCCCAGAAGCATTGCACTGCACCCAATTGTGTAATAAGTTACATGACATAAAGAAGCTAAAGTCTGTACTGTATATAAATCTTTTTTTAAGATACCAAGGAACATGAAGATTTCAACCTAGTACAAAGACACTGACACTGATTAGCAGGGTCTAACCCTGTCGAGTTTCCTTCTTGTTTTTACCACTCACATCATTACTCCCTCTAACACCTTCTATTATAGGCATCTGATACATATTGTGTGCTACAAATTACTCTGCCATGAGTTTGCTTCCCTATAGCAAAAATTCAGAAAAAAAACAGCGCTTCCTTTTTCAGACCTGCATGTTATTTCTCATTTGCCTGCTTGTTTTGACTACATCCTGAACTTCAAAAGTCTCATAAGCCTTTGTGATTATCAGGTTTCCAAAGGTTTACCTTAAATCATCAGCTGAAAAGAGAATGAAAAGGCAATAATATACAAAGATGTGTTCTTAATTTTTCCATCCTGTACTCATTATTTCCAGTTGGATCTATTAATGCCTTCGAATTAAAAGCTCAGAAGGCAGATTCAGATCACAATATGAAATGTGACACTCAGTTCCAGCCAGGAGGAAACTGAAGGTGGCAGGAGGAGATCGGAGCTAAAAACCCAGACTCCTTAGCTCAGGCAGCCCAAGCAAAAGCCAAGTCTCAGCTGCTGCCTCCTCACTCAGGGAAGCAGAAACCACGGTCTGTCATAAACTTGGGCATTGTATCCTGCAGAGAGAATTCAGCAGTGGCATCTTAAACTATACATCACTGCAGTTTGCTGCCAAAAACCAGTACTGGAAGAGCATGCTGGAACAGTTTCTTTAACACAATCCTTCTCTGGAAAACTTTTGGAAGAGAACATGCTTCCACAAAGCACAGACACCTGTTACCTCTTTTGAAGATGGCATGGTTTGAGACAATGGCTAAGCAATAAAATTTGGCCTCCACTGATTAAACAGAATAGAATTCTCTCGCCACACATGAAAGATTAATCATATGACACATTTGAAAAAAATTGTTCAGGTTAATATTCATATCTTTTCTGGACAGAAAGTATCATTATGTGATCATACCCATTTGAGTCATTAGCCTCTCTTTTCCCTTTTTATGAATATGGAGGAATGAAAGATGGCCTAATTATAGCACTAGGAAATTACTTACCTTTTGGTGGAGGGTAGAGTAGATGTTCTTATAGTCACAATACAAAGTTGAGAATGTACAATATTACCTTAAAATATTTATTCTAAGTTACTTTCTCAGTTCCATTTGCATCTGCAAAAGTAGCATGTTTAAAAGACACTTGCACACATGGAATGGGAGTAGAAGAATGTGGAAGCTAAAAGATGCAGGGCCTCACTGCCTAAACATACAGCCACATTTTCTCTCATGCTTTCGAGCTGTAATTTGTGATTGATGTGAAAATGTGTAACATTAACATTGTCTGTTAAAAACAATGGGTAAAAACCATAAAAACTACATATTCATTCATGTTAATTTGTCTCTTTACCAGCAAAGCCAACCACCTTGTGTTCATCTATCTCCAGAACCACCTATACTGATATTAATCAGTTTGCTGAAACACTGCATCTTTTTTTTCCCCTATTCATGAAGGCACTTCTGAGAATAATAATTACACTACTTAGCCTTTATCTAGTGCTTCTCATCTTTCAAGAGCTTTACAAATATTAATTCACTAATTAATCTTTCCAACAACTCACACTACTCTCATTTTACAGATGGAAGAGCATTAGCAGAGAGGGTGAATGACCTGCCTGAGGCCATGGAGAGCAGAAAAAAGGGAGAGGACTAAGAGAAAAGATGCTTATAACTAGAATGAAATAGAGGCAGATGGTACAATTATGGTGATTGTTCAAAAAATATTCATGAGATTCCAGTGAAGAATTCAGCATACATGGGTATGGCAGTGCTAGTTCTACTGGATATTATACAGCCACTAAGTTTGCCAAAGGATCCACAAATATTTTTTTTTTTTTAATTAAGAAAAAAGAACTGAAAATAAAACTTATTGCTCTTTTATATTTTTTTTAAAAACAGGAACAGTCTGTCCTTAGATATTGGCAAAAATATTTGTTGGAGAATTTTGATCAGACATGGCTTATGGAGAGAGGCCATGAGGTGTACAGCTGGTTGAAAAAGTAAAGGGCAGCTGTAATCAGTAGCTTTCCCAGGCCTGTTCTTGTAAACAGTAAAATTTCTCAGGTTTGAGCCTGAGAAACTGCAAATGTTCCCAGCCCAACTTTTAACAACAATAAACACCACATCCTTGAACAGGTATGGGAAAGAAAGATGAAAAAATAAAGGCCGTGAGAACAAGTAGATAACAAGTCAAAAACAGAAAGTCTTAATTAAAGAAAACAAGGAGGGATTCATTTGTAATCTGTATCCAATGATGAGCTCGGGTTTTGCAATATGCATAAGCTTAATTAACACGGTTATAAGAATGTGTATATTGGATCAATAAACCGGAGTTCGATGCACAACAGATGGTCGTCTCCCTTCACCTCGTCAAATGGCGGAAATTTACAACAAATATTAAAAGTGATCATGAGCAAAAACAAGGGTCAAGAAACTATAAAATTCTAATTTACTTGGTATTTCATTTAATGTGAGTCTGTCTGTACTCCAAATTGGATCAACTAGATGCAAAGACTGCCCAATGCTAGTGACATTAGGATTTCTATTCCTGGTTCATTTTGCAGCTAGGGAGTCTAATAGAAAGTACGCTCTGTATAAGACCAGATGTAGCTCACATATTGAATTCCAACTGTAAGTGGAAAAACTGGACAAATAAACTTCCCCCTTGAATCTTGGCTTTCTGCTTTCCAAATAACCTCTGTTTAATTACATTTTTTCCACTTTGTTTTAGTTTGGTTCTGCTTTGTTTACAATCCCAAAGGATCCAGGAAAACAGACATTTCTACATTAGGACTGCAGGAGAACATGGGATAATACTATTTTATGATACTGCTGTCAGGGAGACTTTTTCCTTAAGGCTTTAAGAGATACATCATTCTCTGGAATTTAGGACAGTGACTGGCAATGTGAGGTATCCAAGCCAAATCCAGAAACTGAATTATCTAAGAGCAAAAACTTTTCTCTGTGCCACAGCTGATAAAAAACCTGGGGAATGGTTATTAATTGTGTTAGAATCTAGCAAGTACAGTACACATAAATATTGAAATCAAAATGATTACACAAATATTCAATGAACTTTGTGCTCCACACAGACTGGGAACTAAGAATAAAGTAAAAGAAAATATACAATCAGTTCAAACTGAGATGACTTTTGCCTGTCTCTGAGAAGTTTTGCTTTCTGCTCAATTGATATGTTAAATGTTGGTTTCAGTTGAACTTTATGATGATATTGACACTTTGTATAATACTGTAGCTCACTGAATAGTGGATAAACAACCCAAGAGTACAGAAAGCCCCAATGAGAATGAAGAGGAGCAAGGGGGGGGTGTAAAAAGGTCCCTGACAATTTCAAAGACTGCATATGTGCCGTAATATTCAGCGCTAAGAAGGGAACTCTTACTCCTGTAACCTGTGCATATCTCTCACTAGCTACCCTCTTGTCTGGAGATACCATTAAAATGAAATTTAATTTCATTTCACAGAATACAGAATAGCTACACTTTTTCAGGTGCTTAGAGCTTGGGAAGAAAATAATTTCCAAGACACAGAACAGATACACCTGTTCTGTGTGTTGGAAAATTATCTGCTTCCCAACCTCTAAGAACTTGATCCACAACTATTATTATTTCAAAAAAGAATAATAAAAAATATATTTTGCTTCTCCAAAAACTTGAAAGTATAGCTAATTGCTTTCTCTCTCTCCAAGTTCTAAATCCTTATCAAATTAATTCTCCCTTAAACTTTATTTAAGATGCATATTCAGGAAAACATTTCCTGGAAATGATGAGGTGGAAAAAAGCCTCTATTTGCACTATTTTGATATTAATAACACAATTTTATGGCTTCATCATTTGGAAGCTTTTCAGACAATACACATGATTACCAATCCAATCACTGACAACAGCAAGCAACTAACAACTTGTGACCTCAAAATTCTGTAGCAGTAAGAAGTAAATTGACTGGGAAGAACTCCTACAGTACATTGTAATCAGGATAAAGCTATTAAATCTGTGATTTTATCCAGTGATTAAATTTTTGGTTAGCTCCTGTGATAGAATGGGGTTTATGTTATTACAAAAAAAAATAATGATCACAAAACTTTCATAAAAGATTTCGTACATAGGTACAAGACTCTTGAGAAGAATGCTGAGTGATTACATGAGCATATCATGACAAGCAAATGCTGCATTTTGTCTGTGAGGTTTAGTTAGGTTTGCTTTGCTTAGGTCAGTCTGTTGGAGTACGGCTACAGATCACTCTCACCAAAATTCAGAGTGCTGTGCAGAAAGGACTTTTCGCAAATAAGAAAAGTGGCAAAGAAAACAAAGTGCCTGGGTCAGCTATGGTGTCCCCCAACATGGAGAAGCCAAGTTTTGTTAATGCAATGGACATAAAAATGCCACAGATTCAGACCAGATATCCTGAGTTTCTTTCCAGATGCTCCTGCGTTGCACAGAGGCTACTGTAGCTACATTTTGTGCCCTTTCTTCAGTATATTTCAGTGTTAAAAAGAAGAGGCAGATTTTATTTACATCTCCATAATTATATTGGGATGCTGTTGAGCAAAGATGGAGCTCAAAAGTACTGTTGATAGAAATCTAATTACTGTTTTAGGAACCAAGTTCTTTTAAAAAATTATTTTTATTTATTTTCTTAGCCTAAATTTTTTGTCAGAAACTAGGCAGCACTGTGTCGTTCAATGCTGTAAGTTAAATGAGTGCTTATCAAGGTAAGGTAAATGGTTCTTAGATGTTGGGAACTACAAGTGGACTAGCTTTACATATCAGCTCATCTTTAATTAAAATTTGTTAATACATTCTGAATGTTGCTGACTCTAATATTTTAAAGTACCTAAGGTTATTCTAGGTTAAGCAGGAGAGTGTCAGTTTTCCTTCTTTTGCAGTCTTTTTGTTTGCTTAGGCTTTAGTTTTATATTCTTCACGCAGGAAACTGCATGTAATTATTTTCTATGCCTTCTTTTATTGCTTAATTAAAACTATAGAAAATAGCATAAAATAAACTCTCTCTATCTCATTGACATTTGCACAGCAGCACATTTGCAATCAACCAAAAACATATTTGTCCTATGCCATTAATGTTAAAAAGGCACAAATTACTTATTTATGATGATATTAAGAATAAAATATTAATTTGTTAAAGAAAACACCGTATTAATAATAAATAATCCTGATCTTCATGAATATGATACAAGGATGAAAATTCTTAATTTGGTTTAGAAAATAATTAAATACAGGCATACACTCATAAAAAAGAACACCACTGTCTTGTAAACTGTGGTAAAATGCATGTCTTGGAAAAACCTCTAAGCAAGAACTTGCACAAGAAGTGTGTTATAATGATGGAGGAATTTACTGTACTGTATCATTGACCATTAATTCTGAAAACACTATTTTTTCAAAATGAAAGTTCTGCATAAATAAAAGATATGAAAAGTCTAGAATTCACAACCAATGCCTAAAAATAAAGTGTCTGTACTTTGGATCACTTATTATCTAATTAAAAAATATATACATGTGAGATTAATGATAAATGCACTCATAACACATGTCCAAAACCCTGAATCATTTTTCCAAATCATGGAACAAAAGAATAATGAAATAATGAGTAGGATGCGCCAGGAAAACATCCTGCGTATAACTATGGATTTACCACAACAGAAATTCATAGGCAATGTTGACTACAACTGAGAATTTCTAAAAGTAAGTTTACATAGTTATTCCGACTTTTTCAATATTTTGATCACTTTCCCAAGAATTAAAATGCTTGTGAAAGTGGCTAAGTAGCTGTCTGCTTTTTAAGTGCTTAGGACTTTCCCATTCTTTATGTCTACCTTCACCTCAATTCTTCGTCCTTTACACTTGCTCACACAGAAAATCATCTCCTTTTTTGTATGCACCTTTTTTCCAAACTGTTTTTTGAAGCACACAGGAAAGCTATGGCAACGGTGATGACGTCTGCACCCTTTAATTTGTAGCACAATGCTGTCTCTTTCCATGCCTCATTCTCAATACTAATAGGAATATTTCCAGTCACTTCACTTCCACTTGGTATTATATACGTTAACAATCTTTTCATGCAGGTCTCAAAGCACAAAGCTCATGAGTATCACATTTTGTAAAACATCAGACACAAATATTCATGTTCCAGAAAATATGAATGATTTTATTCTCAACAGCAAGCAAACTGGGAATGGTTGAAACTCACACAGACATATCTGAGTTAGTCCTAATTAGCTGAAATACCAGTAGCAGCATAGCAGGGCACAGTGAATAACTGCAGGCGAGCTGCCCACATATGTTCTTTGCAATATCATGCCCAGCAAACAGTAAGTTTGAGAAACCAAAGGAATAACAGAGGATGTATCCCTTGCATTTCATTAAAGAAATCTGCCCCATGCTTCAACTTTTTTTTCACTGCATTGTCACAGAAAGTGGTTCCAGTGAACTAAGCGAGATTATTTACATGAAATTTGTGACCCAGTTGATGGCGGGCCAGACCTTGCATACATTTCTGCAAGAGACTGTTCTTATTTGTGCAAGTAAGAGAAAAGCTAAAAAGGCATTGCTAATATATACACACACCCACATCATTAGTTTGAGAAACCTCTTAATAATGCATTACTGAAATACGTGATATACACATTGTTCTGGTTTCAGCTGGATTGGAGTTCATTTTTTTCACTGTGCCTGGTGTGGGGCTGTGTTTTGTTATTGCTGGGCAGAGCTCACACAGAGCCAAAGCCTTTTCTGCTTTTCATACTGCCATGCTGGTGGGGAAGCTGAGGCTGCTTGGGAGGCTGGGAGGAGACAAAGCCAGGACAGGTGACCCAAACTGACTGAAAGGATATTCCAGACCCTATGACAACATGCTCTTTGTGCAAAGTGAGAGGAAGAAGGATGAAGGAGTGGACATTTGGAGTGATGTCATTTGCCTTCCCAAGTAACTGTCCTGCTTGATGGGGCCCTGCTGTCCTGGAGATGGCTGAACAGCGTCCTGCCAATGGGAAGCAGTGAATTAATTCCTTGTTTTGCTGTGCTTGTGTGCATGACTTTTGCTTTCCCTGTTAAACTGTTTTTATCTCAACCCATGAGTTCTCTACCTTTTGTCCTTCCGACTTCCTGCCCAGTCCATGCGGTAGGGAAGTGAGCTGGCTGGAGTTCAACCATGACACACATGTACACCTAGATGGAATTATTCATAAAAAAGGGTGGTATGCAACACCCCAGCTAAAACTAAAGTTTTCAGAATTGCAACATTTTCACAAGAAAAAGTCACATTTTAAAGAATAATGCAACATAGCTGTATGTCTTGCAATATCATTGCAATTCTAGGCTCGTGTGTGGTTTGAGTTCGCACTCTAATTTGTTACCTGATAGTTCATTTTTAGAATAGAAAGTCAGTAAGTTTTCTTCCATCTGAACACAGACATCTTTTTCAAAATGAGATCTATCATTCTTGTTTGGCATCCAAGTCTTAGTCTTTCAATTATGAAAATATCATAGACAGTTTGTTAAGATCAGATACCAAAATTTTAGCCAGTCAATATTAGCTGAATATAAGCTGTTGCCATTCCTGGCAACAGGCTTACTTTAGAAGACATGGAAAGAGAAAAAAAACTTATTTATCTGAAAAGACGTGTTTTGGTAAGTGCTTTGTCTTTCCCTGTCAAGCTTTGAAAACTTTTGTTTTTTTATCAAAGCAGTCTTATCCAGATGTTTATAATTTTGTAAATATTTTGTAAACATTTTTCATCTGTGATTCAGGCTGGGACAAAGAGTGGAAGATGAGGAATAAAACTGCATGAACATCCTCTCATTGAGATGGTTTAGGAATCTCACTCCCTGTTGAGCGCTGCCCTCCTCCCAAGACTCCCCACCCACTTGCTGCCCCTCGTCCCCTCTTCCACCCTAGGGTGGGCTCATAGGAGAGCTGCAGACTCAAAAGGGAAACATCACGGGCTGAGGTAAGCACAAATGAACACGGTAAACACCTTTTCCTCAACTCAGTATACCGTGCAACTTCCATAAATTATCATTTAATACATTTAACATTTGGCCTGTCAGATAACTATTGAATAGCCACCTAAATGAAAATTACTTGTCACACAGAGTTTATGAGTGTCTACAAACTGATTTAAAACACAGAATGGTAATCTGAATGGCAGATACTTTTAGGTATACTATGGGCCTTAATTTCATATAGTTAGAAGAAAGATATCTGGTGCGTAATTTCATTATTGTTGTTGCCAATAGATGATATATAAATGGGGAAAGAAATATCACAATTGGGATAGGCTTTTTTGGTTTTTATTTAAAGGCAAGTAACTCCTGCTGAATATTTTAAAAAACATTCAGCAAAGAAATAATTCAGAGCCTCTGTATGGAAAATCTGAGCAACATGGCATATTTCTTCGTTACTCAAGACTAGAGAAAGATGGACAAGGCCAGCTAGCAAAGACAGGGGAAGAACTGTTTTAAAAATATCTTGTCAATATCTTATTTTCTGAGCAAATTATCCATGCCAGCTGTGTGAAAAAGCAGCCTCAGAATATAAATGCCTGGTTTGTCATTATGTCAACTTTTACCTTTTCTAAAACCAACTTAATGGTTTTTTTTATGTCATTTTATAAGTTAAAAGTTGTCATCCTAGAGATTTTTAGTTTACAAATAAAAAGTGTACTTGAATCTTAAATAGTCCAAACTTAATATTATTCATTAGTTATATATATTGATGCTTTGCTCCTTTCTGTATTTCAATTTTAATTATAAACAATTTAAGAAACTGAAATCAAAATAAACTAAGTTTGGGGTTATTCTAGAATTCATTTTTAAAATAATTGCAAAGTTTGTCTGATTTCTTAATTTGTAAGTAAGGATAATGTCAAAATGGTTTTCAACTTGATTTTATTTAGGATTTTCCCCTTCATATCAGCACTATCCTGAAATAACAGAAACAATTTCAATTACAAAGGCAGCCATGGCCAAATTCCCTTTCACTTAAATAAGGTCAGAATTTCATCTCATACCTATGCTATTTTATCTTTCTATGCCCTTCACTGTAAGCATGAGGCACTGGACAAATGAAGTCAGTGGAATTAAAGAGAGATGGAATTGGCATTAATACACATTATTATTGTTCACCACAACAATTCACTATGGTTATGTGGGAATAAAAAGGTTATAATGAGAGAAGAGTATGGAACAACATGAATTCATTCTCACAACAGTGATTGTAATGGTAATGGCAAATTGTGCTAACACAACCCACCCCAATTCAATTTAAGGAATTCAATCATATGTCCATTTCCAGTTGCAATTTACTTTTCTTCTTACCGTAATAAATAAATTAATTCACATACTAGGGGTAAATTAAAGATAGAGAAAACATCTCCCACTAAAAACTACCTCTAATCTCCCCATCTGTCACTGTGCAATGTGTGAAGCAACAGATATGTAATATCACCTCTGCATTTAAATCTATTAATACTGATAACTTGGTTTCCCATTCCCCGTGTTCCATTCCCAGGCATATGAAGGACAAGCAGGTCATCAGGGACAGCCAGCAAGGATTTAAAAAGAGGAAGTCATGCTTGATCAACTTGATAGACATCTGTGGTGAAATGATTGGCTTGACAGATGAGAGGAGAACAGTGGATATTGTCTACCTTGGCTTCCAAAAAGACCCCACAAGATCATCATAGAGAAGCTGTTGAACTGAGGGCTGGATGAGCAGATGGTGAAGAGGATCAGAAACTTGACAAATAGCCAGCCCAAAGGGTGGTGAACAGTGGCACAAAGCCCAGCTGGAGGCCAGTAACTAGCTGTGTACCCAGGGATCAGTTTGGGCTCCAGTCCTCATCAATGCCATCATTCCTGTTCTGTACTGAACTGTTACTGTCAGCAAGTTTACAAATGACACAAAATTGGAAGGACTGGTTGATACATCAGAGGGTCATGCTGCCATCCAGAGGGACCTGGGACAGCTGGAGAAATGGGCAGGCAGGAATGCTGCAAAGTTCAGCCATGGGAAGTACAAATTCTGTGCCTGGGGAGGAACAACCTTGGGTGTGTTTGTAGCAACCAGCTTTGCCAGAAAGAGCCTGGGGATCCTGGTGGACCCCAAAGGAAACATGAACAAGCAATATGCCCTTTGCAGCCAGGATGAATAATAAGATCCTGGGATGTTTTACATTAAGTATTGCTAGCAGGTAGAAGAACTTGATCCTTCCCCTTTACTTGACACTTGGAAGGCCACATTTATTGTTGATTTTGACAGAATGAAGGACCTCAGATTTTAGTTCTATAAAGAATGCTCTTTGACAAGAGCATTTTATACCAACAAAGCAAGTTCCAGCAAAGGGATACAGCAATTGCTGAAAATATTACTACAAGGTCGACTGCAAAAAAGCACACAGAAATCTACATTTAAAAATACTGCTATCCTTAATACTATATCAGCAAGGAGTTTGTTGCTTGTATATCCACAGAGCAGAGATATCTTACAGCAGGCATTTCTTGGAGGGCTAAAATACAGCAAGGTTAGAACACAAGGAGCTAGATGAAGAAGAGTAAATATGAAGATTCTCCCAATTATAGCCCAGTGACAATACCTGAATTACATCATGCAGATTTGTGACTTTCTGCAGCAGCAAGAGATAACAGCAGAACGTTTTTTTATAGCACTGTGGCAAGCATAAAGCATTCAAACACAGGACTAGTTTAGGTCTTGAAGCAGCAATATAACTAAAAACAAGGACAAGATGCTTGGACACATATTTAGTTATTCAGCATACTCCAAAAGCATTATTTCTTAGAGAAAATAGGATGTCTGTGCCAAGTGTCTTGCAATTTTACTATACTGTTTTGGTATTTTATCTCTCAAAGAATTCTGCAGAAATCAAAACCCCAAAAATGTGCGTATGCTACAAAGTCTATACATTTACAATACAAAAATATTTGACTCTATATAGTCTGTATTTGCTACAACACAATAATCTATCAAATAGCATAAAGGCTTTCTTTTGCTTTTTTGACATTGTTAAGAGAAATTCACAGGGCAGCCAAAGAGGAGAGCTCCCTAAACTGAGCTCTGTAGTTCTGCAGTTACATCACTTACAGCATCTCACACAATGGGTTCAGAGCTAGCTCTCCTTCATTTGTCAAGAGATGCATTTGCATCTCTGAGCTGGAAAGTTACCATGGCTCAGCTTTCTATATGAAGACATGCATAGTTTTTTATATCCCATCTAAGTGGCCTCAGGAGCAGGAATTTACTTTATTAGGCATTGCTTTAATTGTGTTAGGCTTCATCTTTGGTGGAATCAACTGCCTTGATGCTCCTCCTGGTATTAACATTGATCTCAGTTTCAATCTGGCATCACTACTTCTAGATGAGGAGACAGAGGAGCACTCTGCCACGTTACACCTGTAGCTGGAGTTCACTGAAGATCCAGACAGAGAAGTGTCTGACACTGTTTTTCAACCCGCATGTTAAATGGAATCCTATAATTTAAAAAAATGTAAAAAAAAATGAAATTAACTTTTCACTACCACAAAAGAAATGCCTATGCTATTAAATTACCCAGTGCCTGTGACTTTTCCTGGTCACTGGGCTCAGTCACTCATACCACAAATTAGAACAGTGTCCAACAGACATGCAGCCTCAGTGTTTTCTTGCAAGTTATTCCCGTGGGAATGTGTTATGAGGTAGAAAAGAAGAGGGAATTTATATAAAACCATCTTATTTTGAAAGTTAAGAGAGCTTACTTACATTGCTGCTCTTTGCTTTTTTGGCCTCAGTGTCAGAACATCACAGAATGATGGAATGGTTTGAGTTGGAAGGGACCTTTAAAGGTCATCTAGTCCAACTCCCATGCAATGGGCAGGGGCATCTTCAAATCAGTCAGGATGTTCCCAGCCCTCTGCTATGACCTCGAGTGTTTCCAGGGATGGAGTATCTACCACTTCCCTGGAAATCCTGTGCCAGTGTTTCACCACCAATGCCACAATGACCCTGGTGGGTTTCACTTGATACAGACATGGCCAAAGTGACCAAGATCTGGAAGGAAGACTTCTCCTATTGATGTCCTGTTAAGATGTCAAGTTAAGAAAAAGGGAGATATTATGGAGAATGTATGTTACATAAACTTAGAACAAAATGTAAAAAACCCTCTGCCTTTCAGGGCTGTCAGCCAGGCACATATCTAAAGCCTTAGTGTTACTCATGAAGACAGAGAAAAATTCAAAAGATTATAATTCTGAACATATAAGCAATCTTGAAGATATAAGCCGCCACCACTAGACAAAGATGCAAGCCTTCATGATTGAAAATCCAATCCTTGTAGTAAGCAGCAATTTGCAGACTGTTTAATATAAGAAATCTCCCAGACAATAGAAGACTGACATTTAAATTGCAAAGGAAAAACAAGTGGTTTGTATCATTCACATCATACATGTCATGCATGTATTCTTGAGCTGCTGAAGAGCTCTTTACACTTTTCAGGCACTTTTTATATTAATGATCTCCAATTATGACTGGTCTTTCTGGAAGCAGACATCCTCAAAATACATTGTATTTGGCTTGGGGATGCCAAGTCCTGCATTTTTCTTCCATACAGACAGACAAGTGTAGAGATACCATTGAGACTTCAGTTCCCAGAATAGTTCATTTCCACAGTGGAACGAGAAGGGAGTTTTTGGTTTTTGTTTGTTATTTTTTTCCTCTTCCTGATGCACTAAAAATCTATTTTATAGATAGCAAGTCATGTGTCTGTTAGCAATTTAAGAGGGAATTATTAAAAATATTAATTTCCTTTGTGGTTTTTTTGTTGTTGTTTGTTTTGACATCTTCAAAGACTGTTGCTTATAAACTGCTATTTATTATTAGTGATTTCCATCCCATTAGTCAATAGAGATGCCCAATCTCACAATGATACAGAGAAAGCAGCAAACGCTGAAAGTGTTTAGTGTTTCAGTGTGGCAGACAGCGTTATGGATAATAACAAAACTTTTTTAGATCATTGAGAGCCAGATCCAACTCTCCTTAACATAGGTCAGAAAACTGCCATCGATAGCAATTGATTTTGGATGCGATCTAAAGCAAGTTAAGAATACAATGAAGTGTCAGCAGCCAAGATATATTCACTATTTGCTAACTACTCTGAGATAGGAAATAACCAGATGCATCATTGAAATAATGGCTGTCACAGAACTTTTGATCAACTTCTGGGTTGGCACCAACAATTGTTCCAACCTTATTTGCTCATCTTACTTATTTGGTAACATCACTTCCTGTAAAAAAACATTGCTAGAGTTTGTTGATTGCAGTCCTGTCCTTGACATCAGTAAACACTTCAATAAGTACTACATTAAAGCTGGAAAATTGCTGATAAAACTAGTATTTTATCATAATCAATGTTGAAAACAGTTCAACGCAAAACAATTCAAGGGAATCATTTTCATGAAGAACACATTTTTTAGTACATACTTTCACCTCACTCTAGAAACTCCTTGCAACTTCCTGGGGGCATATTGATTCCTTTCACAAAAGTCTTTTACTTTCTAAAATAACAGACATACCGAGAATTAGAGTTATGCAAACCTCATAATTTCTGTGGCAGAGTAAATATTACATTTAAATATTTCTCTTTTTTTTACCAACCAAGAGGAAGAAAGTTCTGTTTTCTTGAACATGAAACAAAATTTCAGTATGTAACAAACTACAGTTTCCTGAAGTTTCTTAATATAAAAAACTTCACTTTTATTTAAGTGTACCTTGGTACTATTTTTTTTCTACCTTAAATTTAACAAAATTTTTAATGTCCTTCCTTTTCTAAATGTCACCAAGATCAAGCAGTCAGGAGCATACATACATGCATACATATATCACACATAAAGAGAGAGAAAAGAATTAAATGAGCTCTATTAAATTAACCTCAGATTACAACATTTAATTATGATTTTTCTAAATGAAAAGCAATATGCATGTTCTAAGTCTTCAGTGACAAATTCATTCCAATAGAATTGTTTGGTTTTTTTTTCTTAAGAAAGTGATTCTTTTAAAAATAATTCCTCACTGTGACATTGAATTATTTATTTCTTTAGGACCAGATTTATAGAATGAGATGCTAAAAAGACAGATCTTGTTCATGGACCTCCTATTGGCTTCCTTGAAAACTTGGATGAGCTATTTTTCTGTATCTGGCTCATGTTTTTTTTACCTTAATAAATATTTCACAAAAGAATTATATATAATTTTTAAAGTAAAATAAAATTTTTTAAATTATAAGGTTGAGTCTATGTGATATATAGAAATAGGTTTGTATTATGGTCTCCATTGATTTTGTTATCCTATTAACAGAGAATATTAAAAATACAGCTTTTCTGTAGAATATTAAACTGCTTTTCATGAGAATATTAAAAAACCAAGATATTTCAAGAAGCTTCATTTAACTCTTGACAGGAATCGTCCAACTAACAGAAAAGATTCCTGCAAAATTAAAAAAAAAAAAAGAAATACTAGTAGGAGTGACTGATCTCATCATCTGGATTGCATATTCAAAGCATTTTCCTCCCTGCTGGTCTGAAAGTAACACCTCAGACTGCAGCTTTGGCATCAGGCTGCACTTTGAACAGCTGATACCCTGTTCAGGTTCACTGACTACCAAAATAGCCAATCTTCTATGGGAAACACCATCAACAGCCTGTTGATTGTTTTCAGGAAATTCAAGAGAGCTTCCCTCTAAGAGTTTATAGAAAAAACCCTCCCCTTTGAATGCCCCTAGGGATATATGTATAGAGTAGTAGTTTCACAGCAACAGCTCTATTTCCAAGCCACAACATCCACATATTTCAGGCAAATTAGTTCACTAAGCTTTCTGAGATCTTTTTCTTTGATGATATTCCCCTCCCTACTGATAACTTAGTTTAAAATATTTATCAAGACACAGAGGGGAAAAAAAAAAAAAAGAAAAAAACAAAAACCAAATATCAACCAAATAGAAACATTTTTAGTGTAAAAGAAATAATATTTTACCAGATGTGAACTTTAATATGCTGCCATCCATTGTATAATTACAGCTTCATTCCAATTGATCCTAGTTAAATCTCAATGGTCAATGTCACAAATTTTCCTGAAACACCATTAGTAATTGCATAGCTCCCCAGAATCAACTGTCATGCACAACACAAAATAATACAACAAATATATATACATATGCAATTTTTATATATATATATATTATGTATTTATATATATAAACACATATGCAACTGAGATATATTTATTTATTTATTGAATTACGGTATCTTAAATGGAGCAGATATGGAAAAAGGTTGAAGGAAAGATTAATCTTTCCAATCTACAGAGATACAAGCCCTATTCAGAGAAAGATTGCTAACCAAAGTCTGTCCCTGATGCATTTAAAATTAATTCACACTGTGCCTGCCTAAAAGCCAGACATGGGGAGTCTAGGGCTGATGTAAAGTCTGGTAAAGCTGATGCTTCCTGCTACAGGAACCTGCTCAGACCCTTTCTGCTCTGAAAGCAAAGGTAAAAATCAAATTTAGAAACTAAGCAAGGAACATACAACATAGATTTCTTGTCATGGATATATCTTATCCTTCTGCTCTTGGCAAAGCTCTCTATTGAAACAAATGTGAGGACTGAATTTTACTCGTAATTTAAATATGCAATACTATAGATAGAAGAAAGACTATCTCAGAGACTTAGAAGGCAACTGAACTACACGCTTACATCTTTTTTTGTTCTAGATGCAATGAACCAAATGCATTTGCAAATGATATATTTTTCAATCAAAATAAAATATTTGTCTCCAAAAATCTTAATAAATCTCCAGATATTTTAATGCTTTGAAAGTAGTCTCTCAAATAACAGTAGACCTAAAAGCATCATAAACCAGTAGTAAGAGTAATGATTTTTAGGCCACTAACCAGAGTGCTTATGATGATCAAAACTTCCCTCAAAGGGCAGAATTGTATTCTGGAATTTAGTGCTCCTAAAATCATCCAAAATGAGAAAATGTAAAACAAACCCCTAAACCATAAACAGCAAAGCCTTAAAATTTTTCATGCATATAAAACTTCCCCTTTGGGATGCAACTAAAAGTCTGAATGTCACACTGAAAACAAAACTTATCCAATAAAAATAAGTGTATTATTTCATTGTACCTGCAATGTCAGTCAGCCTTATTATTCATATTATGAGAATTATGGGATCATGTTAGCCTCCTCAATGAAATACAGTCCTATTTCTACTCTGATTGCAAACTGATAAAAATTTCAAAGTAACTATTTAAAATCTTACCCACCATGCCTCTGAAACAAAACTACAACAGTATAAGGAAAGCATTACAAGGATGTTCCTAAGGAGAGATGAAAGTATTAGCACTATGATCAATTGGATTTGACAAAATACAAGATGTAGGATTACCTTTGATATTTCAGAGCTTCCTAAAAGGATTCAATAAGAAGACATATTAGAGGAACAGAGCTATGGAAAAGCAAAGGATAAAAGCCAACCCCTAAATAAATGCAGTAGTTCCTTTGGCTCTTATAGGCTTTTATTCTAAAAGCATTTGCAAAGTCTAGAGGATGAAGTACACGGTCCCTCTATTCAAGTACTGATGAGAATTTGAAGAAAATGTGCAAGTCTGAAGAATGAGCAGTAAGTATTACTTAAAAAGTCCTTGAGTAATCTCACCTTTACATACTAAGTTAAAGGCATGCAGCCCTGGGTATTTGCTGTGAACAAAAATCAAATGAAGACTTCTTCAAAACCACCCGCCCCAAAAAATGTTATCTTTTAAAACAGACCAAGTTTGAATAACAGAGTGGGAGACAACAAATCATGACATGCAAATAGTGTAATCTGGATTGGGATTTTTTTTGAGATTCACCTCTGGTAACAGAAGTCTATATAACCTGTGCAAATATCTGTTTCCCCTCCTGGTCTTTCAACATGGTCACAGGCATAGTTGCCTCTTTTTATCTTTTTTAAAAAACTTCCACCTGCCCATGGGAGAGCTTACTCATGGAAGCGGATCAAAAGTATAGATATGGAACATGAACTTTGGCTATCTAAAAAAATAGTGAATAAAATTTACAGAAGTGTATACAAAGTTTATAGAATACAGTGTGTTATATTGTGTATCTCTGAGGAGAATACAACTTCACTCAATTCAGGAGAGTGGAGAGATGGATCCATCCATAAGACCACAGCAAAGTTCAGAGATTTGTAGAAGTTCAAATCAATTTAAATTTCACATAAATCGCACTCTTTGCTCTCCCCCAACCCATGGAATGTATCAGAGCAACATTTAACAGAGCCTCAGGTAAGAGAAGATTCTGAAGCCAAAGCTCACACTGATTATACAAACGAGATACATGCAAACCCTGGCAGTAAAAACAGAGCATGTAAAGCTACTTTAGCTCTCTAGCAAATCCATTCATGAGAACTAGGCAGCTCACAAAGTGACCCACTATGTTTCTGCACATAGCTAACTTAAACATAGATCTGATTTTCAGCTGAATCCAGGCAGAACTTTCCTTTCAGACTGATTTGGGATGTCCAACATTAGCACTCTTATAATCAAGATAAAATTGTCTCACAGGAAGAGCAGATAGAATTCTCTACTCTTATGTCAGGGTTGATACATTCAAACTGGTCATATTGCAAAAAAAATTCCTACGGGTAAGGATCCTAACAAACACGTATTTGTCTAATTACATTAACCCTTCTAATTCAAATTAATACAGGGAAAAAAAAACCAAAACCAAACCACTCTAAACTATGCCTACATTCTCTTTTTATGCAGGTGCCTATTTTCTTATGTTTTTAACTTCAGCCATGGCAACTGGCTTCAAGAGGAAACTATCCTAAATTTTTTTTTTCCCATATTGGGATATGGTAATAAAAACACAAATCAAACCAAAATTCAAACAGATAATAGCTGTGCGTTACACAGCTGACAATACCCATAGGACTGAAATTGGTTACTCATCTCTATTTTTCTACATATAGGGATAAGAAACCATATAAACAAACAACCCCACAAAAATCTTACAACCAAGACAGCTACAAATAGCTATCTTTGTGAGTCCCAACCAAAGCATCTCCTTTCAGAGAACTGTCTGGTGATATTCCAGCTAATTAGCACCACTGCTACTTTGACAATACATTTTGCAGTATCTTTTATGAATGATTTTATTACTAGGTAAGAGCATTTTACTTTGTGTGCTTATGGAACTGTTCAGTGATCAAACAGCCTTACTTCTTACCCCTGGGTTTCATCTAATTTTTAGAGCAAACCCATACAACTAGATATTTTACCTTAATAAAAAAAACTAAAAAACACCAAGCACTTGTATTTAAACTTTTACTTTTCTCTTTTCATTCTTTTCTTTCAAAATAAATGTCTTTGTGAATGCATCAATTGCAATCATCCCTTACAGGTTTATATTCTGGCTTATGCAGTTAGCTCTGCCTCACTTCACTGACAGCTACTTAAGTATAGAGAGCACTTAGACATTGTCTCTGTGGTTTAAAGTACATTTTTCCCTTCTCCTTTTTACTATGGTACTATTTTTTAACTGTGGTCTTTTTACTTCTCTCTCCTCTTTGGATGCCAGTTTTCCCAGCGAAAGCTCTGGAGAGTTTCTCTGCCAGAATCCCTGTGCTGGAAGCCCAGCCCCAGGGCTTTGGTGCCCATTTAGTCAGCTGAGCTCAGCCTTGAGAACTCATGCAGCAGCAGAGCAGGGATCAAGTGTGGGGTCAAGAGAGGGGGAGAACTGGCTCTCCTCCTCCTCCTCGCCATCCCTATAGGTGTGTCAGGCCTTCTTCCCATTCCATCAGTTCATAGAAAAAAACTGCCAAGAAGACCAAAAACCTGGATTCAACCAGTTCACAAAAAATAACAGAAAACAGAGATCTCTGATCTCCTCAGACTCTGACCAAAGACAGAAGCCACACTGCAGTAATTCTAAGATTTTGACCTGGATCCCACATCTTCAGGGGCTGCCTCCTTTCTTTCTCCTTCTCAAGTTTTGGGCTAACAACATGAGACACCAGTTCCTCTGCTACTCCTCTCCAAACCAATGTTTTTGCAGCTGAAGTTTGTAGCCTGACAACAAAACCAAGATAAAAAAAAGGTTTGTCTTCCCTTGTCCTTGTTATTTTTGGGGAGCCTTCACTTCCTGAACCATTTATGAAATAACATAACATAAATGCAAACCAAAATAAAATAAAGACAAATTTCACAAGAGCTAACACTCTTGACACAAGCTCTGCCTTTCTAGTATTCTCTGATCAGTCTGGTCATCTGCAGAGATATGTTTGCAGAAGGCAGGTCACTGGGCCTGGCATCACTGAAGGGTTTGCCTGCTTTTTCACCACTGGTTATCCTCAAAAGCCTGTCATGGGCAAAACTGTTGTTGTGCCTGCAGTACTAATAAAGCACTGCTGGTGCAGATGATGTGCTCATGGTTTTGACAGTCTACTCTCTCAAATGCAAAACCCCTTCAATAATGATCCAGTAGAAATTGCAGTAAAGCTCACACCCTTCCTACTCCCTCCTGTTCTCTGCCTGTCCGTGGGTCTTGGGCACCTCAGACTTGCAGAATGCCCAGAAGGGAGGGTGGGCTCCAGGGGCCTTACAGCAATTGTCATGCTCATGAAAGGGGTTTCTCCCTCCCCAGATTTCAGTGTGCTCCAGTTCATTCCCACACATTCCCTCAGCAAGTCCCACGCCACTGCTGGCCCAGGGAGTGAGAGTCACTCAGCCACATACAGCAGGGCAGCCAGCGTCACTCGGGCCAGCCCCAGGCCCCATGAGGCTGCTGCTGCTGATGGCTAAATCTCATGTATTTTTATTTGGTTGGGTTTTTTATTTTTTTTTACTTGCTTTTTTTGTTTGTTTATTTGTTTTTATTTGTCAGCAAATAAATCTCATTTATTTACTGTCAAGATCTAACACCACTGTCTTGGCGAGCTAGCAGGGAGGTGCAGAGAGGGGAACAAGAGAGAACAGGGACAGTAGCTGTAGTCTTAGTGTACAAAGAAGAAATAAAGAAAGTAATAATTAAATAAATAAAATAAAAATCTTCCCTTAATGTAATCAACTGTAGGTTTCTTGTTGCAACACTGTTGTCCTTCATGGAGGATATTAAGACACTGAAAATTTGGTAATGGGTCATGAAATGCACAGAAATTGACAATTGCTAGAATGTGTTGAGTTCCAGCATTCTCCAATTCAGAATGTTTTTTAATGAAAACAAACTCTTGCAGAATTTTGGGTATTGAAATCCTGTGGAGACACATTCCTATCTTGTGAAAGACAGCCCATGTCTACAGCTCTTATTTTCTTAAGTTTTAATTTTAAAGAAGATGAGGAGAAATTGATGGTTTTCATTTCTTTTCCTGGGCCAACAGAAATCTAAAGCTTTCATGTCCTTTTCAGCACTGTGGAAACATAGAACATCATGTCTAGAAACTTACCACTGCAGAAAACATGGTGATGCTTTCTTATAAATTCTGCCTGACCATCAGTGTACATTGACAATAAATACCCACAGAGACTGATTAACTACCAGATCAACACAGAGAAATATTACTCTTCAGGTTCTACCATTCATGTGTATTTAATTTTTTTTAATGCAGTTTAAGGAAGAGGATAAAGGAACTGAAATAAGAACAGGGTTCAAAATAAAAAGCCTAGGATAATTGAACAAATTTATCTCTGTGTATGACATGGAATCTTGCTCTGGACCCAGTCATTTGCTTTTTGAGGTGAAGAATTTTTCTCTGACTCAGAAAACTTGTAGACTGTTGACTAAATCCACTTCTTGATTATTTTTTTAATCATTTGCTTCTTCTGACCCATATTAATTTCTGTTAGAGAACTTCTTAAGAGCTCACTTTTTTTTTTTTTAAAAAAAAACCTCTTTTAGATGTCCTTATTCTGAGAACTAGCATTATATATGAAATTTCAAAGAATATTTCAATTTCTTTTGATAACATGCAAACAACAATAAATAATTCTGTTCCTCTTTTTCCAAATTAAAAAGTATAAACCAATAATCATATGAAGAGGAACTTTAATTGTGAATGAAATTGTAAAATTATTAGTTGGGTTTTGTTCTGAATTTCAAGCTCTTTTGGTCACTTCAAGGAACACTATCTAGGAAAAAGATCAAGAATGAAGCTATTGCAGAGCTGGAATATGGATATCAGAATCCAGTTTTAGTTCAACAAACAGCCAGTCCATATCTATTCGCATCCTGAAAATTTGTTGCTCTTAGATAACTCAGGTTTGATTCATGAACTATGAATATTTTAATATGTTATAAGAACAGTCCAAATTCTCTCAGTTAATGCAATAAGTACTTCAGACATATCACAGAACTATCATTTCACACAAAATCCCTTTTAGAGATTAATGGAAAAAATGAGCTGAAAATCTACCTTTGAATGGAAACCTTGTTTTTCAAAAGGAATTTAATGGTCATCAAAGCACTTTGAAAAAGTGCTCCTTTTTTTGAGCAAATAAGCCAGTTTAAATGACAAAGGCTATACTTTGTATAGCAAATTATTTTATGGTATTGAATGTTTTTTATTTCAAAATACTTTTTTAAATGAATTAGCTTTTTTGTTTCTAGACACAGCAAGAGGGCATGTTCAAATGCTGCAAATTAGAATACAGACTTCTTAAAGAATATGAATCTTATTTCAAATTATAAATATCAATATCTGTTATAGGAGTCAATGAACATTAGGACATGCAATGCCATTACTTCAGCTCATTTTTTATAGAAAATATTACTGTGAAGTACTGCAGGTAGAATAAAGCATAGTCGAATCACAAACAAACCATATAAGAAAATAATTTCTAAAAAAATTAGTTTAAAAGTTAAATGAAATAAAAGGCCATTGATTTCAGGACTCTGCTGTAGTGCTTTATGTGACCTGAGTCCTTGGCACATAGCTGACCAGGCTGACTACCTCAGATACTGCAGATCCTGGATAAGTGGTTGCTATCCCACAGCCTGCTACTACTACTTCAGTTCTGATGGCTTCATTATTTACCTGATCCCTCTGAAGCTTCATTAAATGATCTAAGATAACAATAAAAAACAAAGCAAGATGCATAACATCCTTTGTGCTGAGTACCATATGAGTACGTGCAAGCAATACGAGTCTGCTTCAGCTAACAAGGTAATTAGACTCTATTCCAAGCTATCATAAAAACAAATCTTTTACAGTCAATCAATTTTCTGACCATAACTGCTCTTTAGGGTTCAAAGAGAGTTTTAAGGGTTTTTTTCTTTTTTTTTTTTTTTTTTTTTGCTTTTCATTAATCAATAACAATATAATGCTAAGAAGAAAATAATGCATCTTTGGGAGATCTGCACATGGCTTCTGGCTTTAATGGAAAAATACTATTTTAATGATATCAATTCAAAGTTCAATTAATGTTTATAAATGAATATACTTAATATAATTTTCACAGAGAGCTTAATCTGTTTGCTGAGATAAATCAAATTCACTATTTTAAATTTTCATGCATGCTGCTGACTATCATATATTCTTCTCTGTACCTTTTAAAATAGGAGTATAGCCTAAGGAACTAATCGTCCTCTAAGTCTTTCCAATAAGGCTGTTTGTGTGGATGACTTGCTTTGAAGGCAAATTTTTTTCTACACATTGATGTGCGCTGGTTGCTGTTAGATGGTGGAAGTGAGGAAAAGAGCTGAGTTGCAGAGCACAGCAGCGTGATATGTATGTGGAATTTATTTCAACAGGGAAATGGGGAGTTGCAATTATTCACATGCCAGTCTTGCAAGATAAATTACACTATTTTTACACTTCAAACAAGATTTATCTCTTTACTGCTACATTTAAAAAGCCTAGTTTAATTGTTCACATTTTAATTCTTCATGTTGCATTCCAGCTTCATATACCAACCAGACGAATATCAAATATGACTCATTCTACAGTCAGTCAGGCTCCTTCAACTAGAAATATAAAATTTGAAGTACCGATGAACCATGAATTCTTTTGTAATAATATGCAAGCATCCTATCATCTACTCTGGCAATTGAAAGAAAATGTTTCACTTAAATTGAAACATAAAAATTATGCTAAAATGAGCTTTCTTTTGTTGGGTAACAAATAGGCTTTTCCTGATGTTCATAAATCAGCTTAATTTTATTTTTTGATACTTTAAAGTTTTTTTTTCAAAACACAATATTATATTTGATTCACAGATTTCTTTCAACCAGACGCAATTTTAATTCTTTTCTATTCCATTAACAACTGAAAATCTACATTGATGCTAATTTCATACTTCTTGCATGTAGGTCTAACTTTTGCTTTCTCCATTATCTTAGAATTGTACCCTAGCAAGTTCTTTATTTCTGAGCATCAGAGCCAAACAGTAAGGAATGTTCCATGCATTCACACACATAAATAAGTTCTTAGCAGAACCTCAAATCCTCCTGGTTTCCACAGAAGCTGATATCTCTTCCACATGATTTTCACTGGTGATTATTCCCAAGATATTTAACACAGGCATCCACACCTCAGCAATTCAAACAAAATCCATTTACCAGTAAATAGTTAATGGGTCTGCATATACAAATCACCAAACTGCCAGAGTCTTTCTTAAGCTGCTCTTAAAAATTTCAAGAATCAGTAAAAAGGCTGAACTGCTTCCTATCTTTTTCTTCAGATCAAACCACCATGATAAAACTTTTCATAGTAAAATCCTTCATGTCTCAACCTCTCTTAGCAACTGAATAGCCAATACTAGGAAACCTGACTAGATAGTGTAAGCAGATGTTGTAGAAAACATTATTTTCATGTCTCCTTTTCATTGCTTGCATGCAGACCCATCTTGCTTCCTTAAGCTTAAACAAAATCATTAAACCATGACATGCAGTTCAATACAATGGAACTTGGCAAGGGAAAGCCTCAGAAATGAGATCTGAAAGTACTCAGAACAAATCTCACCAACTACAGTCTTCTCTAAGATCACATAGGCTGAGATTAGAAAGTGGATTCTTACTCTTCACATGCTTTAAGTTTTATCCAGCATATCTCTGAACATAATTTATCTGTGAGCAAACCAAGCTGGTGATAAGTTGGTCATTAGATTATGACCTAGCCAACCTTTGTCATGTAGCATAGAAACAAAAGGGAGATGATCCTTGTCTCTTAAATAACTATGACCTGGATTGCCAGCTACTAACTGAAGAAATAAAACATGACTTAGACAATTGTTCAATTTCCTTTATCATGACAAAATAAATTTTAATCTTACTCCTTATTTGACTTAGAGGCATCTTCTCCTGCAAGATGAAGTTTTACCAGAGTTCAGTTAGTGTATTTACATATAATTTGGAGATTTAACAGATGAGAAATGAAAGAGATATCTAATTTCCAACCACATTCTGTAAAATGTATTTCATATCTTCTAACATTAATGTTTTAAATTACATTTAAAGGTGTTTCATTTTAAAGTGCCTGAAATCTTTCTTCGTAACACAACTCTTCCTGAAGTATCAAGAATATGAAATATTTTATAGGCAAGATGAGGATACTCGTGTGTGGCAAACATCAGCTTCAGATCCCTCAATCTATTGGTCTTTCACATGCTAAATGAAAGCCACCTTACAGCTACTTTGGAATATTTTGGTGTCAGAATCTCCCACTTGCCCCCACTGACTCTGTTTAGATCATTCTATTCATAGAGCAAACCATTTTTGAGTCACTTAAAATTTGATGAATCATTATAAAAATGTCTCTTTTTAAAAGCATATCATTACATTTAATAACAATTGATAAGAGAATTTCATATTGAATCATTATGTCTGATAACAATTGAAAAGAGAACCTGATTTAGCATTTCCCACAGAGTAGGAGGGTGAAGCTTTTCTCTTTTTGATCAAAACACTACTACCTGCATTTCACAAAAAAATCTCAGAATAGATATGCTGGCATGAAAAGAATTTTGCTTTGATGAAAACCATGTTTTCCAAGCAGAAAAAGTTTGCAAAAATCACAAATGTATATTTATTAACAGAACAACACAAAATAAAACAAACAAAAAAAAAATTGAAAGAGAGACAGGGAGAGACCAGATGTTTAACTGATCCAATAACTCATGCATGTTAGATGTTTTAGTACAGAAAAAGCTAGAACTCATGCTTCAGAAGCAAAGTGACACTGTTTGGTACTCTCTTAAATATTGATGTGACATCAAGATTATGCAATTTAATGTGATCTATAAACATGGGGGTAGTACTTTCATGTAACATATCTAAAAAGTATTCATTCCGAACTAATGTGTGTCTATTCATTTCCTTCCTCATAATTTCCAGAGTAGACAACTCTAAAATAATTTACCACAGAAAAAAGGAAAAACAAATACTACAAATGTCATTAAGTTCAGTCAAGCAAGCACTAAAATAGGTAAAAAGCACAGATTTGCCATCTACAGTGAAAAAGCTTTCCCTTTCTACAAGCTGCTGATATAACTTAACATGTGATAATGGTGAACTTTTTGGGATGATTTCTGAAACATCACAGTGGTGAAATTTTTTGGATGATTTCTGAAACATCAGAGTGATAAAGAACATTAAATAAAATCTTCAGAGAAGTAGCACCATATTTATAATTAGGAGTATAATTTTGCAATGAAAGAACTTATTGCAATCAATTTCACTTTACCAGTGGGCAGTTTGTAGGAGCTGAGAATTGACTTTCAGAGGAAGTTGGTTCTGTTTCAGCTAAACAGGTGAACCTCCCTGCATTCAGGTATAAGACTTGGATACACAAGGAGGTGTTTTTCTTACTCTTACATGACAGATCATGTGTGATTTGAATTACTTTGGGGATATTCTTCTGCACTAACACAATTAGTGCAGAACGTCTACAAAAGCCCTGACAAATGAACTTGCGAGTTAAAACTGAATTCCAGCTTTGTAAATTAAAGTTATATAATCCACAGAAGAGAGGGAAGGAGGAAAAGAACATTGTGTTTTGGGATGCAGTGTTTGCTGTCCACTTTGTACATGGACCTAAAAATTAAGTCTGGAATTACATTCCTAGTAAGAGTTCCTACTGAAGTTAAAGAAAGTATCTTGTTGCATTCTGTATTGGAAGGACAGGCTTCCCAGTTCACTAAAAGAGAATGAAAAAACTAATTTAATAATTTTTTCACAAAGAAGCATTCTCTCAAATCAATTTTCATCAGAATCTCTTTCTTGATGTTATACTTCTGTGAAAATGATAAGAAATAAAATTCCTGAGATCTCTAATTGATTGTCCACACAGAAGTTAGGGACCTGCAGAGAAGAAGGACAGTCTCCTAAAGAGAGTAAATTATTACACTTTTGAATTACAGGGTCAAAATTTTGACAGAATTTCACTAGGCACTAGAAAGACAAAGTGTCTTCACATGTATCAAAGCCTTTTATTGTCCTGTAATACTGGTTCCCTAAAACAGGTTCTTCTTATTGAATCAGCTAAGACATTACAACTAACCTACACTGGAGCACTTTGCTCAGCATTCCAGGGAGCTGCTTGGTGTCAAACTAGGGTGAACAGGGCCCTGAATATCCTCAAGTTTGCTGCTATTTATCCCCATTGGATTTGCACCAAAGAACAAATCACACAATATGCTGCTGAGCTGACAGGACACATCAAACTGCCTCAGAGAATTCAGTGAAGCTGATGAAGCTGTAGGATTGTACCTAAATGTTGCAGGATGCCTCACTTCCCAGCCCAATGGAACCTTAGCTCTGTGATTTAAAAGATTTGTTAGTTTTCTATGTTATCAACTCAGGATGAAAAAGTTCTATTTTCAACATTTAATGGTCACTAAGGCCAGGAAAAGCTCAAGAATTCTCTTTGCATTCTGCTGCACAAGGTCAATAGCAAGGTCAGAAGACCATGGAAACTGAAAATAAAGGAAATTAGTCAAGAGAAAGAAGTCAATTGGATGAGAACGTGTCAGGAAGTCTAAAAAAACCAGTTTTGCTGAGTTTCTATGAGACACCACAAAAAGACAGATGAGATGTTAGAGTCGAGTTTTATACGGTCCAAAAGCTAAACAGGTAAGAATTTGCTGAAATATGTACAGAAATATAAATACAGAGAGATTCCCACCATGGCAGACCATCCAATTTCACTCCTGACTAGAATCAAGAAAGTGCAGATGTGAGGAAAGAGCAGAAAAAAAATGCAATTGAGAGGGTGTTTTGCAAATGTTAGCTTGTTGTGGCTATTCACAGAACAGTTAATTCAGTATGCTTTCTGATTACATACTCCCTCAGAAGTCCATATACTTCAAATAAACCAAGATGTCAGATTTATATTTAGATTTTAAAATTAACCCGCTCTGGATAAAGATAGTTTAGAAAGAACAAAAGAAAACAAAAGTAGGCCCAGCTTGAAACAGAAACCAGTTTTATCAAATTTTCATCTTAACTACTCTATTTCTTGAAAATATATGAAGCTTATACTCAGGACAAGCCTATGATTGCACAATAACTAAGGGTGTGGCTGACACAGAAAGCAGTCACCACAGTCAATCTGTGGCTTGTTCCTTATTTTTCATAATCTTCTCACACTTCTGAAGAGATGAAAAACCACAAAGTCTTTTATTTTATTTGGTCTTAGATTTCCAGTGAAAGAAAGTTGGCCTCTAACTTGTCCTCTTTCCCTTTTCAGATAGCAAATATGAAATGAAATCATGGCCTTGGAATGCTTACCAACTGACAGATTTGACATTACCAAAGGGAATAGCCTCAATGCAGATGCTAATCTCATGTTTTCATATTTCATTTAAAATGTAGGGCCATTGAAATAAGGTATGATTTTACTGCATTTTTATGGCAACACCAGCTCTAAGTGACATCAGCTGGAACCAAAGTTTGTGGAGAATTTATCTGATCATCACAAAAGCACTTCATTAAGTAATTATGTACTAGTAAATTTAGCCTGAGTTTAAAATGAACAAGACTTATTGAATGAAGACGTTAATGAAAAATAAATCCCAACTACTCCAAGTGTGTTTAAATCTGAGCTAAATGACGTCCATTAAAATTTCTGAATCCTAAAGGAGCACACCACAGGTGAAAACAAGCATTTGCCCTAAGTAAATAATTCAGGATCAGACACCTCTGTATCTGTATGCTACATAAGATAAATAGCAATACCCACGTTTCCTACAAAAAAAAAGTTTAACAGGCTTTTCTTCAAGCACAAATCTGATTTAGTATGCAATAATATTACACTCAGATGTTATTTTAAGTCATGTGGCAGTTAGTCACAATAATCGCTTTTATTGCCTTTGATAATTTTACATACCTTGCGCTTCTATTCTCTTCATAAAACTGAGTCTTGAAATACATAGTAAACACAACCCCATGAGGGTCCATGTCTGATTATCTCCACATGTACTTTTAGCATTTTCATCTACCAATTTTCATCCTTGGTCATTCCTATAGTAGTGCTTTCCCTTCTTCACATAAATTACTTATTGGTTTTTGCCACTACATTTTTAATTTGTCTTCTCTGTTCAACATCTACTTCTATTTGAAAAATATTAGTTAACTACTGGTAAAACACATACCTACTCTTTAAGGAAATATAGCCATACCATTATAGTTAAAGCTCTGTCAATATTTCTGCAATAAAAAAAATGCATTTCCAAGATTTATAATTCAGACATAAAGAAAAAAATCCTTCTTGGATGGTGTTCAACATACAAGGTCATAGCCCACCACAAATTTGTTTTACCAATTTTCAAGCAAATTGATTCTGCCATTTTGAGTGCTGCAAGTATAAATCAAAACAGAGATTTACCTATTTAAAGCTAAACTCTCTTGGCCATGTACTCATCTGTGCTAGCAACAGGATTTTTATTGCTTTTCATTTGGAACAAACTTAACCTTCAATCTAAACTGCACACTGCCAACTTTACATATAAATATATACATATATACATGCAATATATATGTATACATATGTATACATAAATACATCTATTTACATGCGTAATAGAGGACCTTGTGATCCCTACAGCTGACATCTTCATTTAAAGGCTAATTCCATTATAGAACACTGGCTTGTATGAATTAAAGACTTGACCTATATTTTATGTTGTCCTGCTGTGAAGGTGCAATTTTCCTAAGGAAGCTTTAGCACAAAAAGCTCCAATGCTTTTGTTCCAATCACACAGCTGTGGCCACGCTGCCCTTGACTGTCAGCATGCTACCTGGCTGGAAAGCTCTGGGCTTGCTGAGTTTTTTACTCTCAGAAAAGCATAAATGGGTTCATCCTTCAGGTTGTACTTGTAGACTTTGTGTGGGCAGTAGGCCCATCAGGATCTCCATGAGAACTCCTGCTTATCTTGAACACATTTGGAAAACTATAAGATATTTTTAATCTGTGTTTGTTAGCACACAGCACTGGTGTGCGAATGTAGATGTCAAATAAATCCTTGCTCCAAATGTAATTTTCTCATTTTCTAAACTGATGCATACCAATATTCCAGGAGTGTTAGGAAGATGAGCCCTTGTACTACTGGAATGGTTTTAATAATATCCTTGACCTAATTTAGCAATTGCCACTGACAGATAGCAAGGCTTTTTATCTTTATTTCAAGGAAGAGAAAATATCTCTTTTGAAAACAGAGTTGACCTATATTATTATCTTTTAGTATTGATAGAAGATTTGTGAAGAGTCCTTCAAAGGGTCAACTTGTCTTCTAGGAAAAAATTGCATAGGATGGTTTGGCTGTAAGTACATGCCTTTGGACAAATTTTGTACATCATACTGAGAATTAAATGGCATCTTAAGCCTTTTAAAACAGTGCAACCTTCTTGTACAATACCATTTAACAAGTAAAAATCACCTCTGTGTTATCTCACAGATGTAATTATGGTATAAAGTCATCAGACATAAAATGCACCAGACTAGCTGAAAATGTAACATGTAGTGTGGTCTGGAAAGACACTTTTCAAGTCATGCTCTGTCTTGAAATCAAAATGAGCATTATAGTGGCTAATTCTGCAGTGACTGAACTGCTCTATTTTACTATAGTAGTTCTCCCAGACCTATTTCAACTCAATACTTGCATATAGTTCTTCCATTTCCAAGCTACCTTCAGTTTATCCACACAGAATTAAGTTCCATCCTTCATCTTCACTTTTGCTGTATTTTAAAAACTTTATTTCATTTCTTCTTTTAAAACTTGCTTGAAAACTAATCTCTCTGGGTTTAAGAAAGATCAGTGGACCCAATCTAATAGAAATAACACATTTTGCCTCATTGCAACTCAAAAAACAAAATTATACTGGCTAATTGGGTGGCTGAATTATCACCTATCTTGGCCTCTGTCAATTTGGAAAGTTGCGTGTATGATGTTCTTGAATGATGAGATGTGTGAATGTATTTGTACACATGGATATTCACTGATTTTTAGCTTTTGAATCTTCATATTAATTTCAGTCATCTACTTATCTTCTCTCTTTAAATTTGGCCAAGAGTATTTAGATCACCATTCTTCACTTAAAGAAATGTTTTTTCTTCACTTTCTCTATATTTTTACTTGGCATTTATTATGATTTGCCTAGTAATAATAAAAATATTTAACTTAGATATTGCTCAGACAGACAAAGGAAAATTTAAATAAAGTTGAGAATGCTTTCTAACATCCTGGTCCTTTTCTAGTGTAGAGATGGTAATTTTATTCCTACAATATGTAACTGGCTAATTAAATAACCTGCCTGAGTATTTTCTTTTCTGCCTCAATTTATTTACAGGAAAATTTGTGTTGACCATGTTAATTAAGTACACTGGATGTAATAATGCTGAAAGGAGCATAATTACATTCATGGTAAACAAGTAGACGACTATATACATCTAATTAACATTGGGAAAGTACAGTTTAGATAACATTTTAAGAGCATCAAAACTTCTAAGTGAATCAAAACTGGTAACTGGTAAGGAATTCAGCTTTGCCCAGCCTTCTAAGGCGGTAAATCCTTTTAAATATAAGAATCCCAAATGCTGCAGGAATTGTCCAACAGGCTTTTTTATCCCAAAACATTAAGCTATAATACAGTTCTCAGTCAAAGGGAAAAAGATCTCCACTAACGTGGATCTACCCCTGGGAGTTGCTTATTGTGTATTCCCAAATAACAACGCGCTCACGATCTCCATTTGCATTGTGTTCTAGGTGGGAGATGCAGGCTGAGTGTAGAAAATTTACCAACTATTGAGAGGTCTGAGAAATTAATGAATTTTAAAATTAATTGTTAATTAAATATAGAAGGGCATAATAATTAGAAATTTTAAAGATAATTAGGAAGCTGAAGTCTTGCAGAATGTCCCTCCATTGCAAGTGGAGGGGAAAAAAAGTAAAGTGTGTATTGTTATCAAAACTGGTTAAACAGTCATTAGGCAGTAAAATAACTTCTACTGAATAAATAGGTTTTAAAACTAATGAGAAATTAATAAAGTTTGCTTAACAAAATGACACACATGCTACATAAATAAAATATTTGAGAGAATGGAAGAGTACATCAATAGAAAAAAATAAAGTAAAAAAGTTAAGGACTACCACAGCAGAAAATTAATTTGAGCTATGCTCTTCTCCTATAATAAGATCTGACAGACTCAATCTTATCTTCAGTGCACTTAAAACCAAATGGAATGACTTCAAATTCAGCAGTATGGCACTTGGTTTCAGTTGGCTCTCAGAAATATATGAGTGTTGAATGAAATTCAATTTTGTTCTAATAACCACGCTTAGAGGACAATTTTCCAGATTCATGTAAATATTTCAGGTTTCCATAAATATTACACATTTCAGGAAATTATATGTAATCTGATATGGATATGAGAGTTGCCATTTATTAAACTTCTGAGTGGATAGTTGCTTGACATACTATTGATGATTTTATAAAGTTTTTAGAAAGGGTATAAAGGAGCAGGTCTGTTTGCTTCTGACACAGATGATGTTCAGCATCCCTCTGGTTTTTATTATTTTTATATGCATTTTTTCCCCCCACAAAATGAAATTAATTATGCAAAGAGCAGGGAACACCAAGAAAAGTCACAAAGCCACACATCCATTTAATTAATAAACAAAGAGAGCACAAAATTATCTACTTGTGAAGCAAGAGTAACCTCAGCAATAAACACTGGTTCTATTTCTAAAAACTGGAATGACCACAGTAAAATCAACAATGCAAGCAGACTTTAGGGAAAACAAAAAAAGACAAACAAAAGTGTAGGGAAAGTCTTGTAACATCATTACACCTTAGAATTCTGACTCTTTCCTTAGTGATCCTAGTGTAATGCCTTAAAACATGAAATTTGGTCATAGCAAGCAAGAGAAAAATTCAGCACCTTAGAGCAGGGAGGAGTGTTAAAATATAAATATATTATTAAATGCTCGTTCATATCTCTACAAAGTTTCTGCAGTGGATATAGCCCCAGTCAGGAAGGAAAACAACTGTCAGATTCTAATAACTGCATTCAGGAGCTAATGCAAAAAGGGAACAGATTGAAAACCTTTGTCCCCTCCCCAGGGACAGAAAAGACTGTTGTCCCCAGGAAGCGAGGGAGAGAGAGTGCAGGTGGCTGACACCATCCCACCCAGCATTAAGCAGAAGTGATTGCCTAATTGAGTAACCCTCTGCTGGCAGAGAGACGCGGCTCAGAAATGGGTGATCCCGCCCTCCTGCCCTTGCAGCAGGTGGCACTCAGTCAGATGGAAAAGTCAGTGTAAGGAGCAGGATGGACACCAGCTGTAGCTTCCATCCATCCAGACACTTGGGGAGAGAATTTTGACAATGATATTTGAGATTGATGAAGATGAGATGGTTTTCATTAGGCTCAAGACTGAGGTTGGATTTTAACATTTAGCAGCCATAATCAGTCATTCCAGACTTTACAGTTTCAGGAAATCTGACAAAGTTAGTCAAAGACAAATTATACTGTTTGCAAAAGGGACTTGTGTCTATCAATTAATTAAGGAAAAAGGAATATACTGTTTTTAGCAATGTTATAGCAGTGAGGGAAAATGAACAACAATCTTCATGGCTGAAGATTGTGAAGATAAGGCATCAATTCTATTGCTCCATATGATTCCTTGGTCATTTGTACAGATTGCTAATATTCTTTGAATGGCAGTTTCACAAAAATTTATAACAGATGATACTATTTTTCCTCCTGCTTTTTATTTTTCCTGTCTATTAGAGATGCCAGAGTGGAGGAAAATCTCTTTTTTTTTGTCTAGAAGTAATTAGCCCAATCAAACCATGATTGATTAAGTTTCTCAAAGTATTCTACCATTTTTACTATCACTATAAATAAGCAAAGATCCCTACCAGAAGCCAAGCCTGTATTTAAAAATGAAAATATTAATTCAGCAAAGCAGTGAAAAAAAATCCTCAACTTAATGCATTCTTAAATTAATGAAATTCAAGCATGTGCTTAAAGGTTTGGCTGAATGATGGGACAGCTCAACTGCTTCTCCAAATTGCAGCAAAAAGTCTGACAGAATGCTCAAACACCTGAACACATAATGACACATTTCACTAAAAACATTTTAAAAACTCGTAGCACAGGTCTTCAAACAGAGAAAAAAAAATTGAAAATTTAAAAAAACCTCAAACTTAAATCAGAAATGCCAAACATAGCTGTGTAATTGGTATTATAATACAGTGCAGGCAGAGACTCATTTCAGATGAATGATGGGAACAATAAGAAAAATCCTTAAAGTGTTAAGTACCATGCTTTCTTCCTCCACTCCAAGGCCAGAACACTCAATCACCAGGTCCCAAATGTTCCTTCATGGACTGATAGTTTTGCAAAAGTTTGCAACTATAGCAAGTGGGTCTGACATGGAATGATTTGGGATGAACTATAAGCACTCTGCTTAAAGTCAAGTCCATAGTGAAGGTACAGACTGAATTTTAAAAGTCCTGAAGAGGGTATTCCCAGAGATATGGTTCAGATGCCAAAGGACATAATTCATATAAACAATCCATTGTAATCTACTCCTGCAGACCAAATGCCAGCTTTACTGCTTGGAATTATGCCTAAGGAGTAGATTTGTTTACTGGCAGTATATTCCCTAGGACTAGTCAGTCTGCACAGGCTAGGATTAATGACATGAAGAGGCCACTACTTTTTAAATTACTACCTTTATGCAAACATTAAAAGTGCCATGTGCCCCTGAACCAAAGATTTTGCAGTTTCCAGGGTAGTAACTAATGTTTCATCACATCCCTCTGGAATTACAGAAAGTTAATTGATACCAAAAAAATGGTAAATTGATGATCTAACTATCCAATTTCCTAGCTTCTTCTCTCTTCTAAGGGTTTTTAAGTCCCTTAGCAAGGAAAATAGCAGGAAAAGAACAACATACAAACAACATCTACCCTAAGGGAACTCAAGGCAAGTTTCTAGATTTAGAGATCCTGACCCAATAAAAAGACTCTATAAGTACACAAAATAACAGAAAAGAACAACAGAGGAATGGTTTCTGGAGAGGAACTTCCTCTTCCCATGAACTGGCAGAGCCCAAGGGCTGTACAAAGAAATCAATCAATCCTATAAATGTAGTCATAAATGCACGAGTTCATAACACAATTCCTCTTTGGGAAAAAATGTCTTGATGGTTTTAACACAGTTCAAATCACGTCAATGCCCCTGCTGATTTGCTCTTATCTTGAAGTCAAATTTAGTCACCATGAAAAACAAAATACTTGTAAAAGTCAGCAGGCTGATGTGATGAAGACACTTCTCTTCCCAACACATAATTAAAAATGCTTCAATCTATTAAAGCTAAAATATGCTGAAGAAATCCATATTTCCTCACAGTTGTCTCTAATGTGGGTAAAGTGGAGGCTCAAGTGCTCTTTGCATTGCATTTATAAATAAATGTTTAAAAAAAAAAACAAACAAAACAAACCATGTATTTTTTACAATTTATCATTAATCTTTGAATAAGCTCCAACTCTGAAACACTTACAGTATGTTTTAATGCAACTAATTGAATATCAACCCTCCTCTCTACCCCCACCCAATATATAAATTCCTACAGCAATACTTATCTTCCAATAATATGATAAATTTTAGTACATATTCTCAAATCAGACTTACAAGATGTTCCAAAACAGTTCTCTTCAATCTGTTTCTATTGGTCAAAAAAAGGAATCATTTTATAACTTAAGTTGCATCGCCCCTAAATCATGTGATTTTAATTACTAGTGTACAGGGACAGCCTGGATACTATTAGGCCTGTAGCCTGCCTGTCCTAACTTGTGATTAGTTATATTTGGGGAAAACATGGTGTTGTTACAGAGTTGACTACTAATTTTATGACATTAGCAGGACAGACAGTCTGGTCATTCTGCTTTCTTTTAAAAAGCAATGCTGTGAAGTACCCAGAATAGGCTGTGGCTAGCAGAACAAGGAAATTTTCTGCTGGCGATGCCTTTTCTTTCTTTAAGTGAGAGTCTTTAATGACTACAAGTGTGCAAAGCCTAATTCTGCATCTTGGATTAGATCTAAAAAATCTCAGTAAGGCTGTGGGATATTGCCATGAGGATCACAGACATCATAATAGCTAAGGAGAAATCAGCTCTGGAGAATACAAGATAATCATTCTGCAGAATAAGCAGTATGTCCAGATAAAATGTTCTGATGTACTGGGATATCTGTACTGAGACTTCCCCTTCTTTAGTAGTTCACCTTTAGGTTTCTAAGCCTGAAAGAATTATCCATATTTATAATATCTCATAAGCAAGAATACCTGGGTCACACACTGTAAGGGCTCTGTTTGTAACTGGGGAAACATCAACAAAATAAGTTCAGAGCCCAAGAGATAAAAATATTTCAGTATTTTTCTTGGGCTTCTCTGTAGGAGAAATTGTGCGTAGACTCACAGAAACTATCTGTTTACTTGATCTCTGATATCTTGAGTCTTTCTTTATATTCTGTAATTCTGCTCTAGATTCCTGCAACACACTGCAATATGACAACAAGTCACTAAAGAAACTTGTCTTTTCACACTCCATAGTCCATTGCTCAGTAGTACTACTCATTAAATTAGTATTATTTGAAAATGTGTATGATTAAATAAAAATATTACATTCAATTTTATTTTGTATATATATTACATAAAAACTACATATCATATTCTGCTCAGTCTTAAAATATTTTTAGTTAGGAATAGGTGGTAATGACTTCAGGAGACTCAAGTTCCTTTGAAATGTCAGATTTCACACTGCAGGACGTAAAGGTATAAAAGAAAGGCAATCTAAAATATCATGCTTTGAAACTTGGAGCCTATTAATCAAAGGAAAAAAAAAAAAAAAAAACATTGACAAGGTGACAGCATCCTGCATGACAAGAGTGAGCTTGATGTGGTGTTCAACTTTATTAAAAATCAGGATTTATGATGCAGCAATTGAACCTGTTCACTTGTGGTGACATGAATTGTCCTGAGTGAATAACATACTACATTAATATTTTAGTTGAAATTCCTGGACTGTATGGTTGATTAATAAGCTGCACTTCAGTTTGAGAATATATGGCTGTTCAATATAACTGGGTTATGAATAATCCTTATTACAGAAAGAGCAGCCTCCTCTGAGGTTCAGAACAGACATGTCAGTGGAGCAGAGGGAGTTGTATTATTAATCCTCCCATGTTCAAATGTATGTCAGCAACCAACAGAGGTCAATACATAACCCACAACATTATGCAAATGCATGCATTATTAAAGATTTTTTTCTACTCAGGAGGACTACAAGAATGTCATGAGGTTTTGCAGGGGGGAAATCAGAAGGGCCAAAGTCCAACTAGAACTTAATCTGACTATTGTTGTAAAGGATACTAAAAATGTTTTCACAAATATATCCGCAACAAAAGGAGGGTAAAGGAGAATTTCCATCATTTACTGAATACAGGGGGAAATAGTAACAAAGATTAAGGAAAAGGCTGAGGTACTAATGCCTTCTTTGCCTCAGCCTTTGACAGCAAGAACAGTTGTTCTCAGCCCCCGAGATGGAAGACAGAGATGGGAAGGAAAAGGAAATTCTCTAAGGGGGAATGGTCAGCAACCTGCTTATACACGCACAAGTCTATGGGAACAGATGGGATCCGTTCAAATGAGGTGATGGAGTTGCCAGAGGAGGTTGCCAAACTACTTTCCATCATTTACCAGCAATCCTGGCTAACTGGGGAGGTCCCAGTTGACTTGAGGTTACTGTATGTGACACCCATCCACAAGAGCCAAAATGTGCAGGACAAGCAGCCATGCTTAGCCCACTCAGCATGGGTTTGGAAAAGACAGATCCTGCTTGACCTGATCTATTTTCATGAAAAGGTGACACATTCAGTGGATGAGAAAAAGGCTCTGGATGTTTTTTTCCTGGACTTTAGTAAATCCTGTGACACTGTCTCCACAGCATTCTCCTGGAGAAACTGGCTGCTCAGGACCAGTCCTCTATTTGCTAAATAGAAAATTGGCTTGATGGCTGAGCCTGAAGAGTGCTGGTGAATGGGGTTACAACCAACTGGTGGCCATTCACAAGTGGCCTTGTTGAGGGCTCAGTATTGGGGTCAGTGCTGTTAAGTATTGTAATTGATGACCAACATGAGGGTATCAAGCGCATCCCTCAGTAAGTCTGCAGGTGACACCAAGCTGGGCAGCAGTGTTTATCTGCTGGAGGGTAGGAACGCTCTTCAGAGAGATCTGGACAGGCTGGATCAAAAGGCCAAGGCCAACTCTAAGAGGTTTAATGAGGCCAAGGGCTGGGTCCTGCTCTTGGGTCGCAGCAACTCCCTGCAGTGTTACAGGCTGGGCTCAGAGTGACTGGAAAGAGCCCACAGAGAAGGATCAGCAGCCATGTGGATCTGATCCATGTGCTCAGATGGCCACAAAGGCCAGTGGCATCCTGGCCTGTATCAGCAATGGTGTGGCCAGCAGGACCAGGGCAGAGATTGTCCCCTGTATTCAGCACTCAAGGGGGCACATCCTGAGTTCTATGCTCTGAGTACTTGGCCCCTCACTAAAAGACAGGCATGGAAGGACTGGAACATGTCCACAGAAGGACAACAGAGCTGCTTAAGGGTCTGGGAAATATTATGGTGTAGCTGAGGGAGATGGGAGTGCTTAGCCTGGAAAAAAAGAAGGCTTGGGGGAGACCTCATCACATTCTACAGCTGCCAGAAAGGGTGTAACAAGGTGGGGATCAACCTCTTCTCCCTGGCAATGAGTGGCAAGACCAGAGGAAATGGCTTCAAGTTACACCAGAGGAGATCTAGACTGGATATTAGAAAAAATTTCTTCATCAAAAGTGTTGTCAGATATTGAGACAGACTGTCCAGAGAAGTGTGCAGTTAAAGAAGTTGCAAAGATAAAAATCTCTTGTCACTTTATATCTAGATTAAAGATGGACATCAGGAAGGAACAGAAGTGGCTCTTGGAAATAAAAACTGATGCATTACTGAGATTATAACATAGGAAGTAATGTTTGATTAGACAAAGAGAAATGGTTACCTTTGGAGTTATACATGAAATTTGAGATTAAAAAAAAATTGTTGAGAAGACTCTGATCAGATTTCATTCCTTGTTTGTTTGAGTGACTACCCAAGGTTTTAAACTGCTGTTATGCACTATTACAGTGAATCCTATGATTGCTTCATGTCCAGGTTTGACTTAGTCATGCTACACTTAGAAGTGCTCTTGAACACTGGAACTTCCTGGGAATAACTGGTATTTAAAGTCTTTGAAAATGAGAATCACTTCCCTTTGAAGATTTGTAAAAGATTACAGTTTTTGAAAAACTTTGTCTACCACTGACAAGTAACTGTTTCAAAACAAAACAAACAAACAAACAACCCCAGTGAAACTGAGAATTACAGTTTTGATCCCCATTCTTGTCATATGTTTCATGGTGGGAGGTCTGTAAGCTTTAGTTACATTAGTGAAGACCTAGAGAAAATCCAGCATAGTAGAATGGTTCATAAACCCTCATTCAAATTCCAGTAAAATGAAGTTAGCAATTTGGGGAAATGGAAGCCTTTTCATGTCTTTGTCCCTAAATCCTGAGAGTGAAGACTCTCCTCAGCTGTGGCTACATGGCTAACACTTTTAATAGATATTTTTAACGCAAGAAAATTGCACACTCATCTAGTAATGTGGCCAGAAATATTTCTTGAGGCAGAATCTGCAAGGGGCTAAAATTTTGCAAGGAAAAAACACTATTATATTTTTCCAGACAGCTTTGTGGTTATGAACACAGAGGATACAAATCCAAGAAGCAGATCTAACACTGCCCAGAAAGAGAAACACGAAATATTGTCTCTCTAAACTTTTTTTGGTTACAATGAAATTTAATAAAACCTAGTTGAAACAATAGCACACTAATCACCTAAAAAAAGATAGGGAAGTGACACCGACTAAGCCTACACAAAGCAAATACAGGCTCTCTCCTTCATGCCTGAAGCATTTGATAGCAAATAACAAGTTCTGGACTTATAAATCCTGCGCTAATACAATATTCCATATTACCTAATAGGGGTTACTATTTCCAGGCCAGTTCTGCCCTGTGACCCAACAACTCAGAAATTTTCTCAGGACTGTCAAAACCTATCTCAAGAGAGGTAGCAGAGTATAATGATATGGAAGCATTTTGTTGAGCTGTTGGAAAAATATTGCATTTAAATAGCATGTTTAGTGCATTCTCCTATATAATCACCCTGACTGCAAAGTCTCAAACAGTGAGACTTTGTACAAAGTCCAGTGAAGCAGCCACTGATCTCCATGCAGCTCCTTGACAAGTCCAAATACTGACAGTATTCAGGACATGTTCTGTAGCCATCTGGACATCATAAAACAGGGAAAGGAAATTATATTGGAGATAACTTGCCAGCTAATTTGATCAGTTCAAAGTTAAGAGTAGCACTGCAGAATTTCAAAGAGGTGACACAGATCTGCATTGTTTAGGTTTTTTTAAATTAAAAAAAAAAAAAAAAAAAAAA
>JAHXMQ010000807.1:67811556-67832485 GCA_020466415.1 Ammodramus savannarum pratensis
AAAAAACCACATTTGTTTTAAAAATATCAGATCAAATCTCTAAAAATATTTGGCTGCGACTTAAAAAAAAAAAAGAAAAGAAAAAGAAACTACACAAACATTTTGTTTGGCATATAGCTGTTTGACATTTCAGGTAATGAAAATTTTGACTTCTACTCAGATTTCATCAAATTTTTCCAGTGTTGAGAAAACAATAGGAACCAAAAGATCAGTTATTTGTCCAGGTTTCACTGGTCATATCTCAGTAAGTTTCCCAGACAGAGTATCTTTTGCTCATGTCTTTTATTAATGTGTACCTCTGACATACCAACTCAAATCAACCAAAATACCAACCTTGGCAGGCTTTGCTAGATTTTACATCTTTAATTTGCTTATCTCTTCAAAAGATAAAATGAACAAAAATTCATCATAATTCAGGAAGCACCTAATAATATTAGCTCTGTATTGTCTCATCTACATAACTCCTAACTTGAGATATGCAAAGGTGAAATTTGACCACAGATTTGGATTTTGGATGCAAGGTTCATTCATGCTTAGAAATAGATTTATCTGCATATAAGACAACACATCACATAGCTATTGCTTATGATTAGTGATCTGTAAATTAATGTGTAGCCCTTTCATCTCTCATTTCTTTTATGAATTGCAAAATGTATAAAGACTTGTAATGGTCTTCTTGCTTGCTAGGCTGGGGATAAGCTATAATAATGTAAAAAATAAATTAAAAAAAAACCAAACAAATCAACAAATCTTTCTCCCATCCTACCAAGATGGCGAACTTCTTTACAAAATAAAGAGGAAAATACTAAAAATCATACATTTGAAGTGATGATGTTTCTTATCCTAAGTCAACATTACATGTCAGGGGGCCCTGCTTTCCTAGAAATGTCTGAACACACGCCTACCTTTGGGAAGCACTGATTAAATACTTGCATGGCCTTGCTTGCATGCACAGGTTTTGCTTTTTCTATTAAAATGTCAACCCACAATTTTTCACCTCTTAGTTTTCCAATTCTTTCCCAATCCCGCTGGTGGAGGAGAGGGTGAGTGATTGCACAGGGCTTTTTTGCTGGCTGGGATCAATCCAGGACAGGTGTGAAGGTAAATTTTCCACAATCCTGAAGCTGTAAAGATCTCTCTCATTTGTGAGAGATTTGTTTTCTATAAATATTTCCTGGCAGTGTTTGGGGTTCAGCAACAGCTGAAGGTGCATAAAGAGAGAACAGAACCAGGACATCAAAATAGAACCTCATTAATCAATCCACAGTGCCTGAGATGCTAACCCTGATGATATGTCATTGTAAATGCACTTTGTCTCAGGAAAATTTAAAATTAAAAGGATAATTGGCAACAGGATAATTAATCTTTCTAGACTATAATTTTCTCAGAGCCCCAAAGCTCACTCCCAAACTACTCCATATAAGAAAATTTCAGAGCACACTGAGTACTAGACTTTCCATCTCAGTCACCTAATACTTTTATTAGGAATGCAGAGGGGAAGATAACTACTCTTGTGCTTCATACATTTTGCAGCTGATACAGAATTGAGAAGAGATGGCAAAGACCATGTCAGCAACCCTTATCATCATACAAACTTGTATTTTCTCTGCCAATACAATTCAGTTGCCATGGTGCTGTTTGTGGTTCTAACATTTTGATTACATGCAGTCATTTTCAAAGGAAAGGATTGTTACTGTAACCACAGTAGCACTTAGTATTTTTCATCTTCAAAGAATATGACAGGCATCAGCTAATTATTTCTCATAGCCCTTTAATTCTCTTTAGAAGGTTATGGAGAGACAAATTCAATCCTGGCTGTAAATAAGCCCAGCCATCTCAGCTTTACCACTAGAGCTGGGACAGGCTAGTTAACACATTATTGGCCAGTGCCAGAAAGATTATTTTTGTTGGCATCAACAGCAAGTTGATTTTATATGGCACATCTGAAAAACAAGGAATAATTAAGTCCTTGCATTATAGGGTTTATAAGGTTTATTTATAAACCTTATAAATAAAGGTTTATCCCATTGCAAAGTAATGAACCCTGGTTGTTCAATCCAGTAAATCTCATAAGTAGTCTAACCTTTCAAGCCTGTGAGTGATCCTACTGACTTCAGTTTAGAAGCCTAAGCACAACTACAGATATTTTGCAGGTTTGGGAATGCAAAAATAAGCATTTTCAGAATGAGGATGACTGTCAGCTGAGGATGGAGGCACAAATTGTTCTGGCATCTAATTCTAAACCTGTGATTTTAGATAGTGCCCTCTCTGTTAGCCACCCAAAAGAATGCTTGCCAGGTCATTACCTTCCCTTTCCCCTCTCTGTTTTACTGTGCATGAAGGTAGCAGGCATATATTTGAGACATGCACAGGACCATAACCATACACTTTATCTTATACACTACACGCACCAGCAGCTATTAAAACCTGATGGTCCTGAAAGGCTGTGAGCATTACATATCTAGTAAAGCTCTCATTACTGCACTGCTGAGTGTCTGGCTGCTGTAAACTCACTGGTTTAAAAAGAAACATGCTTCAATTCTGCTTATAGGTGAACTGAAACAAAGCAGCAGCCCAGTGACTCAATATACAAGTGAATATTTTCTTTGAATGTTTCTTAGAAAGCTTCATTGAAAATGATGGGAAATTTTTCTAAATTAGTATACATTGACCCTCAAACATGGATAAATAAACATTTTATCTGCAAGTAGCTGGAGGTTCCCCATAAATTTCACAGATCTTAGGAAAGAAGTGACTGCATAGTAATCCTTGTAGGCAAAAAACTCTCACTTCACTGACAAGCCTCATATCATCCTCCTCCTCTTTCATTTCTTTTCTCTCATTTCTCTCCCTTCAATAGCAATAGTTTCCTTTGGATCTTTAGAATCTTCTGGTTTGAGCTATGCACCAGGAGGTATGAGAAGGCTGGGTGAAGGAAAAAAGAGAGAGTTTTCCTTCTGCCATCAGCACTTTCCTTTATGCACATATAAAATAGAACACTCCACAGAGGACTTCACTATAAGACTGAAACTTGCTTTATCTTAACTGCCATACAAGTGCACTATGTATCTTGTCTCACATTGCAGCTCTCCATTCCCCATAGCCTACATTTCATTGCTCCCTGCATTTCTTCCTTGAGTTCAGCCCTCTTATTTTGGAGTTCTTCCTTGAAATTAATGTCTTTTCTGACTTAAAAATTAATGGCTTTTCTTCCAAAAAAGGTATGATAGCTAAGAGTTTTGGCTTGACTCAAGCTTATAATTTTGCCCAATTCCCACGCCTGTCTCTTCCTGCTCCATCACAGCTGTAGGAGTACACATAAGCCAGACCGACATCTGTGTGTAAGGAATGACAGATCTGCTTACCTCTATTAAACCTGAGCTGGGTATACACGCCTTGGCATTTCTGGGAGGACAGTGTAGTGATGAAGGACTAATTAATAAAAATATTATTATCTTTGGGGTTCGTTTCCCTAGAAGTTTACCACAGCCTTCAGTGAGAACCCCCGGCTGACCCCCACCTTACTTGACAGGCTGCAGAGTTCAGCAGCCCTTCTGCCCAGATTGGAGCTGAGACCTACAGGACACGAGTGCTGACCCTTTCAGGCAGCCCATTATGCCAAGTACACCTCAGACCTCTACCCAGAGGATAATTTAATTTGCTGTTTACTGTGTTAATAAATGTGTAAAATGTGAATCACGTGAAAGCTGAAACCAGTAAATCAAGAGTTTTGCAGATTGATATTTTATGTTCACTCTTCATAGGTTTTAGAAATTAGACTGACTCATAAAGGATTACGGTGCAAGGAAGTTTTATGGAAAAGTGAGAGCACTCATTAAATGAAAATAAAGAGTATGATTACTTGAACTCTAATTTAGATATGCCCACATGAAGAAACACTAGGGGTGACAAATCTGCTAGGGAGAATTCCTTGGATAAATATTTTTTTTTTATTATTTGGGTCTGGTACATCTCTGGAACAGACTCAATTTTTTTTAAGTTTCAGTGCAGTTTTCAGTCTCTAACACATTGCAGATCTACTAAAGAAATTGTCTATGCCTAAAATAACACCATTTATTTTAAAATAATCAATACATCAGACAGATAGAGCAACCACAGCACATTGAGCCTTGAAGAAATAGGTTAGCCTAATGTTCTGCAGCCCAAGGGAAGGACAGATGATATTTATATTACCCCTGAATATGAATTAGAACACTAAAGTTTATAAGGTTATTCCATTAACTGGATCCATCACTGGACAGCATGAAAATTGTATTATGTTTCCGGACAAGGTCTTGGGAGAATTGTAACGGGTCCATTGATGTTATTTTTGATTTTGCTTAAATTAAATGAAGGCTTTACATTTAAAAGATTTTCATTTGGCTATAGATCAATATTCCATTGCAAGTTTCAATTTATCCTGTCCTGTGTACCGTAAAAATTTTCTTGCTGGTATTTATAGGAATATTTAATTAGCAAATACTCTGTAAGTAATTTTTTGTCCTAAAAATTTTTGTCTTATATAAAACAGTTGCAAGTTATGTACAACTACTTAATAAGACTTTCCATTGAGAATTTTAATTTCAAGTTGCATGAGTTGGGAAGTAATCCTCTGAAAAACACAGAGATGTTCATAGTCTGTGTCCTCCGGCTTCCTTCCATTCAAAACTAACACAAGGTATGAATCTGACAGTTCTATGACACTTAGACAAGAATTAGGACGACAGTGGTGATACAGATGTGTTATGATCTGGTTTAAGTGTTATTCTATTGGTCCTGGAGATTCATCACTACAGGCACAGAAAGCTTGATTGCTCAACTGTAGACTTTAATTAGCAAGAATAAGAAGATACAGTCTGTGTTGGAGAATTTTGTTCAGACATGGCTTATAGAAAAAGCTATGATAATATGCAGCTGACTGAAAAGTAATAGGTACCTGTAAACAGCAAAGGTTCTCAGGCCTGCTCTTGTGAACAGCAAAAGTTCTCAGGTTTGAGCCTGGGAGCTGCAAACGTTCTCAGGCTTGGTTTTTAACAACAATAAACACCACGTCCTTGAATAGGTATAGGAAAGACAGATGAAAAACATGGAGGCCTCGAGAACAGTGAATAACAAGTCAATCGCAAGATGAGAAAAATAAGTTTTAATTAAAGAAAACAAGGAGGGATTCGTATGTAATCTGTACCCAATGATGAGCTCAGGTTTTGTAATATGTATGAACTTAATTAACACGGTTATAAAAATGTGCACAATGAATCAATAAATTGGAGCTCGATGCTGATCAATTAGGATGGGTCGGCTCCCTTCGCTTCCTCAAGTCTGCCCATGAAAATGTTCCAGTCATGTTTTCTGGAGACTAAAGTGAAGGTACAATACTTCTTCCTCTCCAACAGCTTGCTCACATGGGTTGAGCGTGTACTGGATGTGTTCTGAAGCTAACACTCCTATTTTCCCACACAATCTCCTGTGCAAGTCTACAATTGCACACAGGCAAGGGAGGTCTGAAACCACACTTCTCAGAAGGAGAGGAACACAAGGCTGTGGTGGACAATTTGGGCAGGAGGCAGTGTTCTGCTTTTAGATGATGAGAGAAGTAAACTCTCATTACTGCTCATTAGTAACAGTCAAAAGCTTCACTCCTCTTTCTCACCTTTCTATTCCAAACCCATCCTCCGGAAGGAGCGACACTCCAAACTGCACACATCAGTGGAAAAGCACATTTCTTTAGGAGACAGAGGGCCAGGGTCAACAACGTGGCCATCTCTTCTAAGGCAGTTCTATTTACCCAGTCAACTCACCTGGAAAATTGTGTAAGAAAAAAAAAAAAAAAGGTAAAGTAGAAAAAGCATATTCTAGTCCATAAAACTGGGACTGAATAGAAAAACCAAAACCTTTAACACCTGATAATCAGGCATAATGTATTTTACCATATGGACTGAACAGTTACAGGAAATCTGCTACTTTTTAAAAGAACTTAAAAGATTCTCAAATCTAAAAATAACCAGACACTGAGAAGGCAACTGCCATGCAGACTCACACCTATTATCCATGGAGAAACAGAATTATAGTCAGAGTATGGCATGTAACACCTCTGTGCTCTGTGGGTCGGGCAAGGTCATTCTGAAATTACCACAAAGAGCCAGCATAGAGGAGGAAAAATATGAAACATTCATTCTTAGTGGCCTTGTCTTCCCTCTGAGGAGAAAAGATGAGTTTCTTGCTTTGCAACTAAACTAGTTAAAATCCTAATGAAGAAAAAGCAGCTTTGTAGTTGTTGTGTGAGTTAATTTTATTTTTTGATGAATTAAACTGGGCCTTAATATGCTGTGGTCTAACTCCAGTTGTCAAGGAAGCACCACGCAGCTCCCTGATCACCTGTCTCTGGTGAGATGGGTAAGAGAATTGGAAGGTCAGAGAACTCATTGGTTGAGATAAAGACACATTCATAAAAAAAGAGCCACACCCACAAGCAAAGCAAAACAAGGAATTAATTCACCACTTCCCTGGCCGGGCCATTTCCAGGAAAAGTAAGCTTCCCTGATGTACAGCAGACACTTGTGAAGACATATGCCATCACCCTGAACATCCCCCACTTCCCTCCTTCTTCCCCTAGCTTTACATACAAAGCATGATGCCATGAAGTCTAGAATCTCCCTTAGGTCAGTTGGGATCACCTGCCCTGGCTGTGCCCCCTTCAGAAATTCTTACTCACTAGTAGGACAGTAAGAAAAGCAGAAAAGGCCTTGACTTTAATACGGTCTACTCAGCAATAAAAAAATGATGCTGTACCATCAATCTTGCTTTCAGCACGAATCCAAAACACAGACCCTTGCCATCAATAGTGAAGAAAATTAACTCCACCCTAGCCAAAATCAGCACATAATGATATATAGTCTGAATGTCATGTCTGCTGCAGTCTGTTTCACATGGGGCTCTAACAGCCCCAACAACCTAAAAAAGGTTCAGAAAGAAATATATAGCATATGTAAGAAATTTATGGATGACTTAAGATACCTATTGAGAATTTCCTGAAGGAAAGTAACCTTAACATAGAGCAATCATCTCTGGTTCCTCTGACCCCTTCTGTACCTGCAGCCAAGAGCACTTGGCAGAGTAGCAAAAATGAAAGGCTATTGTTGTCTTGGATAATAATAAATTCAGTCAATTACCATTTGGCTTCTAAATCAAATCAATTCAGAAGATGAAAAAAAGCCCAAATTATTATTTCCTTGCTTTCTGCTAGGCAGAACAAACACTGTTTCATCATACCTGGCCATGCAGTGTCATATTTTAAACTCTTTACCAGTTCATCAGCCTCACTGTCCATATTAAATACCGACTCTCCCATTTTTCCTTGGAAACTATTCCCCATTCTGCCATTACACCTTCACCACCTTTCAAAATATCAGAGTTCCAGTCTTATCAAATTTAAAAAATACATGCTATAACATCTGTAAATATCATAAACTTTTGCTACTGAATACCAAATTCACAGTGTGTTAGCATAAAAGCTATACTCAATAAAAATGCTATTTTTTAAACTTTTCCTATGACCAACAAATCACTTCAATGAATCAACATATTTTTCAAGATAAAATATACCTAAAAATTATAAAAGAGAAAAAAAAGTAAATAAGGAAATCCTACAAAGATAAAAAAGATGATGGGTAAATGTCAAAATAAGCAAGGGTCTCAGATGCTGTCAGCAAAATCCTGTCAATTTCAGCATAAATTTTATTATATTAAATGTGGTTGCTGGGGGAATTCATAAGTTCTAAAGTTACAATATAAGGATGAGCATAGAGTGTGGAGCATAGAGCTCAAAGTTGTATTTTGTCATCCTTCTTCACCTTCAGCAACACCTGAAATCAATACAGCTTTGAATATTGTCAACTGTTTCTCTGAACTAAGGCAAGACATACAAGTCTGGAAAGTAACATCAAGTTACAGACAAGGTAAACACTGCACATCACTCTCGAGGATGTTTCTCACTGAGATTTTTTTATTCTGGATGGCAAGAAAATTTCAGAGTTTTCTTATGTATAGTTATATTTTAACAGACAGACATAGGAATTTAGAAGGCCTAAATATGTTTTTTTTTTTTTTAATGTAACAATAACAAAAATGTTGTGCCATGGTGTCATATTTCCATTATTTGATTTTATGGACAGGTCACTTAGCAGTAGTATTATATCTGAGATTGTCATCTCACAATAGACATAACATTATCTTAAAATATGTTTGATAGTAGATGAGTAGTAAACTAATCTTCCATTTTCAAAACAGATGACTGAAACATGTAGGGTTCTACTCTCCTAGAAGACATTTGTGCAACAGTAAGAATGAAGAATAAAGAACAATAAAATAGCTTAATAAAATTACTATGGAAACATTGAGAATGACTGGTAGGACATGTGTTATTAACATTTAAGACACTTTATGGGCTTTTTCATTTAACAGCAATTAAGAACTTGGGCACGTTTGCTTCCTTGTGAATAAGGAGTACATTATTCTTGTGCAATTGTTATATCTTAGATAGAGGCTTGTAACATTCTGAGAAACCTGAAAGTGTGGAAAACGAATTTTTTCACAGCCAGGCTTTGTAACACAACCCAAAGAGGAGGCTAAGGGACTATTAATTTAACTACATTTCAAACACCTGAATTAGATGGCTAATTTACCAGGCTAATCTCCTAATGAAGTTAGAGATGTGTAAAACCTTCAGCATTTATCACAGAGATTAATTCAGAGTACTTCCCTTTCTTTAGCCATCAATTTCAGGAATCTACTAAACTAGACCCAACTGGATTCTTACCCAGATGTTTAAAGTTAGATACTACACATAAATATTAAACCTTTGATCTGTATAAAAATCTCAACTCCTTTAAGAGCTAAAATATTGAAGCAGGTTAGAGATTAATTATAATAATAGATCATCTGGAACGCTAAACTAAAAGAGAAATGAAATAATCTTCATTTCAAGACATTCCAAGCCAGTGACTTAACTATTATACTAAGGGTTAATAAATCAATCCCTTCTTTCAGATTATTGCCTCCCTAGGTAGGCTCTTTTTGCAAACATTCCACCTTCTCTTAGGAAATGAGAAGTAGTAATGGTAAAATTATTTTGAGTAATAATACAAATAATGATAATAGAAAAAGAGTTATTACTGGTTTATTTCTCATTTGCTTTCTATTTTTTTTCCAGTATAAAACCTATCATTTTAGACTGAAGGTTTAAAGTCATTCCAGCATTTCCATAACCTGCAAAGTACTTCACATTTTAATCTCAGTTGGCTTCATAAATTCCATATCCCTACCCTAAATAATAAATATAGTCAACGAGCAGTTATTATAACAAATGAGACATTTGACACTGGCTTCTATACAGGTTTTTTTGTGATGCCTCAAGCAGTTCTGCATGTTGTACATCACAATACATATGTGATCATGTAAATGTTCAGTGTGATTGATGGTTAATTGAAGCTTCTCATAGCAACCAGTCTCTAACTTTGCAGTGCTGATAAATCCCCAACAGTCTGGTTGTCCTTTCTTTTCTAATTATATTGCCCTGTTCTTTTATGAAAGTTATAAGGTGCCACTAAATGAGTACCTGTATTTTTATGACATGCAAGTAGAGCTAATATTGTGCTGATAGACCAACTGAGCTTTACTTTGCTGTGGATGTTTACAAATGGTTTCATAAAACCTTTTTAAGAAGGGATTTTTTAGTGCCTGTGTAAACTCATTGTGTGCTGCTTAATTAAGAAGTGTAGCAATACAAATAACATCATGGTGTTATTAATCTCTGGCTAGAAAGTGAATTGCTTTTAAGGATTTTAGGGATTTCAACAGACTATATTTTTAAAGATGTCCTTTATTGAAGCATGTTTAATATGCTGTTTATGAATTTGCTGAATATCTATCATACATTGAATGTACTGTTTTAGTAACTTTAGTAACTTAGCAGAGTTCATAAATTAGCAGCTTAGCATTTAACTTGTGAAGACAGGCCCTTTGTTTAATTACTATTATAAAAATTCTTGTTCTATATTCTTTTTGCAAGCAACTAAGAAAAACCTTTAAGTCTGTGCTGAGTCCTTGAGATCAGCTGAAGTATACTACTCCATTTAGAATCCTCTTGTATCCAAAATTAAAATCAAGCAATTTTTTCATTTTCAATTAGTAAACAGAACATTTCCATGAACTTCAATATACTTCTCAGTTAAGGACTTTGGCTTTTAAAAAAATACAGTCATGAAAGTCATGTTAAAAATTACATGGAAATCGTTTTGGCTTCTTCTGATCAACTGTTCATTTTATTGCTGCTCATCTAGATACTTTTACTCATCTGAAAGGTAACCTGTTAACCTGAGATGTCTTTTGCATATAAGATATTCTCTGAACAACAATATTTATCCAAAGTATGGTATAATTAAAAAAATAAAACAAGATATGACATCAGAAAGAATCAGAACGTGACCAATGCTACAGTGGACCGGTGAACATGTTCATGCACTTTTGTCAGTTAACATCACAGGTAATAAATAAAAATAAAGCAGGTCCCTTAAATATACTAAGTAGCTTCCACCGACTTTTAAGAAGTATTTTGCTTTGAAAGGGAAATAAGAAAGCAAAGAAAACACGAAAATACATATAGAACTGTATGTCCAAGAGTAGAATAAAAAAAGTCTATTCAAAAGCTTGAAGAATGCTTTCCATTCTAACTGACCCTTTCTCAGATCATCTACTGAAACCAGAGGATTTTGTCCAGCTTTTGTTTTACCTGCCTGTCAACTTAGGAACAAGATTGTCTTCTCGTGTTAAGAACACTGAGCCCTTTACTTGCTGCATTGGAAAGGCCTCCTTAAAAAGAACAATTCATTGTAGTCTTCCTCAGCCATAACATTGTCAACTGTTCAAGTAGCTCACTTTCAGACTAAGCAATTCCTAGTTAATTGAATTTGTTCCAACAATTTCAAATTGCTCTACTTTTGGTTGTAATTACACATGCAACTAATAAATACACTGTAGGCTCAAACTCTTCCTGTTCTTTGCAGTCAGAAAATGTATTTGCAGAAGCATTAACAAAGAGTATTTTAATGCTAATTTTACTGCTACAAATTCAACTTAGCTTGCTTTTATTGACCCAGGTTTTCAAACAAAGCACAACACCATAGATCCCAGTAAAATTATTCAAGTTATGGCAATATCTAAACAAAATGAAAGATCTGTTTTGTGTAATTACCTGTAATATTTCTGCTATCAAATAATTTATCATAGGCCAGATGGCCTTTTTCTTTTCTTTTCAGAAAATGAAATCTTCAAAATGAGGGAACAATAATTGGACTCACAGATGTTTTACACATAACTGATGTTATGTTATTTCATTTATATATAGACCTGTTTTAAGTCTAAAGGCTTCAAGACATACACACTTAAAATCACTTGTTTGCTTTTGGTTTTATTCTTTGGGAACCAGGGCTAGCTTCTTTGGACCTCCCCACAAAACAGAATATTTAGCATAACCTTCTAGCTTTCAATTCACATGAATGAAGCAGGATCCTGCTCTGAACATATCTCTAGAGGAAAAATTGGGCCTGCATCAACTCACAAACCTATAGTGAGATCTCTGAAATATCTAGTAGTCCTGATAATATGTCTGGCTTTAATATAACCATGTCAATGTACAAATCCATGGTACATCTCCTTCTTCAATATCATATGCAGTTCTAGCCCTTCTCTCCTTCTACATCTCAGAAACTTAAAGATTAAAAAGGGATGGAGTGCCTTACCTACACTGAATGCCTGAGTGCATTTGATCTCTGCATCCTGGGAATAAAAAAAAAAAAAAAAGCTGGGAGATGCGGTAAAATTTTATAAAATTAAGTAAAAAGAGGTGGACAGGGTTAAACAGTGTTTCAAAACAAGATAGAGGATAGTAAGATAAGCCAGGAGGAGTCAGGCTCAAAACCAATGGCTGAATTGTCAAGCTTCTTGCCAAACCATATTTGATTGCTTATTTCAAAAGAGGCTCAGGAAAAACTTGGAAAAATCACGGAAGACTGATCCACAGCAGGTTGCTAAATGCCCAGATAAGATGTTCGTTCATATCAAGAGTCCATGACCTGAAAATAGAGGAAGGCTGGAAGGACATATTGTAAAAATACAATAGAATCATAGAGGTTAAAAAAGACCTTTAGGAACATCAAGCCTAACTGTACAGCTAATAATGCCAAGTCCACCACTGAGCCATGTTCTCTAAGTGTCACATCTACATGCCTTTTGAACACCACTAAGGTGACTCCAGCATTTCCCTGGCAAATGTGGTCCAATGCTTGAGAACCCTTATGGTGAGGATATTTTTCCTAATATCCAATCTAAACCTCCCTGGCAATTTGAGGAAATTTCCTCTTGTCCTGTTGCTTCTTAATGGGAAGAAGAGACTAACCTTCACCTGGCTACAGCCTCCTTTCAGGCAGCTGCAGTGTGATGAGGTTCCCCCTGAGCCTCCTTTTCTCCAGGCTAAACACTCCCAGCTCCCTCTGCTGCCTCTCATAAAAGTTGTGCTCCAAATCCTTCACCAGTTCTGTTGCCCTTCTCTGGATGTGATCCAGCTCCTCAATGTCCTTCTTGTAGTGAGGGGCCCAGAGATGGACAAAGGATTTGTGCTGAGCCAAGCAGAGGGACACACAATCACTCTCTATACTCTTTTCTAGGCCTTCATGTTTGATCTCTATCTGAGACAGAACATTAGATTTTGGGGATATGTGACTCAGTATAGCCATTCTTATACTTTATTGCAAGTGTTCATGAACCTAAACTAGCAATTCACTGCTTTTCATCTATTTCAAACATCACATGGGAAGATGAAACATGAAAAAGAGCTAAATTTCACTCTATCATTAGCTCTTCTTATTTTTACATTATGGATTAATTTCAATCTACCCTGAAAGCATTGCATTAGTAGCTTCCTTTTCAACTTCAAATTGAAAAAAAATATATTAAATCTATAGTGTACCTTGTCCTCATGTAAATTTTACTTGGCACAGCTCTGATTTTTGCTTTGAATTCATATATAATCAACTAAGGAGAAGAATCAGAGGGGCTTTTCTTTCCTCCCCTCCCTCCCCACCATGTCTTTCCAAACAATTCTACATCCACACAGTTGTGATAAATATCAATAGAGCACATCTGCAGTTGTTCCATCCTTAATTGGTTAGTTGTGGGATGCAATGATGGTCAGATGTAGATCAAAGCTACATCTGTTTCCATTTGTTCTGTCCTATTCTGGAGCGAGTTAAAAAGAATTCCCACCAGTCTCCTTTCATTTATTCATTTAATCTTCTTAACACTCTTCAAGCCTGTTGCTAAGAGATAATCAAGAGAAGAAAAAAGCTACATATAGAAGTACATAAAAGTCCTTACTTTAGGGAAAAAAAATCTTCCAGAGTGCCTAGCAATATTTCCAGCTGGCATGAGATGTAATGCATAGTGTACAGCAACCCAGCTCTGTCCTTTACACCAGAGAGAGATTAGCTGCTTCACGCAGACTATAAACTACAACTGGCAACCTCATGCAATGAGAACAGGCAGCCACAATCCACTGAAACTGATTCTGTGCCAAATGCCTCCAACCAGCCTTCCAGCCAAGGGACCAAACCATAACTCTTCAGGTAAATACATTCAACTAAATGAGTCCTTTCATTTCCGGCAAAGACAGGGAGCAAATAAGAGCACGAGAGACAGAAACTGGAACATAGTACCAGCACAGCAGTGGCAGCCCACATCCAATATAATTAGCAGTCATTCTGGAACATGTCAGGAATGTCAGACCAAGCGTTTTGCATTTGGAATCAATGCCCAAGGCTACATCATGACAGGAGCCCAGAAGATCAAAAGGAGTCTGAAGAATGGAACAGCACATGCTATGTGGATGCTGCTTTCTATTCATGGAATTGGTTAGGCTCTAGAAAGTCTTCCCTAGAAAACCTCGGTCAGACTTGCCTCCCAGAGGCCAGTGAAAACAACTTAAACAGCAGCAGAAATGTTACCTAACTTCTACAAGTCCTCTTCTTAATGGTACTGCTCTCCACTTAAGACATTAGTGTAGGCACTGCAGACACCTGCAGCATGCAAAGCATCAACCAAGTGTAATTTTCTGTCCAAACATCCTGAAATGCCATTTAGAAATCACAAAGGCAGACAGTTTTTCCATTCAGAAAGAGGTAGCAAAATAAATTATGTCCTTTCACAAAGTGTCCAAATTATAATTGAAGAACAGCTTTCCCTCCTATCCATTCATGTTATAATACAAACCTGCTGAGCTGAACTGTTTCTCACAAACCTGAGCACCTCTGACCTTTGATTTCAAAAGGTGCCAAGAATGGACTCTGCTTAAGATAGTCACTGTGAACCACCATGCCCCACTTCTTTAAAAGCCCAGATCCAGGCAGAAGGCAGATGGATGTTGCTTTTTGTCTTGGATCCTAAGGACTGTTTGGAGGAAGGGAAGACTATTCCTTCATGCAAGCAGAAGGAATGCCTAGGTGCCAGAGATGTTTTCTGGTGTGCAAGCAAGCAAGGGGCTCATGGGACAGTAAAAGTGCTGCCTTGGGAGAGCATAGAGTGGTCAAGAAAAGGGTATCATCAAAAGGTATTTTCAAACATCCACACATCCAAAATGGGAGTTAGCCACTTTCAAGGGATCAACAATACTCATTTGTACAAATCCACCCTCAAAACCTTGCCTAATACCAAGCCTGGAAGACAAGAGAACTCTGAAAAGACAAAAAAAGCAGGAGAAATGTCTTTCTACATCCTGTCTTAGCTTTATGTAATTATCTGAGCTCTGTACTGTTAAAAGTTCATGCTTCTAGTCTCTGTTCTAATAAAACCAGCACTAGAGGTTCCAAATGTATTGAGTGTTTGGGGAATGATAAATTCAATAATTACTCCAGTCCCATCAGTCACTGAAAGATACTTCAAAGAATGGCCCAGAGTCTCTTGCTTTCAAACTGGCACTAAAAATGGCACTCTGGAATCCTGTGCACAGCCCTGCCCCGTGAGACTCAGTCAGGGCTGAGACAGGCACTGCAATGAGAACCTCATAAAGAGGAGGATTTTTCAAAATATATGTCTGAGACACAGTGGGAGTTGCTTTGTCGAAAGAAAAAGTACTACTGGTTTATGGCTTTTTTTTCTTCTATTTTGCTTGTGAAATCGATAGGTAATTCCCAATGGAAAAAAAAAAAAAATAAAACCAGGTGGTTTCGTTTTTAAGAAGGAAAAATTTTTTACACAGGCCCCAAAAACAAATGCATGCACACACAAACCTCCTACCAGGTGGAATTTTCCCACCTGATAGAAAACACTGTCTCTCTTGCTTTCTCTATTTTACAGTAAAATAACAAAAATATCCAAACAACATTGACAATATACACTAAAAGGAACCTCCTGGAAAGAAGAAAGATGTATCCCTATCTGGAAGCAGCTTTAAAAAAATTACTTTGCCACAATATCTTATGCTACACATTTTCTATTGCACACTTTCCCAAAATGTCTGTCAGACTTCAGCATTGAGCATGACTAAGAAAAAAAAATAATATATAAAAAAAAGGAGAGGTAAGAACAGTTAAGAACCAGAAATGAACTTGTATGTTTGTTTACTTATAAAAGCAGATCTGTATATTTTCTCCTTAAAGTTCCATTCGAAAAATATTAGGATATGAATTTTAATTTTCCAACATTTCCCCTAAAACTTTGGATCTACTAGGGGTTCCAAAATAAGAATACTAAAGGTATTTAACAATTTAGAAATTGAGACTTGATTCTCTGAACCTTTACTCCAACAGGATTTTTATCAACTTTACAGTGTCATGTTGATAACATCTATTTTTACAAATACCAGTACAAACATAAGGGAAAAAAAGAGTAGAAGATGAGAGTATGAGAAAGAATAGATGAAGAATTTTTACAGTTTCTGCTACATCTTTATCATCAATGATACATTAACTCTTATGGGTTGTACATTTTGTCCAATAATAGTGTCTAAGGAAGTATTTAGGATTATTAGGATTCTATGGTGCTAATTTAATTTGATATAAAATTAATTTTAATGTCACTGTTGCAAGACACACTATTAATCTCCTGTTCTTAGTGAACCAGCATCCCTATAAGCAAATTAAGAAGCATATTTTTTCTCCAGCCCAAATGCATTTCTATATTTTATCTAGCTATACAGCTTCCTATGAATAATATGTATGTGGCAATTTTTCTAGTATTACTGGAAGTGGTGACTGAAAGTCTGAGCCTGTAATCATTACCTTGAATGATTACAAACAAATAGAAGCAGAAAACAAAAATAGAGTTTCTATATTTTCAGTAGTCAAACAAGAAATAACTAAGAATTCATCTATGAAATTAGGAGATATTCATTAATATTCACCTAAAATGCATAAATTAGTTCTTAAAATTCACAGGTACATAGAACCAAAGTAATTATTCTCTGAGTTACTTAATACACTGTGGAAAAACATGCATTGATGTAATCTCTTTAAAAATCCAAATATCAAATCTCCATTAGTGTCCCTATACTGTCAGGCATCAATAAGAGAAACCTGCGAAAAAAAGGTAAACGGTCCCTAGTAGATAAAAGATCAGAAGAAATTTTTATTCAAACAAAATATATCTAATCCTGCAGAGTTCCCTTACTATTCAAAATTGAAGTATAAATTTCCTTCTGTTGCCTGCCCTGCTATGGAGGTAGCACCGTCTAAATACCAAAATGATAAACTGCTATCCTACCTTGAACTCTGAATTTATTACCTGTGCTAAAGTACAGAATGCCAAATGTTTATTTATGGTCAACAAAGTTCTGCTCTACATTTTTACAGTTAGAAGTCTTTTATAACATGAGATCCTTAATTCACAGTCAAAGAATAAACATAAAGGAAAGTCATAGTGCTATTTGTCTACTCAGTTTCCTTTAATCATGATTTCTAATTAAGCACTGAAACCTCCAGACAGCATGAAAATCACATGTGTTTTGCAATATTTTGTAACATATAGGAATTGTTTCAAGAGAACTTCATTTTTCATTTATCATATACTATTCAACACATTGTATTTATTGAAATGGCTTGCCTACAGCTACTTTGACCAACAGGGTACAAACGTCTTTAAAAATTTAAATACACCACAGGCTAAACTACTGAAGACATGAACTCTTGCAGACTCATGAGCTTTCTGGGAATTTTTGAAATTTAAGAAAAATAAAGAAAGTTTAATATAAGCACAATATATGGCACAGTCTTGAAAATTTTTATTCTTCCACAGAAAGCCAGAGATAAATGCCATCTACCAACCATGAAAACACATGCATGTTGTTAAACCCAGGTAGGACTGAATATAGAAATCAAACTGAATGCATGCAAAGTGTTTTGAACCTGAGAAGTGTAGCAGGGAAAACATGATCTATTATCTATATTTAGTAGGGAAATTAAAATTATATTGAGGTGTCCTTGGCTGCCTGTTATTAATTGTCTTTGCTCATACTCTTCCATATGTATGGCCAAGGATGAGTCACAGCACCTCAGAAGAGACTGAATAACAATACTTCTAGAAAAATCTTATATTTCAGTGCTATCAATGCTGGGGCACAGATGGAAAAAAATTCTCTAGCAAGACCTCAAACAGTAACTTTTCTTCATGTCACCATTCCAGTGAATACCATAAAAAGGGTAGTTTCCTGCATTCCTTGTTATGGGACTAAGTTGCCAAACATAAAACTAGTAATTAAAAAAATATCTACTCAGCATTCTCAAGCAACCAAATCTACCAGCACTGGAAACTCAATTATATAATGTATTAATATTACATACATTAAATTTCATAAGATGTACTTGGCTAAACAGAGTAACTAAATTAAAATTTGATTTATAATTAAAAACTTATCAATCATTTCAAGAACATTAACATGACCAACATTATATATTTGCTACTCTAGTACCTCCAGAAATTGTAGTGCAAGTTGTCAGACAGTGATAGTCATCAGTTCTGTGCAGCAGGCAATGTTTGTGGCAATGCAGAGAGCATTTAGAATGGATCAGCCATAGCACGATGAATTATTGGAATAAGAGAATGTGTACTACACTACAGATATATGTAGAAACCTGTAAATATATGGAGAAGCATTAAATTTAAAAATTTCAGAGATCTCAAGTTTCTGACAGGTCTCCATCCTTTGTAAGCTGTGCATGATCATCAAGGAGAGATGCAGGGAAGAAATGGGAAGAGACACAAAGATGCTAGGAGAAAAAGATCAGACACATTTTATAATAGCATATGTATGATTACTTATCCCCTAGGTCAGAATAGGGCTCCATGTACTTTCCACAGAGTTGAAAAGTGTGCTGATTCTGAAATATGAATCATTATTTCTTACAATTACTAGAAAATGCTTATACAATAGGTTGATGTATTTAGAAATTACTCACTTGGTATGGTTATGGTGGTAAAGTTCAGATAATCATGCAGGGTTTATGAACAGATTATCTGCACTATAAAGAATTGATTTCTTTCACTGTCAAGTCTAATTTCATAATTTATAAGCAGAGGTATGTGCACCTGATTAAGCAAAACATTTAGTAAATTTGGAGATAAGCTGAAAAGCTACTCACTTACCAAGGCAGTGACCTATTGGATCAAAGCCAGGATTTACAATGCCTTGTCCATATAATTTCATGGAAATAAATATATTCAACTTTATCAAGAACAATTTGATTAGATTTAGACTGCGAACAAATACTTCTTTACCATAAGATTCCCAAATAAAAACCATTTCTGTAAGATTAAGTTCCTTATACTCTGCTTTCTCATGGCAGGACCAGTGATATTAAATATTAAAAACTACCTTTAATAAAATTCTGCCATTTTCATGATGTAAAACTTGAAGAATTTTGATTTGCATTTAACAAACTCAGATATTTTTAAAAATGTTTATACACTTACAAAACTAACAAACTGGTTATAGACTAAAAATACTCTAAAGACTAAAATCCTAGGGTTTTTTTCTGTTTAATGTTTTGAGCTCACCAAAAGAAATAAAATGTACATTGAAAAATATTTACATCAGCAATACCTTCACCTGGAATTCTGCTTGTTCATCTTGTGAAAATTTGAGATGTGCCCGTTGAACAGTTTCACTCAGCAGTTCCTATCCAGCTCCACACACAGGATGTCTCTTGGCACTACTCTGCTGCTCATACATAATTTCACGTTCTTTGTGACATAATTGGAGAGCTGTCGGGTGAGGTAGCAGCAGAGGACCCCAAGCCTTCCAGTGCATGAAATCAAGGTACAAGTCCCATGAGCTCATTTATATTAAGGCACTAAAGTCACCTGAAGAAGATAATTTTCTAGTGTTTCAACTAGGGGCAGAAATAAACCAATCAGTGCAGAAACTTGAGTTGCTATCCATGGGGTTTAAGTGCAGCTGGACAGTAGAAACATGAGAGCGTTTTCTGGTAGATCTGTCTGCTTCCTTCCACAATGCCTTTGCAATATTCTCCTCTTCACATCAACATTTACTGCATTTCATGTGTCCTTTTTTTTAAATTAGGATGATCATAGTACTTCTCCATTATATTACTATCAAGCATGAGACCAAAGTGTTCAAGACACCCTTCTTGGATAAAAATGTGTATGTTTTTATTTGACATACCCCAGTGAGTATGGGGCATTTCACTACCTAAGAGCTTTTGAGAATGAGAGGCACATTATTTAGGTATACAAATAGATATTTATCTGCCCATTCCTCATTTTCTGATAGCATTTACATGCCCTGCAATCCAGTGGGAATTAATATTTTATTAATATCTCAGTATCCTTATTATGCAAGAAATAAAATTCCTCTTTCCCCCACAGAATATAGAATAACTTCATTTTTCTCAAGGATTGGAGAGTTCAATTCATGTCTTTTTTTAATGCAAGATTAAGTATTGTCTCTGGTTAAGAAATTATTAAAACAGCTGAGAAATATAAAAGTGTTTTCTTCTGAATTAAATAGAGTAACCCACTAATTTTTTTATGAACCCATATAACATAGGTCATTTTCCTGAAAAAAAATTCTAAAATAAAACCCAGGCTTCTGATTGTAACAGCAATAAAGAGAAAACTGGTGTATCCTGGGTTTAGTGCTAGTGTTATTTATTTTAAGACTGGTATAGGATGAAAAAGGGAAAAAGAACAAATAAATAAAGGATGAGAAACCCAAAATTCATCTGTTTGGAAGCAGGAGTAAGAAACAAGAGAACGGTTGAGCCTAACAGAATTTTAATTTGAACACTGATAGTAAAAACAGCTATGTCTAATGCTTTCATTTGTATTTCTCTTGGTCTAATGAGGGCAAAATTCAGACTCTTAAGTATAAAGACTGTTAAAGGATGTTAACAAGAAAAAAAACCCACAAATTAAGGAAATTCTTAAATAAGATTACACAACTCAGCAAAGAAAAATTTATTTTATGGTTTTATAGGAAGTGAGAACTTTGGAAAATATTTGGAAAAGGACATGGGGAAAAAAAGTGTATATTTAAAATAATACTATTCTGTAAACCAATTAAAATGAAAGTCAATTTGGTGACTAGAAACATAAATTTCTAAAATCCAAATACATGAAAATATTGCATTTAAAAATGCAAATAGGCAGCAAGTTTATTCAATTTCTTATTATTTAAAACTACTTTAATAAAATATTAAATTAAAATTTTTTGTTTAGACTTCTTGTTCCAATGGAATTATAAAAAATTTGTCCTGATATTGTCTTTATATTTCAAACACTCTTTTCATACTTCAAAAAAGTGCTTTTTCAAAATATGGAAGTGTCATGGGTTGACAGCCTTTATCCCAATATTGTGTGTTGTGTCTGT
>JAHXMQ010000807.1:67832585-67942768 GCA_020466415.1 Ammodramus savannarum pratensis
CCCTTTTTGGAGGTTTCCCCTAATTTGTCCTAAACCAGGACAGGAAGCTTAGTCTAAACTGCAAAATCCATCTGAATTTCTTCCATCCATGTATTCATTATTCATAAGATTCTACAAGTCATGTCAGTCCCTCAAGTCAAAAGCACTGTTAACATCTATTCTATCCATAGAAAGAGTTTAAAATAAATGTGGTGTCATTTTTTCCCCTTATCAAAAGTACAATTGATTAATATTGTCTAAATATTCCAAAGGAATGCATTGAATTATATTCCCCTATCTAGAACTTCTTCAAAACATGCTAAAAAACACCAGTTGAGAAAATTTATTACTTTTTTTAGCTTATCTAAGCACTATCTTCTAGGTAGTTAAAATATGCTACAGAATCCTAAATTTTAAGGTTTAACTTTATTGTCTTTATTGTTTCTTGCTTTAGACTTTTATTTCATTAACAGCTGAACATCAAAAAAAATGACATTGGAGAAATTTCTTGGAAGGGACTTTTCCCCGCTAATTCCCAAACTCCTCTATGTAGAAATAAAATTAAAATGAAATCAGGAAATGCTTCTACTGATATTGCAATATTTGAGTAAAATTTTTTCTGTGGCCTTTGGATACCCAGACCAAAAAAAAAAAAAAAAATCAGCAAAAACCTTTTTCAGAAACAAATTATCACCAAAGAAACACTTAGGATACAAACAAAGAAACAGACTTTGGACAATGGTGGACTTCATTTTAATCTATTCTTTCAGAATGTCTCTGGAGAAGCAATTCTGCAAGGTACTACTGGGGGTCTTTACTGTTTTTAGCACCATTACTTGTTTTTTTACATACTAATATGTGGTTGCAGCAAGAAAAAGTAAAAAATACATTGCTCAGTAAAATTCAAATAATGCTTAGAAATGCTTAGGGATGGTTCTTAAACAAAAAAATTGAAGAAAAGGTATTTTAAATAGGCTGATATATCAAAATTGTTTCATTTTACAGCCCTTACATTCTAAATAATAATGAATGAACTTTGAGGAAATCTTGAAAAAAGAAGCTACTTGACAAAGAAGTTATTAAGTACAAAAACTATTTGAAAACGGTTTGTGTTTTACAAATTCAAGTTGTTTTGTGACTAGACACGCACTGGAAATTGTAGCAGTAAGGTTGGTTCCATATCAACATGATAGATCATTGAAACAAAACTCATTAATTTGGATCTAATAGGGAGGTTTTTTGTGATTTTTAAATTTAAAGACAATATTTTTTGTCCAAATCACAGTCAGCAGTGTATTGAATCGAATCAGGTCTATCTCTTCCTCATCTTTCCTATGAAATGCAGAAGAGTTAGTATTCACATTCAGCTATATTTGAGTAGAGAGAGCTGACAAGAAAATATATTCCTTTCCTGGGCATACAACTATCATCATGTAAAATTCAAAGTCCATATGAAATAAAGGGGAAGTATACTAACTGCCTCCAAAAATTGTGCTCATGCTGCTTCTCAGGATATTTGCTGCTAAAAACTTCAAGCCAAGACATACAGCAGATGAGATGTTCCCTTTGAGTGACTAATAAATTCACCTTATCTTTGTTTTCTCCATAGCACATGATAAAACGTTTCCCATGGTTGGACTGTTGCAAGTTGGACTTTGTAAGAAGGTAAGTTACTTTGATGATTTCAGCTGGGGTAGAATCAATTACCTTCATAGGAGCTAGTATGGAATTATGTCTCAGATTTATGCTGAAAATGGCACTGATAACATGGGGATGTTTATTTCTTGCTCAGCTGTGCTTGCTCAGCATCAAGGTCTGTTCTGCTTCAGACTCCGCCCCAACAGTGAGGAGGCAGGGGGTGAGCAAGGAACTGGAAGGAGACAGTCAGGACAGCTGACTCCAGCTGACCAAAGGGACATTGCATCCATGGCATCACGCTCAGGATTTCATGTTTGGGGAAGAAGAAGGAAACAGGATTTTCTGAGTGATGCCATTTGTTTTCCCAAGTCCCTATTACATGTGATGGAGTCCTGCTCTCCTGGAGATGGATGAACACCTGCCTGCACATGGGAAGTGGAGAACGAATTGGGAAGTGATAAATCAGTTCCTAGCTTTGGTATGCTTTTGCTTTCCCTATTTAACTGCCTTTACCCCAATCCAAGAGTTTTCTCACTTCTACCCTTTCCATTCTCCTCCCCAGCCTGAATGGGGAGAGTGAGCCAGGGGATGTGCAGGGCTTGGCTGCTGGCTGGACTTAAACCACAGCCCTTACACACAAGGGTGCAGATAATCTCTGGTTACTAGAAAGCACATCTCAGTGCTGACTAAATTCCAGTTGTTGCCTGAGAAACCCTGAGTGTCTTTTATACCTGGGGCACTTAAAAAGAGATCCTATTATATCCCATTATATTAATGGACAACAGAATGCCAACAACATATTTAATACAGTACCAGTAAAGAATAAAACACAATGTACAGAGTAGTCTGTTTTACATAATTCTTGAAAGACAAACCATAAATTATCTGACTCCTTTTAAGAAATTGCCTTACTTATTCTCTTTTCCATTTCAATCCTAATTATTTCCTGAGTTATTTACAAAGTTTGTTTGTTTTAGACATAGTATTTGAGCAAAAACAATATTACAGACTACATCCTGAAGAAAATAAAAGGGTCAGCACTGTTATACATCCTCAAACGAAATAAAGTGGAAACAAACTAAATTCAATACTGTATCCTGGTCCCTCTTGAATGACTTTAAACCATTCCAAACATTAACATTAAAAAAATAATATAACTATAAAAAGAACACACTTCCCTAGACAATAGCTTGGTTGATATCCATGCACAAAGTTTGGAACAGGTTAATCATGTTTAAATGTTTGGTTTGCCTTCACTGCAGGAGCCAAGAAAAGAAGTGAAGCAGCAGCAGTCAGAAGATGCATTCCCTGATTACACTGGACAGCAATTTTCATTACAGAGACACACAGGAGAACTGAGAATCTTTTTGAATCATGGAAATTTTGAAGTGAAAAATAGAAGGAAAAATTAAATTTAATGTTCAAATATACTCAGTGGTTTGACTATTCCTATTAAATAAATAGCCTCATAGATAAAATCCAATGAATAAATTGTGGTAAAAATACAACCCTCTTTGATTTCCTATGCACTGCTACTAATCAAAACTAAGAATACCTTAAGTATGCAAATATGCCCTCTTCTCTTAAAATTTTCAAGCAGTCTTATTAAAACCCACAGAGTTCTGAATAGTAGAACACAGTTGTTACAACTTCCAGAAAGAATCTCCTATCTGAGAAATAAGAGGACTAGCTACTTTCTGAAGAGAAATATGAATGTGTTTTAATGTTTTTCTTCCTAATGCCATATAGTAAGTAATGTTTTTTAAGACCTTTTCAAATGGGAAGTAAACATTGCCAGAAAATTAAAAGGGGTCAATGGTCATGTCAATCCTTAGAGTGGTACATCCTTTTATGTTGCAAACATTGGCTTGACTGCAGTGAAAGCATTAATCCTGTCATACTCAATGTACAGACCTGAACTCTATCAGTCACAATGAAGTCTTTCATTAAATTATAATTTTGTTTATTTTGCAAATCTGTCTTGGACTTCACACTATTGATTGCAGCCAGCTGATCTGCAAGCTTGGATAATGAAGCCTGTGCAAGAAAACCAATCCTCCTTAAGAAATATAGGAGTAGAAAAACCAATGCCTATATATCTGCATTACAGGAATCTGATTTACACCCTGGCAAATCAAGTCTATTTTTGTTGAATGCAAGCAACTAGGAGCAGGCAAGTTCTGTCATATAACATTCCTGATATTTACTAGTTGGTGAATGCTAACACAAATTTTTGCCTGGTGAGATGAATTAGTCACTGGAAAGTACTCACTTTCCAAATTGCCTTTCTGTCCTCAGTCTTATTATTTTAAAATGACTGCCTTTCATATACCAGTTTAAGACAATTTTTCATAGCTTAATGTAGCTTCTATCTGGACAGCAGTACATTATGTAATGCAAACTTTACTACATATTCAAGAAGGCAAAGAGAGATACCCATTTATTTTTCTAAGACATCACTTCAAATTTTAAGTACTTGTCAGATTCAGTTTGCTAAGCTCAATATTTGCAAGTTTACTTTAGCAGAGCAGCATAAAAGGATATCAAATATCCTAGTGCAAAGTAATCTTTGGTTTACACCTCATTTTCATCTAGCATTGATCAAGATAACTGAAACAATCTCATTTAATGCCAGAAGATAAACTAGCTAGGAGTTGGCTTCATCCTAGTAAAGAGGAAAGTACTGGATTGTGGACAGTTCTTCCTCCTTTCATCCTCCACTCAATCTATATTTTATTTGCAGTGATGTGGTAGATAGAAACACTCTTTATAATTTTTTTACAAGTTACACTCCAAGAAAAGATCTCCGTTTCTCATACCTTTATTTTCTGAAGTACTCGTATTTTCTTACTGCAATTTACTTCATTATCCTGATCTTATCTTCTATTTTGTTTTCCTTTAGTAGGATCCTAATTTTCATACTGCCAGCAGTGTTACTATTACAGTTCAATGTAGTTCATGAAGAGCCACTCACATTTATTTCTTAATTGTTCTTCAGTTATAGCCTCTTTCCTAGGTGTACTGCTAGGTGTTTTTCACACCTCTTCTTTCAAAAGTTTGAAATTTCTAGTAGGTTTGGTTGTTTTCTTATTTTGGAGTATGAATCATGTTAGTACAGATGCTGCTGTATCACAATACTGCATTTATATACAGTAAATTGTAGGGATACAAATGTGCTTGTCTTTTCTAATATGCTTTCATCCCTGGTTCTTATTCTCCACAATTTATTTTACTCCTCACAATTCACATTAACCCAGAGTTTATCCATTCTCAGCTCAACTTCTAACTTTATTCTGAATATCCAAACTCCATGTGCTCAGCTTTTTGTCTTTTTCAGTTGCTACATAATAATGTATACATAATAATGCATACAATGTGTCAGTGCAGTTATCTTAACTTCCTCTACCACCTAAAGCTAGGGTGTTCAGTTTGTTCAAAACTGATGAATTCCCACCATTCCATGGAGTATGATGAACACCGAGAACAGTTACATTTACTGAAGAAAATACAAATTCTGGCACAGAAGCAAGGGATATTACAGTCCTCTATTCTATTTTAATGCAAAAGTTCAATTTCTGAATTAAAAGAAGTTTATTCCCAAATGCTGTTAGATTCTTGCCATGAGTGACTCTCTGTGATGTGCTATCGTGTTTTGAGCCACAAACTCCAGCACTTTGTCTTCAGCTTTGGCATGACAGCAAATGCTTCAAAAAGAATGAGAAATGGAGCAAATAAATAGTGCAGTATTCCTTCTCACCTTACAGGAGCCAGAGGCACATGGCTAACAGATTTGAAGGTTGCATCCAAAGCATTGCATTTAACGACATCATGGGAACCATCTGCTCTAAAATTTCCTTTTCCCTGCTTAATCATTGGATGTTTTTGGTTTTATCATTTGCCTGATAACTTCACTAACTTCACTAGGGGCCTTCTCTGCCTTTTTTCTTTTTTCAAAGAGAATTACCAAATAATTTACTTTTTTTTTTTGTCTTGAATAACACATAAAGCATAAAAACAAGCTTGTAATTTTAGCCAGACAGAAGCATGTCAAAAAAAAAGGTTAGGAGACAAACAAACTGTGCTCACATAAAGCACAGTCACATTATTTCTCAATATACATATTTATATTCTTCACTATTTGACCAACATTGCTTGCACTTGTTGTGCAATAAATTATTATTGGGGCCATATTATTGCATACACCAATAAAAGAGTAAACTAAGATCCTGATATGTTTACTACTACTTGTGAGAACAAAACTCTTCCAAACAGAGTTTTACAAGTTATTTATGTTAGGTTCTGCAGTTTTTCTTTTTTTTTTTTCCCTATTATTTATTTGAAAGAAGTAACTGGCATGATATCACATCAATCTTTTAAATATAGATTCTCAAAATGCAAATAAGAAAAGAATAAACAACTACTTCTGTTTCTGATGAAAAGTATCAATAAATTGAAAAAAAACCATAATTGCATAAAGGCAAAAAAAAAAAAAAAATCCTGATCAAGAAAACAAACCTACTAAGTATAAATGATCAAAATAGCAGTGAGGAGAATGGAGAAGAGTTATCACTAAGCCAGAATAATTTTAAAATAAATTCTACCTAACTAGATTGACATCATAGCACAGAGCAGGAAACAGACCCCATTTAAAAGAATTTTACTGCTTCATACAAAATTCTCATAATCCCAAACAAAAGCACCTTAAAGTTTGGCTCAGAAAGTCAAAAAAGAAGCTGTCCTTTCATCACTGTTTATTGAACTCCCGAGCCCAAATCTTGCATGCTATCAGGTTTCTAGTCACTCAGCAACCAATCTGTCATCTTTACTCCAGTTATAAAAAGTTTTATCATCTTCCCACCTTAAACTAAGGCTTTCTATCCTTTCCCTATGCTTCTGTGCTGTGAAATAAGCCAGGAGCTGCAGAAAAACCCTACATAACCCTCCAGTTTAAAACACTTACAACTTGTATAGCAAGTACTTTATGCCCAGTACAGCTGCTGGCAGAGAATTTGGCTCCGATCTTACCTCCCACGTCTCCTGTAGCTCAACGGCTTCCGCTGGGTACTTGTTTATTTCTCTTTTCCTTTCATATCCCTGACCTTTTTTTCTAGTGTGTTGGGCTGGGTTTGGAGCCACGGTGATGAATGAGATGTGATCATGAGAATCACAGTGAGGGTGCGATGTGCGGGGCTGCTCCGCGGGCAGCGTAGTAGCAGGTGGAGGAGGGGGAAAGTGGAAATCTGACAGGTTTAGCTTGCTGACAGCCCATGTTTATAGACTCTGTAAAGAATACAGATGAGACAGAGGAAAGGCAGAGACGACAATGACATAATAAATCTTAGTCCCAGTGTTTTCAGTCCAAAAAAGTAAAGAAATAAAATCAAGTTTGGGATGCTATTAATGGTTAGGCTGCCACAGAACTGGAGCTCTTCACTGTCTGCTTCTTTAGATGAGATTAATAGATACACTCCACTCCATTCCACTGTACAGAACAGTACTTCTGCCATTTGCACAGAAAATTGCAGCCCTCTTCCCCCTTTGACTTAAAAATACTTTAGGTAATAAATGAGTTAGGCATTCTAGTTCAAATAAACAGTCTAATAGAGCTGCATAGATTTAAATTAAATTAATAATTATGTAAATTGGCAGAATAAAGACAAGCCTCCATTCTGACAGCAGCAGTCAGTTCCTCAGCTGCTTCAAACACTGTTTTTTGGCTTCAGTGAAGCCATGCTTCAGTTTATATCAGGTGAGGCTTCGTCTTGTTTTCACTTGTGAAAAATTCCAAGTAAATTACAAATAAATCCCAAACTGCTAAATAAAGTTTGCAAGATTTTATCAAATTTTAAAGTGTTTAGAACCTTTGCCCTCTCCCATGTCCCGGATATAGTAGAAGTTTATTTCACTGTTTTGAATAGATCATCAAGAACACGACTTTTGCAATGCGACTGGATCTGTAATAGGTTACATCTTGCAGATAGACTTTTTCAGAGCTGCTCTTATTTCTCAAGTTACACTTATTCCTACAAGAGCTACAACTTTTCACAACTCCCAGTAGTGGGGGGAAAAAAAAAAAATCAAAAATGTAAGCTATCACTACAAAATATTTTCATTCTATTTAACCAGTTATCACCAAGCAAAAAAAGACAGTCGAAGTAAGAAAGTAAGACAGCATTCTGTCCAGATTCTGGACAAGACAATAATGATTTCCTTCTCAGAAGACATAAAGTCTGTACCTATTGTCATTCATCTGAGTCCAGTGTTAGGAATGGAATATTTAATGTTTATCTTGCTGCCTTTGGTAGATTTCCACGTTGTTGAGTGTACTAAAGACAAGTGAATATACCCAAGTGAATTAACAGAAGTGATCAAAGAGTGCATCAAGCACTTTAATTTCGGCAGAAGAACCACACTGGAAAACACTTGTGCTTTCCCCTCTGTCTTCCAATAGCAACATCTGCTTTCAGGCCAGGTATAATGCTTTTAATAAAGTATTTGTTAACTGGAAGCTGTCTGTTACCTTTTTCAGCCTCCAAAATTATGTCTAATCCACACCTGGTCAGTTCAGCCATCCATCAGCATGTGCAAGTGCAGTCAGCACAACCTTAGTTATGTACTGTTTGAAATATATATGATGAATAGCACTGTTGCCAACAACCAGCCTTTAGAGCCAAGGCACTTTTGGTGGAATACAGGCTAAATTCATAAAAAAAAAATAAGATTAAGAAAAGGATCAGGTTTTCATGAAAACCAGATTTCTTTGAGGCATGTAAAAAGCCAAGAATAGTCTCTAAAATATCACTAATTTTTGAGAGAGAGAATAAACTTGAGGGGAGGCAAGAGTAAAGGGAAGAGAGAAGTCTTCCATCTTAAGATCTCAAATTATTACATGCATCTCTCAATAGTCAGCAAAGAAGCAAAGTATCATTTTGATAAATAATTACAGTTTGTTAAGAATTAAGCAAGTTTAAGCATTTTGTCCAGTATCTCCAAGAAAGACAAGGATAGAAACTCTGACTTCCAGTTTCCTGATCTAATTCTGAAATGATGCTCCATTATTCAAGCTTTCTAACTGCTAGTCCTGAACTCCCAATTGCTGTATTAAATGCTATATACTTCTCAGCTCCATTATATTTAGGCAGAACAATTTTATTTCTTCTAGTATCTCTAGAAAAACTATGACCAAAAAAAAATTCATCTACAAGAAATTGTATTTTTTGTTATTGCTTTCTTTGGCACACTTCTCCTATGGAAATAAGGAGGATGTGAAAAACAAAATAGTTTATAAAAATTATATAAATAGAAATAATAATGTAAATATAATAAGTAAAAAAATCCCATGCCAACAAACACCATAATTAATCAATTTACCTATCTGGTACTCACCAGAAAACCAACCTAGCATATAGTCTCTTGATACTACTGCCAGTTATTACAGATATTTCATGGTAGTTGTAGTTCAATTTTTCTGGTACATCTACAGTTGAAAATTGTCAAATTGATAAGCTAAAGCTTCCTGCTTTACTGGCTTCAGCTTTTTCACTGTTGCTCATAAGAAGATTAGAAAAAAAAAAAAAAAAGACCAATTCTGTGATTAGTTTGGGGAAAGGGGTAAGAAGGAAACAAAGTTTTCCTGTGTAGTCATAATTCTTATCATCTGCTAATGTATGACAATAATGGCCTTTAATACCCATGCCAGACCTTGCCCTGCTCTCCATTAGTCACATCATTCTACACCTCAAAACAAAATGTAGCTCACACAAAGAGATGAAAAGAGCATTTTTTTATCCTGACAGGTAATGATTTTTAAAAGCATATGCATCTTCCTAGCATATTGAGAGTATAAAAACAAACCTTACCTCTACAGTCAAGAATCCTTATTTTTTCTTCCTTGCTTTTCAAAAATTTCTCTCTGAGGGTGTAGCTAAACATCAAGAAAAAAATTCTGGTAGAAAAATACATCGTCTACCCACCCAAAGTCAAGCTGTCATCTCAGCTCAGGATGTTGACATTCAGTGTTACATTCAGATGAAGACAAAATGAGTGAGACTGCTGCCTAATAGGGCTACCATCAGTGGAACTGTTTCATCCCAAACCTGGAGACTAGTTCTATTCTTATGGTAAAATCCATAAAATTTTGATTTTTTCCAGACCATTGCCTAAACAAATTGCTCCTGGTCTATGTATGATGTTGAATTCTAACACTAAGTATTATTTATAAAATCAGGGACTAGGAAGAAGTTTAGGTTTAGATTATGTGGTCACTCCACTTACACATGGAGAAGAACAAAGAAAACTACTTGAGTGAAGTTAGCTGACTAATATGTTCTTTTCTTAACAAAGAATTTTGTTCCTATGTTATAAAACATCTGGAGTTTACAAACAGCAGATCTGTTACCAGGTCAGGCATGGGGCTGTAGAATTATCTAATCTCTAAACAGGAGCTAAAAAAGAGTATCCCAGCAAGCTGAACAGCATCTAAACAATTCATTGAGATCTCAAATCACACCCCTTTTTTCCCCCACAGTGTCCTAATCTTTGGCAACACTGCAGAGCTAACACCAACAGTTTTTCTGTGAAAAATCTTCTAGCAGTGAGGAGCCATTCCAGCAGAAAGGAACAGCCTGACCCCTAGAAGATACTCTGAGGGAGGAATAGAATAGAAAAAGGGATCAGGTTGTGCATACCAGACTGCAAATGAATAAAGACATTCTCAAAAGGGGCTCAGAATTAGTGGTTAACCAAAATGTGCACTAACCGTGCATGCTGTCCCCTCATTCTAGTGTGAAGGCACATCAGGGGCAGAGCAAGAAGTGCATATCAGAATGTGCATCAGCTTCCTGAGGCACTATCACAGTCCAGAGAGAGAAGAGACCCCATTGCTCTTCTTTTTCAATCCCCTGTGAGGTAATGAGATTTAGTTATGGAGGAGGAGTTATCACACATAAAACTTCAGAAAATGTTACTTGCATGAAACTGTGCTTACTCTCAATTTTAGTGATTTTTTTTTCCTTTTTCCTTAAGAGTATTACAAAAAGATTTATGGACTAGTTATAGGTTGGAAAAAAAAAAATCACAGCCTTCCAACCTCATTTTCAGAGGGCGGACTAAATTCTCCCTTGTTTTTTTTTCCTTACTTATTAATACTTATAGAATATAGGTAAATAAAAAAGGTATAGGAAATCTACCAACTTCTAAAAGGTCAGACAAAAAGGAGCTGGTTGGGATGTTTACATCCAGGCTGCTAAGATATGACATTCCACTTGGTGCAGTATTTGATATTGTTATGACCAAAAAGAAAAGCTGGGGTAAGCAATTTATTTACAATTTTATTTTATTATTTTATGTTACCACAAATTACCAACTTCAACAGATGAAAGAAAATCTGAACTCAGTTTAAAAAAATAGTGCTGGATCTCATTAAATCAGTTCAAAAAATATAGCAGTATAGCATCCCTGTTGGAAAAGTTGAATTCAGTGTTATCATCTTTCTCAGAATAAAGTGTTAATGACTCCTTTTATGCACTTCTAGCATATGAAACAAATTTAGGCAATCTGTTTTCTCAAAACCAGAATAAAATTATTTCACACATATTAAAAAGAATAAAACTAAGACAGCAACATTGACATTTTTTTCCATTCTATCATTTGGTCAGTGACTTTTAGACCTTTGGCCAGTGACCTAAAGACCTTTTCAAGAGTCTTTAAAAAGCGCAATAATATTTGTCTAAATACATAGGGAAATCCTCAGTGTAAAGTCACTTCACTGTCAAAAATTTCCTGATTAAGGAACTGATGATTTGTCCCAGTACATCTCCACGCTCAAAATGGGAACTGCTTTGTATGGATAAGAGTATACAGTGTATAAATTAAAATTTTAAACAGTACTGTCAGTATATTACAAGCACATGTACACATATATAGTACATATATATGCACATACATAGATACAAGTTGAAAGCAGAATAGAATACCTACAAGTTAAGATATTATCAAAATAAGCAATATAAAATCACAGCTAAGTTACAAAAACATATGTTCAAGCCCATTACCAACACAGACTGGTGTTATTTTGGCAACTGTCTCACAAAAGCTTAAAACACAACATGCAATAGCACAAACAATGCATGTAAAATTACTTGGTTGTACAGCTAGCCTGCATTTCATTTTATAGTCTAGAACAAGACATGAGTATAAAGGTAAAGAAGAATTTAATCAGAAACTTTTTCCTGCTGGAGTTTAGATTTCATATAGTATACAGAGATTAAATTGGTTACTATAGGGTAAGAAAAAATTTTAAAAAGAGTAATTAAAAATACTCCTGTTTACATCCCTGGATGTCACTCTATTTTTGAATACATTTTATTCACCGAGATAAAAGAGATGGTCTTTAGGATTGGTAGCTTTAAAAGAGAGAATTGGAAACAGGTTTTTAAATATATATTTAGGTATATACTCAGAGTTTTTCACATTATTTGGCTGGCACACTAACAGTTTAGAAAATCAGCAAAATCCTTTAGCTGCAATAAAATATGCATGTTTTTCCCCATCACCTATTTCTTTTTCCCTTTGATATATTTTGTGTATAAAAATGTGAAAAACCACTGTGTGCAGTACTTTAAGAATGAACATCATTCTTACTTACTTTCCAGTTGTGAGCCATTACAGAGGCTCAACTTGTCTCACCTCTCAGAGATTCAACTCATTCCTGAGCCCCTTGCTGAATAATAAGAAATGAAACTGCCTGCCTTGGACCCTTCTCCAGTGGTAGGCAAATATCAAATAGACTTTAATTATGACTTTTTGTATCATGAAGTCCACTATTTAACTACTCCAGAGTCCTGTGTGAATTTTACTACACAATCTCAGCACACACAGCACTCAGTTGCTGTCAAGGAAAAAAAAGCCAAAATCCACTAAAATTCAAGCCAAAGTGCATTAATACACAGGAAAAGAAGAATATGAAAGTATTTTTCTCATATTTGGAATGCATATAACAGCTCACCTATTCCATTGCATGTATGCATATATATTTATATATATTCTGTAGCGATTGGCTTTGCTGGTGATAAATTTCATGAGTATACACATTAACTGATTAAACAGCATGAGTATCTGGCAAAGCAGACAAATACCTAAAGCAGTTGAGTAAAGTTTTTACGCAGCGAGGAAAAGTTTCATACACTGCAGGAATATCTAAATTTCTAAATTAAGGTTTTGTTTTATTTTGGGCACTCGCTATTATAATTTCTTATTTATCAGTGTAAGAATTTTCTGTGTAACTTGCTGGTCTTTATGAATATTGTCATCCTTGGAATATTTCATCCTTTGACGACCTGAAGAAGACTGCACTGTTCTCCAGAAAGTAGCTATGAAAAGTCATATATAATGAGTACTTCTTGTCTATTCCTGTTTGAATCTGTTTCTTCTAATAATTTCTAAAACTATTTTATCATCTCTTCAATAAAAATACCAAGCAAAATTTATATTATTTGCCATATTTCCTTTATCTGGCTCCTTAGATGAACAAAATGATAATATTTACAGCCTTCATTTATTGCCGAAATGCCTATTATTGTCTTTCAAGTGTCTCACATGGAGAACAAGGTCAAGAATCCTCCAGAGAAAACCTTATAGATCATTGCAATATAAACAGAAAACATAATATAAAATGCCTTTTCCAAACACAAATGATTGCATACAAGAAAATAACTTACAACAAGAAAATAATTCACAACAAGAAACAATAAATACATTCATTAATTTATTTTTACTATTTTTTCATCTTTCACTGGTGTCTTTGAAGAAAGCACATAATTTTTGAGTGATTACTCTGAAACAGAAAACAAAATGTCTTTTTTGCTCATATTTTTTGTTTAGTAGGAAGTATTTGTCACTACAATGCTTCCTATATGTTCACAGAGCACAGAAGAGCTTTTAATTTCATTTCTCCTTGAAGTTAAGAGGAGGACTGTCTACATGTCTTGAAGTCAAAATGAGGGAAAAAAAAAGCAAGAAGCTGAAAATTCCCAGAATATCTGGGGAATTTGTGTGCATGTAAAGCAGAAAGCTTAAAAAACCAACCAAACAAACAAAAGAAACCAAAAAAACTCATAAATGAAATTTCTTCGTTCAGGACCTAAAGTACATAGCTGCAAGTTTCCATGACCTTCTCACAAACTCTGGAATTATGGCTCTGAAGCATGAGAGGAAAACGAAACCATTGATCAGGCTGCAAGTCACACTTTGGCTATAATTATGCAGAATTAGCTCAAATCCTTGCCAGAAAGCAATATATTTATTGCCAGAAAGCAATATTCTATAATTTCATCCTTACTCTGAAACTGTCAAGCTGTAAAATCTACACTCCTAAGTCACACAAACAGGACTTGAGAAACATTATGTCTCATTGTTCAAGCACTTCCCTTCCTAAGCAATGTTTACATTTCCTGTACTTCACACACGGCTAAAACCAGTATTTTTGGATGTATGGATTGTGAGTCTCTTGTGCAGAGAAGGCTTTACATATTTGAGCAGGAAATACATTTCTGGGGTGCCTATAGGACATTAGAGTATCAGATACTTGCCTGTAGATTCATCTGCATAGACAACTAAAGGAAAATAACACCCCAGTATGTTCTGGCACTTACTTAGAGGTCAGGGAACCTCAAATCAATTAAAATTTGGTGAGCTGTAATGTTCAAACCATCAGCACTTAAACATTCAGGAAAGTGTCTGTATTACAGGAAAGTTATTATGCAGCCACCACTTGTCAAGTCTGATAAATGGCCATCCCTTTTGGCTTACTAAAATGCATTACCACAGGCTAGAGCTAATATTACCAGACTGATACTGGTAAAGGCTCTGCCCTACATGGGAGAAAAAAAGTAACATGCATTTCTTTGCATAAAGTAACAAAGTGAGAAGTAATAATCATTCACATACTTTATACATTACATATAGAGACAAATAGACAATTTTTTTCCTAACTATATGAATAATTACCATTAAGCAAATTAATAACGTTTTTAGAACTCTATGTGTTATATACAGTTACAACACTTCATTATGACTTCACTGTCTCACATATTTAGTTTTATGAGATGTGAAAAATGATGTAGCTGCATCTTATTAAGTTAAATCAGACACCACATGCAGTTTAAGCAATTGCTGTAATTACTCTGTAATTTCTAAAATACGTATAATAGGAATACACAAATGTTATAAAGCTCATTTTTATATAAACAGAGTAATTAATACAGAAATCTCAAACTCTCCTGACTGTCAAAAACAATATGCTTGCAAACTTTAGGAAGGGCTGGTACAGCGCCTTCAAAGACTTTAGAAGAAATTGGGTAATCAGCTTTTAGCATAATAAACATATGCATACAGCATACAAATGAAATTCAATATGTATTATATGACACTCTAGGATATGAAGCTATGATTCACCATTTGTTTTTTCTCTGAAAAATAAAGAATAATTATAACTGTGCTCATCTGAATTGGAAAAAAGCCAGAACCCTCACTACAAGAATGCAAAATGTTGGAGATGGCTTCTACCATATCTGTGTTTTATTTTGATGGTCAAGCTTTTACCATGCACCGTTCAAGCTACACAAAATTTCAGAGAAAAAAGATAAGACTTGGTGTATGACTTCTGAGCTTTTCCATTCTCAGAGACAACATCACCATTACTTTCACCAGTGTTACACAACTTAAAATTGTCCAGTGCAATAGAAAGTCAAAAGCATCAGAGTCTATCAGAAGGCAAATGACAGCCATTTAAAAGGTAATCAGTGTACCAAAGGCCAAAGAAACTATGAAGGCGATGGATCCAAAAGGAACAATATAAAAATCTCTTCTGTATTTTATATTATGGGGTGCAGTTAACATATTGAACAGGTTTATTTGAATAAACAGTGTTAAGTGTTGCAAGAGAAGCCCCACTTGTCATTACTTAGTCAACCATACTGAGTGTTAATGTGGAAACATAGAGATTATCCTGAATCTACATTTTTTCTTTATTGTTAGCTTTAAACACATCTTTCCCAGGAATCCAGACTATCAGAGTTGTGGATTTTTTCTAGCCACTGGAGTATTTTGAGGGAAAGGACAGCAGTTTAGACTCATTTTGCAATAATTTTCTTCATCCTGGCCTACAGAATATTCATAGAGCTCATTTATGCTGATCTCCTCTGACTACATTAGGACCAACAGTCCCAGATACTGCTGGGCAATTGCTTTTTAACTTCTTTAGTAGAGTCTAAGGGACATTCACAACAGGAAATGTTTTATGTTTCTGCTACAAGATATTCTTTGTATTCTATTTAAATCTTTCATGGTTATAGAGAAGCTTTTCTTAATCAAAATGCAGAAAAACCTAGAACCAGTTACATAACAACTTGACTAATACTCTAAATTTCTATACCTCCATTAGTGACAGATAAACTGTATAGAAAAAATACAATATGTGAAACTTTCCACAAAAATTTTTCTAAAAATAAAAGTTTTATGAAATCTGGAAAATAGATTCTGTAGCTTTTTTTTCTGGTGTGAATGCTCTTTTCAGGGAGAAGTACTTGATAATCACTCCTGCCTGATGACCTGGTAGAAACCAGGTTCCTGAAATCTGTGATTATATTCACTTGCCCTGTTTCAATTCAGAAGAGTGTCCTTCACAATCATGTGTCTGTACCAGTGTTGTCTGTTGCAGTACAAAGGCTGTACACCAAACAAAAATAAAAATTTATATTACGACTTTATGAATGTAAACCATGTAACACATGCAAATTTGAACCAAACAACTTGTCAAAACTCATACAAGATGTGTGTAGCAGAGCCAACCCTAAGACAATAAAGTTACAAATCAGTGCCTTAAACAGAATATGAAGGAGAACTTTCACAAGTCTCATTGTTAGAGATCCAGCTGTAATGTAGAGGATCTCCACTGATGTTGATCCTTTTTATCTGGTTTAGCAATTCAACTGATCATCCAAGGGAAAAGAAAGAAAATTCAAACTATCTTCTACTTATTTCTGCAGTCATATATACAAACTACATTAGATTCTATGTAAATTTCTGTGATAGTTTCCAGAAAACTACCCATGCTTTGTAATCAGTTACATACACCATGAAACAGCTTTTAAGGTTAGAATCTAAAAATAAAACTAAACAACTACGTAGCACTTTCTCGTTACCTATCTCTAAAAAGGAAGCCAAGTGTAATTATATTTGTAATTCAAGGTAATAAGGAAGTGACTTGCCCAAAATGCAGGAAAAAGTCAATGGAACAGTGTCCTATTCCAGTGTCCTACTCAAGAAACATAAAAGTAGGGCAAGTTTTGCTCTGATGGACAAGTGATAATTATCTGAATAGAAGCAATCTAGTTTTACCTGAAACCTCTTGTGCTTTTGTTCTTTATTGATACGCCATCAGATTTACTGTCAATTGGTATCGCTTCTGATTTGCTTCTGGCAGAGGACAAAAGCAAAGTTATCAGAAGAAAACAAATTTTAAAAAGAAGCTAATACATTTTGATCTTACAGCATCGGCTTTGAAAAGACTTTTCTGGATGGTCCTTGCTAATTCAGTACTATGTGATTACTAAACAATGGTTTAATCTTTAGAAAGAAACTTGTCAACATTTGCAGGGTACTTGAGGGTTATACTAGAGTACTTATCTGAGCACTCAAGACAAATCCCTCATTCTGCTTTCTAGTGCTTTTTTTCCTGTTTTCCAAAACAGAAAATGATAGACTGTTTGAGACTCCTTGTATTCTGCAGAAAAGCAAAACAGAACATCCTAATTCACTAATGTTCAGGCAAAGGTTTTGCATAGTTATCTATTAATCTCCCTCGAAATAACCAACAATGTAACTGACTAATACATATTGGTCAGTATTGAGCAGTGTAGAAGCATGGATAACTTGCTATGAAAATCTATAGCCAGTGGGCTTAAATTCACCTGACATCCCATTGCAAGACAAAGTATGCACACAGAACACAGTCCCATAGCCAGATTTTAAACAAATGGCAATCCATTAGTGTTGTGTGGATTTTTTTTTTCCTCAAAACACTACAAACTTCTCTTCTCATAGATTTCAGATAGCCTGAGGACAAGCAAAGTTTCTTGTTAATTTATAGCCAAGTTTATACCTGTAAGGTCCCATGGGACTCTCAGACTCAAATTAATGTCCATCTCCTTTATGCTGCACTTGGGCTTTTGAGACCCATGTCCTCCTGGTGGATTAATGTGGTCTGAGACTCATTAATATGGCAAGAAAAGAATTTGAAGTGATGGGCTCTGAGATGTTGTACTTATTTTAGGATTCTAACAGGTAGTTTTAAAGGTCTCTGTACCATTAATTCTGCAGTACTCTTAGTAGAAATACATAACAAATATATAGTAAAGAAAAATTGATGTTAAGCAGTAAAGGCAATTCCAAGTAGTAAAAAGAATCCAACTAAGGCAAGGACAAGTTTAGTGTTAACACTCACAGGTAACCTCCTAGCAATTCACTTTCATCCAGTACTATTTTTCTCTCTTGCCTGTTCCTACTGATACACTTCAAATGCTTCTTTATTTTTAAAACAGAATATGGTTCACATTCTCTTCCTCCTCCAAACCTTCATCAGTATATTTCTTACTCTTTTTCATTAGGCATCTCATTGCCACAAAATCATCTGGAGAGAACAGGATTCATTTGTCAAAGAGAGACAATTAGTCAACTGAACATTTACTGTTACGAGAAATTGAACACCTTCTGCAGGATTCCAGGTTTTATTTTCCTTTCTATCCAGTTCAGGGGAGCAGAACAGGCAGGAACCATAAGACTCAGTAAAGAATTTGCAAAAAGATAGACAAGGTATTGAAATCCCAGAAAAATATTTACTGACTTCAGAGTCCAAATCAGCTGAATAAATTACCAACTCCAATGGATTTGGAATGCCGCCCTTAAATATACCCTTACTTTATGCAAATTTAGGAATCTTATCAAGACTTTACATATTTACTCATCTTGTGTCTTCAGAAGTCTTGTAGATTTTGGTTTTGGAAGCAAAACTTTACTTGAAAATCTTAGAAGGCAGCTAAATTACATTCTACCCATTAGGGAACTTACAGTAGGAAGGTTATTAATGATGCTGAAGGATAGAACATATGTGTTGAAAGACATAGGCAGATGTAGCAAGAGGAAATTTTTCACTTCTTGATGTAACCCACCATAATTGCATACATATGATGTCCACACCTATCAAGTCTTTTCCACACAAAAATATAGGTTGGCCAAAAAAATCACCTGTCTAAGCTCGTACTACAGTACAGCTAATTTCAATGAGAAACAAAATTGTTCAGGCTCTTGAATGTTCTACCAATTTTCTTGATAAACAGCTCTGTAGTATAACATGCATTATAGTATCTCCTTTTCCTCTCAGACAAAATTCTTTAATAATGCAGTACATGGTCTTGGTACTTTCTTTGTGTGAGCTGACAAAAGCTGTTTTTGTAAAAAACAAGTCAGAAGACCACAGCAATAATAAATTCAATGATGATGTAGATGAGAGAGAATCACAGATGAAAGTAAATTATGTTTAAACTATGAAAAATTAAAAAGGAGAAAATTAGCAAAACCCAAGACTAAACCTCCAAAACTAAATCAAGCATAAAAACCCCACCAAAATCTCCTAAAACACAAAACAAAACCAAAAAAACCCCAAACAACAACTCCTCCACCAAACCAAACCAAATTTCCCATCCCCCAAAAAATCCCCTTTCTTCCTGTCTAATGACTTTTTTGCAATAAATAAATAAATCAATGTGGATATTTCTGTAATGCTTTTGATCTTACTAACAGGACATTTTTCACTGTCTCAGAAAAGCCAAAACATAAATAATATTAATCACATGTTGAGTTTCATTCCTTGTTTTGTCTTCTCACAACCACTTTTTCCTATGTCTGTACAGGCAGTATGTGAGCTATTGGTGTACTGAGTCATTATCTACTCATAATTTTCCCCTTGGCAACAACTCAGCTACTGAGATTGCGACCAATGCCTCTGTATCATACAGAGGATTCAGAAGGGGTGCCAGGGATCAGAAATATCTTTCCACATAATTAAATAATTTTCGAAATGGAGAGTTTATTTTCATAGTAAAAGAGGTTAAAAATTTGTCAATTTCAAATTTGGCAGTAGAGTTAACAGGCCAAAGACTCAGGTCTCATGGTGTTTGTTCTCCATCCTTCATCTGGAAATTGCACTTCCTTCAGCCCAGAGCTCCATCTGTGCACGAGGCACGTGCAGGAAGAGTGCTATTCATTATCTGCTGAAAAAAAAATTCCTATATCATAGAATCATAGAATATTTTGGGTTGGAAGGGACTTTTGAAGGTCATCTAGTCCAACTTTCCCTGCAACCAACAGGAACATCTTCAATTGGATCACATTGCTTAAAGCAGCATTAATCCTGGTCTTCAACACTTCCAGAGAAGGGGCATCCACAATTTCTCCAGCAAGCTTATTCCAATGTTTCACCACTTTCATTGTAAAAACATTTTTCCTTTTATTTGTTTTATTTAGTCTAGACCTCCTTCAGATAAAGCCATTACTCCTTGTCCTATCATAACAGCCCCTGCTAAAAAATTTGTTCCCATCTTTTTTATAAGCCCCCTTCAGATACTGAAGGGTTGCTACAAGGCCTCAGTAGAGCTTTCTCTTCTCCAAGCTAAACAACTCCAAATCTTTCAGCCTTTCCTCACAAGAGGATCATCTTCATGGCCCTCCTTGGAACCCATTCCAACAGGTTCATGTCTTTCTTATCCTGAGTGTTCATTAACAGATACTATTACCCTTGCTGAGGAAAACTAATCTCATTTCTGCTCAACTGACTATCACGCACCACATGTTTACAGAGACTGCTCACAGTCAAGAACACAGACAAGTGGCCACAGGATAACACCACTGTATTGAAAGATTAACTTTTTATGTTCTTTTTTAAAATATGTTGTGATTCACAGCTGTAGCAACCATAACATTCACAACCAGCAAAATGAATTTCATGTATCAACATGATGATCAAACCCTTAGTTTGATGTATAATACCCTCCAGTGTCTTGAGAAATGAGTAACACATCATTGTGCAAAATATATACATGTAGCAGGCAGAAGCTTGCACGCATAAAATACTAGAAACTTAGCTCTAAAGCTATATATGAGGGAAATTTTCTACAGAAAACACTGACAAAGGTAGGTTAATACACTAACAAGTGTATGTTAATAACTAGTTACTACTTCCTTTAGAATTGAAAACTAGAACACCAAGCCATAAACTTTTCTTCTATTTCTTCTATGAATCGATATTCTAATTTGATGAGATTTGTTAATGAAACATTCCTATATCAAAGTCATCATACTGTTAAAGAAATTATTTTTTTCCTAAATAAAGATGTGACACTAATATCATCCACATTAAAATGTTCTTTGTCCAGAGTTTCTAGGTATCACCATAAACATTTTCTCTTCAGTTTGTGCTGCTCTCTGTTCTCCCACACACTCAGCTGCAGGACCAACCAGCCATTTGCCGAGATAACTGTTTTCTCCTTTCTGAGTGCACCCACATAAAAGCAGGACAGGCAGTGTGATCCATAACTGCACTGGATATGAGGGATGAGAGGGGATAACTGGCAATGACAGAAAGAGAAAGGAGTGTGAAATATAAGCCATGTGGGAAAGTAAAAAACCCTGGAAGCCAGTCCCTAGAGATGTCATGTAGCCAAGTTCAGGGCTTCAAGGTTAGCGTCCAATATTTTCAAATGTAATTTTCTTTCTTTTTTTTTTCCTCCTTCAAAACCCGTGCTACATTCTAGATGCATATAAATAAAAAAAAAAAAGTATTCCATAAGCTCTATATAGTTTTGTATCTATCTTAGAAAATGTACTCAGATATCACACACATTCCTTGGAGAGTTTGCTGGTCTTTATAATGCTGCTCCCTCATGAAGAACATTGAAAAGCTTGTTTTACAGGTGATGTGAAAGCAAAGGAACCTCTGAGGCTGCTAGTATAAATTCATGCCTGACACCAAATATTTAAGCAAGCAAGTACAGAAAAGGAGAGATGATGTTGAATTCAGACACTTTTAGGGAAAAATGTTGCTACTTTGTCCATAGGAAAGCCTTTATACAGCTCAGTAAGCAACAAGGAAGAAACGTCATTGTGCTTGGAGAAACTTTATTGTGCTTGAATCAATAGACAGTAATGCAGTGAATTTCTGCCTCCTACACAATCATCTTGGCTGGAGTAGATTCCATTCAGAACTCCTTTGTCCTTTTCTTTTCATTTCTGGCTTCAACTAATTCCTTCTCTCTTTTCTTGTTTGAATGTTTACATTCAATTAAGGATTTTCTACTTTATTTATCAGCAGCGTTTGATCTAAATTACAAGAATAACCAACATATAGTCGAGGGTTATTCAGAAAGTCTCATTAGCTTGTTGATTATTTGAGAGAAGGTTTCATTACCTTGTAAATAGAAATAGGTTCTTTACTCAGACTAATGTTTAGTGTTCTGTGAATTATGTCTTGTGACAATTAAACTCCTCAAAAGATATACAGCACATGACATTCATATTATACAGACTAGTTATTACTGCCACAAAGAATAAGAGGATTTTTTTTAAAATTTTTAAACTGTCACTGACTTTAGTATAGTATAGCTTAAAAGCTCAAATTCAGACCACACAACAAAAAGATGGTAACAAAATACTCATTCAGAATCACTTCTTTGCATGGGTTTCTTTACACAAGACATTCACTACTGACGTTTCTAGAAGATTGCACCACAATTCATTTTGGCCCTTGTAGAATAAAGGTCAAGCCTAAACTAGAAAAACAGAGAAATGAATCGTCAATCCACTGAGAATATACCAGAGCAGAGGAAATATCAGCTGACAAGTTGACACTGTCAAGTCCTAGACTGGTATGATATTTACACAACCTACTTTATGCAGACTTTAATTGGGCTTTTCATTTATGTGCTCTGAAATGCCATGTTAACTCCTGTGTAATCCTTCAGCATTTATGGACTAAGCCATTTAATTTACGTGATTAGATTTTAGCTCTTTATCATCCCTTTCTACTTTGAAAGCACAGAAAATTCTGACGGACTAGTAAGACAGAAGAGAAATGGGAAACCTTTCCCACTCTGCCATAAGCAGTGGAAGTTCAGCCCCACCCTCACCCCCCAGTCTAATTTCAGCAACTCTATCATTTTCCTGACTGGAGCAGCTATCTGTGCACAATCTGTGGTCCTAAGAAAACGTTTTGATTTTGTCATTCTGGGGCCCTAGCTCTATTTCCATTGCCTGTTTTTATCAGCCTTCCTATCCCTCTTGCACTGTGTGCTCCCTGCTTGGCTGCACATTTACCCTAGGGCTCTGCATAGCTGCTGCCTGCAGCCCAACATCACCTGAACCTTCCTATCTCTGAGCATGCTCCCTAGGCTACCTCCATCTCTCCATCCCTCAGGAGCATTTATCCAACCTTGTCATTCTCTTCCATGTGAATACCACACAGAAATGCACAGTACCATATAACAGAATATAAAAAAAGGAAAATAGAGTATTTAAAATGGGAGGAAAAAAAAGGTGCAACCTTTTTTAGAATTGAATAAGCAATAGATGCTAACAGCTTGAATGTGAAAAAAAGTAAAAAACGTATCAAGTTTTTACTGATAGATATGCATGACTAGATGACTATTTCCAGTTGACATAGAGTTGTGGATTTTTAGCCACTGGATTACTTTAAACAATCAATGTTGATATCCCATGTTGAATAAGATGAACAGCTAGCCAAGCAGTTTAGTCAGTCATTCAGTTCTGCACTTATTTGATTAAAAGAAGGATGGAGCGTGATCTCCCAGACACACAACATTAACCTTCAATCAATAAGCACTTTAATGGTAGATGGACTCCTTTCTTTAGACATCTTCCAGTTGCATTACTGTGGAATTGCTATTTGGATAATGATTGATATGCTCAATACATCAAAGATTAATTCCTGTTTACACTAGAAGATGCAGTATTACATATTTCCATACCAGAGTCTCAGTCCTCTAGTCATGGACCTTGAGAATGACAGGGTTTTGATTGCTTTCAGACTAATCTCCATGATAAACAAGGATTTTATACTTGTAGCAACCAGTAAAGTAGAAAATGTTTAGAATGATGCAATTTGAAGGAACCTACTTGTTTTCTGAGTTCACAGAAACAGCATTAGGGGCTGAGCACATGGGTAAAAAAAAAGCAGATGTTAAACTTTTCCCATATTATTTTAGTCTGCTCCTAATGAAGCAAGAAGGCAATTTTTAAAAGGTTATGGTTTGGGTAGAAGAAGAACTGTCTTCTTAGCTCATCCTTGTTGAAATACAATGGACACCCACAGTCAGATAGTAAATAGACATCCAGCTCTTAGAAATACAGCAGATTTAGGGAAAAATCATTAAGAAACATGCACATTTGAATGACATTTTAATATAAATACTGTATGAGTAGCTTATGTTACCAAATTTAAGATTTCACCAAGACAAGTGGAACTCCTTCCCACTAAGACTTTGTAGAATTATGATCTCCTTGACATTCACTCTAAAATCTCATTCCCTCAAATCATTAGGGACAAAAAACAAAATAAAAACAAAACCATACCAATGTTCGAAACAGATTTTATGTTTAACTAAAATGTTTGTATGATAGTTAGAAGACCATAACATTTTTTATCAATGCACCAACGTTGGAAAACTCTTTTGATAGGTCAACACATGACAAAACTCCTAAACTAATTTGAAAATTGCTTCCTCTTTTTTTTTTTTTTTAAGAAAATCCCTGCTAAAACATGTATCTCAAATATTTTATTTAGGCTCACGTACTAATTTTCTGTCTAGCTAAGGTACTAATAGCTGTATTTTTAACTGCCAAATTGAGTCAATGGGATACCAAGTCCTTGTGTGAGTGACCTTACTCCTTTCAGCACATCCTTGCCTCACAGACAGAACCAGATATTTTGGCTTTGAAAAGCAACACACTGACATCATTTTGAACTGAAGAAAAAGAAATAAGTTCCACAGCCGAGAACAACTTTGTTATCTTATTGCAAAAGTTCCATACCTTCTTGGTGATTTCCTTGTGGGCATCTCCTCATAGCACTGACTCCAACTCCTTTTCCTTCACAGCCAACAAACTCCACCACTCTCCTCACCCAGCTAACCCACTCTTTTACAGCACTCATCCTTATTGGACACCGCTGTGGCCTGTTAAGGGCAGGCCTGTTCCTAATCTTTGGGAATTAGTACAGCTGCAACTCCTCAGGGGTGAGATTACCTTCTGTACTATCTTTATTTTCTTACATTCTATTCCCCCACAAACCACCCCCTTCAAAGAGTTCTGCTTTCTTCCCTCACTAAAACCAGAGCTTACAACTCGTGTGAGATCATCTTGATCCAGGTTCTTCTCCACTCATTGAGACAGAATGGAGAGGCCAGCTGCATGTAGGGAATATGGGAATGTGCCTACACTGAGTGCATGCAAGGCCACATTTGCAGGTCATATATACGTGATTTCTACGTATATCTGACAAGGTGTCTTTAAAATACATGTGACATAGTCATGGCCATTCCAGGGGCAGGACTCTCCGACACAAGCAGGCAGCAATCTCTTCCTGATCAGAGAGGATGAAGGCAACTGTGGCACAAATCATTAAAACTCTTTAGTGTCCATTCTGACTGACTCACACTAAGAGTTTAGCTAGAAACCAGGCTTGATGCTGACACACCGTGTTTATGTCAGTCCTTTTCTCAGCCACTAGGAATTTCACTCGTGATGCAAAGTTTCCAGGAGATGGAAAATATTGCCAGCAGTACCACCTCCCAAAGCTCAGAATCCGCATATTCAGCTCCAGCAAAGTTTTACACAGCATGCCATAAATATTACTGTTTATTATAGCTTAAAAGGAGTTCATCATTGCAGAAGTTAAGACTAATTGGCTCTTGACATCATTGGTGCCAAGATTTGTCCCTGAACAATTTACATATTGCACAGCCTTTTGAAGTCCACTGTTAAATAAGGTGTTTCTGCCTTCTAGTCTAACATAGAAATACAAACTAAAATTAAAACTCACTTTTATTTTCCACTAGCTGGACATCAAATACACACCAAAAAATTAGGATCTTGGATTAATTTTCCTGTCATGAACCTTTTCATGTAAGCTTTGTATTTAAAAAAAGAAATTGCAAGACAAACACAGAGGTGGAGAAAATAAAGAATTATCTCTTCTCACTAGCTTTCAAACACTGTTAGACTAATATAGAAAACCATGGTTGTTGGTCTTATGTAAGGAAATTCAGGAAATAGGCTGATGTGGGCAGAAAACTGCTGACAATGACAAGATCACTCTTAGAAATTCAATATTTAGGATCAGAGAACAGCATTTATGCACGGCTTTTAAAAAATAGCTTCTTTTGACAAAGAAAATGGGCTATATTCTAGGCCTGATTTTTAAAGGGATGTCACACAAAGAAAACAGATCAAAATGTTGTTACTCTCACATGAAAGAAGATATGAACATAACTGAATAATTAACTGATCTGGCTCAAGTTAATGACAAAATATTGTACTTTCCCACTCAAAGTACTCCCCACCAAGTCTTCTATTTCTTCCTTCTCTTTGACCCAGATGTGATAATGGCTTCACATGTCATTGTTCCTGTGCTTCCCGTAACAGTTCTTAAGTATCAGTGTTTCAGTGCTGAAGGTAATATTCACTTGTGACATAGAAACAATTAAGTGGTTACAGCAAAAACCAGAATATTCATTAAAAACATTATTTATATTCATGCTCATTATTAACTCTAAACTTGATTTAAATTTGCACTCTTTCATGTTAGTTGACTCAGAAAGAGTTTTGCTTGCTTAAAGCTCAACTGAAATTTCATGGAAAGGTAATAAAATGATTACTTTTTGCTAACATTTGTCAGAAAATAAATACCCAGCCTCAGTTTTTTCACCTTTCTATATCACAGGACTCCAGGAGATCAAATCCTGTCAGCCTCAACAAGCATTAGTATGGTCTATGTGACCATTTTTATGGTTTTATTCCTCATTATCTTTGTCATGCATTAAGTGAAAGAATTAAAGGAGACAAGTGAGTTAGAGCAGAATCAAAGGTGAGCGACTGTTTGGTTAAGAGGTGGTAACAGGAGAGGGGAAAATGGGTGCACTGGCAGCAAATCAGTTGTGTATTTAATTATGATAAATAAAGATATATGAAGATTGGGCTTTGCAGCATTATACAATTCAGGAATAGGAAAAAGCTACGTATATTTCTGCCTCTTTAAATTTGCATTGGCACTCTTTCCTCTCTTTGAAGATGTAATGTTTCAACATATTTATTAACATGCAACATACTTACCAGAAGTTCTATACATATGCCTAACTTCTAATATACCTATTATATATATAATATCTATATATGCCTAATCTTTATTGAAACAAAGTTATGCCTAACCTCTAATATATCTATTATATATATAATATCTATATGCCTAACTTTTAATGAAACAAAGTTCTATTCGCATAATTACAATAAGAGTGAATTCTTTAAATAAAGAAGCAGAGCAAAATGGTTATTCTATTCTGAATAAAAAACCTGCAGTCTGAAAGTATTTGATGAACTGTAATATATAAGTATCCCCAGTCTTTAATTTGCTAAACTATACAGTAAAGATCTTTTGTTAGAAAGCAACTACTATATTTTCTATTCAACCTTTTGCCTTAATGGCACAGTTGTGTGCCTCACAAGGCTTGTACAGTAATGTAAAGCAAAATTCATTACTAGATATGTGACAAAAGGCCAAAATTTGTCAAACTATGTCTGACAATTGAGCATTAATAGAAAATTTCCCAGTTGTTATCACTTGTGAAGAGATATCTGACTCATTGACAACCATCTGTTTCTAAATATCTGTCTATTCCAAGTACATGAGACCCCTGAGTTTACATAGATTTTCAAGCAAAAGCTGTTGCAAATAGAAGATGGCAAATTGCAATTACTTCCTTTACTTGCATTCATCACTGGAACTTGTAATACTCACAGAGCATTTGATGCTTTCTGCAATCCATACCTCCAAGATGGAAGGTTCAATGCCAAAATTGGGGCATGACAGACCGGTGGGAGCTCACTACCAAAGAGTCAGTGATGTTGGTTCTAAAGGAATTAAGGAATCAAACTGCAGTGCAGTGTTCTTACCCTGTCCTTAGCTTGCAGGCAGTACCTTAATGAAATGAAGAAAGTGACAAAGACAGATGAGAACTCAGTGTGACAACTGCTTTTAAAGGCAGGCTGAGCCAAAACAATTTGATGCAAGCAATATTGTGATCAATAACACCTCCTAGGCTTGCTCATTCCATTATGTACAAGACTGTGTGGCTCTACCTTTTTTTTTTTCTTTCTTCTTATTATATTTTGCAATTAAAAATATTTCAGACTAGTTACAGTTGAAAATTTCCACTGCATTAATTTTTGGAACAAACTCACTGCCACCGTGGTGCAGCTTTTGTTCACGCTCTGTAAAGTTTAATGGTGAAGCAAGACATTTAAGGTGTCCTCATTTGCAACAAACTGGCTAGTCCAGTTCACTAAAGGCTATTAGTAAAGTGAAAAAGTTAATGGCATTTCCTGAATGCTTCAGGGAAAGAATAAGTACAGTAAAAGTACTTATTAAAAAAAAATAAAAAATTGTGTAGTACTCTCAAACTAAGCAAAGCCACTGGATCAAACCGTAGGTTTGAAAACTGAAAATATTCTATCAGCATCTAACAAAGTAACAGAAACTGTCATGCAATGTCACATTGCCAAATGCAAACTGGAACCTATTTGGCTACCATCCCTAAAGAATACATCTTTTCAACATCCCTCTTTCAGAGCAGCTTATTTTTTCAAATGTCAGCTTATTATATTTTGGGTACATCAGTAGTTTTATTTAAGTCAAAACAATTCAGGAAAAAAAATACAATTCTGGCAAATCTAGGGGGACACATCCTATTTTTTATGAAGTCAACTGTTTACTATAATTCATAATGTAATTTTAAATTTTGTATTCAATGAAATGTAGAAAAATACATTGAAAATTAAAATTGTCTTAGTTAGGGAAATCTTCTTCTATTCCCATTGACAGAACCTCTTGTTGAGGGTGAGTTGCACTTGACAAGAATTTCAATTGTTTTACCATCTACACAGTTGACTAAAACTACCTGATGTTATCTTTCTTTATCTTTCTTTAAATGAGCTGAGAATCCTTACTTTATGTTATCAAACATGGTTGATTAGACACTGGTAAATAATACAGTTTTCTTATCTGCTGTAAATGCATTCATTTTCACACTTGTTTTCCTCCACGTGAGTTAATAATAGAATGGCTATGTTGTTTCTCACTGTGTGGCACAGTTTTTGCATCATGCAGTCAAAAATCCCTACTGAGATTAATCAATTTGATAAGCTATTTTAGGCTTAGATAGGTAATGGAATATTGTCATGGAGATCAATAATTAACATGTTTACGTTTGACCTGTGCTTACCAATTGATACGAGGTACAGCAAAGCAAACTTTACAGTTCTAGTTCTGGAGGGTAAGCAACAAAAATGCATACATCTAAAAATGGCATAAACTGATTAGAGCTTTTTTTTTTTTTTTCTTTTTTTACAAAGGCTTTATAAGTCTTTGTAAGGACAAAAGAAATCATTACTTTTTTATCTTAGAACTGCATTTTAAATGACAATGAGGAATCAATGAATTTGCTGAGTCCATGCCAGGCTAGAGCCTGCATTCTAATGCAGTCTATAAGATCTTTAAACTGGAGACATTGTCATAGCTCTAGTCTGAAAATAACATCCACATCAGCTGACCTATAGATCTGGATCAATAAAAAATCTATCCAAGTACCTGTGCTGATCTTCATCAACAAATGTTTTATCTTAAAATAAAGAAACCTGATGGATCTTCTCAAATCCCTATGGAAAGAAGCAGGAGTACTTGTTTTACTTTAATTATTAAGGAATAATTCAAATGAAGAACAGTGCAATTCTGATAAAAGTAGCAGCACCCTGTATATGACATCTTTGTCTCTTAGATTTCCTGCTTGGAGGATATGTAGATTGCTGATGTTTTCATTCTTTAATGGACAGGAAAATGTAAACCAATTTTTCTTCTTTTTAGCTTCCCCGAAGTATCTAGAGCCATTTGGGCTAAATACCAAAATAAAAATAATATCACTGGCAGCGCTTACTGTCTCTGTTTCAGCCTATGACAAGACTGATATTTTCTCATTGATAGACCCAAGATATATTTGCAGAGGAAGAATAATTCACTTGAAATATTTTAATATGGTACTTCAGGAGAAATGAAAATCAATATTCTGCACATATTTATGTATATTTATGTGAGCTATCTAGAAAAAAAGAATTTTTTATAACTCAGACGACACAAAGGTCATTGACATAATAATTCTAAGTGGAGGCCATTTTACAAAGAAATTAAAACTCTTAGGAAAACTAGATGCACTTGAGACACATATATGCTTATATCATTTGCTATATCCTATATGTATCAATCAAGAACACATGTAAAATTAGTGAGGAAAAAAAGTGAGTGTTCTAAACTGTATGGGAGGGATTTAAGAGAGGATAACTAGATGATTCCTGCATATAGTATAATGAACTAATTAAAAACCCTACTTGCCTCAGGTGTACCTGAATAAAGGGAAGATCTCCAAAAATATGAGGAAATATGACCTGTATAATGCCATTAGAAAGATAATTTATACAACAGTTTGATACGTTCTGAAGCTGCACCTGCCCATGGGGATGATCCAAAGTGCAGGAAACTTGTTATATAGTGAAATATGAAGAAAAATCCTAATTCCTCTAATGAGAAAATCAGAGAAAATTTGATGTACGGGTACATGGTTTGGCACAAATATTACTAAGGAAAAAGGTCCATTAGACAAGCTAATAAAATCATAAGGACAAATAAGTACAAGCTTAAAATGTAAAACTAGAGCTAAAAATGGTGTCATCATTATTTTGACAAGGATAATTTCATCCTGTTTTGACACCATCATCAGTGGGCTTTGATCTCTGTTTGATTTATTTCTTCAAAAATTTTTGAAAGGTGTTAACAGGTTTATCCTTGTTTCTTTCCTTTTAAATACATGTTAGTTAGTTGCAAAAATTATGGTTTTTTACACAGTTATACATCCAATACTAAACTAGATTGTTTCTGTCACAGAATGTAATTGTTTGTTTCTGTCACAGAATGTAATTCTTATTTTAATAGTTAGTATTTTTCTCATCTAGAATACTTTGGGTTGCATGATTAAATTGTAATTTCTGTGATTACACATCTCTGTTATTTTTTCTTTAATTGACTGATGTCACATTTAGCAGCTAGGCTCTAAAGAGCAGCTTGTCCTACAGGAAATGCCAGGCCCTTCAAGAAATAGCCACACTTCAAGAAATGTCACACTTCAAATTTGGCTCTCAGTATGAACTTTTCTGCAGCTCGGAATTGTTTGGAAGATGATGTCCTTTAATTCTTCATTAGTAAAAATATCACTCTGAAGCTAGCAAATTATCAATAAAGGTGACAGAAGATGGCTCTGGTATGGGACATAAAGTAGTCTGGAAGAGGCAAAATGCTATTTACAAACAAAACCACAAATTTCAGAAACGGTTTGATGCCAAAACAATGATAAACATGGTTTAATACAATTCCCCCTTTTCCCCCCAAAACCAGTCAGCCCACAGCCAAAGCTGAGACACTCTGAAAGAGAGGATGGGGTCCTCCTGCAGTGGACAGGTTGGAATTGCAGCTGCCAACATCCTGTCACAGTCATCCCAGGTTCTCATTGACTACAAACAGCTGTCTGGAGAATTTACAGCTCTTAATTCCCAACAGGATAAAAAGCTGAGTGAGTAAATGGCAAAGATATAAACACGTGATCTCCCAGAAGTCACCATGAAGTCTGACCCTAATGGATAATCTATGAAATGGTTGATATTAAACACTCTCCACTGGTGTCTGTGAAACATGTAACATATGCCTAAACCAAACACTGATTTCTAATCAGTAGTATCTCAAATTTTAAATGTCTTATCATTTTGTGACATTCCTCATGTTGGCACCAATCACAGGTTGCTCCCATCGAAACACACAACTATAGAGATCATGATAGAGTGCCCTCAAATGGAACTACTTTTTGTCCAAAAAAATCATGGACTTCTTTCATGATCAGGATTGGCTTCTGATGCAGTCTTGATGGAGTTGATATCTTGTCACTCAGTAGAATGGGCTTTATTATTATGTTCATAGTATGAACAACACTAATATGAACATCAGTTTGCTGTTCACTAGTTCAACAGTAACTTTTGAAAGATCACTCTATTTTCCTAGAAAGATTTGTAAGGCTTGGAATGACTCTTTTCTATGGGTATTATAAACCATAAAGAAAGAATAGAATATTTTAAGTTAACAATAAATACTCCATATTGTTATGCCTTCCTAAGTAATTTCCCTTGAAATACTAAAAAAAAAAAACCTCACAAAATTTTTAAAAAAAGAAAAAAAGAAAACAACAACAACAAAAACAAAACAGAAACAAACAAACAAAAAAAAAACAAACCCAACCAAACAAACAAAAAACACCAAAAAACCAAAAACCAAACCAAAAACTCCCACAACTTGCTGGGGAAATGGAAAAAGTAAATGTGTCCCTCATTTGCAAGGGAGAACAGTTGTGTACAGGACATAGAACATGCAGTGCTGTATTTTAGCTCAGTTGCATAAAAAGTAACTTTCGTCCTATTATCTTCAAATAAAATTGCCAATGTACTTAATATATCTGTTACAAAGATTTGGATGTAAAAAGAATAGAACGATGTTTGGGCAAAAAATTTTTGACCTATCTCCACCTGAATCATTATGACATTTATCTATGCTACTCCATCATTTTCTGTCTTTAGAATTGACAGTAAATTACAAAAATGGGTATAGTTCTTGAAGGCAAAGAGAAATGGGAGAATAATGCTGGGTTTACTTATCTTGACACTCTTCTTGTTGTTGCCTCTGGGAAAAACTAAACAACCCCTTTTGGTTTGCCTTACAGTATAGCCTAGATCCATTTCTCAGGCCATTTCCAATGTAAGTACTGTCACCTACACACTTCTAGAAGTTGGGAATAAAAATTTTGCAGATGATGAGCTGTGTCTTGAAATCACGATAGTAAAAGTATTTTTTCTTTGTTCTTTTTCTTTTCCCACTGAATATAATGCTAAAGAATAACAGCTGTGACTGAGTCATTGCTATTTACTAGTTTAGCTAATAAGAGATTATGCATTTGTGAAGGTTTTTTCTTATTATTTCATTCACACGTTTCAAAAAACAACAAAAATGGCTCTTCTAACTAGTTTTGCTGACTTTAATTTGTTATCTAAACTTTACTTCAAATGTCCGTCTTTTGTCCTAGTCAGAATAAGAATGGTTAAGTCCTTTCTTAAAAACTGTATCAGGTTTCTTAATGTAGCACATTTTAAAGCATGAAATATTTGCAGAAATGTACCCTAACTAGATATTTCACACTAATTATCTGTTTTCATTAGTATTTTTTTTTTTGGGTTGCTATAACTTCTTCCCATTTTACAATGCATGATGCCAGTGCAGAGCTCACAACTGCTTTCCTGATCAAGTTATATTCTGAAAGTCCTTTTTCTCACAGTGAACAGGCCTAAATAATAACAAAATAGCACTTAGATCCTACCTCTAGGACAACTTAGTTCTGATTCATATATTAGTGAAGATTTTTTTTTTAGGACCTATTAAAGACTTGCTTGTATGTGATAATATACTGGTACTTTAAATTTGTTGATTTTGGTTTTAATTTTAGTCAGTAACTGCTAACATCTATGAAAAAATACTGATTTTTTTTTTAATGCTAAGTTCTTCTTTCATTATATGTCAGAGAATTAAGTGTCTATTGTGGAGATTTCTGGGGATACATGAAGACAGGCAGAGATGTATGCAAAACCAGTACAACTGGAGGTACAACTGGAAATGAGACAAGTTTAAGTAAGTTGGAAACAAAACCAGTATGGTACAAAAAAAGATCAGTGTGAACTTTGACATTCTGGTGAGGCTGAGTGCCTTCAAAAGGATGAATTAGATGAGTCTCAGACTGTGATTTGATGTGGCAAATGATGAAAGGGATTAGGGATTTCCTAATTTCAGACATATCTCACAAAAAAAACCCCAAAACAAACGAACAAAAAAAATCCCAAACAACAAAATAACACCCCACACTACAAACAAACAAAACACAAACCCCTAATAAACCTGCTACACCTGTGTAAGTACATATTCTTTTTCCATGACAGAGACTGTAGAAGCTGCCACAGAGCAACTATGCAACTACTAAGGGAAAAACAGTCCTATGGAAAAAAACCTCATGTTATACTGCATGCAAAATAGCTGAAAACCTGCTAGATGAGCTATAAAGAATATGGTGCCTGAAGAATTTATCTTTAAAAAAAGACAGCCTGAATACATAAACCTGTGATTGAGTACCAAAATTTTCGTTAGGCCTCAGTCTTCTCTGAATTTTAAACAGAAAATAAACCAACAACCCACTAACTGGGTACACAGCTTGAAATGAATTATGGGCTGATATCACAGATCACAAAAAAATAAGCACTTGCTGTATTTTGTGAAAATTAAAGTAAAAACCATTGATAGCAGAAATTAATAAAATAGATAAAGGAAACGTGATAGATTGGTAAGAACAATAAAAACTTCAATCACATTAATTATTATAAAGAAACAAGCATTAATTTTTCTTTTGCATTTAAGTGGCTATAGCATGTCAGTTTTTGCCACTCATAACAGCTGAACAAGATTGTCAACCATTTGAAGATGAATCATCTTTTTCTAGGAACAAAGTGATTGGGTTGTTTGAAACTTCTAATGACATACTTGTTACACACTGATTTGGCAGAAACTCTAGTTTATCAGTAATTGCATCGTGAAAGCACTAAATCTAAACAGTAGCTAAACAGAACTTCCAAATAACTCTCCAGTCAGAGGGTTTAATTTCTGTGCTAGATAGTCTTTCAGAGCTAAGTCTCTTGATGTGGTTAAAGTGTTGCTTTGATCACTGTTTTCCCAAGTTTGCTGTTTAATTAATTCACTGTTGCCATCTGCACCTCCTCCCTTCACCTCTGCCAGGTTTGGTCCCACATGGTGTCTCCCCTCTTGCCCCCTGGGTTTGAGTGAAACTGCCTTTTCCAGGTGGTTTGAGAATGGCCTTTGCTGTCAATTCACAGCTTTATATGCGATATTTCACTGGCATTGGGGTGCCTTGCTGGAAAGAATTACCCGACTGGACCCCAAGCCAGCGGTCTGTGTTAACCAACACTCTCACCGTGAGCCACATGTCCTGTGTGCAAAACAAACCAACCCACCCAGAAATCACTGAATTGCATTTTCATTTTTGTTCTTACGTGTTTGCTGGGCACACAGTAGTTCTTTATAATTGAGCTGGCCAACTAGATACACTATATACTCAGGCAGTGTTTGTTGTGTTATTTTCTTCAAAGACTTCAAATTTGCTGATTTGTTTACACAGCTTGGGCTACACAAGTCGTCAGATTCCACACACAGCATTGTTTCTGACCCTTCATTCATTTTCCTTTAATCCTAAAATCCAGTTTGTCTTCTGAGTGTCCTGGTAGATGGTAGAGGAGAAAAGAAAACATTTCAAAAGGAAAAATAGGTACCTGGACAATTTAAAAAGACATTTTATTTTCTGTCCTCTTATATGTGTAAAAAACCCATAGCTTTAAAGGCAATCTAGTATTTAGGGACATAAAAGTCGTTTTGGAAAAGAGCCATGACAAAGAGAGAGACGGTTAATCCGCTGTTTAACATGCTTTGTATTGATCTTTGAGCTTATTTCTATATACAAGAAGATGTTTCAGATAAAAGCATGACTGGTCAGCAATTTTTGTCTCTTTTTTAAATGCTGTAAAGTGCAAGACAATTTTCTCCTTCATCTTTTCTCTATGTATAAAACTCTAGGCTAGAATTCTAGTAGAAATAGATAGGTACAAACGCCCTTAGTTTTGATGAAGAGCACAGCATTTCTGAATCTGAACCTGTATTTTTTGTGTTAGTCCTGCCCATGAACTGTTCCTACAAACTTGATTTTCCATAGGATTTTAGTAAGTCCAAAGCACTATACTGATTCTTGATTATTTACTCCATTCTATTAAAAAATACTTATGCATATTTAAGAATTTTACTTGAGAAATTTGTAAGTAAAATTCTCATTTTCTGTCACTGAACATGAACAAACAGAAAAAGATAAACTATTATGGTAGAAATGTTCTCCTTTTATTGCTAACAAATGGATTTGAGATAGAAGTAATTTTCTTGCGTAAATCTTTCCAAGAGGATGAACAAGTATATTTTAAGTGTAGTTACCAAACAATTACATGCACACAAGAAGCACATACATTTCTCAGTTGATCAAGAAGGATACCTATTGCACTCATGTTATTTCTTGATAATGATATTTCAGTCAAATTTCATTTTGCTTGTCACTGTACAAATCTGGTGAAAAGGACATCTCCCAACACAAAACTTTAATAGTTAAAAATTCAGTATTATAGGTTAAATTTTATAAACTATTCAATATAATTCCTGGCTTTTAAAAGATGTCATCAAGTTCCAGATTGCCATAGAAATTAATTTTTAGCTTTACTTCTTTTCTTTCTAGAAACATTAGTTAGTCTTGTAGCAATCATGTGTTCATGCAATAGAGGTTAATAAACTCACTCTGCTGCTTCTCTTTGGACATGATATTCAATTGGTACAACTTCAGAAACATATATGTGGTTAATACAGTAGGAGAACAATTATGTACTGTCAAAACATTTTTTTGCACCTTCCAAACTTTTCCCTCCACTTTAAGATCTCTGCAAGTATTCAATTTTAAATAAATAAATAAACATGTATATAACTATGTATATGTATGATGTGTATATGTATATGTACACACATATATGCATATGGTTATACAGGGTAAAAGTCACAGTGTTTCATGCTGAAAAAAGATCTCACATGAAAAAAGTAGTATTCCTAGAAGGGTACAAGTGCTCTAATTTTTACTTTATATTAGTTACAGCCATTATGCTGCTCCTTTCAGAGCTGCCCCCCTCAGCAGTTTTATATCAATTGTTATATAATTAATGTGTCAAGCTTGGCCTCCAGGATTACTGAGAGATTTACCTATTCACTCTCTACCTGCCCTGCAAAATGGAGTACTTTGAACCTGAAATGAGCTACCAGATTTAAGCATTCTGTGCTTAATGAGTGAAAAAACTACTTATTAAATGAATTCTAAAAAAATGATTCCTAAAGTCATGGAATAAATGAAATTAAAAAATGTAATTCAGAACAATTATATGTGATGATAAATCATTCAACACCCTATGAAATTTTGTTATTTCTAAACAGGCCATCTTCAGAAAAACCTGAGTTTTTCTCATGTGAGAAAACTCACTAGTGACACTAAGTTAGAAGTTTATTATTGGCTAGTCAGTGTTGTAAACGTTATTTCTCCTCCCCATCCCCACAATGATTTCAATTAATAAAACCAATAGTTTTTGTATTTTTGTATTTTGGAAATTGATGTTTTAGTAAACTATTAAATAAATTCAAAATTTTTTCTTCTTTTTTTTTTTTTTTTTTTTTTTTGTTATTGTGACTCAGAAATCACCTGCAATTCTTTTTCATGCTTTTTTGCACAGAGTACAAGTAAAATAGTGTTTTCATCTTTATGAGACTGTGAAGACAATCCACTTACAATAGATAGAGCAATTTCATTTCTCTTTTACATTTTAATGCAGAATGGGTTGGATCCAATACCACCATTTCACTTAATTCTCTGCTTCTCATCTCTTTAACTACAAAAAAATCTATATAGTGTGGGTGTGTGTCTACAGAAACATGTTCACTGCTTAAATTACACCTGAAGGCAGAAAATTACACCAGAATACAATAAATGATTCCATCGAGAAAAGGTACAGTGCACAGAAAGCAAACTTCCCCACACATCAACAGGAGCTCTCTTAGCTATAGCTACTCTCTCAGACTGGTTTTCTATTCTGTCAATTTTTATGCAATTAAAAATAACTGACAGTAACTAGTACACATATTAGAGAGCTACAATTATAACATGAGTGAGCAGAACTTAGCATTTTTTTTTCCCTCTCCAGGTTTAGGGGGCTTTGTGTGTATGGGAAGAGGCTACTTGATCCCAACATCATTCTCTACACCACTGACTGGGTGTAACTGAGCCCTGGAATCCTATAAAATGTTGTGTAAGCTAGAAAGGATCTCTGTCCTTGGTCTGTAGGTAAATGGATGCAAAATATGCTGGTCTTCAGAGGAAATGTAATACAAATATTCAACAACACATACCAGTCACAAAACAGCCATCACAGGAATCCGATGACACTCACTTAGGAGCTTAAAAGGAACTCAAGGAAAGAAAAAAAATGAATGCTAATGATCATATAAAACCTCCCAGGGAAAATTACTTGATAGCTCTGGACTGAAGGGAGGCAAATGTGAATGCTAGTTCTTACGAAGGTTTCAAAAGAATTTAAGCAACTTCAGACTCATTAATACTCTTTCTTTATTTATAAAGATAAAGAAAAAATAATAAAGAAAAAAATTGTGAACATCTGGGTGAATACTGGAGTTTGGAAGGGACAGCAATCCCTTCTTTTACAGAAGCTGATATCGCAAAATTTGTAGAGTCACATGACTTTCCAGCACATTTGGATGAGAGTGACCTTGTGTCTTCCTTAGATTTCCAAAAGACTTTCAGATAAATTTCTCTACCTCATGCTTTTAAGAAAAATAAGCAGCCACTGCATTTAAACATATGACTTCAGACCATAGATATAAAGAGCTATTTTGCATAATGGAGGTGTGGTGGTAGGGCTTGTCATTAGTGGAATCCCTCCAGAGCCTCTATTCTAACTGGTTCTGGCCCTGTGTTTTCTGATATTCCCATCAATTACCTGGGTAAGAGGCAAGCAGCAAGGTGAGCTGGTTTGCTGATGAAGATATTTAAGAATACAAGGAAAATTACAAAGAATCGTTTGAGGCTCTTTGGGGCCCAAACAACAGAATGACAAAATGAGATGTGAAAAATGTTATAGATTAATAAAGGTGTATGACCAAAAATAAATCTACTTCCACAAATAAAACAATGAACTCTATTTTAACATAAGGAGGATCAGGTTGGTGTTTGGAGAGTTTCATCAGAAGATGTACAAAACATGCAAATGCTGATAGGAGTGGGGAGCAAAAGAGCAGAGGAAAAATCCAGGAGATCATCCTGCAATGGAATAAATCTATTTTCTTCCATTGAAAAACAAGCAAACAAACAAAAAATCTATATAAATAGTTATTGTTTACCCCCAGTAAAGGTAGTAGCAGCCAAACTCAAACTAAATAAGGCCTTGTTCAATAGCACACCTTGCTAAAGGCAACTGTGAATAGAAAAGGGTATATTTTACATATTCAAAGGTTACTAGGCAGGCAAATCACTCAACAATATCGCCTGGTATCTAAAAAATTTAGAGAATGGAAAAGTACCCATTTTCTTCTTCTTGCTGATACCTTTTTATCTGGAAGTCATAGTATTGTTAGACTCTTAACTGAGGCACTGCAGCTCATGTAGCATTGCTTCTGTATTTACCCTCTGCCTTTTCCCCATGTGTTGAGATTTGTGGTATCTGGGACACCATGCAGGAGAGTAAAAGTCACACTAACCTTGCAAATGTTCAGAAGTTGTTTGCTACTAGGATAGATTTGATTTGTAATTTAAAAGAAATCCAAACCAACAATCAAAAAGTCCTGTAGCACAAGAGGTTTGTTGTATACCAGTTCAGTTTGTTTGTTTGTATATTTATTTATTTTACTAAAGTTTGGTGTATACAAAACCAGCATGACACCTAATTTATCATGTATCTTCTTTCAATCTTGAAATAAATTGCAAGGAAGTTATAAAAAAAATTAATAGCTTAATTTTGAAATGGTTTGTGGCTCCAAAAATGAACTGTTAGAACAATATATGGCCCTATGATTTGTCTCATAAGAGTATCTTTCATACATTTCTATGTTTCCTTAGATGTTAACAGTCAGCAAACTCTGCATAAAACATATGAAGACAATAACTATGAATGCTTTGCAGTGGAACTAGTCCTGAGTTCACTTTTTCCATTTCAGACAAAAAAAATGCACCTAAAATTCTAAGAAATATGTTTTAGATTCTGAATGTGAAGCATAAGTAAGCTGTAATACAAGTCTCTGGATGAAGAACACTTTAAAAATATTAGAGTCCAGAATGAGAGAATAAAATAAATCAAGTCTTTGAAATTATTGAGTCATTACTGATTGAGGACTGCACTTCTCTGAATAAATTTTCAATGGATTTCCCTGAAGAATATGTGCAGGATAATTTGAGTTTATTTCTTGCTTTAGAATCTGCCACAGAGCTGGCCTGCAAATATATTCTGGAAACTTCTGGTTTATATACAGGTCTATTTCAAACACATTCTATCTCTCTTTACCTTTGTCTTACTAGTTCACCCTCTTCGTGCAGACTAAGCTGGAGAAATATGTTTGAAGATTTCATCCTATTGTTTTTCCAATTTTTATTTAGAATTTTCCTGTGCTTAGGGAAGAAGATATATTTGTTTTTTGTGAAATTATTTTTAAAAATGCTTTGCTTCAGTTCCAAAAATCAAACCAAGCCAAAATAAAAACCCAAACCACACTTTTTCTGGAGTTGTGGAAGGAAAACTGGCTACAAATACTCTAAGGTGGAATAAAGACAGTGGGGCTGGAGGACAAGAAGAGGGAGAAAAATGAGGTTTACTGTGAGGAATAAATAGCATGATGTTGCCAGCACAGAAGGACATTTCCAATATAGTCTTACAGAAGAGCAAGCAACAGTTCTCTGCGTGTATTTCGCTTAGGACAGTATTGCACATGGCCTTTTGTTTATTACTTAGCACATGTAAAAGACAAGTGATGGCTCTAGGTGATCTTGTGGCATGGTAAAACTAATTCATGTCCTCTTACTTGCTTACCAGATAATCAAGAAAGAAAATAGGGCATATCTTATATATAACCAGATACTGAACTAAAAACTGAGAGGATAATCAGCAAGAATAATAACCTTGGGGTGAAAAAACACAATTGCACACAATGGTTCACAGATCAGAAACTAGTGGAAAAAGTCTGGTTGAGATTATTAATTCAATCAATCTTGGACATGTGCAATTCTGGAAAGGAGATTGAGGGGGAGGAGGAAAGGTCTGTGAATGATTATGTCACCTCTAAATAACAGGAGCTCCAGAAAAAAAGAAAATATTTGCAAAAGCACTAGACTTAAACACTGTGTGAATTAAGAGCTCATCTTATCTATCCTCTCTATCAAGTGATGCCAGACACACAGACACATTCTACACTGTTATTGTGGCTGTCTAGAGCTGGACTGTCTCTGACCCGGGGAACCAGCCGTTCAGGTGTAACTCATGTGGCACAGAACCATCTCTCAAAGCCACCAGGCGGTGCATAAGCTTTAACATAATGCTCAGACAATAATTTCTCCTGTCCAGAGTCCTTATCGTAATGTCAGGGCTTCTCATACTAAAGAAAGGTACATTTGACATCCACTGAAACAGGATTAATTAGTTCTAGGGATTTTTAACAATGGGAAGGAAAGAAAACTCACCCAACACTTGGCATATTCATAGTATGATTGAAGAAAAAGAACCCCTTTTCTTCCTGTATTCTATTTTCCTATTCTATTCTTTTTTCTATACTTTCAACTTTGGCGTCAAAGCATATTTCAAAGCACGAATGTCTTTTCATCACTATATTACAAATCCTGTAACAGTATCACCTGCTATAAAAATAAACTGTCAGAACTGCCATAATTTTGGCAATTCTAATGTAAAAAGAGCAATAATCTTTTACCTTTAAAATATTTTAATAATGAATGTCAAACTTAATAACTACATATTAATGAGCTGTTAAATGTCTTTGCAAAATTTGATTTAGCAACCTTGCAAAATAACCATCCAGCTTACGTCTAACAATGTGATGAAGTTTCTGCTAAATGATTGCTGAATATTTTTGTCCCCAAAGATCTTTGAATATTAGTATTTCTGAGGTATTACTTGATTTCTGTTGAAATAATTTTTCTTAGGTTTTTTTGTGAAAGAAAAACATTCTCTGATATACTTCCACAAACACCAGTAATTTTCATGGAGTCAACAGGCTAATTAAACAGTACCTTGTGAACTAAAATGAAAATATTTCAACCCAATGAACCTACAGGCTCACTGGATTGAATTCCTTACATATATGAAGCATAGATATGAATACATTTATATATATACTTCATGCATATGATGTACACATACTGTGCTAGAGTCTGCAAGTGAAAAATGTGTGGTGTCTACAAAGAGTCATGTTTTTTCTAATGAAAATGGAGAATTTATCTTCTCTGCAGACAAGTTTTCTGCTAAGTTTTGCACTCATTAAACTGCTGTTTCGGAGGTTCCTGCATTTTCTATGCTACCCATTGTCACCACTATTACTATACTTCTTAAGTGTCCTATAGGTTAGGATCAGCACTGATGTGTAGCCTTTAGAGCCATAGAATGGTTTGGATTGCAAGGGACTCTAGAGATCATCCAAATCCACACTCTGACATGGGTAGGGATGCCATTTACTACACTCAGGCTGCTCAGGGCCCCATCCAACCTGGCCTTGAACATTTCTGTGGGTCAGCCAGCACTATCTGGAACCTGTTCCAGTGCTTCACCACTCTAAAAAGAACTTTTTCCTAAAGGAGAGTAAATAATTTCTTCCTAACTTCTAAATCTGCCCTCTCTCAGTTTAAAATCATTAACCCTTGTTCTGTCATGATCTGCCCAGATAGAAAGTTCTTCTCCATCCTTTTTATAAGCCCCCTTAAAGTTCTGAAAAGTTGCTATAATCTCTTCTGCATGCTGGACAACCTCAGCTGCCTCAGTTTGTCCTCATGGAAGAGGTGCTCCCACCCTTCACCTTCATAGCCTCCCTCTGGACTTACTCCAACAGGTCCATGTACGTCTCACGTTGGGGCCCCCAGAGCAGGATGAAGCAGCTGGTGAGGTCTCACCAGAGTAAAGCCAGAATCATCTCCCCTGACCTTCTAACCACGCTGCTTTTGATTCAGTCCAGGGCAAGTTTGGCTTTCTGGGCTGCAAGTGCACATTGCTGGGTCGTGTCCAGCCTCTCATCCAGCCCAACCTTAGGTCCTTCTCCTCGAGGCTGCTCTCAATGGCTTCCTCTCCCAGTCTGCACTTTTGTCTGGGACTGCTGCAAGTCAAGTGCAGCACCTGGCACTTGGCCTTGTTGAACCTCATGAGGTTCCCATAGCCTGCTTCTCAAGTTTGTCCAGGTCTCTCTGGATGGTGTTCCATCTGCCAGATGTGTCAACTTGCACCACTCAGCTGGGTGTCCTCTGCAAACCTGCTGAGGGTGCACCTGATCTCATCACCTGTAAAACCAATGAAAATATGGAAAAACACTGGAGCCAAGGCTGGTGCCCTGAAGAACACATCTGTCAATAGCCTCCACCTGGACAAACACCCGCTGATCACAACTCTCTGGCTGCATCCATCCTTGGCTGCAGCCAATTCCTTATGCACCAAGTGTCCCACTGCTCAAATCCATGTCTCTCCCATTTGGAGATAATGATGTCATGTGGGACCATATCAAAGGCCCTACAGAAGTCTAAATAGATGACTTTGGTCAATCTTCCCTTGTCAAACATTTCTGTCACTTCAACAGCTGTGCTGGCTGTCTCAGATAATCTTCTTGTCCTTTGTGTGCCTTACCACATCTTCTAGATGTATCTGTCCCATGATTTTCCCAGACAGAGAGATGAGGCTCACCAGTTTTCCTTGGATCTTCCTTTCCCTCCTTTAAAAAATTGGGAGTGTTTCCTTTTTTCTATTCTATTTCTAGCTGTAAGATTTTATCCAATAACAAGAGTGAATAGGAGTGGGCCTTGGATATCTATTGCCAAGTTTACTCATGAATTAAAAATAAAAAAAAAGGAAACATTTGTCTTATTTGTAACGCGCAGGTTCATAGATTAGTCTCTTAAATTATAAAAAGGAAACCAATTGCTTAGTGTAGCTCTGATTTTACTGCCAGGGACTTTTTTCTTGTTAAAATGTATGTGCAAAAGTAGTGCTGTCACACTATACAGCACTACTTTTGATTAAAATATCGTATGATTAATGAATGCATTATGTTCTTAATCATTATAAAAACCACCAAATATTTTATTGAATAACTTAACTGCTTATCCTTCAAGTATTTGGGGAGGTTTGTTTCTTCCCAAATAGTTACAGACTACAATAAAAATACAATATTTAAATATTTAAGAGCTCATCAGTAACAACTTGAAAAATTGCTTGCAGAGGTTTTAGTTATATACTATAAGAAAAAAATTACTGAGTATGAACAAGTGCTTTTATAGTTTTCCTGTTCTCTCCATAATTTTAGAGATGAAAAAGCAGTAGTTTATACTCCCCTATCATCCACAGCCTTGTTGGGACCGCATATACAACTTATTGCTGATTCCTCAATGTATTCAGCAGCAGAGTTGATGGAAGACAACACAAGTATTTAATTTGAAGCTGCCTCAACAACAACAGCCACAACAATAACAACAACACAGCTTTTCTGAACAGGACTGCCTTCAACTGTCAAATAACCCAGTATCACAGGAAAAGCATTATCCAAAGACATGAGTCACTATGACACAATCATTCCAGGTGGGTCCTCATTCTGCTGTGACAGCACTAGTTTTCCCCAAAATGACAAGTTCTGCTGTAGCTCATTGTACACAGGGATAACCAGAAGACAGGAAGATGCTTGCCAGCAAATAGATGGCCTAGGATCTTCACTCAAACCATGCATCTCCAATGTGCTGTTGAAATTAGTCTTTTAAAACAAGCCTTTAAAACATTTCTCAGGTTGATATTTTATTCTCATTTCTAGTATTCATTACAAAGATGTGATGGGTTGAATTTGGCAAGTTACCAGACACCTATCCAGCCAATCTCTCTCTCTCCCTTCAACTGGAAAGTGGGGCAAAATAAGACACAAGAGCTCATAGGCTGAGATAAAGACAGGGAGATTGCTAGTCAATTGCCACCATACACAAAACTGTCCTGAACTGGGGAAAATTAATTTAATTATTATTAATTTAAATACTAAATTACTATCTAATAAATATTACACAACTCGATGGTGAGGAACAAAAGCAAAATCACAAATATCTTCCTCTCCTCCAGCTTCTCCCCAGGCTGACCTTCACTCCTTCACTTCCAATTCCTCTACCTCCTCCTCCCTGAGCAGCTTAGAGGGGCTGAAGTCAATTGTAAGAGCTTCTCTCTGTTGCTGCTCCCTCCTCATGCTCTCCTCTGCTTTAGCCAGGGCCTTGTCCTGGAGCTGCTTGTGTAGAGCAAGGGCAGCACCAGATTCTTGTCACAGCCCCACAGACCCTCACTGCCCCTGCTGGCACCCACGCCTGGCACAACAGGAATATTGTATCCTATATGCACATAAATATCCTGTATCTATCCTGTGGGCACAATTATATGTGCGTGTGCATGAAAATATGTACGAATAAATAATATGGTTTATTAAATCTTTGTCAAAAAAACTGTGGAATTCTTTCTCACCTACCCCTGAAAGACATTTCAAATTTACACATTTGCTGAAATTAATATGCCTATGCCATAATAATCCATCAGAAAATTTAAAAAAAATAAATAAATCTAACTCCTAAAAAATCTCATCTTTAGGATTTTTTAGAAAAAGCAACAAATTCCCTGGGATCCCACACACCTAACAGCATCTCAGGTTAATGCATGTTGACTCAGTTATCCCAGACAATCATCATTAGGAACAAAAGCATTAGACTTTAATATATGAACTGAGACTACCTGGAATTGAACTGGGACCACCTAAAATGTTTGCTATATATCTGGCATTTCTGGTAATTGGCTAAATTCTTGTCTTACTACAATGGAGAATGTAATTTAAAAATTCTTAAGGAAAAAAGAAAGTATAATCTTTTAATAGAAATCTAGGCCCAGCTCTGTTAGAAATATTTTTTCTTCAATTCTTAAGACTGAATGTCTTCCTTTCTGCCTTTTTGGTTTTTTTTATTCTGTTATTTTCAGGTGAAGGCACTGATTTACACCTCGACCTCGCACTTTGGAGGGAATAGGTACATGGCTCAAACAAGAGTACAGAATAAAATTTTAAGATTATAGGGGATTCTGTTCCACTTCTGCCCACCTGTTTACCCTTGACCAGCTCACTTCAACTTTCTGCTCCTTCTCATCATGCCTGGTGCCTCTGCACTAGAAGGAATGGTTTAACAGACAGAATGTCTGTTTATTTATTTATTACTGAAATAATTTATTTCAGTAGGATTTAAACCTCTAGAAAGTTGCTTTACTGAACTCAAAGCCTATAGCATATTAGCATATACCCATTTGGACAGAATTTTTTTTACCATACATAAGATAAATGTGTAAAGATAAAATTGACTTTTTTTTTTTTTTCTCTCTTCTCTCATAAAATGCAGAATATATTTCCCTACTTACTACAATGCATAAGTATAAGCTTGAGAAAGCTTATTAAGGCATCTGATTACTTTTATCAATCAAATTTTGTTATATTTTTCTAAGCATTTCTGAAGAATCAATTGGGAAAAAAAAAATTTAGAAGTGTAAATTTCCTTCCCATACCTATAAAATATATACATTATATATTATATACATCATATAAATATGTGTATGTACATAATTACATCTAATATACAGTGTGTACCATATGTACCCACACACACATATATATATGTATTACAAGGCCTCTTTAATTCTTCTACTTTCTGTCTTCTGGTGTTTAATTTAATCTCATGCTATTCTAAGCTAGATTCACTGTTCTGAAAGCTTGAGTTTGGCACTAACATACTGAGATAGGTTGGATTCTGGTGCTATTTAGCCATATGGAAATTGCATTATTTCAAATTACCTTTTTTCTCTCAAAGAATCACATCCAAAAGTTTTGGTGCATGTCAGGATGGGCATTTCTCATGATTTCAACATTTTTTATAATCTTAGACAACTAAATAATTTAGAATTACATAATTTTTTCTATATCAGCATTGATCCTTGAACATTGCTTGGGAACTTCTGAGAGTTCCTGATGATAAGATTCAGATAAAACAATAAAAACAAACAAACAAACAAACAAACCAAACCAAAAAGAGAGTAATTAATATTGCCAAAATTACCCTTTGGGACAAAACACAGTTTTTTAAGAGATGGTACGCTCTAAAAAGAAAACCAAATTAAGACACTATTTTTGAAAAAACTGGCATAACTAATCTCAATTCTATTTTTTTTAATAGACTGAGACAGGTATTTGTAAATATACTTAGCCTGAAATTATAAATAAAAATGGAAAACCATTATTGTCCATAAGACTTCATTTTTATAATCCTAATACAATTCTTGTACTAAAACTCGGAGTTTATATTGTGTTTCTCTTTCTGTCTACCCAAGGCAAGCTTAAGGAAACTCTATTACCAAATATCTGATGTATCCAGGTTATAGCAGCATTTTACAGTATCTAGGACTGCACAAAATGAGATCATTAACTTCACTGCTGTAATTATTACCTGTATTATTAACTGCAACCTTAGCAGTAGAATTAAGTACTTATCTGTTCCAGGTACTAACTCTGAGAAAGAGGAAGGTCCCCAATGAAAATAGTTCTGTCACTAAAGGCTGAAATGTTCCCTGTAATTTAGTTCCTTTTGCTGACTTTTCTCAATAGTGTAAAATCACTTTTAGCAAGGAGACTATACCACTTAGAAAAGGCACTGAGAAAATCCATACAGGTTTTCTTTCCCAATCTGTGCCAGGTAGGCTCTTACCAGGCCATTCCAGGAGAATGCCACTCAAAGGGCAGAAGTGATTTGGTAAAATTTAAGATGGGAGCCTGAAACAATAAATACCATGGTGCCTTTGGTATATGTGTCTTGCTGTATTGAGATTTACTTCAGGCTTTGCTTTACATTAGTGTTGTTCATTATTTGTTGTCCATATAATTATGAGAACAGAATAGACTTTGTTTTTCCAAACCCCCTTTACATATTCTGATGATTTTCGTACAATTGTTTTTTTTTTTTTTTTAAAAAGAAGAAGAAACCCAAGGCTCTGCTCAGAGGTATGCTGGTCACACCTGCCACTCTCAAATAACTTCAGCATAATCTGCACCACTTGATTTTTTCCAAGAAATACCATTTGGACACACAACTCAAACCACAGGCAATATATGAGTAAAATCTTTTAAGATGTCCTAATTAACAATAGCTAATGGACCACTGTTCCAAAAAGATCTCCTCTTGCTCTTCCAAGTTTTTAGAAGGCATGAAGATAAAGATTGAAATAGGTGAACCTATGTAAACAATGAGGTGCAGAAATTATCTAGACAATTCAGTAAAAAAGCTAGTAAGGATGGATATACATAGATATAGATGATATAGGTATGCAGGACATACTGTAGATCACTGTGGGAAAATTACCCTCTGCCCCAGAAATAAATGTACACCACAGAATTGTATTTCTGTGACTTTAGCTTTTGTTTACTAAGCACAGGGAAAGTTATAAAGTATAATAGTCATTATGAATTGCAATTTTTCATTACATGCATGCACTGGCGCAAGAAGGTGCATTGTAGTTCCAAGATGGTTTGCAGGGAAACCCAGTTTTCATTACCTGCTTTGACCTTTTTCAGTGATAAGATGACAGATTCATTTGTACTGTCAAACCCATTACCTAAAAGAAGTGCAATTCAATAGTCCTCCCAAACAAACAAGTTGATGCAATTTCTGAAGTTATCCTGTATGGAATAAAAACTTCTCTTAACAGTTTTTTTTATTATTTTGATACCAGGTAGAAACTTCCAGAATGTTTCAGTCTTACAAAAGACTACAGCCTAACAGATGCTTTAAAGACATAGGTATTTTACTCCCCAAAATAATTTTTATCATTGTTTATTAAGCCATCTACCTTGTGTCTTTTGATGTGTTGTCAAAATATTACATTTCTTTATGTTTCCTAAAAAAATTCTGACTTTTGTTATAACTTGTTTGCAGAGATACAAAGTTAATTGCAGTAGGAGAGGCTTTTTTAGACTACTTCTGAGACCAACATGACATGAGCACTCTTGACATTATTCTTCCTCATAAATATTTACATGGGTTAAATTGTCCATAATTAAAACCAAAAACCCAAACTTCTTTCTCTTCATATGACCTCAAATCAATCTACTTCAAGGAGACAAGAATAATTTAATGAAGTTATTTAATAATTTCAAGAATAATTTAATGATACTTGACCTGCCGGAGATCTGTACAACTCAGCATCAGAAAAGTTGTGCCCTTTTGTATTCATTCAGTTCCAAACTCCAGCCTCCTCCCCAGAAAAAAAAAAACCCAAAGAGCCAAACACAAAGAAAACCACTAAAACACACAACAAAGGAAGCATCAACCTTCCATATGTGTAAGTTCATTGCCATTACATGACTTGAGTTGCAGAGCAATTTTTGATACAGAGCACCACTTAGCCTTCTCTCTAGCATTCAAAATATCCACCTAAGTATTCAGGGAAATATTAACCTATTGAAACAACTACACTAACAATTTAAAGGTAAATATTTTAAATTTAAGCCCAAGCTGTGACATTAAAACACTCTACAACATTCTAGAGAGAAGTTTGAAATAGAATCAAGTGCCACGCAACAAAATCTTTTCTCACATGTGGTACTCCTTGCAAAGGTAACATCCAGTGTTGACTACAATATAATTTGAAGTGGCACAGATTGCTTTCACAACTACAACTTGACAGCTTTATATTGATATAAGAAGAGAAAACTGAGAAGGACCATAATTTCTGCTATGACCCCTTTTATGCAGGTTGCATATAAATAGGAAGGAACTCAGCAACTCCTTGCTCAGCTCCAAGTTGTATTATGAATTCCTTTTATTTATGATTCCTTTGATTATGGCCCAGGAAAGAAACTGATGTGTTTGCTTGCATTAGTATAATTTTTTTCAGAATTGCAAAGCACCTAATCCACACAGAGTAATCCACACCATTACAAAATGGCTGACTCATTGCAAACCCATGGCTGCTTCACTACATAATGTTATACTATTACACAGCAATTTATTTCATATCTATGTCATACTAATGATTGAAAAAACCAAACTAATTCCTATAAGAGAAGAAAAAAACTTATTTCTAGTGTCATCTGTAACTCCTCAAACAACAAAGCTAGAAAATGTTTGTTCATGGAATTAAATTAATTTTCTTCTGGCTCAACCACAAATCTGTGTTGATTTCATCTGAAAGACACAGGAATAGTTAGCAAGGGTAAAGAGCTATGAAATCCTATTAGCCAAGAATAACAAATGGCAGTGAAATGAAACCTGCAGATTTTGGATATTTCAAGCTATTGAGCAACAAAAGAATGAATTCTTTTAATTGGGACTCAGTGCTTTTCTTACTCACCATTCTTATGTCAATTTATTCCTCCTCTGGTATAATCAGATGCATCCAAACTTCAACTTTTGAGTAAGGTCAACAAATTATCCTACCTAGGTGTCATAATGTCCTTATAGTGAATTTTCAGATATAGATTTGTCACTCACCCCTGCAAGAGAGGGTATTTTGAATCTGAACTCTGAATCATTCTTTAAAAGCGACTCATAGCCTAGCTCAGCTTGCTCATGTCAGATAAGAAGAGCTAGAGACCAGAGCAGAAAAACTGTCAAGGATCACGCTTCAATCACTAGAATTATACACCATTTTTACTAATAATGCCTACCTTAGTGCCTCTAGTAAAGGTTGCTTGGTAGCAGGACTTTTTCAAGGGCATTACAGATGTCAGCAGCTTCCATTTACCAATTACACAAGACTTGGAACAAAACTTTTAGCTGTCTTACAATTGTAATTCTATTAGTTTTCAAACACAGGACAAGTGATATAGCTACATCTGATCTGTGCCCACATTCATTATTAATTAAAATTCAAACTATGGTTCCCAAAACACTACAATCCTTGCTTACTGCAATACTAAAATTTCTGAGTGATTTTATTTTTTTATCATTTTTATTTGATCTCTCATGAACTTCCTTCCTCTAGAGCCTTGACATGAAAAAAAGAGAACTTTTGTGTAGGGATGGAAGAGTTCCATCATCTTGTCTGTTCTGACAAACCTCATCTCCTGAAAGCACCAAAAGATAATTTGCCACCTTCTCCTTTGATCCTTCATTACAGTATCAGACAGTCTTTATAACATCAGCAGACCTTCCTGCTGCAGGTCTTTCATGTGCCTGCCCTTCTCATGCTTTATTTCTTTAGTTTCTGTTATCTCATCTAAAAGAACAGCTAGGATGTGATATCCAAAGCAAAAGAAATGTTATGTGGGAGGAGGAAAACAATTCAGAATATTCTGAAGGGATGTCTCCCTTTCTGTAAAACCCTGAACTCTGTCTTTTAGAACACTAAACCTTCCACATTGAATCTGCTGTTCCCCAGTCTCTGTGGTACAGCCTCATAAGATATAATACCCTAAAATAACCAGAGAACTATGCGCTAATGGAAAACTCCGCTACTGCTCAAGAACTTTAAAATTTGTTGTTCCTATATATTTACAGTATACTCCCTTAGAAACTCAAAACAACATTTTCTTTCCGAAAGGCTTTTTCTACAAATTATTCATTATTTATTTTTCTTCCTTTTTTTCTTATAACAACAATCAACAAGACTTTGCTTCAGTTACATTCTTCTCACCACTTCAAAATCATGAGACTTCCATTTTGCTTTATTTTCAATTTATTTGTTACACTTACAGATCAAAGCTATCTTGTGGTCTTTAAATTCTGCCTTCTTTATTTTTATACAATGAATATATATAGATGCAGATACACATAGAAATAAATACTACACATTTATGCATAGTAAAACACATTAAAGAGAACAAAAACTTAGCCATAGAAAGAAACAGGCAACTTAGTGACACGAATTATGATGCATTTCTTCTTTAAAAACTCTTTCAATTCAACTATAAACATGTTTTTAAAACATGTTTAAAATGTTTAAAACTAAATCTTACAGAGTAGAAAAAGATTTTATATTTCAGAATATTTGCCAGCTTAATTGGCTTTTTTTTCATTATTTCTTTAAAGCACTATGCAATATGAGATATGCATGTTGCCAGGGCCATGAAAAGTAGAAGTTAAGGCATCCTGGGCATTTATGCTGATGACTTTTAACAGTGAGTTTCACCAAATTAATCTGAACTTAGCCAAGAATCCTGCAAATGATCCATCCTACTTTTCTGAAGCTGTGTGTTGATACTACAGTACTAAGAGACAAGCCACAAAAATTACTGGATGTTCAGTCAGAAAAATAATCAAACTGGTTCTCCATTTACACAAATCCATTGAGTAAGACAAAGCCATTTTACATTGGTGCTTTTCAGGATACTGTTGCACAATGTACACAACTTCCAGGGAGCTGCTTCTATTTCAGTGAGCAATTTAATTTTCAGCATAATTTGCCATATAATTGTGTCTTTAAATTTAGTCAATTCATTCAGTTGTTCACATAATTAATTCTGATTTATTCTTAAGCTCACATCTTGCAATTCTTTCATTTTTTTCATTCTTTTCTTATAATTTGCTGAAGATTACATTAGATTCTCAGATCCTTTGGAAGTTTTCTAAAACCTATGCACTGAATATTAGAAGTCAAAATACTTTTTGGCCTTATTTTTACTTCAATGAAGCCTCAAGTTAAAACTGTCTTTGAAGGATGCAGCAAAAGCAATGTTGTAAAGGAATTCTGGATAGTTATCTGCTATAAAAAAAGAGCTGAATTTCTTTCATGACTATGACCTACATGTACACTCTATGAAAAAAGTCAAGGAAAAATGTATATCCCATATTATGTAACCACCGCTGAGGTTTTTAGTTTTGTATGCAGTAAAAATGAACAGGGCAGAACAGCCTTGCAACTAATTTAATGATATCCATGTACTACACCAACATGCTACTTATCATTCAGCTTGATGCACACAAACTACCCTTGCTATCCATAAATTTAGACGCTCCTGACCACAGGATCTCTACCCTAACAAGACTAGAGAGTGATAAACCTTTGGTTTGACTTACTATGTGTAGGACTGACTGAAGCATTGAGGTTTCTGCGGCAAGAAAATTATGAAGCATAAATAGGGTTATTCATATTTCAGCTTTTCCTCTTTTGTCTATGTGTAGATGGAACAATGGCTTCATCTTTTATTGTTGTCACAAACTGTCCACAATAATGAATGATGAAACAGAGATTGTGGTTCTTCTTCGTGTCAATGACTTTTAGTCTTACACTGTATCAGAGCTCAGTAATTCCTTATTCACTGTGAATAGAAGACTGCTGTTTCAAATTAAATTAAATCAATAATGATATCATTGTGGTATCATGGCACCTATATAGGAAGAATTTTCTAGTTCTTTCCTTTCTCTGTATGGCCATTTTTACAGAATCATGGAATTTGTGTTCAGATGTGTTTTCATATTTTCAAATTTATATTCATTGCTTCTTAGCCTGTCACTGGGCACGACTGACGTGAGCTCTCCTTCACTCCCTCTCTATCAGGTACTTTTCCAAATTTATAAGATCCCCTTGAGCCTTCTTTGTTTCATGCTGAACAGTCCCAGCTCTCTCAGCCTCTCCTTCTAGTGCAGATGCTCTAGCTGCTTTTATATCTTTGTGGCCCTTCAATGGACACATTCTAGTAAAGTCTATATCTTTTTTGGACTGGGGGAACCAGAACTGGACCCAGCACTCCCAGAGTTGGTCTGGTCAGTGCCAAGAAGAAGAAAAAGAACCCCCTTCCTTTACTGGCAACATTTTTCTACATGCTGCCTGAGAAGCTGTTGCTGACCTTTGCCATACAGGCACTCTGGCTGGCTCATGGTGAGCTTGGTGTCCCTGATGATCCCAAAGGTTCTTTTCTGCAGAGCTGCTTTGAAGCTGGCAAACCCTACTCAGTACCAGTGGCTTGTTACTCCTCTCCAACTGCAGAACTTGGAATTTCCTACTGTTGAATTTCATGAGATTCATCTCTGCCCACCACTGAACTTGGGTTCTGCTTGGTGAATCACACGCAAACAATGGATCAGCTACTTCTCACAGTTCTTTCATTGTCTGGAAACTATCTGAGCACACATTGTGCCTAATTATCTATCTCATTAATGAAGATGTTAAACAGTATTGGCTCCATCCTTGACCCCTCAGTTACTGCACTAGTGACTTGGCTCTAACTGGACTTTTTGTCACTGATCATCATCCTCTAGGACAAGTCACTCGGTCTATTTTCAATCAATCTCATTGTCTAATTATCTAATCCATGTTTAGTTTTATCTAAGGATGCTATGGGAAACATTGTCGAAGAATTTACTAAAGTCCAGGTAAAAAAAAGATCTAGTGCTCTCTCTTTATCTACAAAGCCAGACACATCATTGTAGAAGAATATCAGGGTGGCTAAGCATGGTTTCTCATTCACATAAGTTAACACTGACTACTCCTCAGCACCTGCTTCTCATTCACATTTAGAAATGGTTTTCAGGATCAGTTGCTCCACTGGCCTCCCAGGCAGTAAAGTGAGACTAACCAGTAGCAGTTCCCAGATCTTTAGACTTTGCTTTCTTGAATATGAGTGATATTTGTCCTCTTATATTGTTCAAGGATCTCTCCTGAATGCCATGACCTTTCAAAGATAACCATGGCTCCACAGTGATATCAACCAGCTCCCTCAGCGCTTGTGAGTGCCACCTATCAAGCTTCATGGAGTTATACATATGCCTAGTTTCTTACAGTTCCAGAATGCTGACTTACCAGTAAAGACTGAGCAGGAAAAAACATTAAACGTCTTTGCCTTTACCACATTCTTTGTCTGCAGTTTATCAGATGCATTCAGAAGCAGGCCCACTTTTGATGTTCTTAGTTTGGAAGATTTTTTGTTTAGGTTTTTGGTTTGTAGTACTACCCAAAAAAATTCTTTATGGAACTGTGCCTAATCCTGTTTCTTGTCAATATAAATATCCAATAACAAAGTGAACAAATACCTTTTCCTTAGTGTTTCTTTTGTTGTTTATGTACTTATAAAATTGGCTATTTCCTCCTACATCCCCTGGAACATTCAACTCCAGGTGGGCTTTGGCTTTCCCATATTATTAGCTACATATGGCCTCTAGTAAAGACACTGGTATAAAATCCAATATGAAATAATTTTGATTCCTTGTTGCTGTTTATCAAAAAAGTTACAATCAGTGCTCACTTTATGCTTAGTATTCCTTGGATCTACAGAAAAAATAAAAATGCCCCGGGGGAGAAAATCCTGCTTTTTCATTACAGGCCTGTAACAAGAAGTTACCCAAGTATGGGTTCACCTTTTTGTTTGTTTCCAGAGGAGGTACAGGTGACATTATTTTCCTTCAAAATGTTTTCTCAAGGGATAAACACAGTTTGAAAAACCTTCTCTGGATGTATCAGAATCCTGCAGTAAGGAATGGAAATTAACTTCAACAACTAACTTCAAGTTACTTCAGACTGAGGAACTGCCAGTTTTTAGAAAAGACATTCAATTGTGTATTAAGCCCCTGAACTCTATCAATCCAACTCTGGTTTATGGCACAAGTCACAAAAGTTGCAACCTTTTGTATTTCATGTTTAATCATTATCAAACTTTATTAGTGCATAATATTTATTTTAGGTTTTTAAGAAGAGAATTTGATTTAGAGTGGTTTTTTCCCATTACCTCCAGCTCTTCAGGAGAGGTTTAAAACTCTCTGCAATAGTACACTGTTCCCTTGAACAAAGCTCAAAGAACTCATGGCTAAATATATTTTGTAGTGTACTATGGAAATTCAAATAAAGTAAATATATGAAAAGTCATAAGGAAGAATTCAGGTCTGAATAGATTATTTTGAATATGAAAAATATTTGATTACAGACATCACAATAATAATTTCTCTGATAAAGACAGCAAATGGATTTTTTCTGCTATTACAATAGCTTTGAAATTCCGCACTCCTGCTTAGTGTCTGTTCTTATACTAACATAATGCCGGAGGAATGGAAATTATGTTTTTGCACCAAGGTTGGGTTTTTTTTTCTGGTTGATGTTTTTTGTTTAGGAGTTTTTTAGTTTAGGTGTTTAGTTTCTAGTGCTACCCAAGAAGATTCTTTATGAAACCTCACTGAATTCTGTTTCCCATCAATAAGAATATTCAATGGCAAGGTGGAAAGCACATGATTTCTATGAAATTCCAGAAATAGAAAACAACAAAAGCATGTACTTATTCATGCTAAAATGCATCCTTTCAAAAAACATAAAAACCCCTCTTTTCCTATCAAAACAACTATTTGGGAATAGATGTAAACCAGAGATTGTAATAATAAAATAAGGAGTAAATGTGTAACAAAAAGAACCTAAGAGATTACTTACCATGGCAAGAGATAAGGAAACAGTAACATATACTAGAAGTACAGTATGACTGTGTGTTTCCACATGGTGAAATTTTTAGAAATATAAGCAAAAAATTGTTCCTTTAATGCTCATTTATGGACCAGAAGAAAGTGGAATCAAATCCTATTCATAATCTATTCTATAAATCATGGATTTTTATTTTAATACATTTGTTTCCTTATCTGACATCTCAATATAGGTCCTGTGTCTTCACAACTGGTTTTGAAGAACATCATAATAATATTATAAGCTTTATGTTTTCCAAAAGAATGCAGTGGCTTGAGAAGAAAACATCTTCAAAACAAGCAGAATAATACCCAAACACATGCATTGAAATTATCTACTTTTCAGTGTGTTTTCTCTACTCTTACAATTAAAAATTGAAAATGTCAACATCATCATGTAAGGCCCAATTAATCTACCATTTTAACTCTCACTCTCTGGTCTTCTTGGAAAAAGCCAAAAAAGCAAACAAAAAAAACCACCCCACAAAAACAAACCAACAAAAACCAGGAAACAAAACCTCACATATTTGCTACACCAAAAGAGAGCTCTAATGTAGCAAACTTAAAGAAACTTCCTTGTTGAAGTCAAATGAGGAACACTCACACCTATCTCTAATCCTGCCCACAGAATCGAGGCCATGTTATTCAAACACCTACAAATAAACAAGAGGTGGAAAATGTCTTTTTACTTCATCTGTACTAGTTTGAGCCTTCTATTCTACCTGGGATAACAACTTTAAGATATCAATTCACAGGAAAAAACTTCTTAGCTAATAATTAAGAGTCCCTCTTTGAGTCACATTTTGCAACAATGTGATTATTACACCCATTTTCAGCATTTATTAAGGTGTGATTTCATGCTGGAGGTTGTTTGAGTGGAATGTTTCCAAATATAAAAGTCAAAATGCTTTGGAAAGCATTGAATGTGTCTTCCTTTCTCTGAACTCAACTTGTGTGCATGTGTCCCAAAAAAATCTCATGCTTTCACTGCTTATTCTTTTTCTTCAGTTCCCCTTTTGCTCCTGAAACTCTTTTACCTCTGTTCTTTGTTTTCTTTCCTTCTTGATCTAATATGTCCGATGTGTACTTCTTCCTTTGAGGCAACAAACCAGCTACAAGAAAGGAAACAAAAAGGTGTCATGCAAATATACGTGTCCCTATAGCAAGATAGAAATAGGCCTTCAAAAACAGTTTAAAATTTTGTTTGACTGAGCACAGTGTACTAGCCAACAAAAAAGCAACTGAGAATCATTGCAGTAAGCCAAATGATCTTGGAATTGAATAGGAAAAAACCCCAAAATACAGGATGTGTCAGTGGCAGATGCTAAACTAAACCCCATGTGAAGCGACTGCCAAAGTCAATAAAGGTGCTTCGGAGAGCCACATAGGCAAGTTTCGATTTCCCTTTATAAACACCAGTGCAATGCACAGACACACTGCAGCAATGTGAATAATGCTACCATCTCCCTTTTGGAAATACAGAACTAGCACAAAGTGGGGAAAAAAAAAAAAAAAGTAAGAAACACAAACAGCATTTGGAAAGATCTCTCGAGTTAAGCAGTCTCATTCTCAGATTCAAGCATAAGCCCTTAAATAGCCCCAGTAAAAAAGTGTGTTTCCTGAATGCCTCTGTACTCATGTGGAATAGCCTCAAAGTCTCCAGACGACTTAGTGTCAATCTTCATCTGAAGACTCCTTAAGATGATGAATTGTACCCGCATTTAGAAAATTAAGTTCACACAAGCATTGCAGTGATACCAGCTTTCATTTGGACTCACAAAAAACAACAGTAATGCTGTTGCCTCTACGTATAATGTTAAGGATAAAGAGTTTGCACAAAAAACCACATGTGCAAATGGATTTAACTTTTTTTTTGATCCAGACAGTTTCAACCAGCAGAATGTCGTATACCCAGGCTATAGAAAATACTATTGTTATAAAAATATAAATTCTACATTTATATATATACAATATATATATAAGAGTAGCTTCTAAGTGTTGTTGAATTTTATAATCTACAAATTAAATTAATTTTCTTTAAACATATCATGGCTTAGGAATGGTAGTCCTCAATTTATTGCTCCCCACCTCCGAGACTCCAAAACCACATGCTACTCACACTTTTCCTCTCTCCTGCCCTCATTCTCCATGAGTGGAAAGAGGAGAGTTGAAGGCACAATAGGTAAAGATCACGGCTTGAGACAAAAATAGTTCACTTGAAACAGCAATGAGATAAGAAACTAAACAGTAACAGCATCAACATTAATGACAAAATTATACAAAAGGAGGATGCAGAAGCCCAATCTGGCCACAGCCATTCCACCCAAGCTGCTCTCTCTGGTCAGGATCAGCATTTCCCCACTGCTGAAGCAGTCACACTTGTTCCACTGGAAAAGCATGACCCTCTTTTCTGGAAGCTGCTCCCTGTCCCTGTCAATGACCTAATCTGTAATTGAATAACACAATGTCTTGACCTTGCCCTCTTCTGCTGATCTGAGCTGGAGTCAGGACAAGCCATAACAGAGCAATGTAGAAATACCTAGCAAAGCCCTTACAGCAATGGAGATCTGTGTTTTAAACCTAGTCTAAGAAATATGTGGTAAGCAATACAAAGTGTTTGGTAAAACAACTGAACTTGAGCATGGAGTGGATTTTTTCTAAGATTTCAAAAGAACTATCAAAAAAATCTCAGAAAGTAAAAAAAAACCTTCAGTTTGTCTGTGTAACTGTAGATACTCAGTAGTTCTGGCTATTTTTAAAATATCTTTTCTGAAAATACTAATGCACAAAATCAGAAAGAAATTAGAATTCAATTTTTTTTCTTTTATTATCATTACCAATTATTTGCATATAATTTTACTCCTAGAGTTTCACAACTCTGTGAAATCTCCTTATGCCTAAGCTGGACCAGTGAGCTGCAGCAGTAATTTATTTGAGACCAGATTTTGACCACCAAAGATCTCTTATCCTAAAAGGTGTCAATAAACACACAGCAGTCCTCCCCGTTTTAACAGCCACTCCACATCTTCCACATTTTGCTAAATGTCACTAAGATTTTGTCAATTTATAATTATTATTGTGCAATACAGCATACAGATTTCAGAAGAGACAAACTGTTACATTTCCCCTTTTATTCCGCTAGCTTTTCTTCTTCCCAGCATATGTTCACTTATAATTTGATGTCTTTAATCATTTAACATTTAATCATTTAAGTGGGACTTGTTTCATCTCAATCCAGAGCACATAACCAGGTCATGATCCACACTGAACTGCAGAATAAAATTAAGTGATAGTGAAAAACATATCTTCCAGTATCAACATAGAGGATGGGGTTTACATAATCTCTTTCCATCCTCAAAACCTCTCTCTGCACTTCCCCAATTTATGACCAAATTAAAATGAATTCCCTTCTTCCTAAAAGGCTTTCACTGCATTGATTTCAGAATGAACTGATTATCAAATAATGGCTTGAGAATTACAGTTTTTCCATTTATTTACCTATTTCTTCTGCTTATACACTAGAGCTCCACACACTGCTGTGGGGAGATCCCCAAACTCTTAAAGAAAGTTTCATAATTTTTTGTCAGATAAAACCAGAAAAAAGTAAATTACTACTCAGCAATATTTATAATTGCTATTTAAACTTTCATATGGTGTAGAAGATCTGAATAAATGTAGTGATTGAAAAAAGAAAAAACCCACAAAAAAACACACACACAAAACAACATAGGCAAACAGGTTAATCCAAGCCTGTACTACAATAAACACTAAATATGAGATTATATTTAAAATTTTATCCCTCCTATACACCCTGGATGTCTGTAGGTGTAATCCATACATACACAGTGCTGTTAGAAAACCCAATTACACTGACAGAAAATGCTGCTTCTACAAAGGCACTAGTATATTTTACTGAAAACTCTCAGTACTATGTGCAGATCATGGTTTTGTAACACAAACTCAATTCCTTTTGGTAGAGCCTAGAAGCTCATGCATGGAAACCATTCCTGAAATTTCCATTCAGGCTCAGTGAGCACTAGGTAAGGCAACTTTTTCTGTGCTGTGCTGTTTGGTGCTTTTCAACTAAGGGAAATGCGGAATGTAATTTCAGTCATGGAATGGAAGAGAAAAAAAAGAAAGTTTTCCCATTAAACTTATTAGAGGATGAGGTTTCTAGAGAAAAAAAGACTATCCAGAAAATTAAAGGGATGGCCCATTTGAATAAAACAGTAAATAGTACTTGTAATCTAAAAAATGTGGTCACAACAGGAATAATAAAACCAAAAAACTAGAAATCACTAACAGAATATAAATAAATTTTACCATGTCAAACAAAAGGTTTTTTTTCAGCTGTAAATTAAAACCACTTGATGCCACATTTATTTACTTACTCCAATTCTTACTAAATTACAAAGGAAATCCTGACTTCCAAGATTCCTTATAGGAGATCTAATCTAAGCCTACTCTTTTTCAGTAAGAGCATTTTCTATAGTCAGACTCATGGCATTTAAATCTACTTACAAGTCAATGAATTTATAGTATAATTTTAGCAGGCACTAAATACTGACTTCATATTCTGAACCTATTGTCATCCCATACTGAGAATGATTGTAATGATCATTACCTAGGAATTACTAATGAAATTTCTGTACATTAGCTTCTCTTCTTACATAGGTCAGAAAAAAACTATGACGGTCAAAAAGCTATCTAAAAGAAAAAAATAATTCTACATTTTATAGGTTGACTAGAGATTATTTTATATTATTTAGCAGTAATTGTGACAAAGCTATCATACTTGGTGTAGTAGTGGCTTTTCAACTCATCAGGGACAAGTACAAAAAATCATGCAAATGTAAAAGATCCCACAAAAACGTCTACTACACATATAAGAAAAACCTCAAAACTCTTATTAATAAAATGTGCAACTACAGAAAACTGGATTGCTGTCAACAAAACATCTGTGAAAGAGCAACACAAAAATATAATAATATCTAGGATTAATGAGACAGATCATGACTTAACTTTCTGTCACCAGATAACACTTCAAGGATAACAAAAAATTCCCATGCATGGCCCATATATGAGATCTTGAAACTTACACAAGAAGACTTTTCAACTCTTTTTATAACCAACTGCTAAAAGGTATCTTTGAATTATAGGAAATGTTTCAGTTTTTTAGTCCTGAATACAGATTTGTATATTTCAAAATATTGGCCCTACCCTGACACTCACCCATCCACATTTCTAAAATACTTCCACATTTCTAAAAGCTTCCACATTTATTCACAAAAAAAAATTAATGTTCTTACCAATCCAGCTGGTGGGCTCCAGAAGGAGGCAAAGCTGGCATTTACTCTATTTCTTATCTAATATTTTGCATAGAACTGCCTCAAAGTATTAGTACTTTGATATTGTTAAATATTTGTCTTTTCTAGCCCATTTCTTTCTTCAGTTACAGAACAAATCTTTTGTTCCTAATAGAATACGACTGAGGCAAAAAGGTGATTTATATATTGTTACTTGTTCTGTGCGTCTCCCTAATCCATTCCTTGTTTCCAGGTAAGGAAGTGTTGGGATCAACTGAACATCAATGTAGGCTCTTCTATATTCTACTTTGGGATTTCATTATCTTTCCTTTATTTCATAATCAGTCATTGCATTACTTGGTGAGTGCCTCTGACTCCAGAAAGATGAATCTTCTACTGTGACAATTTTATTCACTCAAGATTTCCCAGTCTGATCTGTTAGTCTGAAATTTTATATAACTTCTGAATTTTAATGTTTCACTCTTCTCCCAGACTCAAGATATGAACTCTAACTTGATATTTTGTTCAAGATATTTCTACTTAGGGTATTACACAGTTCCAATGTTCCTTTTCTGTCTTTTAATTTTATAAAGTAACAAAAAACTCCCCACTTTTCTATACACATCTTTGAGCCTTCCATTTGAAATGAGAGGTAGAACCAAGGAGAAGTATCTGAGAGTACTTCTAATTAACAACACCCTGAAACCACACTGAGGGATTATTCTCCACTTCTCTCAAATATCTGTAGCAATGGAGAGGACACACTTTGCTCAGCATGAGGCAAGTATGCCAATTTTTAGAAAAAAACCATACCCCACACTACTGGAAAAGCAAAAATAGGAGGAAAACTTTACTACAAAATTAAGTGCCTATAGGTTCAGCACAGAAGATCTTATACAAATCACCAGCTGTCAGGTGATGCTAGGTGAGCTCCAGATGATATTTCATTGTACTCCACTCATCTAGCTTATAAAATCAATACACCCATCTGATCTTGATGCCATAAGTTATAGGACACAAAATGAACTGCAGATGTCAAAGGTCTTGGTAGGTGAGAGAACAACCAGAATGAATCCAAACTAACATTCTTACTGGGTTGTTAATCTTTTCAGTTTTCTGTAATATATTTCATACCACACCAGCCTTGGTTGCAAAGGTCATAAATTGTATAATTGTATCCTATACTAGTACAGTATTTAATATAATAATATATAATGCAGTAAAATTTCAGGAGCCACTATTCTCTTTATCAATATAATTAAATCAATGTAAAATTCAACTTAAATCAAACGAACAATAAAAATTCACAAACTGACTATAGCATAAACTCAACATCCGGCATGTCAGATGAGAATACTACGACTTCAGTAAAAAAACGCAAAATCTTTTGTTTTCTCTAATAAGGATGCCCTTCCAGGCAATTAGATCAGGCAATTAGTGGAGCTCTCCCTACTGATAATACTGATGTAATACTGTCAATGGTGAGGGAAAAACCTCAGACTCGAGATATCATGAGAGTCACCACTTTGAACACTACTATTGGCACCTTGAAGAACAAACAAGTCAATCAGAACACATTTCTCTCCCAGTGTCATCAGACACTGGGAGAGAAATGTGTTCTGATTGACTTGTTTGTGTTGAGTAAGCCCACAGGCATTATCACGATTTATGAAGGTAAGAAACAGGAGCTGTCCATTAACATGGAAATATTTGCCAGTTTACTCAGTACAAACCTGCATTTTCACAGAGAAACCATCCAAGATATCTCAGATATGCTTCCAGCTCACATATATTATACACCACAAAGTCATCAAAAAGAATATTAAAAGAAACAGAACTAAAAGTGTATTTTACCTTTTTTTTTTCCCCCCTGTCCTCTCTCTTTCATCTGACCAGATGGGTGAAATACCACTGTAACTCACATAGTCTACAACTAAAGAGAGGGGTATTTTTTTTGCTTCTAATTAATTCCTAATGGAGTCTGTGAGGTATGGCTGAAAGAAAAAAAAATGCAACAGGACTGTGGAGCAAAACAGCACCCTAAAAACACAGTGTAGAGGGCATATTGTAATAAAAATTTTTTTCTTCCTTTGTTTATCCAGTTCTAAAATTACTTGGTCCATGAGTCAGTCCTTGCATAAGATGATATGTCTGCTTCAGAGACCTCTTAGACTAAAACTGAGGTTTGACCTTTAGAGTAGTTATCAAACTTGACAATATAGGAAAGACATTATTCCCTTTGCAATTCATTTCACTTAAAGCCTTTAATCTTCCAAGAATTAGAGTCTTCACCCTCATCTCCATATAGGCAGACTAGCAGTCTACCCTAATTCTCATCTCTAGCTTGACTGCATTCCAGCAAAAAACAGACTTAAAGGGACCTGAAAAAGAAGCATCAGAAAGCCATACTTCAGACAAGGCTATCTTGTCCTGCCTGAATGGTGGAAAATGAACAGTTGTGGTTCCAAAACACCTGAAATAAATAGGATCACTAGTTCCTGGGTCAACTGTTATTTCTATTTCAGATATCTAAACTTTGCAAGATGATAACAGCTTAATGGCCTGCTTTTCACTCTTTTAACGAGGTGCAGAAAAAAAAAGCATCATATAAGTATTTTATTAGAAGCTTTTAAGGATACATGCTGTGAATGCTTGAATTGCAGCAGTCCAAACTCTAAGACGATTGTGTGCTTTTTACATAGACATGTGTAAAAATGTACTGTTATATTTTAACATGATTTGACATAAATCTTACAGAGAAAAGGAGTGAAACCGACAGCTAAGTCAGTCTTTCAAGAAATCCTGACACACTCAATGTCTGAAGGTTTTTTAAAATATTACCTCCCAGTTATACTGCAAACAATAGAGGCTTGAGGTCAGGAAAGCTTAAAATCATTTCAGCATAGCCTTCAATGCACAATACAAAATATATTCAAGTATTCCATTTTCTACTCTCGAAATCACTGCTTCTGACAGATGCTTATGTTCCTAAATACCTTAATAAAGAAGAATTCATGATTCTCCTACACAGTCTATTTCAATGGTATTTTCCATAAAAAGATTTATAATTCTATGTAATCCAAGTCTCTCTTGCTATAAAGTTAAAAGTGCTTAATTCTTGCCTGATTTGTCCTGGGAAAAAACAAGTTATTCTTCCTTCTTTCAGGAACTTATCATGGCAGATTAGGATATCTAATTTTTTCCATCTTCCCTTTACTTTGAAGGTATACTCATTCAAAGGTTGTCTCATGCAATGAGTATGGTTTTTTTAACCAATCAGATATCTCAAAGTATAATGTCAAAAACACTACCAAAGTATTACAGGAGCTGAATAGAGATGAAAAATCCTCCCCTAAACTATATATAGAATCACAGAATTATTTAGGCTGAAGAGACATCAGGACATCTTTTGTCCAATTTTCAACTCAGAGCAGTAGTAAGGGAGGTCAGAGCGCTATGCTCAGGGCTTTATTCAGTCTGGTCTTGAATATGCCCAAGAACAGAGAGACTAAACGGTCTCTCTGAAAAACCTGTTCCACACTGTGACTGTCCTATGACTTTTAACATCTCTCCATACATCCAGCCTGAACTCCACTCGTTTCACTTTTTACCTGTAGCCTTTCATTCTCTCTGATGCATGGCCATGAAGAGCCCAGATCCATCTTTTTGCTAACTGTCTTGCTGGCATGGGCAAGCTGCTGACAAGTTCTTCCAAAGCCGTCTCTTCTCAGGCTGAACAAGCCCTGATCCTCCATCCTCTTGTCAAAGAAAAAAATCTCCAGTTCCTGACTAGCTTGGTGATCATCTGCTAATCCCAATTCAGCTAATTGAAGTCTTTCTTGTACTGAGGAGCCCGAAACTGTAAGCAGTAGTTAGAGAAGGTCTCACAAGCTCTGAACAGCAGAGGGATAATCCTACTCCCTCAATCTCCTTTCTGTTTCCCTATGACAACAGGCTAGATGCCACCCCTGCTGGCCCAGGTTAGGTCCCTCACATATTTAATTTATCACAGGCCTTCAAGCAGCACATGATTTATGCTTGTCTCAGCCATCCAACCAGCTTTTTATCCATCTAGTTTTCTACCATCCAGAGTATAATATTTAACAATGTAAAACTTATACAAGCCAAGGCAAATATTACCCGTTTATTTCTCCATGCTATCAAAACAGAAAGTGATCAGGTTGGCCAGGCATTAATGGGAACCTGACTGTTCCCAACCCCTACATTCTTCAGGGGCCCAGATGTGAGCTTTAGAACTCCATGATATCCTCAGAAACTAACAGGAGATGTCTATACAGTAATTTCCTGTACTGTCTTTTGGGTCTTGTTTGGAAGATGTGTGCAAAATTTGCTTTTCCCCAGTCATGTCCCAAATCATTCGTGCTTCATTCTGAAATAATTTTGGAGCATTAGCTTCAGTTTGCAATCCCTCCTCTCTTCCTTCCTTCCTTCCTTCCTTCCTTCCCCTGAATCATTACTGAATTAATTTTTCCTCAGTCTGTATTTTGTCTCTGGTGATTTTTATGCAAGGATATTCAATTTGTCTAAGTTTCACCACACCTTTTAGTGGTTACTTCTCTGCTCCTCAGGGTTATTTTGAATGCAGAGTCTAGCCTCTGCACACTCTTAATTATCATCAGCTTTGTAGATGGTAAATTTATCTTTGCAAAGTTTACAAGTTTATCTTTACAAAATTGAAAAGAAATACAGGTTTCTATTTAATCACCCACCAGGTTAATGATAATATCAAATAAAGCCAGGTCAAAGCCCATAACAAGATCCTTATGACCACACACTTTCACACCAAATGTAAGATATCTTTTCATTATAAAGAAAGTTCTGCCACCAACTTTGTGCTTTCTCTTTGTTGATACATCTAGATTAAAAACAGATTAAAACACTAAGCAAAACAGTACCAAAATTCTTAGTCAGGATTTAAGGCACCTGTTTTCTCCTCTCTCCATAAGGCTACAACATTAGAGAGCTCTGACATAATTTATTCAAATATGTGAATTTCTACCATTTAATTTATTTTTTAGCTCTCATTTCTGAAGAAAAATATTATAAGTGAGGTCACTTACCAGCAGACTAGAAGCATTACGTATAAAGATTAGAATTATGCTATAGTGACATTGACCCCATATATAACTTTCACAGCAGAGATTTTAACAAATAAAGATTTTTGGCTTGGTCAGGTGAATGGTTGACATAAGAAAGCAACTAAGGATTTTTTTTGTTTGTTTGTTTGTTTTGTTTTACATCACTGGGGAATATAGATTTCCCATGTTTTGACCTGGTCACTGTCATGGAAATTCAACAGGCCTATGTTGTAAAAGTAGCTAACCAAACAATCTTTTTGAGATATGGGTGAAAGCATGATATCACAAGAAAATGGATAGGCAAAAACAGAGACACAATAATTACTTACAAGCAATTTTTTGATTATGCAATTTTATTTTTTTATATCTAAGGAAACCTCTAATCTCCAAAATATTAAATTTTTCTTGTAAAATTTTAAAATCTTACAAGGCATTGTAAAATTTTTGTGGCGTTGCAACAACTGCTTGCCATTTTTAATTATTTGGTTCAGTTGAATATGAATATTGCATATTTCCAGTTTAATTTAGCTCTTTCATTTCAACCATGAGAAAAAAAAAATCAGAATTTCTAAAGAACTTGATTACCTTGGATTAGATTAATACTTCTGTTTTTGAATTCACCATGTCATCAGGTTTATTCTTGGAAACCTGTTTTCAATGAGCTTGTTTCTGATGCATGCTCAGAAAATTAACGTTTTTTAAAATTATCTCAAATTGGCACTAAAATCTAAGGGATTCAAAATTAATAACTGGTATTGAAAGGTACATGTTTGAACATGAGATTATAAAAACATGTCTCCCCTATGCATTTGTAACCTAATCATCCTGCTTGCCCAAAACAGCATGTTCTGTGTCTGTTATGTGTAGTACAAATTACAGAACGCTTCATTAAAAAGAAAACAAAGACATTTACATTGGGCCAAATTAAACTTCCTAAACAAAGAGCAGTTTCTGCCAGTTCACTAAATAGACCGCTGTTTCCTTCATGGTTTTACTCTAATGGTTCTTGTGAATCATGGACTCTCAATCTGTGACCCATCCCAATGCAGAATGATGTGTTTTATCAGGATAAGAAACGGTGCATGTAGCACATATTTATAGTATGAAAAAGAAGTTTTATCATAAAGAACTAATTTTCAAGTTTACATGAAATGAGAGAAAGAAAACAGTTTATCTACAAATAGTATTCAAGGCCAGTGTTTAGTTTCATAGCAACAGCATCATTCCTGACTAGCATGGTAGATGGATAAGCAAACTCTCTCTTCCTGCATCATCTGTTTTATTGGCTAGATTTCTAGAGTAATCAAACATCCCAATGGAATACTAGAAAATAAATGAACTTTCACTTCATCAAAGCATGAAAAAAGCTAAGAAAGGAAAATAATTACATTAAAAGAAAAATCACCACAGAAAATCTACCCAGGAAGACATTTCCAGTCTATAAGCTAATTAGAGGAAACAGCTATCCTGAAGAGATGAAAAAAAGTCTTGCTGGGGGCCTGTAAAACTTTACAGCACTGTTTAATCAGCTATCAAGTAGTCTGGCCTGAAGCAGTTGACAAACCAATATTCTCCTGATTGTGATCTTCTGACAGTACTCAGGAAGTGCTCTCTAGAAAATACTTTCTGTACATAATGACTGAATATAAACATCCTAATGCCATGTTTGCCTGTCTGTTGGCAATCCAAAGGTTTGAATTTTCAAGAAAATTCAAATGGCACACACACCTTTTTTTTTTTCTTTTTTTTTTTCTTTAGTCATCAAGATATAACATTGCAGTCCAACTTTATCTTTCACCTTTAGATTAAAGAATCATAGAACAGCCTGGGTTGGAAAGAACCTTGGACACCATCTCTTTCTAATCCCTCTGCCATGAGTATGGACACTTTTCTCTAGACCAGGCTGCTCAGGGCCTATCCAACCTTGATTTCAGCACTTCCAGGGATAAGGAATCTACAACTTCTACTAGCAACTTGTTCCAGTGCCCCATCACCCTTACAGTAAAGCTATTTTTTCCTAATATCTAATCTAAGCCTCTTTCAGTTTGATGCCATTCCCCCTTGTCCTCTCAGTACATGTCCATGTAAAATGTCTCTCTCCATCTTTCTTAATTTCTCAGTTTACTGCGCTACTTATGCAATGGATTAGATCTTTTGAAGTTTCAAACATTTTTTTTGTTCATAATACATGAAACTGATCACCAGCATTGTCAGTCATGCAGTACAGGACTCTGCTGAACATTATATTCCTGTATTTCTTTCCCTGACAGAAACACATAGAATTTTGAGTCACATATCAGAACTAAAAAAACAAAACAAAAAAACCAAAACCAAACCAAAACCCAAAATCTCTTGCTTCCCTGATTTTCCTAGTTTGCAGGGCTATGAAAGGGCCTCCATACAACATCACATACATTCAGTTCTCTTACAAATGTTTTCAGTCCTTCTACACTGGCATTCTGAGTAAGTAAAATATTGTCAATCCATTGGTGGATAAAATTTAATCCAGGTATACTGGCAACATCTACAAACCTAACAGACAAATTCAGGCTTTATGGTGCTTATTTAGCAGCCTGTTACGCATGTTATGTGTTTTCCTTGTGAGGTTGTTCTTCAATCATCATGAATATTTGAGCTGAAGACTTATACTTGAAAAAGCAGCTGCATTCAAGCAAAGGTAAAGGGAAACTCAATTCAAAGGCAAAGAATTGCTCAGGAGTCCACCAATTTAAAATGGGAAAGGTTAGTATTTATTTTTTTGTCTTGGATCTATTAGGCAAGGTTTTCAAACATATTTATAAACTTTAACTTTTCAAAGCAGAGCAGGGATTAGAAAGAAACAAAAAATATCTTTTTTCCTTCTTTTGCAGGAATCAATTTTTTTTTCCCTCTTTTGCAGGAAATGTTAAGTATTCCTTTAATAGCAGAAATTCTTGAAAGACCTGCTTTAAAATTTTTTTCCCTTTCAAAAAGTGTTACTGTTAATTGAGAGAAGCATTGAAAAAATTCCCCGTCCTCCATCCCCGAAGAAAGATTACATGTACAGTAAGTTATAATCCTTGGCTTTGCAATACCACCCTATGAGGTTAAGAAGATGAATGTTCATTGCTTTTAATCCTTACCATGATTTACGAGGCTAAGGGTATCCTTTCCCCAGAGCATCCACAACTGTGCGGTTGTTCTGCCTGCTGCTTAAATTACAGAGACATCTGCAAAGTAAATTATGAATTGTTGTCCCACAATCAAGCTGCCTCCTGACCTCTGCTGTAGTATTTCTTTGATAACAGCAAAAGGCTTTTTTTACCCTTGTTTATCACTCTTGTTTTTCCAGACTGGGTGATGCTATGATGACCTTGATTACTGCCTGCTCTGCTCACTTTCAACCAACATGTTCCACTGTAAAAACCCACAGCAAAAAGAAGGGGAGGGAATGAGCTATGAAGGACAGAGCAGGCAGCTACATAATGTGTGTTTTTTCCATGAAGCTCTTCAAAGTTCACAATTCACAAACCTGGAGATTATTTTCCTCCTCCAGAAATATACATAGCTAAACCTAACATATAAACACTTACACCCATTATGAATGAGGTGAATACATATTTTTGTTATTCTACTACTTCTCTATTACATATTCATTAATATGTTGATTTCCACATCGCTACTTACGTGCACGTACCAATATAAACTTATGAAACACTTTAAGGGTTATCTAAGCCATATGAAAAGCTGAGTCAGACTTTTAATTATGTGCCTAATTTTATAATCAAGCAGTTTAAAATTTTATTTCCTAATAAATGTAGCGAGAAAATAAACTCATTGTCAACAACAAATCATAAACTGAGCATGCCAAGATTTGTCTTTGTCCACACACAGGCATTCTTAGAAGACAGTCTACTCAGTGCTGATGCCATTAAATTTCAAATAAAATTTAATAAAGTAATTCTACATTACTTGCTCTCTATTATCCTTCTCATTGTATTCCCACACTGTCTACCAGAGTGTCCTGAAACAAAATGCAATTTAAATTACAATCCAGGTGTCAAAAAAATAATGTTTTAAAGGCAAAGTGCGTGGAAATATGTCATCAGACCATTTTACTAAGCAGAAATGATAGTCACATCCTAAGCTCTTCTGGTCCATTTCCAGCAAGCCTAGTCAAGATAGCAAGTGCTGATCACATTGACATCAGAGAAGTTCTTTTCATTTATTTGTCAGAGTTACTGAGATATAATCTCAATTTCCTAATTTCTTTTGACTAGTCAGGAGCCCAGAGTTTTTTAAGAGAATATGCATAACTGAAAATTGCCTTGTGCTCTTTGTCCCAAAGACAACAAAGACAGACTTGAGCAAATAAAAAAACCCCAAAACCTAGGGTCCAGACATTTCCGACCAAGATTAAAAGACTAAATCACTAAAAAAAAATTATAACCCCAAAAAATTCACCAACCTGTGACATCTTCTGGAGACTGTACTTTAAACTCATTTAGGCTTTTACTGCAAAATACATTATAGCTAAAGTTATAAAATTCATACCTTCATATCTAATTGATTTTTTTTTGGTCATTCCCAGCATAAAATTGCTGTCCAGAATATAGTAAGACCAGTTTACAGTACACTACATATGCAACAGCTGAAGCAATCAATAGTGTATTAATAAACATGAGGAAGTCTATGACACTGGTTTTTACTTGTGTGAAAGGGTTCTGCCAAGGCATGCCTTTGAAAGCAGACAAATAGCATTTGGCAAAAATAGTACCATGCAAATACAAGGAAAAAAGCATCATGAAAATAAAGGTCAGAGAGAAAACTAGTTTCTGTCTTTTAAGAAGTACAGAACAGACTGCAAAGGTACCTTTATTTTCTCCAATCTACATTTAAATTGAAATAGTCTGAAGAATGTAGCATACAATGCAGCTCTCTGTAAATAGTGAATTGGTCTGTAGCAGTGAAATATCTCTAGACTGCATCAAGTATTTTTGTTGAGATATGCCAGCAAAGATAATCATAATCCTCAATTTCTTGAGTTCAGTTAAGCAGGCCTAAAACTAAATTCTGTTGAATACATAAATAACAGCAAACAAACAAATAATGAAAAAAATCCACCAACTAAAAATTGAGAAGTGAATATTCCAGGTTTAACATAGTAAGTTCATCACAATTATTACAGATTTCTTTGAGATGACAGAGACATCTTTTAAAAATTATGCCTGTGAACATAATGCCACATCTTCCAAGACCTTATACAAATAAAGTTCAGCCCTTTCCTGACCATATTCACCACAATCCTCAATAGACTGGGTCACTAAAGTCTGTAACAAACATGCAAAAGTTATGTATGTTAAATTGTCATTGTTAATGATTTTTCCTCATGAAAACGGGAAGAAGAACAGCCAAATCACAATGATGTGTTATTAGAAAATCAATCTAGCAACAAAAAATTTTACAGATCACCACACAGCACATTTTTGTGCCTCTTGACTGAATATGGCAAGGTGAGGAGCAGGACACAGATGTCCTTTGAAGCTGATGGACCCCACCGAGCAAACACTCAGATTTAAACTACTCACATTCTTTATAGCTGTCTAAAACTTGGGGGATTTTACTGCCAGTAGGCATTACTGCAGAACATCATATTACAGCTCTGATTTGTATGCATTGCCTTGGCTGGGCTTCCTTTGTGTCAGCTATCATTCATCACAGCATGAAAATAAACATACAAAGACCTTTTTGAAAAGGATGGAATAGCGATAATGCAAGCTAGGGACATCTCTTATAATGATTTGTTCTTTTCACAATGGTTTTACAGCAAATTTTGTCTGCTATAATCTTAAAAATCAGTATCATATATGGCAAGATTGCGATTTTTCTCTTAAATGCAATTCTGCAACTCACAGAAGCAACTTCTATAACCAGCTCATTGTGATCTGGCTCCTACTACAGCTCTGAGACACGTTGTTAGTTGAACCTCAAGCTATATTTAGATGATGGGGATGGGGGGAAGCAAACAAAAAATACTGGAAAATATTTTCAATTACTTCAATGGGATGAAAAGTTGGAAGATTCTTTGCTGCTTTTATTTATTGTCTAGTTGCTTGCATAATGGATTTTTTTTAGATGCAGATGGACAGAAAGCTAAATAAAAAGAGGGAAAGAGAAAAAAAGAAATATATAAGATTCCAAACCCAAGACTAGAGGGATATTTAGAGAGAGATGGAATCCAGATACAAAACTATAAAAGAAATGAAAACTCAAGGGAAGACAAACAGCTGAGTTGGTGGCTCTCTCTGTCTTCTTTCATATCCCAGGCAGTGTCCTTACCCAAGAGAAGAGGTTACTAGAGAGAGGCATAACACCCACTCTGAGCCAAAGCTTTAGATTATAATAAACTGAAGCTTTTAAGAATGTACAAACTTTGGAGTTTCAGGTGAATTATGCCTGCAGAGGAGAATAAGACATTCCTAAGACATCAACAACTCAAGTCTTCATACTCCAAGAAAACATTAAAAGAAAACCTAATAATACACAACAACATAAACCGCATATATAAAAGCTATAAATATATAACTTTGTTCAACTATGTATTTTTATGCCCAAGACATTCTATTCACTGACAATGAACTTACTGTCGGAGTGACTGACTCCAGTGCAATTGCTATTCAAACACTCGCTGCACGTGGATGTGGTGATTCTATTTCACTCTTTAAATTCACCATATTTGTGAGGAACAAACCTACCCACTTAACAGGAGAATTCTTTTTTAGTTTCTTGCTAATGCAAACAGAATTTGAACCACATGATTTATTTCAAGCTTACCAAACCAAACACATTCCCTTTTCTTTTGAAGAATTTACCTGTGGTCCTTACACTAAAAATTTAATATACCTGCCAAAACCCAAACTTACAAACAAAAAGAAGCAGTCCAAAAGGAGAAGAATCCCAACACCGTACAAGCTCCTTTTATTGCAGAAATCGTAAACAGAACAACTTGCTCTTTCTCAGTTAGTTCTTCATGTCATTGGATTTGATAGCAACAGTGTTAACTTAATGGATGAATAACACTTGATATCAGTTCAAAAGAGCAGCTGAAACATGCATCCAGAACTACATACATTGCAGGGCTCTAGAGTCTGCTGATGTAAAAATAAATAAAGAACCTCATTAAAGCCTAGAAAAAAAAATCCAGCTTTTTGGTGTTAGCATAGCAAGCTCCTAATTCCTTAAAAATATTCTTTAAATGCAGCATACAGCCCTAGTTATTTATTGCTTGGCACCTCTTACCAAAAACATTGGCAATGAAAAAGAGATCCCAATGACTCTTACTGCAAATTAAGACTGGAGTGGTTCTGTAAACCTTATTGATTTTTTTCTCAGTTGCATTGATTAAATTTGAAAAATCTTTTCTGCAAATAATCTAGTTTACTTAGCTGAAGGAAAAGTACAGCATGAAAACTGTAATATACAGTTTGCAATAATCATCTAACCTGAGGAGATTGACTGGGAACTATGGTGCAATTGAGTACCTTGGAACATATCCAAATTCAGAGAACATTTTGAACACGTTTACAAAACAAAGTTAAAGCTGTCAGGATTATCATCTGTGAAAATACACAAAGTATCAAATGAAAAAGAATGCACATGTTTGATGAAATATCACTTTCATTTACAGATATTTTTCACAGTAAAATATTTACCTAGAAGTCACCTAAATTTTGTTACATGAAATTATGGTCCCTTACTCTCTTTTGTTTTGCAGGTGGACTGAATTTCATAGTGCTTTTCTGTCTGTGTTCCCTTGCCTCCACTGGGGAGAGGTGGATCACAACTGCTAATGACAGTGATGATTCATCCTTTGTGAACCTGGCATCTGGGCCTATGTTTTAGGGGTGTTTTTCAGATTCCCTTTATATCAACATTTATTCGCCAGAAATAAATGTCTTTGGGCAAAAAACTCCTCACACACAAGGTCATTCAGAAAGAACCTAATTATAGACTGAAAGGCCTCACTTCTCCCTGTACTTTTCAATATTCTTAGGTTTTCGTTTTACTGCACTAGTGTGTTTACAGATATTTGGCAGTCAAACACACTCTTCAAAACCATAATAGTCAATTTTGTAAAGAACAACATTTCCTTCTGGGCTTACTTGATAAATATGCTTCCAACACAATTATGCAACAATGTACAGCTAATAATGCTTTTGTGTTTACTTATTGACAAGTCAATAATAAAACACGCAGCATTACCTCTTTTGCTGAATTCTGGGATTCCTGTGGCAGAACTCAGTAATAAAGCTTTCATGAATTGCAGCACTTCAGAGCAACTCTTTGCATCCACCCCTGCGTTTTCCCTGTTTCTTCTGCCTGCAGTAGATGGAGGTTGTTTCCTGACATTGCTGTGGCAGTCTGGAACCATTCATTACACTAAAACAACCTACAGCATTTGCTATAAATTTATCATTTTTCTTAACCCTTTTAGCCCTTTGTATTTTACAAAGACATATCTAAAAAGATTCCAAAAACCCTACAACAGTCCAGTGGGTTTCTAAACCAGCTTTTTCCCCACAGAAAGAAGAATGCAGCAACCTCTGAATCAGCATCTTTTACCATAATTTTTGCAAAAAACCCATGAGCTTTCAGTTATAAATGGTCCAATGTTATTTGTATTCTCTCCTATGTTTTTGTTTGGTTTTTTTTTTTTTTTTTTTTTTTACTCCGGAACAAAATGCTACACAAAAATCCCTACTAGTCAAGTCTACTAGTTGGACTAGCTACAGAAAAATGAGATGGGTTAATTACAGTTTAAATTCTGAGGATTTGGGAGGGGTTCCAGGTGAGGCAGGGTGGCTGTATTTGGAAGAAAAGCAACCTAATACCTTACAGTGACAATACACATTAAACAAACAAACTATAAATTTTAAGACATTTAAAAGAAAAGGTGATAGAGAAATAGGCGAGAATAGACACATAATTAAATTAAACATAAATCCTATAAAAGACATGGGAATACATGAATGCTGAAGCAATAGAATTCCTCCTGCTTTGCTCAGGATTCAGAAAACAGATGGAAGAAACTGGCAAACCTAAAAGAATTCAGAAGAGTGCCTGAGTGAGCAATATTGCCACATTCCCCACAGTTAAAAAGAATCAAAAATAATGCATAGTGAAGGAGGTGATAAATATAACTTTTACTTAGAAGAGTGACAGGAGGACGAATCATGCAATTGTCTAGGTTAGAAAAGACCTTTAAGATCATCAAGTCCAGCCATTAGCCCAGAACTACCAAGTTTGTAATGCTCCAACATTTTAATATGACTCTGTGGTTTTTGAGATTGCCAGCAACTGAAATGATTTCTTACAGAATTGAATTGTACTGGTTTCAGGTGGCATTAATTATTAACATCAGGTCATCCAATTAAGGAGGAAGAACACAACCCAACACAGACAAACAGTTACAAATCTTTAACAACTCAATTCAGGTATGAGTCATCCATTCACTTAAAACAAGTCAAGCACAGCTCCAAGGTCAAACAGATTCATATAAATTACTTGAATGACAGTTTTTTCTGTGAATTACAAGTGACAAAAACAAGCAAAAAACCCCAAAATCCAGATTCTTTCATACTAAAAATGGTGAAAACAATCCATGAGAATGAGAAATATTTTTATAAAGGTGTACAGAGTTGCATCACATACAAAATTTTCTCTTTTATTGAGGTCAATGAGAAGTGTCATGTGGACAAAACAGATGGCTTTAATTCCTTAACAAGAGCCTTGACAGGGTGTTGGTGTTTTCAATGTGCCAATGGACTGCATCTTCTCCTATCCCTCACTGCCCAAAACTCTTCCTAAGATATGCATGTAAAGAACTTTCTCATCCTTTTCTTCTTTAAGCCCCTGACAATGGCACTAGCTATTTTTGCAACATGAGTACCAGTTTGCTAGAAAGTGGAATGAAACCAATCACCCATTTCACACAGCAATTGCACTGCTCTCAGAGAGTAATGATTTTCAGTCACTACTGGCTTAGCTTGAATCTGAACTACCGGCTCAAAGGTCAAAAGCTTTATAACCAATTATCAATCTCCTGGTCCATCCAGACCCCCCTATTATCTTGTTTTCCTTTTGAAGATTAATGCTGTTGCCATAGTTTAATCAAATAAGCCTTTGGCTCTGACATTTACTTCCATCCTACAGCTCCTTCTTCACAGAAATGAGTCAAGAAAACCATTATAAAATTTCTTCTATAAATATCACTAAAAAATTAAATATTGACTGTTCAAGATTTGTCTAGGAATTAAGACAAAGAACTCTGTCACTACACTAAATTTATTTCATGGTTTGTTAAACATCTGTATTTTGTCTGAATTTCTAGATAGGATTTCAAGTGGTTTCCAAGACCAAGAGTGCAATATGGCATCTAAAAGTATTTGGACTTATCATTAGGCCGTCAAAATTTTGACACAATTCTTGAGATACATAGAAAAATCTATACTTGGCCTTCTGAAATCCACCTTGTGGACTCTGGTCTATCTGCCTTAATCTTCTTCCCCCATAAAGATATAATTTAACAGAAGGATAAGCATGACAGGATTATCTAAGGTCATGCTAGACTATTTGTGATACTAGCCAGTTTATTGCTATCTCCAGATCAAAAGCATAGTGATTTTCTAGGTAGTTTTTTGGTCTTTCTCATGTCCTCCTTTTATATCATACACACGCCTCAAGAGAAATGAGGTGTTCTTTTTAAAGTTCTAGTAAAGAAAAAAAAAAAGAATTTTAAGATTACTTCTAAATATATTTGGCTTACTTCTTAGAATAAATCATCACGGACTCTCAAAATATTTTTACATCTTTTTCTTTTGGAATAGCTCACACAACACTTTTGCTGCATGCCTGTTTCAGGAACAACAGGGAATTGACGAATAATTTGCTATACATAAATTCTTCTGTGAAATCATACCATATGTCTACTTGGTTAATGGCTGTAAAAAGATAATTTATCTAAGTGGAAAAACAAATGGGTATTCTCTTGGTTTCTCTCCATTCCCTCTGTAAGAACCTACTTACACAGACTCATAAACGTACAAATACAATTTCTTTCCACTACATAATAGATTTTTATGACATAGGTTTTTTTTCTAATATTGAGCATGTTTTTCATTGTTACTTTTTCTTTTTTCCAGTAACTCTAATTGATTTATTTTATAAAAATATTAGAAGTCTAAATTAATGGAAAAAAGGAACATTGCCTCTACTATCAATCTAACACTATTTCCTTTAAGCACATGGGCAATGTAAAAATGCAGTAACATTAAAAGAAATATAATGTAATGAAGCCATATGTTCCTATTTGATATAGTACATTACCATGCTTTTTCTAGTCTTATTAGTCTAACACAACAGATCCAAATTGATTTCATAAGGTGGCCATTATCCAGCACATTTAAATACTATCCACACTGAAATTTATTTTTAAATTAACAGTAGGAAATATTGAAAATATCCCATTTTGAAAATGGGATGACCATGCAATTTTGTACCCTCCTCAGATCTATTCTGCAGAAGTTTGAATGAACAGGCAGACTGCCTCAGTTTCAGCTAGGCATCTGGAGCCATGATACAGAGTCTGCTCATGTACAGAGACAAGCTCTCTGAAGATAAGTTAAGCCCACCTGTACAAGGGTGACTTTATCTTCTGTTTCGTAAACCTCTCAGGATTTGAGATCATTTTTACTGTCACTTTATAGCTTGAGGAAACCAAAATTGCTTGCTTTCTTCCACAAACCACTGCCAAACATAGCAGTCTTTTGCAGTGCACTGCCTTTTATTTTTACTTCTCAGAAGTCGCTGTCTTTCCTTCATATTATCAGAAGCCAGGGTTTTCACCAGCAGTGCACATGAACCTTTCTAAATGTTCATAAAATGTATGTTTTTCTGTCCATTTACAGGTCTTGGGTTAGACTCCAATGCTGAAAATTAACTTTTCTGCACAACAGCTTTGAATTACACTTTACAATTATGCTTTTCAATTTTAAAATTGAAAAAAAAATCATTGTTCAAAGAATCTGGTTATCAGTTATGTCTTATAACTAGGTTATTTCTTTTTCTTTTATCTCTGCGGTAAGAACTGTTCTAAGCACTTCCATTAAACATAATGACAGTGTTAATAGTGTTTTATTCACCCATTACATGCACAGCTTCACCGGTCATGACTGTTCCTGGGGGTTCTAGGCTCCATTTCTTTTTTATAAGGCTTTCCACAACAGACATTCCAGCTTAAAATTTTATGTGGTTGCTTTTGGGAAGTAGAATTTCAAAGAGAGTAAAATATTTTGGTAAATTTATTTCTGAAGTTATTTCTCGAGAAAAGGACAAACAGTTGCAGACTTAAAGATATAAGAGATGCAATTTTCAAGTTTTAAAGACAAAATATTCTCCCCTAAAAATAGCAAACTATAAATAAATGAAAGAGTAAAAATCTTGAAAGATTTTCCATTTTAACAGCTCAGCTGGCTCCTTTATAGTCTCAAAATTATATTGTTTAAAAGAAAAAATATATCACTAATTATCATAGCTCAAAATCCCACATTTCCAAGGAAAATTCACTTTATTGAGTATTAGTGATTCACAATTAATTCTTTGAGATTCAGGTTTTATGTGATTTAGGCATTAGTCCCTTTACAGTTAAGTATTGTAGAAACTTAAGGCCAAACAAAAAATGTTGTGGTCTACAGACACATGCTAAGCCAAGATACCAATGCAAGGCACATTTTTTACATACAACAGCATGTGCAGGTATGGCAAGATCTTATTTTGAGGAGGCTGTGTAACAAAATTCTGTGGTTAGGCCTAGATTCATTCAAAAGCTGGTGGCTGTAGGCAAGCTAGGGATCAAAACTCTGCAGACTCAACATCTAAATCTGGTCTCAAAAATGCAAGCTCTCTTAACCTCAAGGGAAGGAATAGCAACTATAGGCAGGACAATAGTTTACCAGCAAACAGTGTCAGATTACAGATGAGTATGTCCACTTTTAAGAAAAAATTAGAGAAAACAGATTCGTCCCTTCTCCCATCAGAAAATAGTATATCACTAGAAGGTGTTTGTGCCTAAGTAACCAGACTTCTATGCTATAAATGAAAAGATCTTTTTTTAATAATTTCCTTAAGATTTTTTTAATTATAGGAATTTTACAAATGTGAGGTGGAAACAATGGGCATGTAATTTTAATATTTTAAAATCAGGTTCAGTAATATTAATACTTCACATCATCTGAAGTATTAGTTCTCACTACAAAGAAAAACCCCAACAATCCCTCCAAAAACATCCAATACTAATCAGACAAATAGAAATCAACTAACAAAGAAGACTTCAAAATCCACTTAGTTCTTTCAAATTACTTTCTTCTGTTTTTCAGTTTATGAAATAGAATGTTGCTGAAAAAACACCTGTGAAGATAAAGTCCTGTGAAATTATTCCAGCAATGTAATGGCATTTGGAAGTCATTGAGTAGCCCAAATGTCCCCTGGAGCATCTGAAACAGTGGCAGCAGAAGTCCATTTGGCTGCAATGCCAACAGCCAAAACTACACAGATGTACCAGGAAGAGAACAGGTAGTCCTAATGTAACCCCAGACTCCTTTTGTCTGTGTTCCTTCTCCAACTACATGAAAAATGCAGTGGCAATAAAGGGCTTTTTGCTGATGAACTGTGTAAGAATATTGCCCTTTATTTTGAGAAATACTAAACAAAGATAATGAAATTCTGAGCTGGGGGGACCAGGCGGAGGGGGTAGTCAGGGTTTGAAACTAAGAAACCCCCAGATGTATATGAATTTTCCGTAAGGCAGAAAAGTTATATTTGTCATTCATTCCTTTCTTGCAAAGAGAGTGGAATTCGAGTGTTCTAGTTACAGGTCATTATGATTTACACTGACACAAACAATTAAGCAGCCAGAAACTATGCTCTACAATATAAAATCTTTGCTTTCAGTTTTATAGAATATTTTAATCATTCTGAAATATAAAAGATCTTATTACTTTATTGAGATTTAACACTTTAATCCATAAAGTTTATGAACCTTTATATATATTCTTTTGCATCTATGCATTTATATGTTTTCACGCAAAATTCCTAACATGTAAAAAATGTGAATCTTGCAAAAAAGTTAGGAACAGGAACCTATATTAACTCTTTCTTATGAAACTATTTTCCCAGACAGTGACATAAAATACAGTAACGTTATAACAGTAGCATATCACCTTGTTATTGTCAATTCAAGGGCACACCTGGAGATTCAGATGGTTGGGAAAAAGTCCACAGCTGTGATAAGTGCTATGTCCCATTACAATTTCATGACAAGCATAGTAGTAATTTTACATATGAATATACCCACTGCAGAGCATGAAAAGTTTATGATTCACTTAACTACCAAACATCGGAGGAACACATTATGCATAAGGAAAAAAAAAAAAAAAAAGAAAAAAGAAAAAAACAAACAAGAGATTTTGGAGTAGAGGCAATGTTCTTGTTTCATGTTCTTGTTTCTCAACAGAGTAAGAACCACAACCCCTTATGTCTGCAGCAAGTCACAGAGATGAGAATAATTTAGCTTAATCCAGCTGGAACAGTAGAACAAACAAACACAAACTGCGCTCTTCTCTCTGTTTTCCTAGTTCACTGGAGCAAGCATCAGTGTCAGTAACAGCACTGTCTGAAGCTAGGAAGTCAAACTGAAGTGCCTAATGAAACCCTAGGCACATCTTTGCAGTTCTATTAAAATACACCTCCTGACCCAGGTTTCTTCTCAGCTCTGAGTGATGCACCCTTTACCAATGCTCACAGCATCTATGATTGGAGAGGATCAGATGGTCCTCTAATGTTTTTATCTTCAAGAGTATGGCTGTGAGACAAGACAAAGAACTGGAAAATAACCCTCTTTTTGATTCCTTTCTCTTCTCTGTACCATCACATACTCTGCTCTGTCAAATCAAAACTCTCAGACAGACTGGAAGCAGGAGCAATACACCTTTGGCACTGAGACTGGCAACTCCATAATTCACTAATGATGGAGAACACATGAGCCATGAATGGTTGCATTTTGGCCAACAGAGAGTAAACAATTACTGATTATCTGGGAACCCCATTTAAATTTCTGACTCCCACACCCAGTTAGGGGCTAGGTGTAACCCTAATTTTCACATCAAAGTGATGTGTAATTGAATATGTGTGTATCCTACACAACTTAGCTACAAAATACATGACCTACAGGGATCCATCCTTGGTGACTGAGAATCCTCCTGCACGTGACCAGCCATGTGCTTCTTCATGGATTCAGGTTATTTTATAGATATTAGCTTGGACTTCTTCACTAGTAACCATTATTGCAGGGCAAACACAAGTTCTATTATCTTCAGTTAAGCTACCAGTCTTTTAATCTTGTTTTTAGTGTATGATTATGCAATCTTTGTACTAATCTAACTATGGAACATACACATACATCCCCTTCTCCTTCACCTGTTAATAGTAAAAGCAACACTTGCTCATTTTATTCATATTCATTTCACTATAAACCTTCCCAGGATTCAGGATCTATCCTGTCTCTTAATCTGCCAGGATGTTTGCTCCCAAGTAGCCATATTTACATACATCATCCACTTTGCAGTCAGAAAGAGCAAAATTAGTGGGCTGGATTTCAACCTAACCATGGTAATTTTGTCTCAGTGTATTATTAGTATATCTTAATTTCCTGTTATGAGTGATGGGAAGGGATGGAAAGTCACTGTATCACTATGATACATGCCAAATGAAATCAGCTTTGATCAAACAAACCTATCATTATTTTGTCATCACTTGATGGAACAAAAACCTCCTCTAAAACCCACTAAACCTCTAGAAGTTTCTTGGAATATTATATACAGACACACACTATTTTTTTTAAATTCCTTCCACTCATTTTTAGTCAAATAATTTTTTAGAAGTGCCATTGACAGACTGTATGAGTTTTTCTTGGCATATTTACTAAGATCACATTCAATAAGAAATTGATAGCCAGTGCTTCATCTGTGAAATCTATTTCACATTAGCAAAGGTTTTATTTGGCTACAATAAGTCTATTTCATCTAACTCTGATTATTTTAATCAATTTCTTCTCCTATTTTTAGTTCACAATGAGGACAGTAGGAAAAACCTGGCAATGGTTGAAGCTTTTCCCATACTGTTGAATGAAATTGATCCAACATAGTGGCCAGTGCGAGTCACAGTTGGTGGAAGAAGATGGTGCTTCCACCATATTCCTCTCATCAGCACTGAGGCACCACAGGAGAGTTCTCAGTTATTAGACTGTTCCTGAGGCAATTCCTAGTGTTGGTCACCAGAAAAAGGAAAGGGAAAACATCTGCACTCAACAATTCTGGAGTAATATTGACCTGAGTTAGTTTGTCTGTAAAGTGACAAATTCAGCATACTGGTATGACAATTATTGGCAGAACTCACTCATTTTATTCATTATCTTTTTGCAGAGCTAGTTGAAAATATTACATTAAAACCAAAACTTCTTATTTAAAAATATATTTTATTTGATAGGCATTTCCTCAGATATTTGGAACTTATAAATCAGATTGTCCTATTGACTACTAAATATTTCAACTTCAAAAGTATCTGTTTACATACAACATCCAGTTAAGGTACACATCAGATAAAGGTCAAATGAAACTATCTGTAAAACCTGATTGGCATTTCTTAATGTTTACATTTACATTCAGATTGCTATTTACCCCTCTCTGTAAGATGACATGAAAAAGATCCCTTTAAGTCCCCAGTTCCCTAGGACTACATTGATTCTTTTTGATGGTGACTATCCAGGAAAGCAATGAGTTCTAGAAACACATACAAAAATAAGAGCTGAAAATTAAGATTTTAACTGTTTCTAATCCTAGTATTAAAAAAAGAAAAAAACCAAAATAACAAAGGTTGAAGGGTGGAAAGAAGACATTTTAGAAAACTGCCAAAGCTTTGTGCAGCTGCAGTGTCAGGTGGGACATTATGCTGTATGACAGCAAAATAGTCAATTTAATACTTAATACTATTGTTTTCTCATAAGATGTAATTTAGCACTAATTAATCCTCATGTCAGGAAAATATTTATCTGAAACATTTGTTAGCAACTGGTAAAAAACACTGTCCCGGAGCCTGTAAAAAACCCAAACAACTAGCTATCTCTAGGAGGACTGATCAGAATGGATAACAATTCATATCACATGTTTTTTCTTCACATTCTCTTGGCAAACAACAAGTGGTTTTGGTATTCATTGCAAGACAGGCATGAAAAATAACTTTGAAATAAATTTAAATTTATAACCTAGCAATTTACACACATTTTTTTACAAAATTATAATTTTAAAGGTTAGTTTACTGAAATTTTCTCTAGTTGGGGTGTTAGTCTTTGAGTGTAGAAAACACTTCAAGTAAAACTTCATAATTTTAAAGGTATTTTACAATTATATTTCATAACAGTAAGAACTCTTACCATATTCATAAGTCTTTCCATACACAAAATACATTAAATTACATAGAATTAGTATCCTAGAAGTAAACCAAACCATTGATTTATGTTATTTCACTTCTCAGATTCCATGTTGGTTTTTTTTTCCTATTTCAAATATACAGTATTTCAAACCAACCATGAAACAAACTCCAAACCAAAACAAACCCCACCAGGATACTGTTCTGGATAGAGAGGTACTTTATTTTTGGCCTTTTTTGGGTAGACAAGTTATGAACTAATTCCATCATTGCAGCAGGCAGCATGGAAGAAATTAAAGTTATTAGATGCTATCATATGGTTTCACTTTTGTAAAGCTGAGGTTTACAACTGCTAATGCAAGCATTACCTCACTATTTTCTTACTTTAATTAAGATTTTTTTAGGAGTTTAAAGTAAATTCAAATTATGGAGAAAACCTTTTGCAGTCAACTGTGTCACTGTTTTCTTATTTAACAACAAAATTAACAAGAAATCACAGCTGGACTTTAGAATCCTTCAATGTGATTCTTGGATCACCTGGAGATAGTTTCTTCTTACTACAAGAGCTACATCGCTTGCAGAAGCAAACAAATCCTCTCCTCCAAAAGAAGAACCAAACAACAAAGCCAAAAAATACACCATATAATAATTTGTAAAATTTATCATATTTTGGCACTAAAGGAGGAGCTGTTATGTAATAATGCAAGTTAAAATACAGGTGCATTGTGAGGTGTGGTTTCCAAGGAACCCATCATTTGACATTCAGATGCCAGTAAAGAAATGAATGGGAAAATGCAGCAGCCGCAGCCACTGTCACCACAGTGGTATCGCAAATTGGTATTCTGAAAGGAAGCACTACTGACACAATGTTACACAGACTATCATAGTTACAGGCCAAGGGAGTAAATTAAGAACAGTATGATAGCTGTCTTCACATTTTTACAAGCCAAGCAACATGATACTTGAGATTGGGTTCTGTTTTAGCAAGACGCTTTTACAAGCCTGCTGCTGTGAGTACACTGAGTAGTCCTCGTGCCTTCGCTGCTCAGGGGGGCAGCACAAGCTCCATGTACAGCCTGCTCTCTGAAGTTTTCCAATTACAACAGGAGCCCATGGAGTTTACCCATTGATAAAGTCTTCTCCCAGAAGGATTTAAAGGATAGCTTTTCAGCAGTCTTCTTAGATCTATTTTGTTTCATCATGTCTGGGCTTCCTTAGAACTACATTGGCTCTCTTTCCTTATGTAAAATGATGAGCTACAGCCACCATATCTAAATGTCTCTGCGCATGAAGAATGGGATCTAATGATATATTCTGAGACAAAGAAATCCCTTAAGTAAGTAGATCTGGACAGCATTAAATATGCAGTATAAATATGGTGCACTTACATTCTAGACACACACTGGTCTTAAAGTGCATTGCTCTTCACAACACTTTATAAATTGCATAATAGTAAAATAACAGTTGCCATTTCTTATTTTGGTAATCTGAGAAGAAACAGACAACTACACAAATAACTGATAAATATTAATTCAGTAGATAGACAACATGCCTGGACTGCATCTTTGCAATCAGGCACTACAGCTTTTTCTCTGTTCCTCATAATTAATGTGTTCCATCTATGATCAGTTACTTGGAAAATAAAATTATAACGCAAATTCCTTCCTCTGTGCTTCCTTTTATGTTTTCATTGAAAGCTAACCCCTTTAGTTTTGTCAGGGAAACCCCTTTAGTTTTGTAAGGAAGACAATGAGAAAAAAATGTCAACATGTTGACATTTTTCTACAAAAGATGAAATGACAGTGAAAGTGGAAGTGAAAACATCCTCATGATTCCCCAAGTCTCAAATCAGTCTCATGTGTGACTTTACTCCTTGATGAAGGTTTTAGAGCTTTTGCTATGATTAAGGACATCAGTTTATATGCGTTCCAAAATACTAACGTCCTGCTATCATACAAAATACAAACTGCTACCTGAAAATTGTAGTAACAAGTTGTGTAGCATTGTAAAGAAAGCGAAAAGCGAAATAATTGCATTTTAATTAGAATCCTTGAAATCAATCAATCAAACATAAAAGAACTCCGACAAGAAAAGAATTGTACAAATTCTCTGTGTACTTGTGCCACCTACTGGGTGTTGTTGAACGATGACAAAAATTGGGCAAAAGTACTTTCAGCTTTCTGGCAGAATTCTGGCAGAAACCTGTCTCTACATACACCATTGAAAATTAAACTGATACCTAATTAAACACTTAGTGTACAAGTTCTCAGAAATTGCTATATTTACAAGTGCTGCTTCTCTTCTTCTTCAAAACTTCAATGAAAATAAAGAAAAGACATCAATCTACCTTCAACAACTTCTCCATTCCACCTGGGTCATTCTTCCAAGGAGTTTTGCTAAAATTAGTAAACTGAAGAATCCAGTTTGTATTTGGTATATGCAAAGTATCCCCCATACCTTCAGAGCACATACTAAAATTTAAGATGCTGAGTGTGTCTTCTTTCTGAACAAAATACACAAATGAAAGTTTATTTTTTGGTTCCCTCTCTGGAGAAATGCCCTCTAATTAAAGGCGTGCTTGCATGTTTCCTCAGAGCTAATACAAAATGTTCAACATACTCAAAAGATAGTAGCCAAAATCTTTAATTTGAAAACAAACCCCATATATTTTAAAGTTTAGTTTTACAGATAGTAAATTAAAGTTGAAGCTTATCAGGGGGGTTTAGAAGACTGTAATCAAACGAGTAAAACATATGTGCTTTGGGTCACATGACTGGGCACCTTTCCCATTAACTTCATTCAGCCATGAAAACTACTTCTAAAGAATTCTAAACTTCTACTAAAGAATTTTTAACTGCTTACAAAGAAAAAAGCCCTCTGTTGTTGTAGAATTGTTTTTCTGCAGGAATACAGCAACAATTGACAAGGAGTGACAAGGAATACTCTGAACACAGAAAAGTACGACAACTTTGTCTGCCTGCACGTTCAAAGGAGCATAGCAAAATCACATCCAAGCTAACAGTTTTATCCCTTTTTGGGAGTCTTGAATTAATGCTGAAGGCACCTTGTTAGCACTAGAGACCACATGGCCAGGCCCTGCCCAAGCAAAGCCCCTGCATGCTTTGTCACCATAGTCCACACATGGCACTGGCTGGGCTGTAAATCAACTGCATTGCTCCTTTGGCAAACACATTCACGAGGTTGCAGAGGACCTTGGTGTACTTGGTGAGGAAATCAAGTGTGCATCTCAAAGAGATTTCATTTTAGGAAAAAATAGCCTTTGATTTGAGTTGTATTTCAGAGGAACTACTACAGCAGCAACAACCTGGGCCAATGGAGGAGGGGTCCCACAGGAAAAACTGGGCACAAATAGCTGTGATCCATCCTGAGTCATCTTTGCTACCCAACAATTCAACACAGTATCTGCCTTCTCCTGTCTTGAACACCACAGTCAAGCAAGACTGGAAACAGAGAGGTGGAAATTTATCTACAGAAAAACATGGAAATTAAAAAAACATCCCATGAAAGAGTGCTGAGCATTCTATAACTATGTTGTGTGTAACAATAACATAGCTCATTATTCCAAAATAATTCCAAACTCTGATTTTCATGTCAAACCAATCAGCAGAAGTGTCACACTACGTATACTTGTAGAACTTTATGTTCTTCTGCCATAGTCCAATCTTAACACTCTTTCCTAATGTCAGATAAATAGAAGTATCTGAAAGATTTTTATGATTAAGTACACTAATATAAATTTATACTCCCATTCTCTTGTCAATGTCTTGACCAAATATAGACTGTCTCCATAAGACTGAATCTAAATTTCTCTCTCTAATTTAAAAACCAAAAACCAACAAAACAAAAAAACTCACCCCAAATTAACAAAATTTAAAAAAAGAAAAACAAACAAAACACTATAAAACAATCAAACCCTTTGACTTTTTTTTTAAAGCCTGAAAACAGCAAGGTACTGTACAGCTTACAGAAAACAAATGAAGTGTTTTTGAGAATCTTTTTATAGATTTAAGTGAAATTTTTATAAAATTATGTCCTTGGTAAAAACAGAAGCACACTGTGTAAACTTGCCTATTGCCAAAATATGGGGCTATATACTAGCTGTACAGCGCTTAAGTAAAGCCTTGATCCTACAATATTTTAGTATTCATCTAAACCAAATATTACATTATTAATATGGAGAAAATTAAAAGCTGTGATGATAAAGAATGAATTGTTTGAAATTTAAAAATTATTAACTTTGTTAGTAATGAATGAAATGATGAATCCTGGTTGGAATTCCCCAAGGGTGGACAGCTATAATATTTATATACCACATGTCAACAGGCAGAGGATCACAGAGCGTGGCTTGCATTCCATGCTTCTGTATACTTTCCTGTTAGAGCAGTGTAAAATACTAGGGTTTACAGGTCTTCACCTTCCTGGAGTGGATTTTACACTGTAAATAAAGATTGAAAGATTGGACAGAGTAGAAGACATTAACTCATCTCAGAATTCAGGAACACAAAGTTCCAAAGTTAATTTTCTGTTCCCCAACATCTTGCTGTTTACAATTTTACAGAGCTGACATGAATCCAATTGCTCAAACTTCTTTAGAGCCGTATTACTGTGCTGGTTCAGCTTCCCTCCTGATAATATTTATGAGCAATTCTTTATGTAACTTGATTGGGATCATCCTGTAGGGTGGAATTTCCATGGTAATAACAGGTAATTTTCCAGTTACTGTTCATACGTGCATGGATAAAAAATAATTACTTGCAATTTAAGTACTTTACCTAGGGAGGGAATATAGTTTCAAGTCTTTGAAACTTAGGAAAATCTACATTCTGACATGATCTAAGGTCTTAATCAGCTCTATAAAGCATAACCATTCAGGCCCTCACTTATGTGTGCACCTGTGTACTCAATTTATTACACTCAGCTAGGCATTCAGAAAGTAGAAATACACACACACAAAAAAAGTCTAATTGGTACAGATGAAATCTTCAATTTCACACTCATTTTTCTCATGCAACCGCATGCCTGAATGGATTTCCAAGTTCTTATCTTCTTTGCATGCATTTTTGCAAATATCACTAAACCTTACAAACTATCTGCAGCAGCAGAACTTTAAAGCTGATTTAATACAATCACTTTTCACAAGAGTTTTTGGTGAGTCTTCAGGATTTGCATCTGAGCTAAGTGTAAAGAAACTGCATCTAAAGGTTCCGTATTTAACCTCTCATGAAGATAAAGCAAACAAAAAACCCATCTCTATAAATGAAAATTAATTGCATCTCAGTTTGGGACTTTGCTTTCTCATGGTAACTTATATTAACATCTAAAGGCAAGGTACACCTAATTCTATATTGGATGTCTGACCTTACAAAGCTTGTTAATTTTAAGAAGCACTTAGGATGTGAGCATGGGGCTAGGATACCTCTTAGCAGGAAAGCCTGGCTTCAGTACTCATCACTGGAGTCACCAGTTTAAGTGTGACATCCTGTGTCTTTGTCTAAGATGACTGTTTGGACATCTCATTTTTGCTTTGCTTGTATTGCAAAGGCAGCTGCAAAGTCAGAGTGCCCATGTAGACAGCAGCACCTATGGTACGTGACCACTGGTAAGGAAGATTCTCACTGTGACCATTCAGAAGGCACTCTGGAGGTCAGAAACTTTTGCTGCTGGACCCAAAGCCCTTCACAGGTCCAGTGAGTGGTGGGGGCCCATTCAACTCCCTACACATCCCTCCCTCACACAGAGTCAGACCAGGTTTCCTTAGCACCAGTCAGACTGGTTTAACTTTATGTTTCCCTTAGCACAATCTGACCTATCTCCTCCCATAAAGCCACTTGTTTATGGTGCAGTAACACAGAAACAGCCCAAGCTGGTACCTCTGAGGAGGGACCCCTGACAAAGGAACCCCTGGACTTTCATACCCTCACAGTCTAAATGTGCCATAGTCTGGGCTCTTCCAGATGAGTCCTTGGCTTCTCTTGTGCATCTGAGCGTCCTCTCTCCTGGCTGGTGGGACTGGTCTACGTGCCCTTTGTTAACCAAAGGGCTGGCCCTTCACAGCATCTTGTCCCAGATTCATACCCAGAGCTCAGTCTGCATCTCCTCAACCACCACACTAAGGAGCTTTGCTTAGAGCAGTGCCCCTAGACAACAGGAAGCTTGATCCCATATAGCCCAGCTGTGCTGATGCTCAACAGCAGTGTTACAACTGGCAAAGAAAGCACCAGGGCAGCTGCAGATGCCCTGCAGCACTCTATACTCACTGCCTTTCCAACACTGCTTCCCACCCTAGCTAATTAGCAAATGGAACAGCAGGAGCCATCTTGTGGACCACATGTGGTCATGGTCAGATATATAAACATCACCTACATGCATCTCAGGCTGAAATCCTAAGAACTGGTAACAACCCTTTTCAACAGGCAGGTGGAATATATGGAAAATCAGGAACAAATAAGAAGCTTCAATGCTGAAAGACTAGAAAATGTTTCCAGTTACCATATTCTCTTCTGAAGGATAGGACTGAATTCTCAAAATCATAAAAATAATGACATTATTTTCATTGAACATATAATTTTTAAAAATGAAAATATTGTTAAAAGACTGTACTGTTCCTCCTTGAGTATTTGTATTCCATGTAGCATGGCTTCAGAGAGTTATGACACAGATACTCTGCAGTGAGAAGATAATGACAGGCCATAAAACATCACAAGTCTGTACATGTGTTTTCCGGCAACTGTCAGACACTTGCCAATGCCTGCCAGCAGGCATAACCTGTTTCCAAGTTTCTCTTAAAATACGTATATATAAATGGAAGATATACTTACATCAGTAAAGCTATATTTGCTGAACGAGTTTTGTACAGTGCCCTATGAAGCCAAAGCTTTTAGCATCTTCATTTTGAGGAAAAAAACCAAAATCAAACGTGTTAAGTCTTAAAAACATTTCTAAAAATGTTACCCTGGACAACTTTTCCTGTAATAGTATCATCTGATTTTTTTTTAATCTCATCCAAAAGGATATGAGCGTGTCATGTAACTCCACACTTCCTACACAGATTAGCTACAGAGGGAAAGCCATGCCAAATCACAGTTTAACAATGTTACCTTTAAACTCTGGGAGTGCTGATGAACAAGTCTTTGGACTTGATTGCCATTTCACATGACTTTAACAACGTTTTTTGTTTTTTTTGTTTTTTGCTTGTTCATCTTCTAATGCACACTCCATTTCTCTGAAGCACAAGAACTGTTGTGCTTGCGTGCTGTGTTAAGAGGACATGCTGGATGGGTGGAGAGATGGCTTTGAGAGCAAATGAGGATGCTCAATCAGAGAAAGCTTCCTGAAGTGCAAGATGTGATGGGCAGAAACAGCATCAGAGCACAGAAAGAGCTTGCAGACAGGGTGCATGCTGAGAAACTCTGAAGGAGATAAAGGGAACATATACTCCCTTGGCAGGGAGTACTGCCAAGTTTTCAGAGGAGGCAGACAAAGTTAGAATAACTTTGGATCTAGAAGTATGTGTGTGAAGAACTGGAAATCACTTGAGAGCCATACCATGGAAAAAGAAAAACCCAAACTGCTCTAGAAGAGCAAAATAAGCAGGGAGACAGAGATTCCAGCTCCTGTAATTTCCAGATGTCAAAAGCTGGATTTTAATCTCTTTCCAAAAAATACACCTTGTTCTGGTTGATGTTTCATTAAACCCCAACTGGAAGATTTTCAGTATTTTCAGTGCATTTATTTTAAAGAAAAAGTGACAGCAGATATACTTCAAAATTGTCTTAGATTCAGACCTTGTCAAAAATACGTAGAGCAGCAATTAACATTTGATAAAAGTCATGCCCACAGAAATGTGAACTTTGAATTGTATCCTAGAACACCATGGCCCAATTCAACTCCATGGATAATGATACCAGTCCAGGAGATGCAAGGTAAATTAAACTCCTCTTTCTCAGTATGAAAACAGACATTTGAAGTTGGCATAGAATTACTTAAAAAAAAATAAACATATATAACAGTAGAAGTCAATGTTAAAAAAAAGAAAAAACTTAGGGATATTTTAAAAGGCATATTAGTTGCCAATATTTTAATATAGTTGCAGTCCTAATATTACAAAAAAAAAAAAAAAAAAAAAAAAAAAAAAAAAAAAAAAAAAAAAACAGAAAAAACCCACAAAAAACTAAACCAAAATCAAAAAAAAAACCAAACCAAAATGAAAAACAAAAAGCAAAAAATATCTAACATAGAAAAATAATATTTTTCAAGTATTAAGATATTTCACCCACTAATTCTATAAAGGAAAGCAGAAGTTTAAGTTTCCAGAGATAGCACAATTAGGAAATTCCAAACTAGGAATGCAATATAGCCTGATTACTAAGAGACCAGGCTTTTAAGAAAGGAGAAGAGTAAAGGCTTTCTTCTCAGATTATCTTTATAATTCTGCAACACAGAACATATTTTCAAACTTTTCTCCTAAACTACAGACATCAGAAGAATGCTCTTTCTTTAAGGAAACCCAAGATTCATTTGTTCCTTTTTATCAGAAGCTTGGGTTTTAGAAAAACAGCTACAACTACAGCAAACCTTACAATTAAAATCATCAGGTGTGATGACCTTTGCACTACCGACGACCCAAAGAAGTTTCTTTTAAGAACAAAAGTATGAAACAGCCCTCCATGTCCTACTTTCCAATTTTCAGAAGACTACCACCCATAGGTGTATCTTTCTCTGAATCTCCTTTTCAAATTTTTTATAACTCCAGTCTGTAGTCTCACTAAAACTGCTTAAGAAACTCAGAAAGAGCTAGTTCAAGGGAAAAGTGCATAACAGAAATTCCTCTTCAAACTCCTAATTAAGATACTATGCAATGATTCAATAACTTCTTTGGCTTTTCTACTTCTAATAAAATATATGAAGTTAGCAAGTCATAAATAAGAGCTAACCTTTACTCTAAATAAGAAAGCTTGGCTTTGTAAGGCCAGCTCCAAATAACTAGCTTCAAAAAACATACTCTCTGTCAGCAAATAGGACAGAAAAAATGCTTAATAAAAGCATGAGCTTTTAAGACTAAGAAATATACACACAACTCATGAGTGCCACTGGGATTATCATCTCCAGTACCTCCAAACTCCTTTTAATTCTCCTCCACTCTCATAGATTCTAAGACACAGAAGTTTTTGAAAAGGATTATTCGCAAACCATTCAGGAGATTCAAATATAATCCCTCCATTATAAAATAACACCACACAGACCCTCAAACTAAGGAACACATGGCTGTCACCACCAGCATCAAACATTTCCCAGTTGATGACAATGTCCTGCAGCACCTCAGCACTATTCTGCTGCAGGAAGCCCAAAGAGACATGGGAGCACTGGACACTGACAAACCTAAGTAGGTGCCAGCAAGTTAATGTGTAATAACTTTATAATGCAGTACTCATAAGGCTGTCCTGCATTATTTTGGACTACAATCATTATTTTTGCAAATAGACTAATAATAACTTAGTTTCACATGTAGATCTTAGATTTTGATATTTACTCCTTTTACACTTGTACATACTCAGGCCCATAGTAACCAGCTATCTTCAATTTTGTTAATATAATCCACAGCTCTTAAAATCAGGCACAGAGAATTAATAAATAATAATATTCACAGAATTTACCATTTCATTTTCTTTTCTACTATTATGAATTATCAATATCACTAAACTAAAATTTCCCTTTTTTCTTTTTTTCCTTTTTAAGTGATAAACACCATGAATGTGGAAGACTGAAATTGTCTTTCCTCCTAGAAGGGATCCTGGGTAGTCTATCATTGCTGAGAACAGCCAATATTGAGCTAGAGAAATTATTATCTTCAGGTCCAATGAGAATCCCACTGTTAAATGCTGCATTACTGTTTCTGGGTTCATAGCTCCAATATTTAATAATAAGCTTTGCATTGTTAAAGAAGAAGTCACTGCCTGAACAATCTCACACCATGCAAGGAGTCACACATCATGGTTTACTGGTTGCCTTGTGAACTCAGTAACTTATTGATTTTCTATCAGCTACAGAGTGGTAAACATGGTGCTAAATTAGTAGTTTATGGCTCTGCCAATTCATATTCCTTAACTACAACATAATTCCTTTTCATTTACTGTTAAATTTCATCACAGATTGATTAAAATATAAAAAACAAGAAAAAATAGTAAAACATAAAACAGTACCAGGAACACTGGGGAAAGATCATATTTCCTAAAAAAACATCAGATCAAATGGAGCCTACACAAGTGGCAGAAGAGAATCGTTTCTTGAAAGGATTAGCGGTAGATCATGTGAAATAATGATATACTTTTATGTAATTCTTCAATATTTTATACCTGTATGATAGTGCCCATCTTCATATTCCAGAAAGGCAAGGTACTTGTAAAGAATGGCCTGGGTTATGGCATATAGAGGGCTATTATACTTGGATTACACTGGTGACATTATTGTGTGGCAAAGTTAAGGAGCTTGAGTCTTTCTTAATAGTGTCACATTATCTGCCAGTTACTGATGGATGTAAATCTGCAGAGGCCACTCTCAAGTATTTCAGAAATTCTCAATTCCATCTGATGTTGAATAAAGAAAGAGTAGGAATGCTTTTTCCTTTGTTTACTGAAAATGTACTATAAGCTTCCTGAAGGCCTGACCTATTTTATAACAACTTCATTTGAATTTATCAAAATCAAGGAGGAAAGTCAATTCAGACTGTTTTTATTTTTTCCCACACAAACTAAAATCACAGAAATACCTGGAACATTTATCAGCTTTGCTGATAAACTAATCAATGAATTTTCAAACCTGAAATTATTTTCAAACCTGAAGTAAGGTTAAGCTTACTGAGGAGGATGAGAAACTCCTGAATATCGTGTGAGAATCTCCTGGACACAACACAGCCCTCGTCAATAAATTAGTAAGATTTTTACCTGGTGCTGTTAGGAAGGGCTGAAATTCATTTCATTTCATCAAGAGGGTGGGAGTGGGAGAAACAGATACATGAATAACTCAATGGGGATCACTGAAACATTTTAGGGAGTCTTGTAAACCAACAGAGCTTTGGCAAACATCACAAGGGAACAATGAGTCTGAGATTACATTTGGTAACACCAGAAATACCAAAATGGAGAATGTCTGTAGTAAAAAATGGCCCTAAAGGTTGAAAGTAAATTGGGGCAGGTTGTTTATCTGTGAGGAGATAGGATGAAAACCAGAGGGACTAAGGTGACTCAGAAGTAGGAGGCACAGCAAGGAGGACAGAAGCAGGAATGAAAGCAGCTGGCTGAATGCAGGCACGAGCAAGTCTTATGCCTGAACATGGCAGTCCCTCCTGTCTTCTTGCCAATCTCTACTCCAAACTCATTACGCCTTCAAGAGCATGTTGTCTATTCCGTGTGTGCTCAAACAAGCAAGATGCTTGCAAATTCCAAACTTAACCAGGCAGCAAGGAAGTGAAGATAGGAGAGGCTGTAAATCCGCAACAGGGTATGAGTGAGAAACTAGGTCAAAGAGGAGCTACCAGAGGGAATTTTGTGTGCAAGTTTGAACATGTTTAGCCAGTGGGTAAGAAAAAACTTGGCATGTACAGTTCTGGCTTATGTGAGGGCTGTTTGTGGGTCTGGGAGACCTGAACAACAAGAGGGGATGTTCTTACAGCCAGCCCTGTTCACAGTGTGTGTGTGAGGGGTATGTACGCTGGTGTATTAGGGATAACAGGAAAAGAAAAAGTGGCAGCCTGGCATTTAGCAGGGATGGCAAGCCCTCCTCTTTGGTTTTGAGAACTGCCATCAATCCCAAAGTCCACTGGTCTTCTCTTAACATGCATAAAGAGTGAAACACAATTCTGAGCTGTATGTGGTATTTATCCTTTCCTGCCAATTTATATTCATGTTGCAATCTACACTGTTTAGCTTCACTTAAATACTTTTTGCATGCAGGTATTTTATAGATGCATAACTTGCTCTGTTCAATATTTATTGTTTGTCAAGCAAACAGTAATAATTCCACTGTGAGCAGTTACTGAGGCTCTTCATAAAACAAGTACTTGAGTTTTTTCTTTCAACCGATTATCCAGTTCTTGCAGTGATTGCAATAAGTTTTCCTTTTATAGATTATTGGCCTGGTTAACTTCCATTTCATAGATAACCCATTATCATATATCACAGTAACACAACTGCTGATAAGGCACACTTCATGCAGAAACCTTCCCCCTGTGGCCTGCAGGTAAAGAAATGGATGCAGGGAGCCTTGTGAATGCTTTTCACCTGTGAGTAACAGCTGCTCAGAAGTGTGGTAAATTGAAAGACTGTGTTACTGATCTGGCCAACACCAACACTCCTGGGAACACATTTGCCAGATCTCCAGCTTTGCACCTGGAAGAAATGAGTTTTATCTTGCCACAGCTCCAATTGGTGATACACATGGCAAAGATAACTCACATTAACTTTCATGGGCTTGATGCAGGCATTTCAGCCATTAAACTAATAACTCACACTAGAATCTACTACAATTTTGGCAGCTTTAAAACAAAAATATCTATTTATTTCAAATAGCACTTCCTGATTATGGGTTGTGTCCATGACTTCTATTAGAATAAAGCTGATGTTTCAACAGGCTGGTAATGAATTGCTTTGTTCAAAGTGACACTGAGCTATAAGAGCTCTTTTGTTTTCTGAGAAATTGAATTTTAAGTTCATTTAGAATTGTTTCCCCATAAGGTTTTTGATCATCACAATTATGCCTTCAAAATCTATACACAGACTTTTATATTCCTGCTCATTTTCTTAAATATTGTGGCATCAAAAGCATCAATAGGGAAATTAACTTCTTCCTCTTCCACCGAGAACAGAAAAAGATGCCACATGCAATTTTTAATTAGGACTCCTTTTTAAAAACTGCTATTTTTAAACTGAACCAATAACAAAAACTAAAAAATTGGTCCTGAATTTCAAGTGCAGAAAAATGCATTTATTACAGAAAAATGACAATAGGCAATAAAGAATTTTATTATTGAACAATATTAATATATGAACAATTTTTGGCTGTATATACATATGGTTTTGTAGTGTCAACATAGGAAATTCACTGGCTATATATTCGGTGAACAAAAATCAGGTTTAAATCTACCTCATTGAACACAAGCTGTAAATGAAAATATCTGTGGTAAAAGAACAGAAGAATTAGCAAAGAGATAGCTAATATTTTTCAACATTGGCAAAGCATATAAACTTCCAGCACTATTCATCAATATTTTTCATCTCACATATCCATATTCATCCAACTTGTATCAGAAAAGAACAAACAAAACCAGAGACACATCTGTGAATGTTTGAATCAGCCTCATCCTTATACTACAAGTCTCACTGCCAACAACCACATAAATAATAACAATTAGAGTAATATTCTGTAACCTCAACCTTCACATCCCTCTTTAGAAAAGAGGACTATACTACATAGAAAAAAAGTGACAAGCTACTCAATTAAACAGATTAAGTAGCAAATTGAAATAGTAACATAATTAACAGTATTTCTCCATTTTCTAGATAGAATTTCCACTAATTTTTTACTATTATTTTTGCAGATTTGCATGAAGGAACCCTATTAATCTTACTTGTCTCATGCACCTAAAACCCCAAATAAGCCAATATATCAAATGAAAATTAAACACACAGGTATTATAGTTTTTACATGTACATCCAATCCAAATAATGGATCCAGAAGAGTTCAACATTTCAGTCTTGTATTTTATTAAAGTACATACATTCATTCAGCACTGCTGACACTTGTATACTTATCTGATGAAAGCTGAAAAATTACCTCTCAACAAACCTCCCACTAAAATACCAAAACAAAACAAAAAACGCCAACACAACAGGGGAAAAAAAAAAAAAAAAAAAAAAAGATAGAGAGAGAAAAAACCCCAGCACTATCAAAAAATCACAGAGCACTGCAACTTTAGTTTACCACCATGCTTCTTTTCCTCAGCAACAGGACATAATAAAATAGCCTAAGTGTAGTCTTTGGTCCTGCCTGGATGCTCAGCCAGCACGAAAGGTGCTCTATCACTCACCTCTGCAACGGGGCAGAGTAAAACAATTATAATGAAATATGAATGAGAAAGATGAATGAGGACAGGGAGAGATCACTCATCAATTACTGTCACAGGCAAAGTAGACTTGATGATATTAATTGAATTTATAACCAATCAAAATTAGAGCAGGATAATGAGAATTAAAATGAATCTTAAAAAACCCTTCATCCCACTCTTCCTTCCCTCAGGGGCTCTACCATCTTGCCCCAGTGGTGGAAGGAGTCAGGGAATGGGAGGTATGGTCAGCTCATCACAGGAGGATTTTCTTTGCTCTTTTACATAGTCTCATTCCTTTCTGAGCACAATTGCATCTGCACTATACTTTTTATTTTTACTTCTCAAATATGCTATCACAGAGGAGCTACTACCTGCTCTGACTGGCCCACTCTCGGCCTGTGGCACATCCATCTTGGAGCTGGTCGGCATTGGCTCCATTGGACATGGGGGAAGCTTCTACCAGCTTCTCTCACAGAAGCTCTCTGTGCCTCCTTTCAGCTACCAAAACCTGGTCACAGAAACCCAACATACCTAATTGTAAAAGTCTCCTGTTTAGCAGTAATGAAATGTTTTGTCTGTCTCTCAAAATTCATTAGTAATGTGCATTTCAGGTAAAATGGAACCTCTGCCTGACAGGTTTTTGTAAATCCTTGTTACTTTTTCCACTTGAGCTTCTAGTAACCAGGAGAGTCTCAAACAGTGAGACAGGTTAAACTCTGTAGTAAGAGGACAATTTAAACAATGTGTAACTCTGCAAATGTAGTAGGAAAAGGTGAAGCCCAATGAATTCACTGGATTCTATCTTCAAATAAGTGTGTGAGTTACACACTGAAGTTAACTCATGAAGGGAGTTCATCTAAGGGAACCTGACTTATGTGTCTGAATGCAGCATTACCTGACCCCAGAATTTTCTACCCTTTCCCACTAGATGTCTTCCAGCAGGATGTCACCCTTTCTCTTGAGGACAGTGGATGGGGAGCATCAAGTTGGCAGAGAGAGCAGCGGGCAGAGGCTACCTGGCTGATGAGCTGTGTTAATATTCGCACCTCGTTTTCACAAAATGTCACCAAGTACTGTGACAGCAATAAACTTCAAAACTCAAACTTAATTAAAGCACATTTAACACAGATGTTGCTATTGGCAGCAAAGTAGCACTGTCACTGTAACCTCTTCTGTCAAGGTGACTGCTGCCAGTCTTTCAAAATATAGTACCTAAGTAATTGAATATATAAGTAATATTCCAGTTTTGTAAATACTATGCAATCAGACAGCAGAAAGGAACATTTTGCAAACAGATTTACTTTTCTTTGCAATTTTTTTCCGCTGGACATTAATTTTATTGGGAGCAAACAGGTTCAAAAAAGTCTTTAAGGAGTTCTGTTATTTAATAATACTGATTTTTAGTGAGATTTAGACTATGTTATACTGCTTTTCATTCCCCCAAGCAGTCCAATGCTTTAGGATATATATGTATATATACATATATATATATTTGGACATTTTTTCAGACTCCTTCCAGCACCTGCTCACATTTGACAAACACTTCCTAGGTCTGTTGAAAGGACAGACAGAGACAGATACTCTTTTTACCCTATAGGAAATTCAAATGAATAGGTGAAAATGTCAGAAGCAGGGCAGATGTAAATTCCTTACCTATTTATCTCCTAGAGCTACAATAGATAACAAAAAACCTGTGGTTTGGGTTAACTATCAGCAGTTACCCATCTTCTACAAACTTCTTTCCAATAAACAACCAATTTTTACATATGTATTCCGAGAAAAAATAAAAAATGTCGGTCTCAGTTTGCATTAGATAGGGCAGATACCTGATGTATGCAGGTCAAGATTTGACATACAGTCTCTGTACACAATTAGTGATAAAGCTTCCTGATCTTTCTATATGGAGCAGTAGATCAAAAATGAATGTGTCTTTAAGTCTTTGTAAAAATGTGTGGACGTTTCAGTAAGCAGGGTCCTCTGTCCATACAGCAGTAGCTTCTTTAACTACAAGCATGTGCCTCACTTCCCCTCACCTCTTTCCCACAGTGTTATTTTCCCCTGTGCCATCTAAAACCTTGCATTTTGCTTCCTCCCACTCCTTGCTTCCATTTTTGTCCAAACAGCAAAAATGGAAGTCAGATCCACGTCAAAGCCCCAGCAGGTACCAGGTGTCTGCCTTGGGCACAGCACCAGGGGCCAGACCTCCTGGCTGCCCTTCCTGCAGTGCTGCACTCTGCATGTACAGAGGTACAGACTCCTCTCCCACCTCAGAATTTCACAGCACTTACCACAACTCCTTCACTGCCTGCAGGCTTCTACTGCCTAACAAATTTAAGATGAACTGGCCAATATATTCAAAAGCTATCACAGAAAACTGACAGACATAGACACAGTGACTCTATTGGAAAGCCAGTAAACCATTAAAATTATGCTGAATTTCTTGATATATACAGACACAACAGAATTCTCTTAAACTGGCTTTCCATTACTTGAAGAAAAGAAGATATTGATTATTTATTTGGATTTTTTTTTGCTGTCATCTTGTACTTTTAAATATCCACAGCCCATAAAGATCATTCACTTCTGACAGGATTTTTCTTCCAGAGTGCATGCATCACTGATTTTAGTGTGGCTCATGTACAATCAGAGTTCCATTACTTCACACTATAATTAAGGTTATGTGAATCAATTACTAAATTAATTCCAGGGTTATAAAGCTATCATTAAAGTCAGAGGATGATTCAGGGAATTAACAGATACCAGAGAGGTAATGCTTCAGACAAAACTGCCTTGAATGTTTTTCTCCCAAAAGCAAGAGGGCCTCCTGAAGTTTCTAAAAACTAATTTAACAAATTTAGTGGCAGAAATCATGTTCATACTCTGGCTTCAGGGTTTGGCCAAGCAACCACAAAAAATATATTAATTGTTTTTATATTGTTTTAGTCTATGTACTGCATTCCAGCTGTGGTTTCCTTGAGCTCGAACACAAGAGAATTATAGGTCATTTCCTTGGCTGATAATGCATCTTCAGAATAGCTACATCAGCATATTTAAATGTGTACCAAAAATACAGAAGCACTGGTTCATTACACAAAGTTTGTTTTGAAATTTCTCATTATTTTTTTAAACTGAGTGAACACATTTACTAGTGGAAAACAACTTCAAGATGCAGTCACCAAAAGCGGTACACAAACCATTCAAAAATAAATCTAGTTGGCATATTTTTTCATCTCAAAAAATAATTTAAAGGCAATATTGAAATGCAGACAAAGGAAAAAGGAATATAAGCCCTTGAAATAATAGAATAAACTACACATAGACTGTTCTCCACTTGAGGATAAACTAAGTGAGCATTTTTAGTTTTTCCTGCTTAGAAGTCTGTCAAGTACTTCTCTAACTTCTTTTTACAGTACTATGACATAGGGATGACCCAGCCACCTTAAGACAACTTCAGATTTTAACACTGATCTCCCCAACTTGCATCTGTTTTACTTATAAGGATAAATTACTGTATTGTAAGTGTAGCTTACCACACAATCAGAAAAACATCTCCAAACTGCATCTTCCAAAACACAATTTTAAGCCTCCTCTTGAAACATCAACATTGTTCCTACATAGACTTTAGTCTGCTTTTAAAGCCAATTACAGTAATCTAATGACAAATAATTTTTAGATAAAAATTGTTTTGTTTTTTATCTTAGAGATGTAATCACTGAACCACATTTTACTGGAAGAGCTCTCTAAAGGATACCACCTAACATTTCTTCACTCAAAGAAATTATATGTATTGAATGCAATAAACAACATACTGCATTTTCATTTTGGGGGTGGGGTTTACATGAGTGGGGTCTCTATATGTAGATTCAGGTTTTTAGTTTGTACAGCCAATTTATGATTGCCTGGACCTCTGTTGATTTCTTAGACTGAAAGGTTGCATTTGCAGGAGATTTCAACACCAATACATAACATCTTCAGAAATTTAACGGCATTTTGTAATTTTAAGTAGCTGTTTCTTTTTTCAGAGCCTAAAATATTTTCCAGAAATCTTAACACTCATTATGGACTGGCTTATAGCAAAGCAGAGTCAATAATTAATTGCAGGAGGAGGAGGTAGCAAAAGAAAAATAATGGATAGTCACCACTTTGGCTTGGGCTGAACAGACAGCACTAGCTACAAGAAACACAGAAGTCAAGAAATATCATGACACCTAATAATCAATTCTTTGCTAGTTTTTTTTTTTTTTTTTGTCTAACACCACTAGACAGAGACAAGTAATATCCTTTGAAGAAATGTCTGGTACTAACAAAAGCTGTTCACGTACTACATAAGAGGCAGCATCACTTGAGAACATTTTTCCTTTTCAGTCTTCTCCCCTTAGACCCTGGTCTTGCTATCTGCTCCAAAACAACAGATCAAAGCACCTAAGGGGAACTGATGAAACGTGCAACAACCCAAATATCCCAAAGAAGAAACTTCTAGGTTTAGGTTTGACAGCAGCCACCTTTACAGTAGCAAATTTGTGTAAATACTATTTCAAAAGAAGTAGTAAAAAGTTAAGAAACTACAACTTTGAAAGAATTACTGACACTTCTGTGTCATTGCAGTGCCTGGTAGCAGAAATTTCTCCTGCTGTATTGGCATAAGGTACTAGAAGGAAAGGCAGTAAGAAGCTAGCTGATTGCTCCTTCGGGTTTAGCAAGAATACCATGATGGTTTAATTCACAATCAGGGATTCATTCAGTTGGCATCTGAGGCAAGAAATCCAGCTAGCTGACACATAGCTGCATCTGGGCCTTTGCTCCATGAGAAGTTAAGGTAAGTAGGGCTGACTTGAGCTGGCTTGTAACAGCTCAGCTTTCCATCTTAGCTGACCCCAGAGGTCAGTTTAGTCTGGAAACTAAGCTGAATCTCTGGAACTAACTAAACTCTGGAAACAGAGAAGCTTAGCCAAAAGGACAAGTCTTCCTGCTGAAAGGCTGGTGGGAGAGTCCTTACTGCAATACACATGACTTAGGAGGAGGCTCAGATATTTAACTTACATTAGACATGAACATTTAGGCCACCAACATCAGGTGAGAGGGTAATCCCACAAAAATGGCAAATGCAAGACAAGAAATTTTCCCGTAGGAAGCCTAGTGCTTTGTTATCCACATCTTCCATGGATCAGCAGACAAGAAACCATGTTGATTAAAAAGGAAGCAAGGTGAGAACAAAAAAGACCAGTTCAAACCAATATAGTTTATACAGACATAGGCTCTCACTGTTATACCCAGGAACTTCAGCACAGTAATTCAGCTGCAGAAATAAGTACAATTTCCGAAACTTCAGAAAACCAAAGCCACACTCTATTAACATAGATTCAATGCCCTACAAGACCACAGATGCACAAATTAGTAAGCAGATGGAGAGACTGCCCAAATTATGCTTTTTTAACTGTAAGTACCGATCATATTCCAAACTACAGAAGACAAATTTGAATAGCCTGTGATTTTTAATAATGACTAGTATCAAGAAATGACCAAGAAATACATAGAGAGATCAGTTTCCCTCTTTGAAACATTGCCTACCAAAAGGTTTGAAACCTTGCCCACAGAAATCCCTTTTTGTTTTACCCAAGCAAAAGGGACACAGGACTGGTCATCATGATATGAGAGCCACACACAGAGGAAAAGTTGACATGCACATATTTATACAGATATATATATAGATACATATATAAAGATATATGCACATATGTATGAGTATGGACAGCACCTTTTTTGAAATTGGTCACTTGCCTTATGACAAGACCATGATCTGGCATAGCTAAATTATATTTTTTTGCTGTGCATTTGTGTGGATGCATACAACAGGCAGCCATTGCATTGTGCTGTATACAAACTGTACTACACTCTGGCAGAGGGAATCCAGTCATATTAAAGTACTTGAGAAAAAGATGAGGGTACTTATAAGCAAAGCTAGATTTAGCAGTCCTTTATTAGGTACTCAATCCTTTTACTTCTCTATATATTTTCCTGCAGAGAATATTTTCCTTTTTGCTCTGAACTTCCTTAGGCTTAAACAAATGATCTATCACAACTGTGTAGGCAAAATATTTAAACCTATGGGTACCAGCACAGATGTACTGTCTAGAGTTATGAAATTACCTGTTTCCTCAGCTTGTAAATTCAGGAAAAAAAAGTATCTATCTAGTAAAAGTCAGGTGTCTGCAATGGCAGCTAGCACAATGATACACATCTAGCATTTTTAATGCAGGAAATGAAATGTTGGTTTAATAAATACATAATACACATATATTCTCACATTTAAAAATTGACAAATCAATAAATATGTGTGCACACTTAAGAATCCAGATAGGAAAGCTGATGTGCAACAAATCCTTTATTTGCATTAGTAATTCAGGCTACAATTTTTCAGCAATTCCAAAAACATAAAAATGCCAATACCACTACAGCAACCAACAAAGGTGCTCAAGTGTTGTGACAACCAGAGTTTTGTGTTGCTGTCAGTACAAACACATCTTTCACATCCTTTTACCACCAATTACAACAAGAAGAATAGAGCTGGTTACAGTCAACCAAGCTGTGTGACACCCTGTTCAAATGGTACAGCTCTGTAGTACAACCACAAAATAACCAAGCACTCTGAATGCTAGATATATATTATGCACATGTGTAAAAGCATTGATGTGCTAAACATATCAAGATAGACACCAGGATTTTTCTTCACTAACAAAAGAACTGATGGACTAGGTTCTATAAACAACTCAGATTTTTGATGAAAGGTTATCTTTTTGATAATTTCTATTGAAGCTAGCATGAAAAATATGGAAAGCACTTATTAAGAAAAAAAGGTGTAAAAACGTTGAAAATTGTCATCCATAGTAACATGCTCACAGATGGGGCAGACATGGACTTTAATATATTCTAGTTGTATTAACACACCATAGATATGCTAGGTATCTTGCCTAATGTATGCCAAGACAGGCTTTGGATAGGCTTTAAAATATTGGACCTGTGAGCAGAAATGATGAAATTTACAGAGCTTTTTGCACACTGTAAGTCGCACTGAGAATAATAGACCAGGCTGAGGGTACAAATACCAGCATCAAGGAGCTTTTTTACCCACTTAGGATATGGATATAGTTACTCTATCACAATATCTTCTAACATTCTCTAATCACCCCTTTTTGAGAACCATCCATAAAAACCCCAAAAAATCCCAACTTACTCTCTGGTTTTCATACAGCACAAAATTGCTTACTAAAGCTACTTCCTATGATAAGGAAATAAAGGAAACTAAGGTGATTCTTTTAAGCTGGTGTTCACTGGCTGTTATGAAAAAAAATTCACCTATATTCCTTGAAAGCCATCCACAAGAAAAGGCTGGTATTCAGTAAAACAAAAAAAATAACAGTCTGCTCTGCACAACAGTAAAAAAAAAAAAGGTCTATTGGATGAATACTGATCCCAGGATTTGGAAGACTGACTGTTACCTCTTGCCTGATTTCTGCCCAGCCTAAAAGCACATATATACAACTTACTGATACATCAGAAAAATTCCACTCACTCTAAAACAATCTTTTTAAATGGTGAGATATCACAGAATTTGTTTTCTTCACGTTTATAACCCTGCAATAAAATTTTGGTTTTGAGTTGTATATTTCACAACAATTTTGCAAGGTTGTCATGAGGCATGTAGGCATACACTGGAAATGTCACAGAATGTGATTTTCCTTTCAAAATGAAACGTATGACTTTTCATTTTACCTAGTGCACATCTTGAATTAGGCATATAAATTCTTTGGTATGTGTGCATATTATAATACCAGTATAAAGACATTTTTAGTAAGATTCTTGTGAATATTATCAGCACCTGTAGCTGGATAAACCAGGCATGGTGACGATCATGCAAATTAGCAGAATTTCTTTTCTACATCTAGATTAATCTTAATTCCTATTATTATGCAGGAGCAGGAATGTTTTAATTCTGTCTCCAAAAGGCGTAATTATTTTCTATTCGTTTGTGTTCATTCCAGCAGTTATCAATTTGTCCCATGTTTACTGCTACTCAATTACTTCATAAACAGGAAATACAATATATTTTTATCTATTACTATTATTGTGATGATGAAATATTACTTATTCGTACTGTTACACTTCACAAGGCAATGTTTTTGTCTCTGCATAATTATTAGCAGGTTGACAATAATTACATAATTTAAACTGACTTCTTCATTGTTCCCTGAACTCCTTTATTTCCCATTACTTTTTCACAGATGATAGAATTCCATGTCATGATCTACATCCTTCGTAATTCTGTAGGCAATATTGCCTACATAAGCAAGTAAATATGCTGAAAAACTCCTCTTTAATTTTATCCATCATACTAAGTTTCCCACATAAGGCTTCAATTGTATTAATTAGTATACAAATTAAAAGGGCAAGTGATTTACAAAGCCGGAAGCATGCTAGTCTCTTTTGCCAAAAGATTTTTAATTCACATGATTTTCAAAAATTTTCCTTACCTGAAAAGCTAAAGCAAGTGAAAATACTGTAGTGTTCAGAAGTCCAAAACACATGAATAATCTAATACTACAGTTTCTTGAGTCATACAATCCAGATATTTTTGGATTTCACTTCATGCTCACAAAACTTTCTTTAAAACTCTGCATTATGTTAATAGCAATGGGTTGTTTTGGTAATTTACTGGGGGTCGGTCTCTTTCTCCAGGCAAGAACAGACAGAACAAGAGGACACAGTCTCAAGCTGTGCCAAGGGAGATACAGGCTAGAATTAAGGAGGAAGTATTTTACAGAAAGAGTGGTCAAATGCTGGAATCATCTACCCAGGGAGGTGGTGGAGTCACCATCCCTTGACGAGTTTAAAAAAAGACTGGATGTGGCACTTGGTGCCATGATCTAGTTGAGGTGTTAGAACATGGGTTGGACTCGATGATCTTAAAGGTCTCTTCCAACCTAGAAATTCTGTGATTCTGTGATCTTGCCAAGTGGCTAGTTATCACACCTGTGAGCAAGCAGCGCTCCAGCAAGGACAGAGGTAGTGCCGGTCAGAGTGCTGTAGCATGGCTCACAGCCTCCCACGGGGACAGGCATCTACAACTCTGCACGTTGGCTTCTCCATCACTTCAGTCAGCTGTGAGGGACAGCAGAGCAGAACTGGGCCTTGGCAATAGCAACCAGCACCAGGCCGAGCACAAGAGACTCTGACAAGGGAGCATGTCAGAAGAAACATACGCAGCGTAAGCTTTTCAGCTGGAAACATATATAGCTGCAGATAAAGGAGGAGACAAGTTAAACAAAAATTAAATTAGTCAAGTGATGAAAATAACATAAGCATGAGCAACTGGTATAATACTGATGTGTTTTTTCTAATTGCAGTCGTTAGACACCATTGCTGGCCTTGGGAAATTTTCCAAATTAGAATTTGGCTGTATTGGAACTACTGTAAGCAGTGTTTTAGAGTCACATAAAACCACCTTATGTGCTTGACAAATATACATCCTGAAGCAGTCATCAGGTGTTGAATTTTTTTCCCTTTTAATTTAATTAGAGACCATAAGGACTATGAATGGCACCCAACTGCTTAGGTTAAAAACTCACATTAAGCTGCAAGGAAACATGATAAAGCACAACTACCACTAGCAAGAATCTCTCATAAACAAAAGCGTAAGCTTACCAACAAAAAAAAAAAAATTCCAATTTTTTTTGGAAGGGAAAAAACCCAACAAAACAAACATCAACCAACACCCCTCCACACTAAAAACCCTCTTAAAATGCAAACCCTTGAAGAGTTTTTAAACATTAAAGCCTCAATAGTAGCTGAACTTGGTTCCAAAAGTAATATGCCTAAACCACTTCCATAATTTTGACTTTAGTTCCCCCTTCCATCTACTTGAGCTTAAAGTTTACCACTATGGTCCATGTACTTAGGTGTTCTCTTGCATTACAGACCAGAGCTGCTAATTACTAGCTGCATCTTTATAGAAATTGCAGAGTATTTCAGGATTGTTTTATGTGAGCAGCAACCAAAGGTGCAAGGAAGAAAATCCTGTACAATGAACAGTTCCTTTATATAAGGCCATGATTACACAGAGAAATTTGAGCGTTTATTTTATGTTTTATCACAAGTTCCTCTTGAAGTTTCCCTTATATATGTTTCTTTACAACAGATGAAGGTAGACAGACATGCTGGAGAAAGCCAAGCCTGAAGTATAAAAGCCTTGACAGAGTGAGAGAAAAAAACTCAAGTAGATCGCTAAATTATATAAAAGAAAAGGCTGTACATAGATGGTAAAATACAGATAAAAAGCAATATTGCCTTTTTTTTTCTTTTTTTCTTTCTCCTGAAATCAAGTTTCAGGTCATCTACACTGAAAGTTTCAGACAAACTAGAGTAAAATTAGAGAGGATTTCAAAGTTAGGCATCTATGAAGGAAAAAGTATTAGAATAGATAATAAAAAGTTAAATGTCTTATTTACTTCTCTCTCTAATTCTAACAAAATAATCTCATTTAGGTTAAATGGAAAAAAGGAAGAAGTAGAAGTTAAAGATGCAAAGTAAATTACCAGCATCTGTTGTGAATGAATTTTGGCTAGTTCAGAAGTCCAAGGCAGACAAGATTTATCCCTTAAGCATAGTTATGCACAAACCAGTTAGCTTTTTGAGAAAGGATAACAATTCTGCAAGTAGTTTTCCCACCACTTAATGATTTATAGTTACTGGTGGGCAAAAGACAAGAACCATAAGAAGGTCAAAATTAAATATAATTATTAAGAATGAGACAAGCTAATATAAGTGCAACTGTCAAAAGAAGTTGATATCAATGTAGGGATTTATGAAAAGAAATTGAATGCAAAATGAAAGATTTCACAAGTAGATTTAGTGTCTTTTCTTACAGTTATCACTGAACTTCATGAACAGAATATTTGGCTCAACAGCTACTAGCAAACTGCAATTCTGATTGAAATGTTGATATGCATATAACATTTTATTCTTTAGCTATTTATTAGAATAATAAATTGTTAGAGTAATTAATTTATCTTTTATTTCAAAGATACCCTCTTATAAATTTCTCATTACAACTGCACTTCTTGTTTTGGGCTCAGGACATTTCAGAGATAAACTCAATTGACATGATGTATATGTTGGCTGAGTTGATAGGACAAAAGCCACAAAATAATATATAAACTTCTTCTGCCTTTGGCTGACTTTCTTTTATGATAACAGATGAAATGTATTACCAGTACTAACCTGAAAGGGGACAAGCAGCCAGAAAAATTGCATAAAGAGCTTTTCTGTTCATTTTATCTATTATAAAAACGGTCTTTAAATAGAACATTTTTTAGCTTATTCTACAGAAAGTTACTGAAGAGAATTGTTTTCTACTTTATAGCAGAGCAATTAAAAATTAATCAGGAATAAACTACTTTTCTGTCAGATTCCTAAAGCAAATAACTTGAATTTGATTAAATCTTAGAGGAACTTTCCACCAGCTTGAGGCGATTTGAAATAAATAACTATTTCCAAATATGAATACTACTTCAAAAGCAGACACATCATATGCCTTAAAGGTGCAATTCAACATAAATAATTAGATACTTGCCTGAGTGACCTTTGTTTTCTCTTAAAAAAAAACAAA
>JAHXMQ010000807.1:67942778-67987481 GCA_020466415.1 Ammodramus savannarum pratensis
AAAAAAAAAAAAAAAAAAAAAAAAAAAAAAAAACCAAACCCTCAGGATATATTTTGACTGTATTTAATACATGTGGAAGAAAGAAGCTTGAAGTGTATTTTTTGGTAGGATGAAAAAAGTTAAAGGAGTTTGGTTTATGCAAGCCAGTATCATTTTGACCTTGGTAAAGGAGCTGTGAAAGTCGATGCTAACACTCATATAGCCAAAAAGGGGTTTTTCATTTTTAGAACAATGTACAGATTAGTCAGAACACCCATGCGTCAGGCAGCGAATTGATCAGAGAATTTATTGTGCTCCAATTTAGAACCTCATGACTCTTCCTACTTTTATCTGAAATATTGCACACAGGTGAATTCCAAAGAAAAAAAGTTCAGCTTTGCGCGGCAAACTTTAAATTCCCAAGAGACAAGCAGGGATGTTTGTATTTCAGCCCGAGTTAGCAGGGTGTCCTGGCCGCAAGGAATCCTAACAGGAGCACAGCCAGGAGGCTGGAGGGAGGATTAGTCTCTCCTAGCCAGTGCTAGTGAGACAATATTTGGAATACTGTGTCCAGTTATGGACCCTAGGTACAAAGCAGATGTTGAATAACTGAGTCAAGTTCAGCAAGGGAGGGCTAAGCCAAGCTCTTGCCCTTTGGGAAGGAGCTCTTTGCACTGAGCTGGAAGATGAGACACAATGAACATGAAGTAAAAAACACAGATTTCAGTTTGATATAAGGGGAAAAGGACTTGTGGCGGGGAGCAGAGAAATCACTGTGGGGATAATTAGGCAGTAGAACAAGTACTCCAAAGAGGCTGTGCAGTTTCCATCCTTGTAGATTTTTAAGATCTGGTCTTGACTCTGTGTTAATCCTGCTTTGAGCAAGAAGTCAGACTAGGGGACCTCCCAAGGCCCCTTTGAACCCAATTACTCTATGATTGTAATGCAGAATTATACACACATATTTTCAGCAGAAATAGAGCCTTTCATTTTGGTGGTTGTCTCGACTAATCTGAAGACTTGTAGCAGGCAGCAGTCTCCAGTTACAAACTGCCTCTGTTCAAAAACTGCAGAAAATAAAAGAAAAACTTCAGGAGGAACAGAACACGTGACTGAAATCTCAACTGGCTCCCAGTGCAGTGCTACTAAAACACAAAGGGATTTTGTTGATTTTTCTTTTAGTTTAACCCTTTCCTTCAAACCTATGTGCAGACAGACATACCTACTAGCATTTGAAATGCATCCACATGCACAGTTACACACAAACTAGCCAGGATCCAAACACACCACTCCATACTATGTTTTTACTATGGGCTTAATTCTCTTCCATGGTTTTTCCCAGTTGCATGTACTCAAGTCTATTTCCACCAATAACAGGATAATATAGTAGTATACACACACTGTTTCTCCATTTTTGAAGGGAATGAATTTGTTGAACTTTATCAGGCTGTTTACAGTACTGTCATTAAAGTAAGTTGGTTAATTAAGTTCATATGAAAAGGGGTGATACTCAGGCATGAAGTTCAGGCCTAAAATACCAAGTCAATTAGTTATAATCAGGAGACCGAGTCAATTAATTTTAAAAATGAAAACAAGCCCAATTTTCATTAACAATTCAATCTTTATTTTTGATGTCTATTCCATTTTCAAATTTCAGAGTCTGCTGTGATGCTAAGACAGATACATACACATCAAATTAAAACTAATTTGAGCATTCTAATAAAGCATCAATACTAATTTGGTGTTCATTTTCAGCTATGGAGTAATGAGCAGTTACAGGCAATTTTGCTGTTAGACAAAAGTAGACATCCATTTAGACTGGAGTTCAACAGAACAAATATTAGTACAACTACAATACCAGATTAATTTATCTAACTCTTGACATTTTTGGAAAAAGAAGAAAAAAATTACTTCATTCTGCATGGAATGAGTCCACGAGCAGACATAAGAATGGAACCGATTACACTGAGTTATAATTTCAAACAGGCATCCTTATCAATTACAAGGAAGGGATCTTCTCAGAAGGCAAACAAGGTTTGGAACCCTGGTTGTAAAGCATGAAGTTATGTGCTACAAGAGCTCTCAGATGAAATAAACCAATCCCAGAAGGTAACTGGGGGAAAAAGACATTATTCAGGCAAAGTCTATAAGAAGGACACTGAATAAGTAAAATTGTCTAACCATGCATGTTTCACTTATAAGAAAGATCATTACTATTGGACAAAAGATATCATCATCATATTGCTTCATTTTACAACACAAGGTTTTTCTGCAGTAGAAGGGATCAGACTTATCTAAGTCTACCAATATAAGAAACACCAAATTTGATTTCTTCCATGTCCTATTACAGGGCTGAAATTGAGAAAAAATTTACCTTATTTTTATTTATAGTGAAAACAAAGAAATTTAGGTGCAAGCAATATGTCAAGAAGGCAGATGACAGTAAGTCTCCCTAAAGCTTTAGCTATCAACTCATCCTAAGTAGACAGAGATGTCATAAAATAGCAGCAGTGAAACACCAAAATAAATTTGCAAGAAGCAGCACTGATTTGTCAGGAAGTCAAACTCATCTATCCAGTCTCAGTAGTGACTATAGAACATGCATCAAAAAAATTCCTATTTCAAGGAAAAAATTGAAAATTGGGGGAAAAAAAGTGTAGTCAGGTGCGTCAGGTAGTAAGAAAGTGCAAGGGAATTTCTATTTTCTTTAAAAAGATATATTCTCTTTATTAGCCTAAGGCTCAGCTTTGTACCATCTTCAGTTTAGTTTTATGCTTTTCATGTGTATGCATCCACTACTTTTTGCGCTCATAATGCTCACAAATTTCCATGAAACACACACTTCTTCTCACCTTGCATAGTTTATCATACATGCTTGGAATAGATTTCTCATTATGACATAGCTACTTCATTCCCAGCAAAAGCTTTTCCTTAATTGTATGTAATATTTGTTATTCTAGGTATCCCTTCATCTTGGAAACTCAGGATTGTTTTCTCTACATACAGTTACAGTATGCTTATGGCAAACAGGAAAAAAGTTTGGACTCCTAACAGTTTACAAATAGTTTTCCAGGTAGGGCTGTTTCAGTTCCTGTCATGCACTGGTTTCATTTGTTTGCCTTTCATTATACTTACAGACCACAGACAGTTGAATGGAAACAAAGCAATCAAGAAGAGGAAAAAAAAAAAATCACTCTTTTCCAAGACAATTTTTCCTTTCAGGCTTGGAGGCTTGGTAGACAGCTTTAAGAAAGCAGATATATCTCCAGCAAAACAGAAAATTAATTTGTGGAAGCATGCTATATCAATTGGTTTCTTGCAATAATTCATTGACTCAGTAATTGTTCCCAGGAGTTTGGCATCAATTTTCTGAAACGTTCAGTTTTTTTTTTTAAAAACAGTATTGCTAAGTGCAATAGAGAGAGAGAGACCAGACCATTATGATGTGCTAACACATTAATGATGCAATTTTAAAGCATTGTGAACAGATTCGTTAAATGAATGTGAAGATCAATTTATACTAGGGCTTCACTTGAAAAAGATTCTAGTTGCCCCTTATTAGAATTATTGACTCCTCATGGTACCTCCTTGATGCTGTTGGACAAATAGCAACTTAGGAACTGGACAGTCAACACTGTCAATGCACTTCCCAAAATCTTGGTTTTACTGAGAATTTTAAAAAGTGGTAAAGAAAAACTACATAAGAAAGAGATACCTGCTTAAGTCTCCAGTAAGGCTTATACAACAAAAGTTAAAATCACTGTTAAAGAGTTCTAAGGAAAACCATTGCTTCCTGAACAGCAGTAGAAGCATTTATCAATTTTAGCCCAGGATCCTAACAAAAATTGTATTTCTCTAGCTGGCATCATCCACAAACTTGAAATGGGATGAATTTTCTGAATAAACTATATACAATAAATCCTCATTTTTCAGGAAATCCACAACTTCTGTGTTGTTTTAATATGCTTGCCTGGTTTCTAGGTTCAAATCTAGGCTGTAAGAACTTGCATATATGTGTACTTTGTGCCACTTTAACACCAATCTTCTCAGCAGATCCATTTCTGTCGCTTGCCAATTGATTTTACAACCTGATAAGTTTATCTAGTTTTCTGAATAATAATTTAAAATATAAAATTATCATTAATGCAATTTAAATCAGAAAGATTTTATGCTGCTGAGAAAGCCATCAAAAGAAACAAGCAAAACGACTCTTGTCTGTCACAATGTAGATGTGCTTAAATAATAAAGACATTTTTTGGGATCCACTAGTTTAGTATCCGGATTACTTACATGAAGTATAGTTAAGAGTCTTTGTTCTACATTCAATACAGTAATTTGAAAAGTCTTCAATGCATAATGTAACTGTAAATCTATTGCTGGTCAGAGAGGTGGAACACCTCTCCTGCAAGAACAGGCTGAGAGAGTTGGGGTTGCTCAGCCTGGAGAAGGCTCCAGGGAGAGCTCATTGTGGCCTTTCAATGCATGAAGGCTGACATGACAGACTGGAAGAGAGTCTTTACCAAGGCCTGTAGAAACAAGACATGGGGCAACAGTTTTAAACTGAAAGATGGTAGATTTTGGATAGATTTAGATAGGATATAAGGAAGGAATTTGTTTGTTGGGAATTTTGGGGTATTTTATTAGTTTTTGTTTACTCGTTTAATTTTACACAATGAGAGTCATGAGACACTAGACAGATGGACCAGAGAACTTGTGGATGCCCCACCTCTGTATGTGTTTGAGGCTGGGTTAGGCAGAAGTTTGAGCAACCTGCTCTAGTGGCAGGTGTCCTTACCCATGTCGGGTTTAACTAGATGATCATTAGACACTGGAACTAGATGATGATTAATTCCCTTCCAACCCAAACTCCTTTGTGATTCTAGTTTATTCAGCTTTTTGTTTATTCAGTTCTCAACAATACTTCTGTAAAATACAGTGAACTCGTATTTCCTTTTTCAGTTACTGGTAATGGCATTTTTATTCTACAGCTAGAGAATGAGATGGGTACATCCATAATGACATAATATACCCATAATACACCCAAGTCAAAAAAGCCTTGCAAGATAAGATTCTGGTTTCCCATAGATAAAAAAAAAAAAAAAAAAAAAAAAAAAAAAAAAAAAAAAAAAAAAGGCAAGCATCAGGCATGTCATAGATGGGCTAAGGCATTATGACATGCGGCAGATAATGGTTAAGAGAAGAAAACAACCTTGTCCTAAATCTAAATATCACTTGCCACTCATCAACATATCTGATAGCATGACCAGCTGTATCTTATCACATCATGGAATTGTTCCTTTGGCAAAAAAGATGACATAAAACTACTCCAGCCAAGTCTAACTAGATATGCTATACCAAAAAATAAACAAAACAAAACAAACTCCAATTATTATTTCTTCTTTTCTCAGGTAAGAGAAATATTAAATAATTGCATAGGGAAACAGAAAAACTAATTTTTGGAATATTGGAATTCCAAACCTATGTTTTCGCATAAATAATTTTTTGAACAGAATACATCAATAATAATGATAGGGAAAATTTTACATGTAAAATTACAGCTATGAAAAACTGGACATCATAATAGATGGTTCTGTCCAATCCTGTACATTCCTTAGCACTGAAGACTTGTGTATTTTACATAGTTAAATTTTGTTAACATTAATGCAAGAGTTATTTCCATGGACTGTTAATGTGAATCTTACTAAATGGGGAGATCTGAACTTGTATGACTGCTTCATATTCAAACACAACACCAATTTTCCAGTCATTTTGTTTACCTCAGGGAAGGCAAGACTATTTCTGCTTTCCCAACATTCATTGTAAGCAGCAAACAGTGGCACAACTGCAGCTGTCCCTCACAGTCAGAGCACAGCTTATTTCTGAAAGTGCTGGAATCCAGCTAGTGCTGGAAACACAAGCCACGCTGAGTTACAAACCACTTGGTGCATAAAATACAGTGGGGAAAATAGGTAGCAGGCAGAACTGTTCCAACATTTAAGACTCAGAATGTTAAATCTCCATTTTTACAGGATAGAAGTTCATACCCAAGGGAAAGGAAACAGTGGAGAATTAGCAAGCTGCACAGTAAGTATGAGATGTGCTTTCTCAGCAGCAAGAGAAAATCTCTGGAGACAGTTTTATTTGTTGTAACCTCCATGTAAAAATCAAAGCAGAAAGCAACATAAAGTACATCCATATTTTTGTAAACTATCATAACAGCTTGTAATTACATTTGTACCACACGCTTTCCTATGCTGCTGTCTTTGAAGTTTATTAACACTAATTACTGGACTTTGCATCTTACAGTGCATAGTTAATCCAAGATTTCAACAGAAAAAACATATGTATGCTGCAAGTGGCTGTTAAAATACCCAAACAAAACTCCTCTCCTTATTTCATTAAGTAGGGATAATGACAATATGACCTTATGAGATCTCTTCAAGACACCTCCATCTACAGAGCACTTTTTTCATTATAGGTGGGATATCATCAAATGAGTCTCTGAAAACTTTTTCAAATAATTAATAAGATATGAGGAAGAAAAAAAAAGAAGGTATTTTAAGGGGCTTTGATACTAAGTTGTGGAAACTTAGTTGTTTGGATTTTTAACAATTTTCAGAAAATTCTAACAAGTCAAATATTATTATAATGTTCTCTGTAAAACAAACTGCTATAAAAATTTTTCAGATTCCAATTTTTTTTTTAAAATCACTAGTGGCTGGAACATGTTCAGAAGGCACCATGCAGCTCTTCTAACTGATGTTTTCAAAGACTAAATTTATCCTTACAACTTTAATATTTGTAAGATTACAGCACTGCAATCTTATAAGCAGAGATTCTGAAAACACTGGATTTGCACATTAAACTGGTAATAGCAGTTACCTCTGTAGCCATTGATACATCAATTACATCAAATACACAGCCAAACTGCCAGGCCCTTTTTTAGGTCATTTAAGGGTAGCCACAGATTGCCTATTATAAGCTAAAATGCTAAAAAAGTCAACCTATGAAGATGCTGGAATAGTGGCTAATTTTCAGTCAGTTAAGCCTGAATGAGATATACTTACATAAAAATCCTTTGATCTGAACATTGAGCTCTTTGTTCACATTCTCATTCTGCAACACCCATCACTACCTCTCATCCCTGTTTGTTGATGGATTGCTCTAAGATAGTTAGAAAGAAGCCCATTAATAAGAAGCTACCAGAATATATGAATGTTAAAATTACACTGACTCCAACTTTTTGTTGACTTGAGTTTATAAAAAAGATTGAAAAGTACTAAATCTTTATCATCTGTGCAGATTTAAATAGGGTAAGATGCAGCTGTGTGTTAACAACACTTCCACCTCCCTCTAAAACCCCCTGAACACCTCATACAAGGGGAGATCTGAGAAATACAGTTACTGAAGGGATTTACTTCAGTTACAGGCTGGTTTTAATCAATATTTTCACCATGGTTTCTCATACCAATAGTAAGACATAGGTAGAGTTTGAGAAAAGGCAGTTCCACACATACTCAAACCTATTTGAACACATATTCCAGAGACTGGCATCCACCAGTGAAAGCTTCACATCTCTACTTCCCCACAACCAGCTGAATATAATTAGTCAAGCTCAACTCATAAAGGCCTTCCCATAAGCATTTTTAAGTATTTCCTTTGTTTTATATTACCTGCTTATAAAATTATGTGTTTCCTTGCCGATAACCAACAGGGAACCAAACACTCACCAACCAGGAGATAAATTCTTATGCCCATCTCAGACAAGAAACTGAGAACTCAGCTCAATGACTACAGTTAAAATCCTGTGATAGAACACCAGCGGACTGTTTTAGCTTCTCTGATTCTGGACGCTTTTCCTTTTTTCTGTTTTTTAAAATATTACATTAGCCAAGAGGGCATTTACTGAATTATGATCTTTTCCATTGCCTATCTTCCTGTCACTGATTTTTGAAATCAAACAAAACACAGAAAGAAGAGTTAGATCTGCAGGGCATATATCCTCATGCTGTGTGTTCCCAGTTGGTTGGCACCTTACAGAAAGGTCTCAATTCCCCAATAAAGAGCACTTATCCTTCTCTCTCGGGGCCAATTCAGCTTCATCTTGCTGCAACAGTGACAGGCAGTTTTGTGCACTGGAGACTGATCCTTTTAAAGCTCTGAATCTCAGAACTGTCTAAACTTGTTTTCCTGCTGACTTTATCCCAGGCAAAACTTCTACATGAAACAATAATGTCATGCCAGAATAACTCAACAATTGGTAGAACACAGCATAACCTTGTAAATAACCAGCATGACAGACGGCTAGGGAAGAGTAAAGAGAACAAAGTGAATTTAATTCCCCTTGTAAAAACTCATTTGTGAAAGACAATCTACAGTTTTAGTATTCTGAAGAAAAATCATTAAAACCAGAAGTCAAAAGGATCAGTTATGAAGAGTATTTTAAGGACAAGGCAAAGGCAAACAATATAACATTCTCAGCAAAACAATCTAACTTAGAATTATTTCAATTTGGGACATCTTCCTCTCTGGAGACTTGCATACATTGCAACTTGTATAACAGTAATCCTCCATTATAACTAACTAGCAAACACAGCCTGTTATTCACAAGGCATTATGCTGCATTCATTACTGCTAGGTTGTGAGATAAAGCTAATCCCCAGAACCACAAAGGAGCTCAGAGGCAATGGCAGGAATGGGAGCACTCAGCTGCACTCAGATCCATCCCAGAGGGCATCTGCCCATCACAGGCCCATCTCCACAAACTCAGAGGAGATGCACAAATGCACAAGATGTTACAGTGAGCAGCAGGTGAGGTGCCTATACAGGGAGCTGCCTATCCACGACCCTGTTGGATACTCTGCTGTGTTCAAGGTACAAATTCCTGAGGCTGCTGCTTCCAGTATCAGCAGGTATACTGGTTTGGGCTACAATTGAATAAAATTTTCTGCACAGCAGCTGGTACAGGGCTATGTTTTTGTGGTGGAAAGTGCCAATGACCAGGATGTTTTCATTACTACTGAGCAGAGCTTGCACAGCATCAAGGCTTTTCCGCATCTCAAACCAGCAGCAAGGAGGCTGGGAGTTGCATAAGAGGTTGGGAGGGCACATAGCCAGGACAACTGATCGCAACTGGTTAGAGATATTTACTGCCTAATACATAAAGCAGAGGAGAAGGGAACAGTGACGGTATTTATCATCCCAAGTCACTGTTGTGAGTGATGGGGCCCTGTTCTGTGCATCGTGGCTGAACACTTGCCCTCCCATAGGAAACAGGGAATGAATTACTTGTTTTGCTAATGTGTGTGTCATGGTTTAGGAACAGTATTCTTCAGTTTAGTGTTCCTACTGAAACTATGCACCACTCACTCACTACCCCTCCCCTCACTCTACAACGGCCTGGAGATGAGAACTGGAGGCACAAAAGGTAATGCTCAAGGGTTAAATAAGTACAATTTTCTGGAACCAGCAATGAGACAAGAAAATGAACACTAACAGCAACAATACTAATAACAAACATGTAAAAGAGAGAGAAGAAATCCACATGAAAATTCTCACTATGGACCCTGATCCAATCACCACCATGTTGCCCTAACCCAGAAGGGAGCCCCTTCTCCCATCCCCAGAGAATGATGTGAAGTGATATAGAATTGCTGCCATGTCCTAACTCTGCCCCTTCTTTGACCCAAATTAACTCTGGCCTGGCCAGAGCCAGGAGAGCATGGTTTTTTCTCTCCCTATTAAATTGTCTCTGTCTCACCCCAGGAGCTCTCAGTTTGACCCTTGCAATTCTCTCTCCCATCACATACCAGGGTGGGGGCTGAGTGAGTGGTGGTCAGCTGTTGTCTGGGTTTAAACCACAACACCAGGCATGACAATTTCTTATTTTTACAGTAGGTAATTAGAGTCCAGCCCAGCCATTCTGAAACATATTTAACTAAATCTTGGCATTTGTTGTAGTTCAGTTGTAACCCCTGCTGCCAGCATATACCACTAGAATGGGATTCATCCAATAAAACATTTATCTAAAATGTTCAGATGTGCCCATGGTTCTTTCTAAAAAAACCTGGCTTTCTTTTATATTCTTTCCTCAGAGAAATCTTGAAGCATGGGGCCTTCTTTCCAGTTCTTTGCTCTCTCCCAATTAAATTGCTTTTTCTGCTGAATTTCTTTTTATATTTTGGTAGTGAAGCAGTTGCTCTTTGTAGATTTTTCTAATAACTTTATCTGTTTGTTGCCAGGAATGCATCTTGAGAAAAGTAGGAGAAAAAAACCATATTTACCCAGGAATGGGATTTTTATTTATACTCTAATAAATGAAGCAACAACCATTCCTTTTTTATGTTTAAAACCAAGTACACTTACATAAGAAAATAACATCATGGCAAGACTTTTTAGCAGTCCTGCTCTGCGAAGACATGGGGTTAAGGTTTTAAACCAAAAGAGGACAAATTCACTGTAAGTATTAGGAAGAAATTTTTTTATAATGAGGCTGGTAAAACACTGAAACAGGTTGTCCAAAGAAGTGGAAGGTGTCCCACTGGACAGGGTCAGACTGAGAAACCCTATCTACTTGAAAATGTCCCTGCTCATGCCAAGGAGGGTGGACTAGATGATCTTTCAAGTCCCTTCCAACCCAAACTATTGCAAGGGTCCTACAGTTAATAGGAAGCTAGTAGAACTCTCCAAACATTTCAAATATATGCTAGGTCAAGGCTGTTTGAAATCATTTGCCATACTGGGGCACATAACTTCTTTACCCACCCACCTCTGGCATGTGGATCCATCCCACACTTCCTAAACGTTTTGGAATCCATCGTAAGCACAGAGTGTATTCTCTCACAATGGGAAGAATATTTATTAAATGATAATCTATTACATAGATTGAAGATTGAGCTATAGGATTAGATTACTTACTCAAGACAGCTTGAGAAATTTGTGGCAGAGTGAGAAATAGAATCTAGATGCTCAAACTGGGTTCCTATCCAAAACATATGCAAAAAAAACTAATGATGTAGGCAAGAACACAAATGCTACAAGTTTATCTGGACAAACTATTTTGAAAAAATTGATGTTTGTGTGTTTTCAATAATAAGAATAAACACCTCAAGAGAAGGAGGTCAGAAAATTAACATGACCACGTGAGCTGGTTACTTTGTTTTGTCTAAGGTTTTTCACAATGGACAACAATTCTAGAAGCTTTGATAGATCTTTCACTGTGGTCACCCTATAAGATGCTGTGATGACTTTAAATATTGTAATTCTAGTTAAACTTTTAGACCTAAAAAAAAAAAATATCTATTCAAACAGATTTTTTAGATGCATACTTTAAACCTTTTCTGTTCATTTTTTCCACAACTCTAGCACATATTTCCAAGCTTTATGTTGGAGTCAAAATCTCATATTTTCATTACATCAAAGAATACAGGCTTTCAGAACACAGTAAATTCCCAGAAAAGACCACCATGACTTCTTATACAGAAGTCATTATGGAAGTAAGACACAAAATATATTAAAGGTTAAAAAAAAAAAAAAAAATTCTATATTTTCGAGAGCAAGAACCTTGTTATTTCTGTGAGAAAAATAAAAAGAACAAAAAATACAAGAATTAAAATTTAACAATGTTTTTGCCTCTACAGAAATTATTAAATTCCAGACACATTACAAACATATGCAGACTGTATGTTACTATATACATTTCATATACATTTTTGTCTTTGTGTGAGATTTAAAACCTAAGCTCTATACAGGGATTTAAAAAATTAGTTATAGATAGTCTGCAAGAAAAGATGCTAAAAAAAATATTCTCCTGTATAAATAGCATACTCCCAAAGCCCTGAAACGCAACAAAATCTGATCTGTTGCAACCACCTTTGAACCAGAATTATGGCCACTGCAATCTCAGTATCTCTTATGACACAAAGTATCAGGGAAAAATAGCAACCATAAGAGAAAAACTCATTGCTTAAGAGTGAGAGGAGCCTTTGCAAGTTACAAACTAATCAGAATATTTCCCAGCAACATGCTGCGATATTTGCATTGTCAGCTGGTTATTATGATTTATTGGAAAAGTGGGACACGGACACAGCAGTACAATGGAATTGCACTGTGATAACTATAGTATTCTCATTGCACAGCTTTTGCTTTTTCAACCAAAACTCTGCACAGCCATTGTTTTCTTTAAAGCACAGAGGGCAAAAGGAGAGGGAAAAAAGAGAAAAAAAAACCAACCCACAATAAAACCCCAGGTGACTGAATTCATAAATTTGTGAAATCTCTGCTTCGACTTTTCTTCTTTTCCTATTTTTTTTAAACAGTGTTTTAGCAAATCTACAATCTACATCTTATTCTAGAAGCAGTTGTGCTAATTAAATAATAAAAACGCAATCAGAGCACTTCTTTTGACTTTACATACATGATAACCATCTAATTAGGCTTCCATTAATGACAAACACGATCAGTCTTTCAAAGGTTAACTTTATCTTGTCATCATAACATAAAATGTCCTTCACAGGTTTTCAGATAGTCTAGTAACAGATATTCTTGCACACAGAGACGGCTTAGAGCTTTTGGTTGTTTTGGAATTTTTTTAATAGGTTCTACCAGAAGAATTCTACAACAACAATTAGCAGCCATATGATTATAGTGTTATACACACAAAGTAACCACTTGCAGTAGAAGAGTCATAACACTATAACATAGGACTTGACACTAAAAAAAACTTAAAAATAACAAAGCATCTGGAAAATACTTAGAAAACAATGTCAGAAATACATACATATATTTATATTTAACTCATTTTCACCATAACCATGATGGAGTGCACCCTCAGCAGTTTTGCACCCAACACCAAACTGAGTGATGCAGTGACACACCTGGCAGATGGGACACCATCCAGAGGGACCTGGGCAAACTTGAGAAGGGGGCTCATGAAATTTAACACAGCCAAGTGCAAGGTGGTGTACCTGGGTTGAGACAATCCACTATCAACACAAGGGGATGAACAGATCAAGAACAGCTCTGATGAGAAGGCCTTGGGGTGCTAGTGAACAAGAGGCTGGACATGACCTGGCAATATGAACTCCCAGCCCAGAAAGCCAAACGTGTCCTGGGCTGCATCCAGAGCAGTATGGGCAGCAGGGCCAGGGAGGGGACCCTGCCCCTCTGCTCTGGTGAGACCCCACCTGCAGTGCTGCATCAGCTCTGGGGGCCCAGCACTGGAAGGACACGGGACTGTCGGAGCTAGTCTAGTGGAGGGATATCAAAATAGTTGTAGACTTCTCCTAGGAAGGAAGGCTGAGAAAGCTGAGGTTCAGCCTGGAAAAGAAGTTCAGGGTGACCTAACTGTGGCCTTTCAGTAACTCAAGGGGCCTACAAAAAAAGCTGGAGAGGGGCTTTACACAACAGCATAGAAAAAGGGGTAGTATTTTAAGCAGAGAGTAGGCTTATACTTGATATTAAGGAGATACTCTTGTGGAACAAAGGCAAGAAGCCCCTTTTCCTTTCCTTTTCCTCTATAACAAACAAGGGGATGATCACACACAGATTGGTTCTTCATCTGTCCTTAGTTTGTCACTTAGATACAGAAGGGAGAATCTAAAAGCTTAACCCCTTATGTATTTCACTATGTGAAAAAAGTGCCACAACACTTCAGAGCCTTTAGTTTTAAAGGCATGTTCACTCACTGTGGCACCAGAAAAGCGTTTGGTGGGAGCTGTTGCTTTTCATTTTGAGACAGCCAGTCGAAGCATTTGGCTCACTTCCTAGAAAAAAACAGCTTTCAGAAATAAGCATAAGGATTCTCTGAAAAGCAAAGTGCTTACAAAATGTACCTTGCAATAATCCTATACCTAACTACATCCACGGCCCCTGTGTGTTTCTGTGCATCAGCAGCAGAAAGCACCCGCTCTCCATTCACTCAATTTGGGATGAACACTTAAAAATAAAAAAGACTCCTGAATACACCAGACTCCAGATGTTTCAGATTGCTGTGTGGGCACAGAATGAGGCTATTCAGTTTCGCAGCAAGAAAGTAAAATACAGTAAATTACCTTGCCAGGCCATCAAAGTGGCACGGATTACCACTCTTCTTCTATAATCATCAGATGATTAAAGAGTATTTTCCACATTAAAATCTCTTACAAGGGACAGTCATTATCCAACTCTTCATTTACTCATTAAGCTACATCTAGGTTTTTTACTTTTCTAATTGCAATTTGATACAAGCTCTTTAGTCCTAAAGTGTTTTTTTTTTTTTTTTAAGAAAGAAAAGAGGTTTTATCACCTACAGAGTAAAAACACCATTTTCATTGAAGAGACCTTGAATTTAAAGCAGCATAATTGCAATGTGAGTTGTTTAAAAACAGACCAACAGTTCATAAAAAGCCCAAAACAACAACCTGACCAAAACAAACAAAGATTAAAATAAACACCCAAAGGGCAGATGTGAGGTCTAGAAACCCAAGTCCTCTTTATTTGCATGGATGTCTCGATACAGGTGGTGTCAGAAAGCAAGAATTCAAGTGCTTCTTCCTTCACTACAGTAAAAGTGCCCCAAAATCATATAAAGCAATGTCTGAAAGCAGGAAATGTTATCCTCCCTCCCAAAAAAAACTCCACATATTAAGACACATGACTCAGTTTACCCAGAACAAATGAGACTGGGAACTGTATCTCCAAATCCCGAGGGGAGAGATGGAAGAGGAGCTCCAGGCAGTGGAAGGTACCCAGGGGGAGCAGGCAGAAGTATGAGGAGAAAGGAAATGCAGAGGAGCTGTTTTGGGCTGACCACAATCCAATCCCCCACACTCTGCCCCAGGGCCATCTGAGGATGCATCAGAGAACTTGGAGTGAGGCTCAGCCCAGAAAGGGCAGGGGAAGAAAAGTGCTGTTCTAAACTCTGTCTTTGTTCCTTACAACTCAGATCTATTTAAAATGGCGATACAGCTTCTCCAACAGTCAAATCTGTTTTGCCTGATAGTAACTCATAAGGGATTCCACCGCTGCTTAAACCCACAGTCTTCCATGGCAGCATCTCTCCCAGTGAGGGAGTGAGAGAGCATCTGGGCAGGCATCTGGTGGCCAACCAGCTATCTACCTGTCACAGCAGAATATTCAGAACTCCTCATGACAGCCCAAAATATTTATTTCCTTTCCTCCAGAACCAGAGGACGGAATAAAGATAATCATATTTTGGATATAGTAAGGAATCCTAAAATTAAAGTCTTCTGGTCCATATACAGATAAAAAACAAGTAATTCTGCTCTTACTACTTTTGACTTTGCACCTAATCCCATTTCTTACAAATACGGATATTAACATGGATACTGCACGTTATTAACAGATACTGCATATTAATGTGGTGTTAATATGTTTAAACAGCTCTATGCATGCAAACTAAACTGAATATGATTGATACAAAATCAAGTATCATAAGCAAACCCATTAAGCTAAAAGGCATTAATTTCCAGCAAAAGACGGTGCATGATAGAGGCGTACTAAGTTTAACATAAGCAGCAATAAAAACATTTGTGGTAAAGCAGTGAGACCAACTTCAGTTGAAACCAAGCTGAAATACTAACTCTATCAGAACACATGCCCCCACTTTTTCTTTTAATAAAAATATTGTTTCAAGATTAATTTGTAAAAATTATATTTCAAATAAAATTTTAATAAGGAGCTAGTGTGAAAGTGCTTGTGAGTCAATTTAAAGTATTTTTTTTCTACTATGCACACAAATGAGGCTACATATGACTAAAGTTAAGTAAATCAGATCATCTGCATTGCTCTGTGTGGGCACAAGTGTGAAAATTTTGGCCTTGCAGTTAATTACCTTCTATTTCATCTTTGACTGTATTCACATTGCCTTTTCTTTTCCAAATGGAAATGCAAACTCTAAATGCACAATTAGCTATAAAGTGCAAAGACCAGAAGAAGAGAGAAATTGCTCAGACCAGTTATTGTCAAGGGCTTTACAGAAGTGTGGATTCACAATGTTTCCACAATAAAATGCGAAGCCTTCTGCTGGAAATGTAGATGTTGGTCAATAAAGACTCCTTTCTGAAGTATCCCTTATGGATGCAGATGTTAGTCTTCAAATCACTAGTTTAAAACTTGTTTTTCTGATGACTTGACATCAGAAAAACAAGTTTTATCTACAGAAGATGAGGATTAAAGATTGGGTGGTACTTGAGAAAAGGTTGAGAACAAATTGCAGCATCAAACAAAAAAATATTTTAAAAAGCGCTGAAACAGAAATCTGCATAACATCCTTAGAGAAGCACTTAAATTGCTGATGAATAGTGAAGAAAATAATAATGCAGTACCTAATTTTAAATAATGCTGCTAAAAAATAATCTAAAATTTACAGCCTGGTGAGATTTGTCCCATTACTGAGTAAACTGATAGAGAATCTTATTAAAGATAGGATGGCAGAACAGTTGGATAAATATGATTTGATAGACTCAAGCCAGCATGGCTCCAGTAAAGGGGAAAAGGGTAGAGGAGAAAGAAATCTCACTCCTTTAACCCAGTAGAGGTACTTTTTAGCAAGCACACATAAAATGGGGGGGGGGGGGCCAGGGGGAAGGAAAGGGAGTAAATGAAAATGGGCTTAATTAACTTCAGTTTTCAAAAATAATATAATTAGATCTTTCCTAAAGGAATATTAATTTCTTTGTAATTACACATAAGGATATAAATTATTTAGCTTCATGTCACCAGCTGTGTGCTAGGTAGTTTTCTAAGGGGCAAATATCTTGATTTAGAAACTAATTAAGCAATCGGAAATAAAGTTTAAAAGTTATTCCTCAAAACAACCACAGCTATTTTTAAACAGAACAATCTCATGGGTCTATGCAGTCAATGATTTGGAAACGGAAATAGCTAGCAAATGGATGACATTTCCCCAGTGCCACTACACTGCTTCTGTTACAAAACAAGCAAGATGATAGTACATGAAATGTAACATGAGTATTGCAACTTGTGTTCCCAGTGAACAGAGGATAAGAAACCTCCAGAACCATTCTTGAATTTCTCAGTAGTTTTTCTTTCCCTTTTTGTTAACATGAATCTTGGACTTCTCCACAGACCAGTTAATGAGTTTGGTTGTCAGATATTAGGAATGCAAATGGAATGCTTGAGTACATTTGGTACAGGCAATTATAACAAAAACAATGTCAGAACAATGTCAAAATCATAAATGAAATTTAAGATGACCCCTCTATAGAACATATAGAAACTAGGCATTCAGAGAAATCAAAGTTTAGCAGGCTCCATCTTGATATTTCTCCTTTTCATAGATACTGCTATGAAGCAGGAACGAAAGTATTTTTTCAGAACTTATAGAGAGATGGATGTGAGAAAACAAAGGAGAAAAAATGTTTAAATAACCTTGAGATGTTGCTACTGTCAACCAAACAGTCTGGGCATCAGAGTAGGTTCTCCCCTCTACATCCATGAAAGAAAGTAGGAAAGCAGCAGAGTAATTAGTTTCTAGGGCTAGTGAGGAAGCAGGAAGGGTAACAACTTCAAAGTGCTAAATCACAAAACTAATAAAATTTGGAGAAATCATCAGCCAACAAGTAGAAACTTCAAGTAATTTTGGGCAGCCTATTCTTACAGACAGAGGGTCAGGGGGAGCCACAAACACGTTTAACAAGTCAGCATTCCCTGTGTCTCCCACCAAACACAGATGACACCTTGCAAACAGTGAGGCAGAGCAGAGGAGACCTGAAGGTCAGGCTTGGTTCTGGTACCTGCTGCTTCTCGAGAACTGGGTGCAGGCACCTTGGGAGTGCTCTTGGACACAGACATTTTTACACAGCACTCACTGGCATGCTGCTCTCCTTTCAGAGCTCAGCAGGATCACTCATCAGGATCCACTTCACAATTCATAAATTGTCACTCATGAAGACCTCAGCAAGTTACAGGAGCTCTTCCTCAAACCTCTTTCCTGCTCTGGCCAAGACAGTCACAAGGATCTTGAGCAAGGTGAAATCTGTTGCTGCTCTTAGGTCACTGAGGCTTCATCTATCTGGATACCTTTGGGATCAAAGAGTACTGCTGGGGAAGGCCTGCTTATTCCTCTTTCAGTTACTTCAAGTTTCTAGTTTTACAAGACTCACAGCTATCCTCCTTTTCCCCTTGACTTTTTTATTTATTGAAGTGAAAGGTCTCTGAATGAAGCCAATAGATGTGCAAGCAACCTGAAAAGGCAGAAGAGCATGAGCCCCTAACAGAGACACAGGAATGAGCATAAAAGAAAACTTAAGAGAAAGGAGCTGGCATATCTAGCTCCAAAGAAGGCCTTGATGTACAAGGCACATCAGAATTTTGATGAAATGAAGACAAATATATCCAAAATAAACAATTTGGCAGGAAAGCTAAACTAACCCATGCTGGAAGGAAAGCAATACTCTATGTTCAAACAAACTTAGAACTGAATTAAGACTAAACAAGCTATCTGTGTCAACAATTAGCACCAGGAACCCACATAAAAAATCAATACCAAAGCAGAATAATTAGAGAGTTGGCTCTTCATTAGCAATTGCCTGAAGCTTGTCAGGGTTATCCACAAATCTACTTTTCCCTCTATATGCTTTCTTTCCCTCTATATATTCCCTCAGTATATTTCTGCCTCTAGGCAAAGCATATTGGCCTCTTGGATGCCTTCAGCAAGTACTGGAGGTTTTTAGGTCTGGGTTTTTTTGGTTTTTTTTTTTTTTTTTTTTTTTTTTTTTTTTTCCCAGTTGCCCTACCTGCTTACCTCATTCAGAATTCATGTGGTTGTTTTTTGTTTTGTTTCTTGGAAACACTCTTGCTCTTTCCTTATCCCCATTTCCCCCCTCCCAGCCCCCCCGTTTATCTTCTGCAGTTAAGTTTCTTCATGTTCTGGAATCTCAGAAAGCATTTTGATTTACTTGACCGAGTAGGATGCATCCAATCTGACTAAGGAACCAGCAGCTGTGCCAAAGGATGCTGTGTGCTTGAGAATACAAACTTGGGAACACATTGTTCTGAGATACATTAATCTACATTTCCTGGATTCTTTAGAGTAGTTAGAGTCTTCACCTTGGTGTTATTACCTCTTGAAGAATTTATGAGTTTGTCTAATCCTTCTGGGCAGTTACATTTTACCATGCTGACTGCTGGCAAGAAGATTCCCAAAGTTCAATTGCATTTAGTATGATAAATAGCATTTAGTATGATAAATACATATTTCTGATTGTTCTCTACCTCCTGCTTTATTATTCTTTTTGTCATTCATTCTTGCATCACGAGACATAAAAAATGAGTATAAAATGATTAATTCAGCATCATTCATCATTTTATAAGCCATTAGCCAATTTGTTTCTTCCTCAAGAAAAAGATTTAGTTACTTATATTGAGGTCATACAAAAAAACTGGCTTTCCTGGATGTTGCTATTAGTAGCTAGGAGATCAAATTACCAGCTTTAATGGCAAACATCAGTTTCTTATCTCTTTTGTTCGCTGAAGGAAGAGAAGTAGATTTAAACTCCAATTAGACAAAATCTGACATTTTCAACCAAACACTTAGCTCAAATTCGCTAATGTGTGTTCATAGAAAATTATTTTGCCATACAGATATTATCCTGGAAACAAAATGTTCAGTTGCTTCAAAAACCATTAAAAGAGAGATCCCTTTAAAGGGTTACAGTAGTATTTTTTTTAACTAATGAGAATATTGTATTTCTCAAAACCTAATTTTTAAACACAACACTGTGTAAATCCACTTGAACTGTACCAATCATGCTTCATACATAAATAGTACAACTCTAAACAATCTACAACTTACTATAGCTTATCAAATAACTTCCAAATTGAAGCTCCAATGTAGAAACAAGATGTATGAAAAGACTAACGAAAGATGAACTGAATTGACATATATTACAACAAGTCTCAGCTGAGCTGAAATCATCTACCACAAGAGTAGTCAGCTCCCATATTTCCCACTCTTTTCTTAATTTCATATTAAAAAAAAGTTCACTTCAGTATATGCAACTAGATTTTTCTTTTTCTTAAAAAAACCACACTGGTTTGTCTGGGAAATGTTAGGTATAGTTTAGTAGCACTTGTACATGTTTTTATAAACCAGTGAACGGATTTCACTGTAATGATTCAAATCTTCTGCAGTATCAGACCATAATACACTCCTTACCATCAGCAAACTGTTGTTTTCTTAATATTGAAATTTGAATTTTTTAAACAGAGTAGTTAATCCTGCATTTCCAAAGGTCTGTTACTCTACTCTGTTTCTGTACAGCACTAAGTGACTGGGGTTAAGTGCCTTCATGTCCTCTGAGAGCGTAAAAACCCAAGAAACATTTACTACACAAGTAAAAGTGGGGAGATGAGTAAAGAGAGAAGCACATATCAGAAGTTTACTAAACTCTGCATGAGGAAACCACACAGAGGAGCTAAAAAAAAACAGGCCTGAAAGCTTCCAGTAGTAGCTGATGGCACCCAGGAACAATCCCTTAAGAGCCCCCACAACCTGAGGAGTGGTATTTAACTCTTTCCTGTCTACCTTCAAAATATGAATAAGCAAATTAAAAAAAAAAAAAAATCAATATTACTTTGGCACTTTCAATGCATTCTAGACACTCTTCAAAATTGTTCATATTCATGTTAATGGATCAGAAGCTCTATAAAATTTGTTTGATGCAGTGCTTATATATGCAACTTGTTGAATTTACATATGCAAGCAGTTAAAGCCCAAATTGAATGGAAGGAAAATTAAAGTGTTTTTAACAGAGCTTTAGAATCTGTAAAAAGGATGTCTGCTGTACTCCCTGGAGTGGAATACAGAAAACTGAATACAGTCATTCACCAGCAACAATAATGAAAGGGCTGTAGCTGTAGCAGCATCATACTCTGATTATGCAACATCACAGATTACAACAGTAATTAAGGATGCAGCTGATCTAACTAGATGCTAGGACAGTGAAAATGCATAAGCATCAACATGATCTAAAAATCTAATATTTTGGAAGTCTTACAAATCTATCACAGCATGTTATGCATCAAAACCATCCCAAAGAATTTCATTATAGGTGACACAGAAAAAAAAGTAATTGCTCTCCCACTTCTTGCATCTCTCTGGAATATATCAACTAAAAAAAAAAGAAAACAAAAAACAAAAAACCAAAAAAAAAACCAAAAAAAAAAAAAAAAACAAAAAAAAAAAAAAAAACACATTTGAAAACCTTAAGCACAGCTATAAAAACCAATACCACCTTCTAAGGCTGTGTAGTTTAAAAAAAAAAAAAAAAAGCTGAGACAGAGAACAAAAACTTTAAAATCCTGAATGCATTAGAAATTGGCCAAGCACTGTGTATTTTTACTCTGGAAGAAATTATGTACTCTTAAAACTTCAACATTACAGGAAGTTGTAAGTGCAGCAGATTAATGTTGGAGCATGTATTGGAATTGCACTACAAGATGCTCAGGAGAAGCTCTTAATGACTCTCCCTCTGTGAAAGTCAGGTCTTGAACATGAAAGTCAATCAGTGGGAAATGCCACAAAGCCCATGGAAAATGAAGATTGATAGATGTTGTCTAAAATGTAGGTTAGCCAGCTAGGTGACCAGATAAATTATTAATTAACTACTCACTACATCTGCATTCACAAAATATTTTTTAAGTATGACTGGCTCCTGTTGAAAGTAATATTTCTAGGTTCAAAAAAACACAATAAAACCTGTACTTATTCTTTGGACGTTTTTCTTTGACATAAAAATAGCAGGGATGTTTGTTAATATGACGAAAATTTAGGATATCTAATGAAATTATGTCTCTTATCCTTCCTAATTACTCCTTTACGATTATTCTTTTACAGGTATTAATCAACAAGGATGACATCCAGCAGAGCTTTAACAAAACACTTATCTGTTTATGAACAATTCTAAAGCATGGTTCTTATCACATGCTAATTTAGCTGTCTGTATCAAAGCTCAGCTGACTGTATAATTGGATCAGACACTCCAAGGATAGCAAACATTCAGTAAAAAAACTAAGATGTAGCATAAAAACATAAAAAAATTATTTGACACAAGCAAAGAAATTCTTACACTGCTAGACTGCTAATTACCCAGCATTAGCCAGAAAATGTTACGTCTGAAAGACAAAGAAAAAAAGAGAAGGTATAGGATAAGAAAAAAAGACACAACAATGGGGGAAAAAAACCACATGCCCTCCTCCTCAGCATAAAGTTGTCATCCAGGTCTTTTAAGAATCTTCTGGCTTGGGCTGCACCAGCTCTGTGATGCTCCCAGTTGATTTCTGGCAAGTTGAAATCCCCCATAAAGGTAAAGGCAATCACCTTGGAAGTATTCCTTAGTTCCTCAGAGGATAATTCATCAGTGTCATTTTTCTGGCCTATAGTAGACTCCCACATTATTTGTTTGTCCCTTGATTCTTACCTAGAGGCTCTCAACTGTGCCATTGCCAGCTGTGAGCTTCCTTTATTCTAACACTGTTGCACACAATGCCACCCCTCCACCTCTTCTGCCTTATGTCTCCTAAAGAGCCTGTAACCACCCAAAAGGGCACTCCAGCCACTGGACTCATCTCCACAGGTTTCACTTATACCAATGATGTCAAATCTTGGACTGGCCAAAGCCTTCAGCTTCCTCTTGCTGTGTGCATTAGTATACAAACATTTCAGGTGTGGTACCTTGTTTGCAGCCAACTACTCCTCAAACATACTGAGTACTGAATCAGTACTCATCTCTTCAAGTTTTGGCACACCATCCCATTGCTTATCACTGGCAACCCAGGTTTGTCCTGTTCCCCCATTCCAAGCTACTTTAAAGCTTTGTCAATGAGCTCTGCTACTCCTGTGCTAGAACTCTTTTCACCTTATGAGAAGGGCATATCTGGTCACGTGTCAGTAGACCAGGTGTTGAATAGAAAATCCTGTGGTCAGGAAACAAAACATTTTTGCTGACACCAACCTTGTAGCCACACATTGATGCAGTGGACCTGCCTATTCCTATTATCTGCTGGTACTGAAAAAAATTGAAAATCACAATCCATGCTCCTTATACCTCTACCAATTCTCCCAGGGCCCCGAAGTCTCTTTTGATTGCCCTTGAACTTTGTTATTTCAATGCTGCCAGCTTGAACAGCCAATAAGAGATAGTAATCAGAAGACCTTACTAGAGAATTTTCCATTGATGTTCCTTATCCGAGCCCCTGGGAGATAGCAGACTTTCCTGGGAGCTGGCTCCAGTCTGTACATTGGGCCCTCCACCCCTCCTAGAAGGTGGTCTCCTGTCAAAACTACCCTTCTTCCTCATACAGCAAGAGCGCCTTACACTTCAGGACTAGGCTGTCATTAATTAATTGCACTTAACACACTTGTGAGAGAGCATGTTCTCTTCTAGTAACATTCCAGATTGATATTGGTTGGTAAAATTACTAGGAATAGAAACTGGACTGTGTTCTGTCCATAACTTACAACATGAATTAACAACTAAAGTAATAAATTAGTTAACAAGAGTTGCACATCATATGTGTATTTATGAACTCAGCAATTTGAGAAATAAAAGAAGCAATAAAAAAGGAGAAAATAGTAACATGGCCACATTTTTGCTCATCACTTGAAATTAAATACTAACATTTAAAATACAGCATATCTATATTTCATTTATATCACAATTTTTAATATTAGTTAATAAAAAGAAGAGCAAAAAAAATCTCAAAATATTACTGGGTTTGGTATGCTGCTGCAGGTACTGAAGGCACAAAGAAACTTGAGAAAAAGCAAACATGAAATAACTTAAAACAATCCCTAACGCATTTCTCACTCAGCATGCCAAAGTTTCAGAGAACCGGTTTCTCTTTGTGAGGCACAGAGAAGTCTGAAACCAGGCATACAACAGAAGCCTGAGGTTTCAGAAGGGACTAAATTTTTTTCCAAAGTATCAACTAGGCTAACATAAAAACATTTCCCAGCACTAAGCCAAAAAAGCCCAAGAAATTAGGTGAATATTTCATGAATGCAAGAAGCTATTCACAGTTATACCTATGGATACATACATGCTTGCTTTTCAAAATATCATCCTATTAACTCTGCCAATGTTGGACATTTTTGGGTTTTTTGTTTTTTTTTTTTTTTTAATAGAGCTTTAGTAATCAAGCTACTTCAGCATATGTTTACATTTGAGATCAATGAAATTTAATCAAACACCTAAAATATCTGGTTGAATTCTCATTCATGAAAGGAAATTCATCCAAGCTCTTTAGAAGTACAGATATCTGAGCCCTACCCTTACATCCCATGGTTTTGATGATTATTTTATTGAAATAAAAGTTTGGGGGCTGTTTGCTTTTTGGTTTGGGGTTTGTTTTCTTTTTGTTGCTTTTTAACACAGTGTTTCCTAAAACATCAAACAATTTATGCCCTTAACAGTAACATCCTTTAGGACTGATGCTCTGTGTGATGTTCAGGTTTTATGAAAAAAAATAAGGTTGAACAGAGGTAAAGTCCATACAGCTGCAGTCAATAGTGCAAGTATTAAAAAAAGGAAACAGCTTTTGAATGCCTTTGAAATATCATATCCATGAAAATTGTAGTAATTACCCAAGGCCCACACCTATAACCTTCTCTCCATTCTTAAATCTCTAAGCATTACATCAAAGAAGAGAGGAGAACTTGCAAGTAGTAGAAAAATATCTAAATAGAATTCATGCCAAAACCACAACAACCAGCTCCTACAAACAAACCACAGGGCTTTGTAAATATTCTTTACTCAGCGACTACAATCAAAAGCTTGAAGAAGAAAATTCTCAAGGAAGTCTTCTTATACTCCCTACAAGCATACCAAACAAAACCAACTCCAATCATGCTGCTCAATAATACCATTTTGGTTGTTCCAAGTTACTGCTGCAGTAAGAAACTCTTCAAAAAAACCTCAGCACACAGAAACCAAGTAATCCCAAATTCCCCTACCAACCCAATTGCGCTGCAACACAAGATTTTAGAAACAATTACACAGAACTTGCTTCAACCACAACTTACCATAAAACAATTCAGCAACACAAAGACTATCCCAGGAGCACCCATAAATGCTTCCATCACATCCAATCCCACCCAAACCACCTGCCTGCCACTTCCTCATATAGTAGAATCTCTCACTTTGATCCCAGGTGTACCCCCAATACAGGTTAATGAAGAGACAAGGGCTAATTGATTTCCTCTTATCTATCACATAAGCTGTCCTGCTTTAATACACTACACTCAGTAGTGAAATTTTCAGCTATGCTTACCCCACCTAGTTTTCAGTAAAAAAGAAGGTATTCAAGAAGGAGTTTCCCTTTAAATTGTCCCTGGGAGCATAACAGTATTCCCTTATTCTCTGTGATATTGTCTATTTAGAAGGTGTTAGTTAAGATTAAAAAAAAAACAGTGATAAAGTTTTTGGAAAGTAAAAATAAGCTTTTTTTGGAGGGAAAAGATGAGGTAACATTAAAAACAAAAAAATTGTTTAAAAGGAAAAACTCAATTGCCTTGATTAGACTGGAGACTATACTAAGGAAAACTGACTTTTGATCAGAAAAACTCCAAATCAGAACTTATAAAGAAAAGAAACTATTTACAATGAAAATAAGTTTTGGCAGTAGGATGGAAGTATAGATGGTGTGAAAATATAGATAGAAAAAATTAGATAAGAGGGTCTGAAAATATAAAGCAGGTATGTCAACATCTGTTAAAAACAGCTCATTTTCAATTGCCCAAAGGGGAAAAAAATGATTTAGCTTAAATAAACATTATAGAATATCACTTTGTTGTGGGTATGAATGCACTTACAGTATGTAATAAAATACATTATTCTATGCTTACTAGAGGTGATTGCTATATCACATGTATAATGAATACATTGAGTAAAATGGGATAGCAGAAGCATGAAATAGTCTCACTCAAGGTCACTGTGTATCTTGCCACAGGTATTGTGTCTGACTTGAGGATATAATACCTTCCACTGTCAAAACAGACTTTGATTCTTTGATTCTTCTAACAAGGCCAGTTACCTTAATAAAACCTTAGCATACATATATATGTGTTTGTGTGTGTTTGTAGAAAGATGCATATTTTAAACACAGTAATATATTACAGTGAATATCTATCAAGTCTGCCTCATTTAAATTTACTCTGCTATAATATCTCTAACTTTATTTGTGGCTATTAAAGGGGACGAACCAAGAGCATAAATCAAGAAACAGAGAGTTTGCTTGTGTGCTCGTTTTTGGGTTTTTTTTTTTTTTGTGGGACAGGACTAATTTTTTTCTCAGTACCTAGAACCAGGCTATTTAATAGTGTTGACAAGACAGGAATGATTTTGTCATTGCTGAGCAGGGCTTGCACAGAGTCAACCCCTTTTGTGCTCTTCACAGCACCCCACCAGCAAGAAGGCCAGGGGTGCATGAAAAGTTCTGAGGGGACACAGCGGGACAGCTGACCAAAAGGATATTCCATACCTCATGTCATGCGCAGTAAATAGAGTAGGGGGAAAAAGGAGGAAGAGGGGGGACATTTGGAGTGATGGTGTGTGTCTTCCCAAGTCCCTGTTACACATGATGGGGCCCTGCTCTCCTGGCAATGGCTGAAGACCTGCCTGTCCATGGCAAGCAGTGAATTAATTTCTGGTTTTGCTTTGCTGTTGTGTGTGCAGCTTTTGCTTTCTGTTTTGAACTGTCTCCTCAGCCCAGGAGTTCATCTACTTTTACTCCCCTGATTCTCTCTCATATCCCCCTGAGGGGAGTGAGTGAACGGCTGTGTGCAGCTTAGTTGACAGCTGGCATTAAACCATAGCAATTTGGAACTTATTGCAGAGTTCTTTACAGTTTGGGTTTCCATGTTGACATCAAGAAAAAATACAGTTATTTTCTAAAGAACAATACACTTACAAGGTACAATCGTAATCAATGCCAATTAAGATATTTTTAACATCTGATTAGTCCATGCACATTTTATGGCCCTGTGAACTCCCATGAGGCTCACAGTTCTTGATGATTAAGTCTTTCTACTTGCTCTAGAACCACCCTAGAAAGGGTATTAAGTAGTCCCATATTGCAGGACATCTGATGTTTAAGCAAATTGGCACCATAAGCAGCCCAACATTGATGTTCTATTTCGTGACAACTCCCTCAAGGTAATACCTTTCCAGAATCAGAAGATGCATCAGCTGTTCTTCAAATAGCTGAAAATACCCTCTGTCTATACTCTGTCTTCATGAGGGCTTTTACAGTATGGGTGTGACTTTCACAAGTTATGCTCATTCACTTTTTATTTTCATCTCTCTTCTCTGCACCGATCCAAAGGAACACCAAATAATTTTGTCTCCCAAGAAATATATTTGATCAAATAGATTGATTAGGTAATTGGAAGTGTGTAGAACACCTTGCCACTGGGTCTCAAAATTTACAGTCCACAGCTAATTCTCCCTCAATAGGAGGTACACAGCATTTTACTCTGACAATCAGAAGTGAGTAGAAAGTCTGTTTGGGGCTCTTGTCCACTTTGTGCACATTAGATTCTGAAGTCATCATTAAGACCCTGAGCACCTTCGCATTTTATGAATGGTAAGTTCCACCAAACATGATGAGGAGCCTTATCTGATCTCTTTGCAACTAACAGGCTCACCAGTAATTTATCATGGAAAATGTTTTGTTCTACTTGATTAAAAAAAAAATTATGATAAATTTAGATTTTTTGTACTTTAGAAATGGGGGTCATCATCTTCTCTGGTTTGTAATATAAATGAAAAAATGTCACAATTAGTGACGTATATAATATAGTAAGAAAATGCAACAAAGGAATTTTAGTAAAGTGTTATAATTTGCAAATAGGTGACCACATCAAAGCCAGTGAGACAAAAAATAAATTGCTCTAAGCCTAGTCATAATTTTCCAACAGTTGACATTGATTAATTGTTTACCTGGTGCTGTGGTGGCTGAATCTCTTATTAAGATGCTTAGTACTAATTAAAATTTTAAAAGATCTCTCTGCTTCAAATGCTTGAGTCTCTCTTGGGGTCCATAAATAGCTTTTTTCCCTTTTCAGTGGAGAAAATGATGAAATGAATGACAATTCTCAATGTCTGTAACAGTTCAGGCAGCAAGTCTGTTCTCACATCAACACCTTGAAGAGAAATCAGCGTCTGGTGTACTTCTAAAAGTTTGAAAGGATAAAAAATGCTGGAAGGTTTCAGAAGATGGTTTTCATCTGAAGACAGAGATTAATTCAAACCAAAGGGCTAATAAACATGAGAAGTTTAAAAAGTTTGAGTCTGAAAGTTAGATAAACCAATGCCTGTGTGAACTGCTGTTTTTATACGAGCAAACATCTTGAAACATCTTTGTTTTTCAAATTTATTATATTAGTTTTGATTTCTAACTATTTTGATTCTTTGGAAGTGTTTTCTCAAAGTATTTTGGAACATTGTGCTTGTGATAGTAGAGCAGGACTTTTTTATATCTTGAAGTTGCAGCTCCTGATCCTGGAACTTGAGGTAGTCAGTTGAAAGTAGATCAATACTTTATGATCTATTATCATGCTTACACCTATTTCATAAGCAGATTTCATTAGAATCATCCGATGGTCTTAACGTTTATATAGTGAAAAAATGAAAAAAAACCCTCAACCTGCAAATTTGAAAATCATCCTATTTTTAAGTAATAGGAATAAAACAATGTCATTCTTTGGTTGTCAGTAGATGAAAAGTGAGTTTCAAAAGATGTTCTTTATTTTCCATTTCGGTAAGCTTTGTAAGCTTCACCTTATCTCATATTTTCACCAGTGATCTTTAATCTGGAATAAATAACAAAGAGAATGTAAAAGAATGGAAGTTATTTTTGCAGTTTCACCTGCAATTTACAGAATGTATTCTTTAGCAAAATGAAAATTTAATAGGATTTCTGCAAAAAACTGCTTCAGAAATCTAGAGAAACAAATTTATATGGGCCTGCAGAGGAAATGCTGAAAAATGTGGCGGCATACTGTTCAGACTGGAAGCTAATTAGTATCACCTATAGGAGACAGAGAAAAAGATGGAGGGTGTTTGAAGGTAAGAGTGCTTTGGTTTTCCATACACTTGTAATTAATTATCTTTTTGATAATGCTATTAAACTGAGAAGACCAGAATCCTCTGTCTTTACTTTGAGGACAGCATAAAAAGTGAGCACAAGAGTTTCCATACTCAGTTTTGCCCATTTGTCTTAAATCAGTGCAAGTGTGCAGTAAGCTATAAAACTCAGCCTGTAGTCTCCAAAATAGTGGCTGAGGTAGTAAGTCTGATGAGTGTACTGTGAGATAAGATCAATAGCTTTGGAATCAAGACTCAGAGTCCTAGGAGCTGCAATTGATTTTTTAAACTTTTTACCACTCCCCTGAACAGAACTGTATAGATTCTTGAAAACAAATTCTATTTGTGATGAGGATTTGAGATTCAATGTTAAGATATATTAAATTTCAGGGATAGCAAAAATCACCTTTTTTCATACAGGCTTTCTGTAGCTAAAATGAAATGGAAGCTTACAAAACAATTCTTTGATACCAAGAAGGGGTTTTTTCCTCTAATCTTTGAAGGTGAGGAGTGTAGTGGGAAAGAGGGTTTATTTTCTCCCTCTTTTTCTTTCTCTTTTTTCTCTTCCTTTCTCAGTAAAGAGAAGGAGAAAAGAGGAAGGCCATAAAGATACAATTTTCAAAATAATACTCAGAATCTTATAAGAACATATCTTGCCAATTGTTTCCAATACTTTCTTTTGGTCTATCATCCCATCCTAGCTGCAAAAGACTTAGTAAAGAAGTTACCATGACCCACCTGCACTCGAGGAATTATGCCTGGTTTTCATGCATTGATTCAACATAACACATATTCATGCAAACAGTACCTAAGTTCTGTCAATAAAATTCAGGTAGAAAAAGACCTACTAATGAAAGAAATAAAATACTGTTTTCCTGAAGTTACAGAGTAAAATACTTGCAATCTATTAGCTTATATGAATTCCATGTCTCAGAGTTTGCAATAACGATGATTTTGCTAAAAAATCTATATATGCTATATACTATGCATTTTTGAGTATGGTTATCTCCTGTACTGACATTTATAATAATATGCATGTCTGTGATTGTACAGTTTTATCATTTTAAATAGAATCCTCTATACAAGTATTTGAAGTGCATAATATTCAGAATTTGGTTGCTATCCACTATTGCAGGAGAGGAAGTAAAGCTTATTATAGTTTTGTTCTCTCTCTTTGTAATCAAATGAATAAGCTACAAATCTATATTTATTTTGATCGAATGAGTCAAACTCATAGCTACACAGAAAATCAGAAGTGATGAATTAATTCTGGGAGACATAGGTGCAGAAATATATCAGACTGCTACATAAGTACTAGATTTTAAGAAATATTTTCTAGGATTGTCCATCTCTATTTTCTATTCATAGAATTTTCTGTTTATTCTACTATTTCAGCTATTCATAGAAGCTCTAATTATGTTTAAGTATCCTTGTACCTACATGGGGCTGTATGACAAAATGAATGCAGTTTTGATGCTTTAAGCCTAAGTCTCAATATTGGAGACTCACATAAGCATTTTAAAGCTGAGGGATTTCTCCTAACGTAACAGGGCTATTAAAGGATACAAGAATTAATTTGAGTGTAAGCAGTTCAAAGAATAATTCTGATTTGATCACATATACAAAGAAAACAGCATGTCTGGAAACATTGTGATAGTCTCTTCCAGTTTGTTGCCTAGTTTGAAAGTGTGAAAGTACACAAAGGAAATTAGAATGCTCAACTATTTTTAAATCTCAGAAATCACTGTACCAGTGGAACTGAGAATTATTTCTTTTCTGAAAGAAATTAATTCAATTCTGTAATGTAAACTCTGCAACTTAAGTGATCTGGACCCAAAATCATCTCAACATTATATTTTTAATTCTGCTATAAAAGCCTAAATCCAGACAGCACAGCTTGCATTTATTCTCTATTTGCCAACATGGCTTTAAATGTTTTCAAAGTGGAAAAAAAAAGAGAACAGGAAAAACCTTCAAGTGTATACATTCTTGAGAGCTAAAAATCAAATCAGAAATCTACAGAATTAAAAGATATTCATCTCTTTACAATTATAATGGAGCCACCAAGAAACCCATAAATCAAGGTTTAAGTGAAAATGGAGAACAATTCTCAGAATATGTGATCAGATTTAGATAACGTTAAAAAAATTAAATGTCAATACAATAGACAGAAAGAGAAGAAGCTCCTGAACTCACTAATCCTGAAGGCCTCAGATTTACCTAGAAAATCAGCTTGTCTTCAGGAAAAATCAAGCCTGAGCTAAATAGGGTTTGAACAAGTGTCCGTACAGATATTTTTGCTACATAACAACCTGAATTTTTTTTTTTTTTTAATTTCAAAATAGAGTGAGATAAGTCAGAATTATCATTCTTGTTGCAGAATGAGAGGAGGGGAGCACATCTAGTGTGGCTTTCTCTATGCTGTTCTGCCTTGATTCCCTGTCTAGAAATGTATTTTGGGCCACAATTTTGCCAGTCTGCTCCTCTTCAGGGAAGCAGTTGTATTCCTCTGCCAAGATAGCAAATCTGACTCATGTTACTAAAGACTGTCTCCGTTATCATTTCTGGTCCCATCTGAGGCAAAGGTGACAGTCATGGAACAGCTAGGTGAGGTTATTTATCTGGATTCTGTAGTATTTACTCTTATTAGCTTTACTCCACCCCAGGACCCAGAAATTTAATTTAATTTTTCTGTGCAAAGGAACTGATTCAAATGGCAGAGCAGGATACAATACTTGGAACTAAAGGTACAGTAGGTCACATCTTGTAGCTAAATACCTTAATTCTTGCATTATGAAAGTCATGTTGCCCCTCTTCCCTTGCAATCCAGCATCTTAGTTTTTCCCATTCCTCCTTTCTCCTCAAAACCTCACAATCAAACAGAGTACAGAAAGTATAAACACAGCAACAGGTCATTCCTGGTACACCTCTGTAGTTATCAGATATGGAGGGGTTTTTACATTTCTAGTAACTGATTTTAGACAATAGCATTGATCAGAGCTGCACTGAATACTTCAAAGCCACCACGTGGAGGAATTCAATTTACTTCTTTAAAATGCCAACACGTGGATTTAAAATGTCTTTAAGCACATACTTGGTGACTTGGAAAATTTTTAAATGCTGAATATCTGCAGAGAGGTAGAAGAAATTAACAAACAAAAAAAAATACATAAACTTTTTGCTGTTACTGATTCTCAACAAAAACTCCATGGTGTGGTGTGCAGTGGCTCTGTTCAAATTAATCAAATTCTTTTATACCCAGGTTTAAGGCTATAGACAGAAGTTCAGACCCTGAGCTATGGTAAACTCCATCAAAGTCAATGTGCTATGCTTAATTAAGCTAAATACTTCAGGCACAGCACACCTTTCTTTCTTCTTACTTTATATACACCCTAAATCAAATGTCAGCCTGTTCCAGAAATGACTCTTGAAAAGAAGGCTGGAGTTTGCATAATCAGGCCTTATTTACAGGTAAAATCTGTATCCTTGCTTACTCACAGCAGGAAAGTTTTAGCAAATAGACTTATAGGATTTTTTTCCACAAAGCTCTAGCTAGGAAAGTTCTGCGAATTTTTTTTTTTTTTTTTCAATTTGGAGACTGTAATGAATTTTTTATTGTCCTTCTTTTTTTTTCTTTTTAAATTCCATGTAGATTTTTCCTGCTGATAACATGATCTATTGTTCTCTGAAGTATGGTGAGATTGCCATCCCTTAAATAGACAGCACTTATTGGAAATTAAACCTCTACTAATGTATTATAATTATTACTTCAGAGTAATTTGCTGCTCCAGCAGGGAGTCAGAGCTAATCTGATGGTAACATTTCTTCTGTGAAGCTGTTAATATTTTCTCCATACTGAATATCCACATAATGGATCTAGCCTGAGGCTGATGAATGATCTTGGTGCTGGAACAGTGATTTGTAGCTAAATCAGCCCTCACTGAAAGAGATTCAGTGCTACTTCAGTCAATACTGTTAAATAAGTGTACACAGTGACTTTGGTGAGCACAAACGTAATCTAGTAAGGTGAGAGAGAGGCAATAAACTGAAATAAACAAGGGAACTTCTACCATTCATGCATTTCATTTGAACATAGAAAAAAATCACAGAAACAAGCAACTTCTCAACATCCCAATGTTCACTGCACAAAAAAATCAAAACCTGCAGTACTACTTCACTGACTTGCGATTTCCTGAACAATGTAAACAGGAAATTGAGCAGTATGGATGATAAAAACTAATATATTTTGTCTTCCTTTATCAACATTAAGCTGAAGATTAAGAAATTAAAATCTCCCTCCCTTTTCCTTGCAAATTCTCCATGTCTCAGAATAGGAATATTTATTACACTACATTATTTTTTGAATTATCTACAGGTAAATGTCATGTATATAAATACAAATAAAAATACAAATCTAAATATAAATGAAAGAATTATCATCACCTTCCACTAACATTTTTAGAAGAGAATTTTTTTATTTATGGTTCTATATGTCTGATTGGAATAGGGCTTCTTGAAAAATTTTTTGAGAAAAAAAATAAATATAACAATAATTTCAAAACTTGAACATGTTAGTTACTGCCTGTAATAACTTTAGAGTTAATATTTTGTGTTCTGAATTAAAATGAAAATTTGCATTTTACTTGTACTAGTATTACTTTCTTAGGAAACACAAATATTTCAGATTGTGATTTTGGATTACAAGTTTGTTTTCCAGGTCTTTTCATTTTCACCCTATTTGCTTTTCTTGAGAAACAGACAAAAAAGAATGAGAAAGAAAGGTGAAGTGGGGCTCCCTTTCAGTTTCCTACATTCCCTGTCTTCGAAAGCAATAAATGTATTCAGAAAATATTAATTTCACACAATGCTAAAGAAAACTGAAAATATTCAGGACTAAAATTTTCTCAGATTCCTTTGAATTTATACATGAATATATACATATTTCCCTGAATTCTTCCCTTTATTCTGCAGGGCATTTTCCTGAACATCATTTAAGGCTGTTTCCTTATAGACTGGTATTACCATAATGAGATGGGTAACAGGAGATAAGATCTGAGTCCATCTGAGGATGGACTGAGGGCAGACACCATAGCAACAGATAAAATCTCAATCTAAATTTGATGAAAACTCCAACTGACCTCTCAGAGGAAAAGCTCCCTCTATTTTTCCCTTTTTTTCCCTTTTTTTTGCTCATTCTTAGTTCCCAGGGCAGTGGGAAGGCCTGACCTGCTGAGCCAAGAAGTCACCTGCCCCTCTGTCTCCAATTCCCAGTTTTGACTCCTTCTCCCTTCACACCCAGTCCATCACCTCGGCTTCCAGTCTGGCCTGCAGCTACTGCACAGTGTTTCTGAATGTTTCTCAACTTTACTAAGTGAGCCTATTTTAAAATATATGAAATTGACTTTTCTTACTGTCCCAAATCTGCCTCTCCAGCAACAGCAGCTTCTCTTTGGGGCAACTCTGTAGTTCATTGATATGAAAAATTAATTTGGATCATTTTTGGATACCTGACAAATTGCAGAAAACTCTGGGTTCTGTTAAGGCCAAGTATTGTTGTAAATGAAAATCTTCAATTAGACAGCTGTACCAAAGCACGGAGACACTGCTGCGATAGTAAGGCCTTGTGGGAAGTCTCATTTGTTGCACAACCCACCTATAAAATGATCAGCCTCAGACCCTGTAGCATTTGAAGTTCACTGATTATCACACAGTCAGTAAATTCAAAGCACTTATGTATAAGTGCTTTGCTGGGAAGAACAGTTTATGGGATCTTAGGAAACAGATACTATCCGCCTTAGCAAACAACTATATTTTCTTTGCTGAGACAACCTGTCTTACTTTAAAGTGTGGGTTTTGTACTTCAGATTCACTGAAAGCTACAGTTTTATTCTTAAAGACCTAAAGATAGGTACAGTCCTTGGTTCTGTAAAGACTGATTTAGTTCTTGGCTCAAATTCTGGATTTATTTTAAAGTTGTTTTGTAATCTTTCTTGTTTTCTGTTTTCTGTTTTTCTGTGGTTTTTTGGGTTTTTTTAAACTTAATAATATTTCTTAGAAACCTAAGGTATTGGACTTTTAAAATTCAAACATACTGTATCAAATCATTCAGCTTGGAAGACAACAAAACACTGTTATGTTAACACGTAAATCTTCTAGTCTTTATCATAATAAACCATCTCTGCTAGTCAAATGACACTTTCTGTATATGGAAGTGTCTTATACTTCCATCTACAGAGACTTGACAGACATATGTCTTAATCGGTGAATTTTTAGCTATTATTGTGTGAATATATGAATATATGTGAATATGAATAAATTTGGTAGTTTTTAACCAGACAAGCTAAGAAAAACCATAAACATATTACCTGAGAAAAATAGATTTATGGTGCCTTGGCAGAGGCAAATGGCTGGAAGATTTAGGAGCTCTCTCAGAAGAATGACCTTCTGCTCTGTATACAGAGATATTTGTGTGTGTACACATATACATGTGGTGTATCTGTATGTACAAACTCAGTTTGCACCATTTCCAGTTTATTGCTATCACGCCTCAGTTACCTTCTGTGGTATCTTTCTTACAAGCACTCCTAGCAGTTGGGTTCATTATAAGTCTGGGTTCCCACAACAGGAACAAACTATTCTCCCAGCATTCTATTTGCACATAGAGCTGAACCCAGCCTTGGAACTCATCTCTGTTCACCAGCAAAAATATGTTTCAGGTTTTATATTTTGTAGTTGGATAAAAGTAGAAAAAAGTCAATGTTTTCAATATACAATATTTCTTTTCGTTCTTCCTTCTAAAAAGTGTACAGATTTCATTAATATGTCAGTTGTTGTATACAAATATTTAGCATTAAATACATTGTTCAAACTATTTTCCCTATTGCTTATGAACTTCATCTGCTACAAGCATGCAGTTAAATCCATCTTCTAAGAAACGCATTGCCCTGCACCTCAGCAAGAAAAACTCCCATCACTGATAAGAATGTATTAATGCTGTATTAATGGTCTGCAAGAGATCAGAACCACAACCTGCTTCTCTTGGTTTGTCTGGGCTTCCTTATGCTTCCCAAGTTCTTTCTTTGAACTTGTTTTGCTCCATTAGCAATTATTAAAAATCAGGTTATTATTGCCTAATTCACTTCAGTTTTTCTCAGCTTTGAAAAACTGTGTGTTATGCCTGTTGTAATAACTTTCTGGAAAGCAGTAAGCTATGATAGAGTGCAATTACTCTGTACAGAAAGTGGCACAGTAGCATAGCCATGTGATTTGAGTAGAGGCATGGGATGGCAGCATAAGCCTTGGGAGCACCAGGACAGGACAAAATGAAGAGCTATGAATGATTCAACAATATGCATTACATGCCATTATCAGGATGCAACCCTGGGAGGTAGCCAAAATATTCTTCTAGGGCAATAAAAAAGAAGAAATGTCCATCAAATACAGAAAATACCATATAAATTAATTTCACATGCAATGTGGCTACCAGAAGAGGCAAAGATCATTGTAGCTGCCCAAAGGAGGCATCCAAATAACCCAAATTAACCAAAAGAGAGCTGGATAAGCACAAGGGAATACAAACAGGCACATCATCTCCCTGAGTACACAGGCCACCTCCAAAGCCCTCTGGGTATTAACCAATGCCTATGTCAATACCAGCCTCTCAATACCACTTGTCACTGGACATATTTGTGGATATTGAAATTATAAGAGACCAGATGTATGTTCTGAATTTTCAAAAGTTCATGGGGATTCATCCCAGTTTACAGAAGGATGCAATGGCAGCACTACTCTTGATCCTTTACAGAACGTTTTGGGAGTCTGGAGACGTCCCTACTGACTGGAAACTGGCCAATACTAGTCCAATTTACAAGATGAGCATTATAAGAGATCCAAGGAACTACCAATCTATTAAGTCTAACCTCAGCTCCTGAAAAAATTACAGAGATCACACTGAGAAGTAATGGAAGTTATTTAAAGAATAATGCAGTCACTAGGCACAGTCAACATGGGTTCACAGAGGGAAAGTCCTATTTCAGTAATTTGATATCCTCCTAGGAAAAGGTCACCCTCCTAGAGGATAAAGGGAAAGTGATACAGGTAGTTTTCCCAGATTTTAATAAGGCTTTTGATACTGACCCTCACAGCAGCCTTGTGAACAAGTTGTCCAGCTGTGGGATGTGTGGATTCACAGTGTGTTGGTAGAAGAACTGACTTAAGAGTGGTGACAGGTGGTGTTCTTCAGGTGCAGAAACACTGGTTCAATCTGTTTATCAGTGATCTGGATGCAGGAGTTGAATGCACCATTAACAAGTTTGCTGATGATCCCAAATTGGGAGGTGCCATTGACTTTCTTGAGGGATAGGAGGCCCTGCAGAGGGATCTAGAGGGATTGGTGCTTTGGGCTATGATTAATGCAATGAAATTTGACTTGTTCAAATGCTGGACTCTGAATCTCTGAACCTAGGACACAGAAATGCTGGGGAAGAGTATAATTGATGGGGAACAGTGGCTGGAGAGTAGCTCTTCAGGTAGGGAACTGAGACTGCTGGTCAGCGGCAACTCAGTGTGAGCCAGCAGTGTGTGCCCTGGCAGTCCAGAGGGCAAAACACATCCTGGGGTGCATCAAACACAGCATCACCAGCCAGTCAAGAGAGTTGATTATCCCACTGTATTCAGCATTGGTGTGGCCCCACCCTAAGCATAGTGCCTAGTTCTGGGCTCCCCAGTTTAAAAAGGGTCTCTGAAAGTGCCTGCAAAAGGCTAACAAAGCTGGTGAAAGGGCTGGAAAGAATATCCCGTGAGAAGCTGCTGAGGATTTTATGCTTGTCTAGTTTGGAGAGGAGGCAAAGAGTGACTTCATTGCTCTTTACAACTTCCTGAAGAGGGAAGGGGGAGTGGGAAATACTGAGATCTTCTATCCAGTAACAGGATGTGTGGAAAGCTGCACTAGGGGAGAAGGACATTATGAAACAACTCTTTACCAAGAGTTGTTGGTAACATTGGAGCAGGCTTCCTGTAGTGGTGGTGGATGCCCCATGACTGTTGGTGATGATGAGATATTTGGACAATGCCATTAATAACCCTTTTGTGGAAGTGGATGAGATGACTGCTGCAGGAGTCATGGCATCAGTCTTCTAGATATTCCTATTACGGCAATCTCTGATTTTCTTTTTGATAATTATATAGATATATATTCATGTATAACATGAGGAAATAAAATTAATGGTTGTTCCGCTAAGAACAAACTGTGAACTTTCCATGCATAATGCTAATCTGACTAATTATGATAGTGGTTTGTATTAGTGTGTTTAAAAAGGTTTCAATATACATTATAATACTTCCAGAAAGTTTCAATTTTTTTAAGAATAATTTCTAGCTAAGTAGAAATGAACTTAAACAGAGATGCAAAAGTATAGGTATTATTGGTATAATAAAAAGGGATACTATAATTTCAAAGAAAAGAGAAACCCTATGAAAGAATACAAATAGTCTCCTGATAATATGGAATATTCCACTCTTATGAAATTATATTTCATTATAAAAGAGCTTTAATTAATGGGAGTGAGATCATGAAGAAGAATAAAGATAGGAAGGTGTCAGCAGAAAATGATTTTTACCGGTTTGTAACATTTTTAGAAACAAAGAAGGCATCTCAGTAATTGGATCTCAATTGCATGGGAAAGCACTAGAATTATCTCAGTGATGTTATTTCAGACAACTGAAGAGAAGTCCTGAAGGACAAATAAATGCATCACAAACTCCCTTGTCATTCGTTTTTTTTACTGTACACTTTCCTGCAGTTGAAATATGTTGAAATATGTTTTGTAAATTTATTTATTAAAAAAGTCTACTACAAAACCAATTGCAGAACATATTTTAATTTGGCTTCCTTCTTTCCCTTCCACTGTCTTTGGGACAAATTACTTTCAGCTTCATGCTGCCAACTATTGAATAGCTTTTATTGGCATAGGACTAGAAAAGTGTTATGAAAACTGAAGAATGTCAGTTTATCAGCTGACATCATCTCTTGACTCATCTGAAAAACCTCAGAGGAACATGTGCCTTAAAGACTGTGCCCTCCCCAAAGACTGACATTACGGGTTTTCTCTTTTTCTTTGTTTTTCCTTCATCCGGCCTTTCCACATGAATGTTTATACATCGTGCATCAGCCCTTATTTCAGCAAAGGAAGGAACAAGGCTAGGAATTGCACCTCAATTAATTGTCCTTGGGAGTGGTTGTTCCCAAAGAAATACTGAGAAGGGATCATTTTACAGCCCAGGCACCCTAATGAGTTGCAAACTGTCTGACTTCTATGACTCATTCTCAAAATTAGCGTAGGGTCGGGCCCCTGACTTATATCTCCATAAACTCAAATTAACAAGATTAGTCCTAATACCTTATGTTATCCCTGAATTGCTTCCTAGATAATTGGTGAATTCAGTAATGGAAAGAGGTTAAACTAGCATTGCACTTTGTAGGGAATATTATTGCTGGGTAAACAGCCTAGAGAAACACATCATCGAGTGATATGTATTTGTATGGCACTCCTTTCCACAAGAAACAGAAATGCAGATTGCATTAAATTGTCAGGGAGAAAAGATTCAAGGTGACATAATGTAAATAGACTAAGTGCATACTCTTAATCGTTGGTTTAAAGCTAGATACACATTTTGTAAATGTAGAGAAAGCAAGTTTCTGATAGAAGATGAGTTTTGACTGCTACATAAGGTGGCAACACTTCTTTGAAAAATTAAAGTATGACTGTGATTATCTGGTAGCACAGTCTCAATACACACTTACTAAGATGAATATCTAGGCCGAGAGACACCAAGTTTGGCTTCTACTTGCTTACATAAGACAAAATGTCTGATAATTCTCCTGCAGAATTTCAAAGCCCTCATTTCTAGCAATGAAACCAAGTTGATCAAAATATGAAGCAACAGGGAACAGCTCAATTATACTAATTATTTAAAATGTTTTTTGTTAGATATGAGAGAAGGGAGGGATAGCAGATTATATATATGCAGATTCTAGGTATCCATTCTGTACACTTCCTGTTCTAGAAGAAAACTTTCTGCAAATTATGTACCCTCAAGGGTACTGTTCCAAGCATACCTTTCACCACTGTTGGACAGATGGTTTTTAGTTCGTAACCGAGGGGAAAAAACATCACAAGAATGTCTAATATAGAAATGTTTTCCTCAGTAAAGAAAAAAACTCTGGTTCTATAGCCAGATGTGCTCTCTCCATCCAGGAGGAGAGACAAGACAGAAAAAAACCAAGATGATAGCAAAGCAACACTAATAATGACCTGTGGTGTGTGACTAGAGATGGCTTCTGTTGTCTGTGGGTTTCTTTAGTTTGCTATGCTGTTCTGCTTAAGAGAGAGTTGTGTATACTGCTGGAGAAATATATGAGATGTGCATTGAAGTGAAAGACAATACAAGGAATTCACTTGCAAAATAGTGATATGGATATCAATGAGGTATGACTCCCTCAATCTCCACTCATATGAAAGAAGCTAAAATAGACTGCATAGGAAAAAGAAGTTTTGAATGTGGTTATTAGGAAACTTTTTTTCAATGCTGTGACAATGGAGCAAGTCTCCCTTGTCCAATCCAAATACCAGTTTCCTAAATTTATATTAGGTTTTCCTGTGTTTAGGTCATATAATGGATTTCTAATCAAACTGCACAACTTAGTAAAGCCTCAAGTAATTTTTTGTAACAATAACAAATAATCCTAAACTACATAAAAAATACTAAGACTGCAAAAAAAAAAACCAAAAAAAAAAAAAAAAAAAACCAAAAAAAAAAAAAAAAACCACCCACCAAAAAATGACCAGAACAGGTTGTTTGGTTGTTTATTATCCACTTTGCACACACTATGACATTGTGATATAAATTTGTTTTCCACAAAGTCCCTGTCTCATTCAATGAAGACTTGCTCTACATGTCTTTTTATTTCTTCAAAGTTTCATAGGAAAGTGAAACACTGATATCAACATTTCCCTAATGTCATCTGGATTTAGATTTTCGTTTTACAACTGGGAAAATTAAGACAAGGCTGTCAGAAGTATCTGGTAAGTATCATCAAATGTAGGGTTTTACAGAACACTTCTCAAAGGTTTAACACAGGTCTGGTTAACTTTAGGGTTTATATGTCAGGGCTTCCACAAATTAGACAGTTCAATTATTCAGAAATGAATACTAATTGCTAAAAATACCAGTTGCTAAAAAAAACATGCAATTGAGCTTTTCAGAATCATATGAAGAATCAGTTCCTGAGATGGAGAGAAAATACAACTGCTTATGATGACTTTAATAATTTATCTTTCACTATCTCAGGAAATGGGCTGAAATCCTGCAATGAACTCCTTGGCATGTCCAACTATCTGACTAATCTCTAAAGAAGACTGTAAGAGTAATTGCATCATCATCCAAAAAAACCCCAAAAACCAGTCCTTAGTAATAAGGACTATTTAAACTTAACCACAAGTAAATGCAAAAAAACAAGCACAGATGACACTGAGCAATTGCATTTTCAAATATGTTTAAAAAGTATAGAGACTAAATTATCTATAGTTTGTATTCACATAGTGATTCAGGATGAAAGGGATGTCAGAACAGGGTTAGACACAGGGTCAGGTCAGGCTGCTCAGGTATTTGTCTGGTTTTGTCTTTAAAAACTCCAAGGATGGAGACTGAACAACATTTCTAGGGAAGGTGCTCCACTTCTGGACTGTCCTCAGGGAGATTTCCACCCCTCTTACAGCCTGATCCTCCCTTATTTCACCTTCATGTACTGTGAAGAGCCTAGTTCCATCTTCTCACAGGTGTTGGGGTGGGTGGTGGGTACTGCTCCCGGGCACCCTGGAGCCATCCCTCCAGCCTGAACAAGCCCTGGTTCCTCAGCATCTCCTTATGGGATAATGGCTCCTGATCCAAGCCAGATGAATTTACTCAAGTCCATCACTATTTTCAGTGTTGGGACCCTAAAAGTCTGACTCAGTACCCACATGTGCTCTCATGAGCACTAATTAACATCCACAAACCTGTGAGGCATTAAACTTGGTAAATTAAGGTTTAATATAGATTTTCTAAACTTTGAGTGGGCTAAATCACTGCAACTGCTTTTTTGCATACCAGAAGGGTCAGACTGATCTACTTAATTCCATGCACCTCATTAATGTCCCAAGAAAGAAAAAACATTTCAAATTTATAGATTTTGTGGGTTGTAAGCAGATGTACTAATGCTCCATTAAAGTATAAATTTTTAAGCGAACTTAGCACATAGTTGGTATTGTCCTGGACAAGGAACAAGGACAATATAAATGGCATGGATGTCTACCAATATTAGGCAGCTGTTTTACAGAGATTAATATTTAATAGTTCACTGCACAGAATTTAGAATTATTGACAAATACCCACTTCTCATTATAGTGGCTGGCTTAGCATTAATTGAAGTAATAAAGTTGTTAATTGAAGTTTAAAAAAGGGTTTTATAAAAATCTATTCAAGATTCTGATCTCATTAAACAAAGATAAATCTATCAGTGTCATGAGAGGTACACAAGTAGCTAATATATCCATTTGCTAACCCAAGTAATTTCAGGGTGCTTGACTTCCAGAATTGTACAACTAGAATTTCCTTTCAAGACAACATCATCTCATGAAGAGTAATCATAAAATGAATTGTGAAAAAATCAAAGACATTCAAGCTTTATTAACAAATTTTTACAAATTCAGGATTTAGATATTCATAATAAAAATTATGAGTTTAGAATCAGGGTGTGAATTAAGTTATCAAATGTAGAAATGCCATATATAGGGAATTTAGGAGGCCAGTTCTTCATTGCCCAAAATGTATAAACACTAGATGAGAAAGAGACCAATTACAGACAAAGCAGTGTATGAAGAGAAAGGGCACTTTGGATGGCTTACACTAAGAGCAGCATTCACAGCCGTGTACGTTTACATGGATGTTACACATAAGGAATTAATAACTTGTTAATGTCTACTGGGAATAGAACATAGAGTAAGAGGCTTAAATTGAAGCCTTAATTTTGATTATACATTAGTAAAACTTTTAACTGTAAAGACAGCTAAGCACTAAATTAAATTGAGACTGTGAGATTTCCATCATTGGAGGTATTTACCAGGATTTGAAATAACTGTCAGGAACAGTTGAGGCAAGAGGATGAAAAAGATGGTCCCTTTTGGGTATATTCTTTCATATTTGCCGTATAATGTAAGACTTTTTTTCTTTGATGCGTCTTAGAAAAGTAATTATATATTGCATGCTGTGAAATCTCTTCTACTAGAAGAGAAATCCCAGTCAACATCCTGAGACTCATTTCTCTAAATGCTGTAGAAAATGTGAAAAAAATATGTCCCAAGGATTGTCACAAATAAAAATGGAAAATATGGAGGATATATAATAGCATTTGAGTACAACATTAAATGGGAAAAAGCTAATACAAAAAAATGTTAACGTTAAAAGGACAAGGTTATGTCTTATCTAACTTTGATGGCTTCAGAGGTTTTTATTAATAAGTGGGAAAGGTATTTATGAATTCATGTACAAGCTGTCTGTCTCACTATTATTAGCAAGTTAATTTGCAGTCCTAGAAGTAATTTCATAAGAGAAGCAAAAGTCTAAATAGGCTTGGGGAATTGCCCCTCAAGGATGTTCATATGTAGGAGGTGGGAATAGCTCTGAGACAAAACCATCTTTACTGCTGCTTGTATCATATTTCCTTTAATTTAAATAAAGGATTTACAGGGTCGTCATTGTGCAACCTTTCCAGAAGAAGGTTAGATTACTGATGATTCTGGACCATGTCAGCCACCAGGCTGCTTTTTAAAGCTAACTCTAATGAGAGAAATACAAGGAAATGTTATGGACAATTAGGAGGTAATGAAAGCCATATCATTGCAGCTGATGCCAAAAGACCTTGAAGGACATTGCTATATGTTGAGTCTGGATGTTAATCTACTAGACTACTGCATTTCTCAGAGGTTGAATTTATTTTATGAAACAACTCTATTAATAATCCAGGAGAATGCATAAACACAACATTTGTTACAGAAGATGTTTTTATCACTGGGTTAAACCGACATAATGAGGAAGAATCTAGAGAGGAGAGAAATCAAGACTGGAACTACAATGAGATTCACTGAGAAAATATATAGTCCTAGAAATGTGTGTGTGGGGTAAACATTCACTTCCCTCCACAGTGAAGGGCATCACACTTTTTGAACAGATGGGACAACAACTTCAGTGTTATGTCAACAGTCACTGAAGTTAGTATTAGGATCAACCCAAAAGCATCCTGAAGGATGATTCCCATCCTGAAGGGAATCATTCCCTCCACTGATCTGCCAAACAAGAAGCACTTCATGTGCAAACCACAGTGGTCCTAAAATGCATCTCTGCAACCCTTCCAAGTCCCCTATCTGTTTTCAGACTAAAGCAAATGTAAGGGTTAATGAGTGGCATGAGGCAGGTGCATAACCCATCTATAAAGCAATATGGCCGACAACTGTTATGGCTTTCTAAAATCTTTAAAGTTATGATTTTTTACCTCAATTAAGGCTTTTTTTTTTTTTTTTTT
>JAHXMQ010000807.1:67987491-68003406 GCA_020466415.1 Ammodramus savannarum pratensis
GAATTATCTAAAGATTGGAACAAACTCCTCTTAAATTTCACTGTTTTTTCTCCAGGCATACTGGTTACGTCACCCATCTGCGCTTCATTACTGGATTACTGGCATGAGGGCCCGCAGCTTGTGGCTGCCCTGAAACACCAAACTCAGAACAGAGATATACGACAGAGATACAACCTCTCATTATATCTGACACTCATCAGTGCACTTAACTGTAATCATGCTCCTAAAGAGTCTCAATCTTCTGAAAAAGAAAATGGTTCTAACATCAGAATCAAGACTGCCATGCAACGTCAAGATGTACAGCCATGAATTATGCATTGTGTATCTCATTTGCCTCAGAAAGACATTGCGTAAATCAAAGCTTTTCTGTGCATCCAGTACATAGATATGAAGCACTAACCACGTATTATGCTACCAGATGGTTTAGGTTTGTTCTTTAAAAAAATTGCTCCAAATGTAAGTACACCACAGAAATATGAAAAGAATAATTCTATAGAAAGACTCAAATTTGTTCTCAATCTCTCTCCCCTCTTATCTTTTGATGACATTTATCTCAAGTTTTGAAACTCTTGCTTTAAATGATCTAGAACTCTAGAAGTGTTTACACACAACTTTTATGTTTTACAGAGCTGAATTTAAGAGCCCAGAAAGCATTCTCATCAGCAGGAAGAGAACACAACAGTATTTCATTAAAGAACTCTCAAAATTCTTATACTCAATTTCAATTATGAAGGAAAGACATTAATACAAACCTGTTTAACTATAACCAAATAGGAATGAATCCTTGAACACTAAGTACAATGGAGCAATAGCCCCTGCACCTCAAAGAGTGACTCAACTGAGCATGATGAGTGTGAACAAATGATGGCTGGCAGAAACAAGATTTCTTTTTCTATTTGGTGAATGCATGGGTTTCTTTTGCTTACCTCTTAATAACATCTACAATTGATTGCCCACAGAGGGAGGATGTTAAAAGTCTGTTGTGCCAAGTTTTTAAAACAGATTTCAGAGACCCCTGGGTATTCAAGAGTAGGTCACAACAAAGGAGTTTTCTTAGAAAAAGGATGTGTCTTATGAAGACCAGCCTAGCCACAGACTGGAGTTACATGCTATAGCAGGAAGACACATACTAAAATTCTTTCCATATAGGAATTAAGTTCCAAGACAAAACAAGCTTAGTGTTGGGTCTCACTATTGCAATTTGGAAGGTGGTTTCAGAATCTTCATGACCTTAACAGGTGGAAATCTTTTCATTCCAGACTGAACTGACTCAAGTTCAATGTATGCATATTTATTTGCTGTTGAGCCAGTAAATCTCTTAATATTTCCTCCTACTGTTTAGTCTCATACATAATCTGAGACAGTGATTGTGCTCTCTCAGGCCTCATTTTAAACTGGGGCAATATTTTCACTTTGATTCATTCAGGCTGGAAGTCTAGTCCCACCCTCTGCTCAAAGCAGGGTCAGCTCTGAAGTCAGACTAGGCTGATCTTCTCCTCTGGCTGTGTAGTTCTATAAAGAGCCCATCTCTGTCTTCTCAGTATATCCACACAAGTACAAGGAGGCTGATTTTAGGTTCTCCTGAAGCCCTTTATTCTCCAGGCAGAACAAACCTTTTCCAGAGTTAATTTTTTATGATTCATCTGCCTTGAAATTGCCTATTTTTGGTTATGTTTAATGTTTTCATTTTGCCTTTGTTCTGCCTCATGGGGCATTTTAGTTTGATTCCATGAGCTCCATTATTATCTTTACTGAAAATCAAGACAAATAAGGATTTTCTTTAATTTCTGCCCAATCCCCACTACATAGCAGTCTCACTATTTCTTTCCTTTTTTATCTTATTTTATGCATACATTTGGAGAAATAGTGGTTCTCATTTTAATTCCTCCGCAAACCTGACTTTTGGCACTTCTTACTTTATTCATTATTGAGCTCTAAAACACAGACTTAATTTCCTTTTTCCCCTTTCTAATCAGTTCCTCTTTCCATTCTCTGCTTAATCTTAGCATCTTTCAAGTCAGTTATTAATCTGATATTGCCTTTATGTTCCTCCTCTTTTAATGAAAGCTAGCCCCTGATCAAAGAAAACCAAACCACATAAAACCAAAATGAAATTCAGGTAAACATAGTAACAATACCTTGACTTCAGCAAAGCCTTGGATAATGTCTTCCATGGCAATCTCCTGGAAAAGTTGGCAGCCTATGTCTTGGACAGGTTCTCTCTTCACCGTGTTAAAAGAGAGTGGTGGTAAATGGTGCTGCATTCATCTGGAGTCAGGTTGCTATTGGGGTTCCTCAGGGATCAGTATTGGGCTCAGTCCTGTTTAATATCTTTACTGATCACCTGGATGAGGGGATTGAGCACACCCTCACCAAGTTTGCAGACAGTACTAAGTTGGGTGGGATGGTTGATCTTCTGGAGATTAGGACAGCTCTGCAAACAGACCTGGATTGATAGAATGAGGCCAAAGGGATGAGGTTCAATAGGGTGAAGTGGTAGGTCCTTTACTTGGGTCACAAGAACCCCAGGCAGTGCTGAAGGCTGTGAGAAGAGTGACTGGAAATCTGCCCAGTGGAAAAGGACCTGGTGGTGCTGGCTGACAGCAGCTGAATATGGTCCAGCTGTGCCCAAGGTGGCCAAGAAGGCCAATGGCATCCTGTTCTGCATCAGCAATAGTGTGGCCAGCAGGACCAGCAGGACCAGGGCAGTGATTGACCTCATGTCCTCAGCACTGCTGAAGCCACACTTCACAGTCCACACTGTCCTGTGTCCAGTTATGGGCTCCTCACAGCAAGACAGACTTTGAGGTGCTGGACCATGTCCAGAGAAGGACAATGGAGCTGGTGAAGAGTCCAGAGAGTGACTCCTACAAGGAACAGCTGAGTTCAGGGAGCTTGAGTTGCTTAAGCTGGAGAAGAGGAGGATCAGGGGGGGGCTTATCACTCCCTACAGGTACCTGACAGGAGGCTGCAGCAAGGTGGGGGTCAGTCTCTTCTCCCAGGCTACTTGTGATAGGGTGAGTAGACATAACTTCAAGCTGTGCCAGAGGCATCAGGAAGAATTTCTTCGTGGAAATGGTTTTAAAGCATTGGGAAAAGCTCCCCTGAGAGGTGGTGGAGTCACCAATCCTGTAAGTGTTCAAGAAATTACCGGATGTGGCGTTTAGTGATGTGGTGTAGTTGATGTGGTCGGTCAAAGGTTGGTCTTGATGATCTTTTCCAACTTAAATGATTCTGTGATTCTGTGAACATTGAACTAAATTAGACCAAATTAAGCTCACATAAGATGTGCATACATTCAATGTGGTGAAATACATATTCAATATTCAATCCTAGGTGAAATACACAGGTGTACCTCCAGCTGGAAAAACTACACAGAAGCTGCTGCTATACTGTCAGGATAACCATCTGCTTGTTAAAACAGCTAGGAAAGAACAATTGAGCAAAGATGACTCATTTGTCTTTCAATGTGTGTTTTTAAAGGGCTTTGTTACTTATTATTAAATAGTTCAAACAGACTATCAATTACTAGGAAGTCTAACACACATGACTATTCTTCCAAATTGAATTTCAAATCTGTAGTAGGTATCTACTTGTTAACAAATTAGCCAAACAATGAAATCAGCCAATCAAAAGATAGTCTGGCTTGGAAGGATCCTTAAGGATCATTTGTTCCAGTTCCCCCTGCTGTGGGTAGGTATCCTTCTACTAAGTTAGGTTGTTCAAAGCCCCATCCAACCTGTCCTTGAGTACTTACAGGGATGGGACATCCACAACTTCCCCAGGCAACCTCTGTCAGTGAAGAACTTCTTCATAACATCTAATCTAAACTGACCCTCTTTCAGTTTAAAGCCACCACCCCTTGCCCTATCACTCCGTGCCCTTGTAAAAAAACCCTTTCCAGATTTCTTGTAAGCCCCTTAAGGCACTGGAAGGATGCTAGAAGGTGTCCCTGAAGCCTTACCTTCTCCATGCTGCCCAACCCCAACTCTCTCGTCTCTCAGCCTGTCTCCACAGGAGGAGTGCTCCATCCATCTGATCATCCTTGTGGCTTTTCCCCGGGACTCTCTCCAACAGGTCGGTGACCTGTTCATGTTAGCGACCCCAGAGCTGCATGCAGCACCCCAGGTGGAGTCTGTTGAGAGCAGATTCAATAGTGGAGGGGGAGAATCCCCTCCTACACCCTGCTGGTCACACTGCTTTTGATGCAGCCCAAGATGCAGTTGGCTCTCTGGGCTGTAAGCACACACTGAGGCTCATGTCAAACTTTTCATCCACCAATAAACCCCAAATCCTCTCTACGGTGCCGCTCTCAATCCACTTGCTGCCCAGATATTGTATCCATATTTGGGATTGTCCTGATCCAGCTACAGGACTTTGCATTTGGCCTTGTTGAAGTTCATGAGGCTCTCACAGGCTCACCTCTAAAGCCTTTCAAGATCCCTCTGCCTGTCAAGCATCTCTTCCCTCCAGCATGTTGACCATACCACACAGCTTGATACCATCCACAAACTCAGTGAGAGTGCACTCAATCCTGCTGTCCATGTCCCCAAAAAAGATACTAAAAAGTACTGGAGCCATTATGCAATCCTGAGGATGCCATTTATACCTGGTCTCCCCTTGGACACGGAGCCACTGAATACATTTTGAGTGTGACACCATCCAGCCAATTCTTTATCCAGTGATTTGTCTGCCCATCCACTCTCTGTCTCTCCATTTTAGAGACAAGGATGTCATAATCCTTGTAATCACAAGGGACATTATAGAAGGCCACCACATTTTTCAGGCATGGTTTGCCCTTAGTGAAGCCATTCTGGCTGTCAGCAATCACTGCACTGTTTTTCATACGCTTTAGCACAGTTTCCAGGAGCATCTGATCAAGGGTCACACCAGGCACAGAGGTGGAATTGATCACCTGTAGCTCCCCAGGTCTTTTTCCCCTTCTTAAAAATATAAGTTGTTTTGATTGTTTCTCAGTAAAAGACTTCTAGAAGTTTAGAAGGCAGCACTAGCTGGGGAAGAACAAAGAATTTTAGTTGGTCTAAATCCTCTGAATACTGGAATCTATTTTGAATCAGTTGCGTTTTCAGAAAAGGAAATGCTTTACAGACTGAAGTGGGATGTACATCAATCTGTGCATCCCACTTCAGTCTGTAAAGCATTTCCTTTCCTCAAAGAGATTAGTGCCATATTGTTACCCCTGGAATTACATGAAAATGTTTTTGTTGGAATAGATGGCAGAAGGAACACAAAATACTTTAAGTGTGAATTAAGGTTATAAATACAAGCATGAAGAAAGGTAGTTTTATTTTAAAAATATGTCACCAGCAAAGCAGTAAAGACATTGAGACTACAGGTAAGCAGTTTCAAGCCTATATGATATGGTGGTTTATTCCCTCTGGTTGTTCCTTGTATAGTATCATAATCACTTCTGAGTTTTGGTTTTAGAAATTAAAGTCTATGTCTACTGGTGATGAACCAGGCAAGAGTATGGCTTTAACAGGAAGCAAGGCATTTAAAAAGATTAATAAAATTCAGATCTCAGAATGGGAAGACTGCACAATCTTACAGGTCTTCTAATTGTAAAATTGTGAGGTTCAAAGCCAAAGCAGTGAGAACCTTATTTAGATATCTTAGATTTGGAATGTTATCTTTCATTATCTTTAAAGATCAAAGGTCTTAAAATCTGAATAAATCACATCATACACAAAAAACTTTCTGGGGCAAATCTATTTCATTATACAACCAGGCAATATATAACAATACACAGTTCCTAAGTGTAAATACCAAAAAATCTAATACTAAAAGACAGTTTTATGGTATTTCAGCAGTAGCACCTCCTGTCTGTCTGTGAAGCTATACAGAAAAACTGTCCAGGTACTGTTTACATTGAAGTCCATCTGATAAATACGTATGGACCATAACCAGATGCTAGCCTGTTTCACTGTGTGTTTTTCCTCAGAGCTGTCCATGCTGTAATGCAGGCACTAGGAGGCCAAATGGGGATAAAATACCCTAGTAAGAAATGCAAATGCAACAGTAGAGGAAATGTGAAGAAACAGCAGTTAGAGGTTAGGGTAGCTAAGATTAGATTAGAGTCAGGGGAAAGTGAAAGAAACAGCATCTGTAATTAACTGTACATATGTTCCTGCAGAAATCCATAAAGTCTGTCAGTCTGTTACCCTAAACTGCAAAACATGTTAGCCAAATTCCCTCTTGGCTACCTGGTGATAGGTAACCTGTTCAGAGGTCAGTTTACATAACAGCCTAGACTGATAAATGCAGGAAGGGAAGCTTTGTTTTCTGTATATGAACTAATGTACAACAACATACTGGGACGTCAGAAGTTTTTAAATTTGGTATAGATAAGACAGGGAATGCCAGAATTCAGATGCTCTCTGCAGACTTAGTTCAGCCATCCTGAGCATAAGCAAAGTAAAACTGTCTTTAAAGGAAAGCCAAATTTGCGTTGGAAATCTCCAGCAATTCTTAGGCTCAAAGGAGAAAGCATACAGTAGTCACTTAAAATAGTAGCCTAACCTTTTACTGTTGGGATCTTCTGAGTGCATTCTTGTGTTGCTTGCATACATTTTCCATGCACAGTTCTTTATAAAGGGGTCTAAGAGAAGGATATTCCCTAGCAGCCACACACTGGTATATTTTCCTCCTATTGATATTCCTCCAATCATCAAATGGCTAGTCTTCATAAATAATGAAGAGCTACAATAAGTGGCTAATAAAATCCTAGATTCCTTCACTTTTATTATGCTGAGTAGGGATAAAAGCAGCATGTGCCCTTCCCTAAAAATAAATGCCATGGCCAATGTTACTAATTAGAGATATCATCACTGCCTCTGGAGCGACTTTATTTCTTTTCCAAAGCTTATTTATGTTTTGTTCTTTTTACACTTGCTCAGTGTAATTTAAAGCCCACAAACTCAGGCTAAATCCTCCTGTCTTATCTTCTAAATTAATCTCTAAATTTTCAGTAGCAAAGAAGGGCAGGATAGAGGATCTAGACCACCCAGTCAATTTATTTTGCTTATAATTTGATAACAAAGTATCACCACTCCTAAATGAGTCCTTCTGTTATTAATAAAAATGGAAAACGAGTCTTTCAAGTCATCCAATTACGGTTTATTATATATTGAAGGAATGAAACAATACAACAACTCAAGTACAGAAAAATGAAAATGAAAGTCTAAAGATAGTTTCTGTAGCCTTCTCCCTTTGTGTATGGATTATTCCTTCTTGTCTGGTGTCACCAGCTCAGGAAGAGAACCAAGGATGAAGATCACAGAACAAATTTTTTGTCCAGTATCACTCCTTCACATTTTTCCATGGTTCAAGATATTGTTCTGTCACTCATCTCCTTCAACCTGACGGACTTTTTAGGTATAGCTATATACTTTTTAGCCTATATAGAACTCTATAATTTGAATCAATACAGTATGGTAGCATGGGAAGTTTTTTCAGCCAGACAATAAATTAAACCTGATGGATGTTTTAGTCTCATATAAATAATTGCTTACACTACAGGCAGAGAACTTCTGATCCTGAGAATTTCCTTTAAAAGCATTACATAGTTATTGGGCAGACACATTCATAGTCTTATTAAAAAAGGGCTCAAATGTTGTTGCTGAATTAATTAGACTACAGTCAGGCTAATTAGAAACTAGGGGAGAGGGAAGGGAGAGGGAAGAAGGAGGGAGTGAGGGGATGTGCATTAGAAATCTCTTCAAGAAATTATTTCTAGAAGTCTGACATCCGAAAAATTGAGATGAAAATCAACTAAAATAATATCAGAGCTATGGTATATGAGACACAACTGGCACCTGCAATCCATTCAGCAAATTATTTTAGAAAAGTAATTTATTATCATGGAATTGAAAAAAAATAAGGATATCAAAAGTCTTATTTTTCAGATACAGATAGGACAAAAAGATGGTGGTCTTGATAGACCTTTATATTGGAAAAAATGCAGCTTGGCCTCACACAAAAATCAGTTCGCAACACCAAAAAGCAATGGAATTTGTTGGGTAAATAATATTCTGCTTATTTTCTTAACATATTAGTAAAGCTTTTGTCTTAAAACTTGTTTCACAAACAGTAAGACTGAAGAGGACTGCAATAATGGACTGTATTATCATCAGAGACAAATTCTGGCAATACTAAACACAGACAGAAACAAAGACTTATGACAGAAAAACTAATACAGAATAAAATATTGATACACCTGTTATTATCATGATTTATGAGCCAACTAGTGCTGAGACAAAAAACACACAAACAAGCTGTATTCATGGTTTGACATCCCAGTAAAGTATATAATAGATAAAAAAAAAAAAAATACAGCATGGGAAGCAGATGAGCAGAGATATGTCAGCCTTGCAGAAGAGAAACAAAATAGTCCAGGAACAGTGACCCACTTTCCTTCCAGAAGGGAATGATACAATGATGGTGCCACTCTACTTTTGCCACAAGAAATGCCCACACATTACTAGATACAATTTAGGACTTCTGATAGAATTCAAATTTGTTACAGAACTTTGGGTCTAGTCCACTGATTTATATTTTGTACACTGATTTATATTTTGTTCAAAAATCAGTTTGAGAGTCAAAAATTTACTTTTTTTTACTATTTTAGAAATTTAAAAATACATTTGAAATGTCAACAGAAGGTGGCAAACCTTTCCAATGAATTACTGAATTTTAGTAGGCTAGAGCTGTGTTTTCACATCACAATAAGCCTGCATGCTTTTACTCTCTTCTGTCAGACTTCTATCTTGGCAATAGGAAGATTTTTTTCTTACAGTAACTTTTGAAGGGAAGGTCACAGTCCTTACAGATCTTGGTCTGCTAAGGTCCTGACCACTCCTTCAGAGGTACAGATTGTCCTTTATATTCTCTGAAACCTCCAAGCAGCTTGCAAGATTGAGCCCATAAATAGCATTTGAAAGTGGGTTTTATTGTTCGTTTACATTCATTATATTTCCTTATGTCCTGCCATTTATGTGCAGCGCTCATCTCAACCATACATTTTCAATGCAGAAAATTCTATCAGCAGCAGCAGATGTGAAAGTAATGACAGGCTGAGAAATGATCTGCTGGCTGATTTTGGAAAGTACTTTATTTGGCTCAGAACAAATTTGGTTGTTTAGAAAACCTGCATCATAATCATATTCAATTTCAACTTCTGGGAAAGGAAAGGAAAACCCCTAAGAACAAAAGGTTTTTTTATAAAATGTATTAAAAAAGGATATTCAGAAGAATTCTATTAGAAAAGAGAAAAGGCTGCAGAGTCACTAGAAGTAAATCAAAGTAAGTGTGGAAAACTCAAGGCGAGACAAGGAAGAGAAAATAAATCATAATTATCAAAACATAAGGGGTACTGAGCTAACTCATAAAGGGAGATTGTGGCAGAGGGAATGTGGGATAGCTGTCCTGTGCATGTTGTTCACTTCCCTCATAGGCCTTAGCAAGAATCTTGATTTTCAGAGAAAAGGGAATACTGCCCATGGCTGTCTTTCGTGAGATACCAGCAGTGAAAACCTTCCCCAGATGTCTCTGACAATTATAAAAGTTTTGCATCTTTTCCCACTGCAGACTGTCATTTTCTCTCCCCCTCATCCCATAGCTCTTCTTTTTGTGTCCTGTCTTAACCCTTTCTTTTATCTCTACATCCAGCTAAAATTCATCTAACTGAGTCTTGTTTGGAGTTTCTGAAGCCTGGACATGCTATGCATTTTCCAAAGATTTCATCAGTGAGGGATTTGTTGATTGCTGAAGCTTTGAAATATTAGAAAAACTGACAACTTAAAATAGTGAAAGAAATGTTAAAGAAATGATAGGTTTAGGAAGCAAAAAAGAGAAAGCCTGAAATTTAGTAGGAAACAAAAAATCCTGTCCCCCAGGCACTCAAATCACTCAAATGCTTGTTAATCCCCTCAGAAATGACCCACAAAAATCCCAAAAAAACAAACAAACCAAAAAACAAACCTAAAACAACAACATTGAATACAACTTGTCGTATTCTAGGGTTTTAATTACTGCTTGTTAAAAAAGAAAAACATGGCACTTCCTGGCCTCCAGAACTTCTTCAGGGTTCACAAATAGAAACACAGAAAACAATCTTTTCTTTTCTCAAAAGGCTGCAGATTAATTTCTCCATGAGTATATATTTCCTATTACACAAGAGCTAAGATAACTTAGAAGGTCATTTAGAGGACAAAGACAAGCTGTTAAATCAGAAAAAAATAACCTTCGACTGCACATGAAATTTGTTTGGTATTTGTCTCAGGTTTTGCTAATCGTACAAAGCCCCAGAGCCTTTTGTTACATTTTATGTTGTCTGAGAGTTGCAATTGCAGCTTCTGTCAGCCTCACCTCTCTGACTGGATCTCTATTCTGCCAGTGGCTGTCCCTCATCCCTGCCCCTGTCCCACTGCACAGATGCTCATCAACAAACAACCTGAAATGACTTTGCCTGTGCTGTCCCAAGGCAGTGCCTGTGATACCAAAAGACTGCTGGGCCTAATCAAACCTCAAAATACTGCAGTAAAACCTCAAAATACTAAAACAGTAAAAAGTGTTTTAGTAACTCCTCAGATTCACTTCCACTAAGCTGGCATCCTTGGATACCCTTGTTATAATTCCCACAGGCCACACAGTTACGCAGACTTTTCACAGCTTAACCCCAAAATATAGGAGATGAGACAAAGCTCGACCAAAAGCAGTTTCAGAACATTTAACACCACAATGAAAAGAGGCAAGAATGCAAATGCCCTCTCCACATGCTAGGAGAAAAGGCTAAGAGGAAGAAAAGAAAGAAATGGGACTCATTGAGAAGGAAGATGCTGAATCTAACCACGGCAAAGGAAGTTACAGATGTTCAGGCTGTAATGGAGATCATAAGTGGTAGAAAAGAGCTAAATGAAACCAGGCAGAAAGCAAAACTGGAATAATGTGAACATTAAAATGCCTATAATTGCCCATATGAAAGGTCTGTGCAGCCTGAAATCCTGAGAAGGATGAGCAGCAGACACTGCAGGAAGGCGCAGAAGAAGAAGCACAGAACATGTTCATTCCTTGAGAGACAGAATTAAACATTTAAGTATGTGACTGAAAATGAGACTGTGTCTGGATGACATTTGTTATTTGTCATACCTTTATGGCTATTCTAAACATACTTTTAGCCTTGATAACATTCCAGGGCAATCAGAGCTACTTTTAACCTTAAAAATGTAACCTGATTTAGTTGCTTTAAGCCTGCCTAAAACTGCCATTGCATTTTCCCTTGTTGTTGCACTGTGGTAAATATAGGAAAGCCACTTCCTTCTCCACTTTCTAGTATTAGTATTATTGTAGGAAAGACATTGCAAACAGAGAAAAAAACCTAAGTCTTTCAAAAGGATGTTTTGATAAGGTTAATAATTCAGAAAGACATTTTAGCAGATAAGCCAGAAAGACATTTTAGCAGATAAGGAGTTTTTCTAATAATGGATGTAAGGTATTTACTTTGGATTCATTGCACTCTGTCATTCATGGTTAATTTGTTTCTGGGCGTGCAGAAAGATCAGAGATGATATTTTTATTATTATCATCATCACTCAATTGTGCATTGTCTTCTTGTGTTTTTTTTTTAACTTTCAGCAGGTAAATATGTTCCCTTTTCAGAAACAGCTCAATTAGTCTCCTGCCACACATATTTCATTTCTCTTTCTACTAGCTAAAATGATTGGAACATAATGCTGGAAATAAAGAAATACTTTGTTTTAATCATAACTTCCTAGAGAATGCTAATTTTGGAAGGACTTCTGAATTGTTTCAGAATATGTGGTCTCTGCCAAAATGGGTAGTTTTCATCAATTATCTCTAAGTTTTTACTTAGGCTTTCCAAGAAATATGAAATCTAGAAACATTCTTTTACAGAAGAAATGTAAAAGAGAAAGTTTTGATTTTGGAGTTCCAATCTAACTAAAATGTTAAATCTTGAAATGCATAAAGTGCATTCAACAACTAGATCTTATAAGGAGATATGAAAAATGAAAAACCTTTCTGATTTTCAGCTTTTTTGTTTAAAAGTTATTATATCATTGAAAAAGCTGTAGCTGAAACAATATAACCACATGACACAATGTTTCTCTATAAAATTTTCTTTTTAAGAAAATTGTTGTAACATCTGGGGATGTGGTAAGTATGCAAGGTATTTAAACATCAAAAAATTCCTTCATACTTGTTTTATCATAGCTCTTGTTAGACACTGCAAATATCTTTGGGCCAATCTTTCCTTAGAAACTATAAATAATGGCATACAAAAAATTGGTGTGGGGGAAAGGTGTCATTCCTATTGCCAAATAAAAGCCCTTACTAATAAAATATATTCTAGCAATCAGACTAAAACTGAAGCACATCTAGTATGTTAGAGAAAACTCTGAACTATTCCTTACTTGGAAGAATGAAAAGCACTGTTAGTTTAGGAATCTGTTGTCTTTCCTGTTTTCCTGTTACATCTGCCATAGAATTTCTACTTTCCATGGAATCCACAGAACTTGAATACAAATACAGATTTATTTGTCTAGGTAATTCTGCTTTGCTTTCTGTAGAAGCAAATCAAACATCTTATTCAACCTTTATCTCAGAAGTCCTAGATATTCATTAAGAACTTTTTTTATAAGTAATTTCTGACCAGGAATTTTGTGATTGACTCTACAGGATGAAAAAATATTCCACATACGTTTAGAGACAAGATCAGGAATATGAATAATGATATACTGACAAAAATTCACAAGGACTTTTAAGAAGTCCTTGTGACTCCTTAAACTTTTAAGAAGGTAAGTTTAAGAAATCCAGGGGTTTTTTTGATTAATTCTTTAGACTAAAATTAATTATCTGTTTTTTAAAATAAAATTTAGGATTTAAAATGTATGAGCTATATTCAAAACTAATTCCCCCAAGAGGAAATTTCAATTAGATTCATTCTATCCTAGTTTAAATTAATCCATGCAGCTTATTTAAAACTCTAGATGAAGAAATAAATAAACACATATTAAATTTTAGGTGGTAAAAATGTTTTGCTATAATCCAGAAAAAACAAAGCAAAACAAAAGAAACCAAAACAAACAAAGAAAAAAATCATCAAGATTTTTAGTTAACTCAAATTTCTGCAGAAAAACATCCCAGTTAGTCTCTTTGTACAGTAAAAGTAGGAGTTATCCAGAACTGAAGTTTGTTTGAAGAGCAGAAATGTGATATCCATGCAAAGCAGGAGCTGGTTATGATGCATCCATGGGGATGGTAGCCCTTATGTTCATGGGAGGCATTACAATAACTGCTTCTAATTTAACTGCCCGAAGAACAAGGATTGAATATTGTTGGATGCATGTGGATGCAATTCCATGTGCAATCACTGCTGCTGGGCTCTGCAAACCCACGCTTCTGCTTCTGGCATCGATTAAATAATTCCATTTGTTTAATGCCACATATACCACTAAACAAAATGTTTTACCTAGTTCTACACATTCATTTTACCCAAACTGAGTCATGAACAGATGATGATACAAACATTCTAGATAAGTAAGCATCCAGAAAAACAAAATCACCTTTTAGTTTTCTCAGTTACAATCACGATAAAAAGAGCCAGACTAAGGTATATTTATAAATAAACTTACATGAGATAAACAGAATCAATCTAATGTAAATTGCAAACATTGCATTCACTTCAGCAAGCTTGGTTTTCTTTTACATAGTCTAAGAACTGCCTTAATCTCTACCTCATTTTGGTGTGATAAGAAAATAAAAGTTAAGCAACAAATTAATAGAAATAGGAAAATCTATTATTTTACATTGCTCATTAGATTTAAAGATGAAATACCAGTTTGTTTCTCTAGAGATAGCACCACAAATTAAGATTGGGGATTCTCAGCTGAAGAAAAATATTTCAAATATATAACAATTTCCTGGCAAAATTACCTGTTTTGCCCTTCTAAATATCTAAACTTTTAAGTTCTAAAAAAACAACCAACCAACCACAAAAACACACCAGCAACCCTCTTTCACAAACAAACAAACAAACAACAAGAACAACAAAAAGAAAAAGGAAAAAAAAAAACACAAGGATGTACTCTTTTCCCATTAGAAGAATGAATGCTTAAGATCTACCACATGGTAGTTTTAAAGTAATTGTATAATTTGGGACTAGTTTTTAAAAATAATTGAATTTTTTTTCTTTAGAAAATCCCTGTGGTTTTTTAAACCCTCTGTTTGGCAGAAGGTACAGATAACAATGTTCTGAAATGCTCAAACAACTGTTCACCTTTACTGTACATATGACTGCTGAAAACTTTCACAGAATCACAGAGTGAGTCAGGCTGGAAGGGGACACAGCGGTCATCTGGTCCAACCTCCCTGCTCAAGCAGGGTCATCCTAGAGCACATGGCACAGGACTGTGTCCAGATGGCTCTTAAATATCTCCAATGAGGGAGACTCCACAACTTCTCTGGGTAATCTGCCCCAGCACACAGGAGTCTTACTGTAAATAAGATCTTCCTGTTAAGAACTTTCTGTTCAGTTGTGATACTTGACATACTATACTTGACCATTCACACGGTTTGTTATTCTGGAATATGAAGATCATGACCACATCCTACTATAAAATGCAAACATATGACAAATGACAGCTAAGACTGATTTTTTTTTTCCCTCTTCCTGAGGCTAGATAACTCTGAGGCTGGAGAGCTAATTTTGATTTAGATATTGATTAACTTAAGATATTGGGCATATTTTCTGTTGGAGTCACTTTCAACATGTTATATAAATGAATATTTAAAAAAAAATACTAACATATCTTATAGGTGCTATCAAATAATCTGGAATTTGGCTTTCATTCAAAGTCTGCAGAGATGGAAGACCCAGCTATGTTTCCTATCTGTGTTGACTTAGGTCTTGAACTTGCCCTCATCCACCACAGTCCTTTCAGTGCAGCAAGCTGCTTGGGACTCTGGCTCTAGCCTGACTTTTGCTGATAAATCATCTGAATCCTACTGCAAGGCAGCTCTGGTACAGGAGGAGGCTGACAAAGATGTATTTCACTAGATAGATAATGAGATATGTCTTTTCATAGATGACCATCTGCCCTTTCCTCAGAAACTCACACCTTTTCTTTATGATGAAGATGTCCTCTGGTTTGAGAGTTTCTTGAGAAAATGGTTTCTTGATATCCCAAATGCCTAAAGAGAAATACAAACTGAAACGTAAAGAACACAAAGACCTAATGAAGCTGAAGGCTTGAAAAAGCTTCCTTTTTTTTTTTTTTTTTCAGCAGTGCCATCCTGAGTTAAAAGGATTATCAGTGCTACAGGAACTGTGTGATTTGAGTAGGATAATTACCTGTGCACTATGATGAGTAGGGGAGTAATAATGCAACATCTCATCCTTCTCATTCAGAACATTTCAGGAGGTCTGAAAAGAAGGAGGGAGCATGATAAACACATGACAAAATTATATTCTTTTATTTAAGCTTGAAGATTCTTTCTCCCACAGTTTAAACAGATAACTATGTGTTATTCTGCCCCTAAATATTTGCATGCATAGTGAATAGTTGTGCAATGTAGCATACAGATTATAGGTTTTTTATTAAGTTATTACTGACTTTAGCAACCTGTATTGCCACAGCTGGAAGACCATATTTTTCTCTCTCCTGCTTTGACTATGTGTAGTACTGCTGATCATTACAATCCACCCTGGGAAAAATTCTCTGCCTTTTCTTGTATTTAAAATTATAATTCTGCACATCTAAATTGCACCTTAAATTTTTAAATATCTTTACATAAATCCATGGTAGAATTTAAAGATGGCAGTGATGACATTTTGCACTGTTGTAGTGTGTGTTTTTAAGCCTTTTGTACGTATTTAAG
>JAHXMQ010000807.1:68003506-68101466 GCA_020466415.1 Ammodramus savannarum pratensis
GGGGTCCAGCACGAACCCGCCCCGCCAGCTCAGCCTACGGCCCTAGACACCAAAGGGGGCTGGCGGTCGGAGTGCAGCAGGGTGTCGGCCCGCCTCTCGCTAGGCGGGTGAAGGCTTGACACTGAACCGCCGCATTGCACAGGATCAGATCAAAGAATTCACTGTTGAAAAGTTGTGTCAATTCATTAAACAAGTCTGTGGAAGCAGATATCCCTAACATACCAATATAAGGCATAGTCATTCTCTAATCTACTAAAAATGCCTCTGGCATTATCCTTCTCATATTCATGGAGGCTAGTTCAGGGTCACTGATAGTAGTCCCCATGCCATATACTGTGGCTAAATCTAATTTTTTTAAAATTATATTTCTGAGGAATTACTCTAAGAACCGTTTATTAATGACTAATCACTCCCAATTGAAAGAAACTGATAAAAATTATTTCAAATTATCTCAAAAGCAGAAAAGCACTCTGAAAGTATCCAAATAAGAACAACTTTCTTCTACACTCATTGTCTACTGCTACAGGTAATCAACCAGTCTAAAGTGTGACATATAGGGCAATACTTACCATTTTATTATGCTTTCTTTACAGGTAGAAGGCTCTTTTTTCATGGAAAAGTGTAAAAGTTAACCAAAAAACAGTGTTACAGCAGGACTACTGGTAGCAATGATAATTAAACTTGCTTACATTTTGCTATTCTAAGAGTGTGCTTTCATTCTTATATTGCTAGAATATTCGTCCTCTCTGGCTTTTATTCTTTGAACAGTTCCATGCCCAAGTGTAATCACACACCTATATAGAAGTGGTAATATTTCTCTTTTGTTTCAACTGGTTAGGAGCAGAGATTGAAGTCCAGAACTGCCTTTGGGATATGCAAGTTATGAAGAGGTGATTTAAAACTCATGACGCACACCTTTGGCCTGAATATGAGTTGGTGGTGGGTGGCACATAAAAAATGGCTTGAAGCAATTCTAAAGATTCAATATTCATCCTCAAAAGGACATTGTAGTGGTACAGTTTAGAAGAATGCCTTTAAAAAAATGTTGATACAAAGCGAAGAATGCGTGCTGCCAGAAATGGAAAAGCGTTTTAGCATTTCAGGTTTCATGAATTCTTATAGTGTACAACATCAGTCATAGAATAACCAGACAAGTCCTACTTGCAGTCATATGTCATTGTTCTAATGGACATGCTGTTTGGCCAGCCAGGTGATTCCTATAGTAGTCGAGGAGGCATAGTAATACAGGAAAATTACTTCTTTAGGATGCTGGAAACGTCGCTGTTCCATAGACATGTATGTACAGAATGAAGACAGACTTCAAATATGTATGACAAATAACTATGTCTTCTTTTTAGAAATACCCAAATGTGAAATGGAAAACATTCACTAAATAGTCTCTCTTCTCAGATGAGAAAGACTGATCTGCCCAGATATTTTAAGGGCTTTAGTGTTTAAAGGGATGCATATTTTACTACTTCCAGGGGAAAAATAAAAGATTCTCATTTAAGCAGACGAGCAATTATGTTTACAATGAAAAGCCTGCCTTCTATTTTTATTTATTTCTTTCCCTATTATTTCATTGAATTATGCCAGAATAACTGCATAAATAACACTAATCAATCCAAGTAATGTGGCAGCATGTGGTCACACTTGGACCACATTTATAAGGGTCTGTTACTGTCATTACTAATGTTTTGCTATTCAAAAAGCCTAACATTGCATTAGCCTTTCCTTTGATTTTTCCTGATGTGCTCATGGAAATGTAGCTGTCTCCTGTGATGACAGTAAGCCTTGTTCTTTCAGGTGTTACTGCCTTCCAGCTGACAGTGAGCATGCTGTTTGTTTTCCTTGGTTACACTAACTGTTTCCCTCCCCAGGATGCCTTTCAGCTTGTTTTTGTTCGTGTTTGAATACCCCTTAGTTTCCTATTCCTCTGGTTTTTTTGTTAATGTCAACAATTCCACCCCAGAGTGATGTGCAATTTCATTGATAAACAATTAATTCTCCCTTCCAGATAAAATCTAAAGGCATGAGGTATTCTGCAAAGGTATTTCTGCAATGCATTGCTGGTATTTTTATGTCTATTGTATTACCATGTTTCTTGTGTATCTTCCCTTGTTTAGGTATTTCTGAAGAAAGTGGTCTATTTCCACATGATCATGAATTTTGTAATTTTTGTTTTTCAGGTAAGATATAGAGTAGTCTAATTTTGTTTGTGATATGAGGATTGGATATTCGCCTAAATCATCAAACTGCTTAAAAGGTTCAACATTAACTGGCTGTCAATTTGTCACTTTTAAGACTCGATCTTCCCCCTGTTTTTTCTGCTTAACTTACTGCTGAAGGGAAAACAAGGTTGTCCCACATAACATAAGATCACCTAGAAATAACTTTTTCTGGCTGGTCTCAGCTACTTCATAAGAAGAAAAATTGTCCTTAGAGTGGAAACTCAGCACAATTCTGGATATTTATCTCAAAATTCTCATTTTTAAAGAGAACTATATTCTTAAATAATTGATGCAATGTATCTAAATAGAACCAGGCAATAGCATTTGGGTTTATTAAGACTTTGTATTTTAGCTTATTACCATTTACAACATGCTGCGGGAGTTAGTTAGAAGAAGTAACTGAATAAATTGTGGTCATGAGGCCTGTCTATAATGATTAAGTTCAAATTTCTAGCTAAATTGATAGAAACCCATGCCAGAGAAAAAAATTATGTCCACATGCCATCAGTTCTAATAAAAATCTGATTTGATTCTACAATTTTCCATTGAAAATATTGTCTTGTCAAGGGAAGTGGGATAAAATTTAAAGGCTTTTACTTGCTGCTTTGACTTTTACTGATAACTGAGTTTCCATAGTCAATAAATGTAAGAAATAGTTTTCAAAAATCAATGCTCTATTTGTTTGTTTTACTGTCTTGTTTGTTTGGTTTATTTTCTTGGAATATGTTTTACAATGGCCTAAACATTTTAAATTAGTATATTTTCTCTCTGTAATTATTAGTAACTAATATGTTATTAAAATTTCTTCTTCTCATGGAAGTTTTCTTATTTTAAGTTAAAAAAAACCCCAAGACCAACATTCACGCAGCCCAATTCTAAAAGTCAGCAGCACTTTTAAATCCTGCAAAACTTTATGTAACTCCACAGAAACACATGCTGAACAGAAATTAATAAGAAAAAGTATTATGCCTCAAAGTAGTATGCTTTTTGAGTCAAAATGCTGAGGCTTTTTACCAGAATAAAGATAATCCTGTACAAGTAACTTTTACCTCAGTGTGCATTGCTCCCCTTACCTGTACAATTCATGGCTGTATCAAAGAAAAAATACACCTAATAGGTTTGCATGGAGGGGTTTCTTTTAATGCCATCAGTTGCTTGACATCAATACACATTTATGGTCATTCACATTCTGAAAGGTAAATGATGTTAAATACCGAATTAAAAACATCAGAAAATCCTGCATTTTTTATCCTTTTTTTTTCCCATTCATTGTATTGTAATGCATCTAAAGAGAAAACAAAAAGGAAAGAATTTAATAGGGAAAAATATTTCCTTAGGATGAACTGGAAGGCTGAATTGTTATTTTGGTTTTGAACACCCAGGGTATCACCAAAGTCACTAGAATTGAGAAAAGCTGTGGTAATTATTTTGCTGAATACAGACGGCTGAAAAAATCTTTACACTTAAAAATATAATAAAAAGACTTTTTTTTTTCTGAAAACAGCAGTTTTAATTAGTGAATTCATGATTCCAGTTCTACTACAATGAATACTATTCATAGTTCCAATGGAGCTGAACTGCTCTAAAATATGTCTAGAAACTCAGAGTTCACACAAGGAGTGCTTGGTAGGGACTAAATGAAAACTCAGCAGAAAATAGCAAGAACATCTTAATTTGGCCAATATTTCCTTATCCTGTGCTTTCAACTGAGCAAAGATCTGCATCGATGAAGTTGCAGCAAGTTTTATAAGTAATGAACATAAAATCTACTCAGTTCTCATCCTGATGATTAAAGTGTCATGAAATACTGAGAATGAAAAGACCAGACCAACAACAGATTATACACTTATTTGCAAGGACCTGTTATAGACAGCAAAAGCAGTCATCTAATTATCCTGTCGTTACCTGATCTTCTAATTAACAATTCAAACAAAACAAACAAAACGCTTCTTAGTTACTGTGGAATTGCAGTAACACAACAGTGCTTCCACGCTCGTTGCAGTACAAAGATCTATTAAGAAATAGAAAACCTAACAATATTCAAGTTATGCATAGAGATTTGAAAGTATAAAATATATAATACTCTTCTACCAATATCTTGCAGCTTTCTTTTTTTTCTCCACACACATTGTACAATTGCCACTTCTCCCTCATACATTGCATAGTGTTCTGTTTGCTTAAATGTCTTCCTGTCCTTCATATTAGGATTAATATGATTCAACTGTAGCATGCATACCTTTGGGAATCAGTTATTTATTCAAAAAGAAAAGAGCTTTTTTTTTAAAAAAAAGTGCTGTTAGAATCTATGAGAATAAATAATTCAAGATAGTTCTCTTCCTTTTTGCTTCAATACTCAGGTGTACAAATCTCATCCATAAGAAATTCCACATGGTTCTTCAATCAACTTCAGATTCACATTGCGATATTTAACCTATCATGTTTATCCTGTGAGGTTAGCCAGGGAGATTTTGGGAGTCAAACAGAAGAAACATTTCTAAGACTGCTAACCTACTTGAGAAAGAAGAAAGGAGACATTCTCACTGAGGAGAGAAACTTGAAAGTCTAAGAATAATAAAGAAGCAAACATGAACCAAAAGGTTTATGCTGATGTTACTAGAAAGTAATTTTATAATATTTATTTAATGCATTTTATGCAAATATCAAAGGCATAATTTTCTGTAGCATGGTTTGAAAAGCTGAAAAACATGGGGTTTTTTTCTATTAAATTATGCAGAAAGAGAAGGAAAGCTTTTTGATATTTTTAACCTAAAAAGACAGTCATTTCCAACTGCAGGAATTCTATAACAAGAACAAATCAATGTACAAGAATATGATCTTTGGTCTTGAGGTTATGGTGGATGCACTGAGGAATAGATAATAATAAGGATTAAGGAAAGCTCTTTGGAACATTTCAATTGTAATATATCTGTGCATTGCAACACCTCCCTGAGAAGCACAGTGTCACATATAATTATACAGTGCCCAGAGATAACACAAAAGACCATCTGTAAGCTTTGAACAGATGTTTGAATACTTGAGCTTATCATGGTGTTAACATTTTCAAGCCTCTAAACAAGTGCAGCTTCAAAAACAATACTGGAGTAAGAACAAATTCAAAATTGGGATATTCAAATTCCTGTGAAGTTGATATTTTGTTCACTGCTATTTAAAAGCATGTATCTGTTCAATACTTTGTGTTTTAAGGTAAAAGGGTTTTGTATACAGAATTAAATACTTGCCAGTTTTATTTTTCAGATTAATCTCCCTACAAACACACAGAGTAAGAACAGAACAGACTAGAACAGACTGTATCAGTTGGAATAAACATAGAACAATCATCTAGACCAACTGCCTGACCATGTCAGGGCTGACCAAGTTCTCAAATCCAAATACTTAAACATTGACAGTCATGAGGCATCAACCACCTCTCCAGAAGCCTGTTCCAACGTTTAACTACCCTTTCTAGCGTACACTCTAAACCTTTTCTGGTGCATTTATGAAGCCTTCCCATTCCGTCCTACCATTGAACAGCAGGGAGAAGAGATCAGGACTTTCCTTTCCTCAAGAGGTGTAGAGGGCAACGAAGTCTCCCTCTCAGCCTTTTTCTCTCCAAACTAGACAAGCATGAAGTCCTCAGCTGCTTTTCACAGGACATTCCTTCTACCTCTTTTGTCAACTTTGTAATTCTCTGGACACACTGAAGGACCTGCACATTCTTCTTTAATGGTGAGGCCCCTAACTGCACACAATACTTTAGGTGGGGCCACACCAATGCTGAATACAGTGGGATAATCGCCTCTCTTGACTGGCTGGTGATGCTGTGTTTGATGCACCCCAGGATGTGTTTTGCCCTCTGGACTGCCAGGACACACACTGCTGGCTCACACTGACCAGCAGCCCCAGTTTCCTACCTGTAGGACTGCTCTCCAGCCTCTCTCCACTTATATTGCTCCTCACCATAACTCCATCCTAGGTGCAGAATATGGCTGTCTTGGTGTGATGCTAGTCCATTCCATGATTCCCTGCTTTATGCTCAAAAAATGGTAGCATCACCTTTAAGGCCTGGGACTGGGGTGTGTTTGGGGCCAGGGGAAATGGCCAGCTCTGGGCTCTTTGGTGGGCATTTTTCAAAACCTCATGGGCCAGGCATTCTGTGGTACTGGGTGGTTCAGTTTTGCTGGTTTTCCTGGCTCAGGCAAAAAGCATTTCCCTCTCCTGGCTGGGGGAAGCTGCAGCAGCAATCTTTCAGCTGAGTTAAGGTGAATGGCACGGCTGCTAGTCCAAGAGTAGAGAAGTGGGAGTGGGGCAGCCCCATTCCAGCCCTAAGCCTTGGGTAGCCAAGCCAGCGAGAAAGTACATCAAGAGGGTACAGTTCAGCTCTTTTGTTTACCATGAGTGCCATGGTGAGGTCAATGCCAGAAAGCCACCAGGTTTCTGCCTACTGCTGAAACTCTTCCAAGGAAGCTCCACTTCCCTCAGCATGAAAGCCAGCACCATCTCACACCATATGTCAGGGGGATTTCTTTAACCTTTACCCCATTCTCTGGGCATATTTGGGGCTTTGTTCCTGTGACAGTGTGAGACAGGGGGTGAGTGCTGTGAGCATTCTGTTGTTAATAAACCATTGGGTTTGTTTTTGTTTTTTTTTTTTCATTTCCCTTAGCATTCATTTTTCTGTTGGTGGAGAGGGACTACTGTAACCTTTAGAGGAGACTACTCACTGCAGAGTGTCTTCTTTTAAATTTGTCTCAAAGCTGAACAATGGTATTTGAACTTTTGAAATTTCATCCCAATAATCACAGCCCAAAGCACTACTAATCCATCTAGATCCCTCTGCAAGGCCTCCTGTCATTCAAGAGAGTCAACACCACCTACCAGTCTTCCAATTTGGGATCATCAACAAGCTCATCATAGGTTCACCTCCTGCATCCAGATCATTGATAAACAGATTGAACAGGACTGGCCCTGGAACTGCACCCTGAGAAACATCACTGGTGATCGGTCACCAGCCAGAGGCAACTTCACTCACCACAGCCCTCCAAGCTCTGCCCTTCAGCCAGTTCTTCACCCAGAGCGCTGTGAATCCACACATCCCACAGCCAGACAACTTGTTCAAAAGGCTACTGTGAGGGTCAGTACCAAAAGCTTTACTAAAATCCAGGTAACAACATCCACAGCTTTCCATTAATCCACTAAGGGAGTGACCTTATCCTAGAAGGATACCAAATTACTGAAATAGGACTTGCCCTCTCTGAACATGTGTTGACTGTGCACAATGACTGCATTATTCTATTAATAACTTACACTGGTATCCAGCAGGATCATCTCCATAACTTTTCAACGAGCTACAGTTAGACCAACAGATCTACAGTTCCTCCGACCTTCCCTCACAGCATGTTTGTAGATTGATGTAACATAATTTTGTTTCAATCAGGTAGCAGGAAATGGTGAGAAGTTCAGTGTGGGATGTGATTTGTTTTAGGGATTGAAGAGAAGGGACGGGAAAAGGGAATGTGCCAAAGAAGGCTGCAAGAAATAAGGAAGGAAGACTGTAAGAGGAAGACATAAAGAAGATCAAATCCTACCAAACCATATGAACCATGCACTATAGAGGTAGGTCTTCACACACCTTGAACTAGCTTTGAGAATGGTTATAAACTCTTGGTCCCAAAGGTATCATACACCTAAGTGGAGATGGAATTTCAATAAATAGGACTATCAAAAGCATAGATTTAATGATCCTGTACTTACACCCAGCTAAGCAACTGATAGCATTCTAGAGTGCTGCCAGCTTGGAGTGCTCTGTGAGAAATAAAATTATAACCAAGCTATTCATAAAAACTGATTTTCAATTCTTCTATTCAATAATCACTTGCTAGGAACAGCAAATACCTAGGTGGAAAGTAAAATGCACATTTCTCACATGGTTTCTCACATGGCCATAAATCTCCCAAAGCAAAAGTCTATGAAAGATAAAAGCCAAGGTTAGAAGTTACTTTGTAAAATTGAGATAACAGACTTACATGTGAACAAAGTTATCACTGCAGACTAATGGAAACTACAGAAAAACACTATTTCAAAGACAAAACTTTAAAGTTTCTACTCATTTACAGGTTCCTTGTCTTAGGATACTGAAGAGAAAAAAAAAAAAAAGGAAATTCAACACCAATACATTTGCACAGTCATAAGAGCAAAGTAAACTTTTCCAAATTAGAGAAAGGTTTATTCACATGGGGTAAGGATGTATACTGAAATCAAAACCATTTCTTATAAGGCAGAAATAATGATAGGTTTTACAGTGTACCTGAAGTTTCTGAAGACAACAAACCAACCTCTTCCACTTGCAAATAAATCTCATTTTCATAACTGCAGGCATAATTCTAAGGTATTGTTTGCTTGGTAAACCTTCCATTTATCTCTAGATAGCCAAAGATTCACCCATAGTTTATCTGTTCCTATATATATAAAAAAAGGGTCCTTTTATCTGGTGCTCCTCTTTCCCTTGTATGGTGAATTAGTTTAGAAAAGGCCTGAGAACTGAGGGCCTTTTAAATACACCCAATAAAACAACTGAGTCTCTTTAGTCAATCTTTTTGAGGTTTGGTGGTGGCTTTATTTATTTATTCATTTATTTATTTATTTAGATCACCTACAAGTAATAACTAGTGTCCATGTTTTGCAGAGACAATGGGGAAGTTTAAACTCCTTGACACTCTTAAAAAAATAGTCTGACACTCTTAAAAAAGATTAAATCTAGATTCAGAGTTCACCTTGGCCATCTTAAAAAGATTGAGAATAGAATTTGCAGTCCTGTTCTTTTAAATTTAAGTTTTCTCAGACAAAATCTTACCAGATTTCTGTCTGCACAATGAAAAGTTGTGCACATACACAAAAAATATTGGAAAATAATTATATCCCCAGGAAGTATCAAAATGAATCTTACTTCTAGATACCATTACAGATGGAAAGTAGGTACATTTTTGGACAGAAAAATGCAGTCATTAAAAACTTTGCATGCAATTTAGGTGCAGAAACTTTAATTTGCTATAAAGTATAACCAATGAAAATCAGTGAATTTCACAGAGCATATGTGAGTTTGGTCAGCTGACAAGTTCCAAAAGCTTATGGCTGCTTTAACTAGAAGCTTGACTAAGTTGTCTAATTTTCTGCTGATGTTAGAAGCAACTATATGTGACATCCCCAAGAGGCTGATTTGGATGGAAAAAGTTAAACACTTCAGTCTTTTAAGATTTTCAATAAATCTGTGGAGAAATAAAATCTTAATTTCTAAGAATATGTGTGTGTATTGGGGGCAAGGGGGAGATACATATGTGGACATTTAGAATCTAATTAATCTTTTATGAACAAAAAAGTTTGGGGTTTTTTTTGAGTGTTACTTCCTTGTTATCACTAGCCCAAGTGCATTGTTCAAGTTATCTGCAGCCAAATCATACAAAAAACTTTTTATATATTAATACTGGAAATGCATCACAGATCATCTTAATACTTAGATTTTAGGGAAAACCACAAACAAATAAATGGATTTAAATGAAAATGCTTTGCCTTAAAACACAAATATAAGTTTAAACAAACTAGCAATACTTCTGTAGTCTATAAATAAAGTCAATGCATAACTGTAAGTGTTCTTTGTTTTCTTTCAAGTGATTTCATTGTTCAGATGATGTATATTTGATAGAAAGTGTGAAAAAATGTCATATAAAGACATATTGAAATATTGCATTTTGCGTATACACAATAAGTCCAATCCTTATTCTATTAAAAAATTAGAGGAGTAGTAATTAATTAATGCTTAAAAACACTCTCAGTATGTGATAGGCACACAATGATTTGTATCTTCATCATTTTTTTCTGTAGTTTCAGGTGCGTGTTTGTTTCACAAATACCAAGAACTTAGAATTTCTTTCTAGCCATATTGAAAAACTGAGTCAGGATAAAGTATGCCTGAGAGAAATGTACTATTCTCCTTTTTAACTACTATTGTTATTATTTTAACTTTCTATGGATGATATTTGGGGGAAGAAACAAGTGAATGAGTGAAAGTCTGGTGCATTTCTTAATATTGGAATGATTTATGGCAATGCTAAATTGATGCATTTTCTTACATTCCATCTTACTGCAAAGGCTAACCAAAATTCGCAGATACTTCTAAACTGTAGTTGGAAATTTGCAAGAATGCTTACATGGTAATATCTGCAATGTTGATTTGATTTTTAAGTTTCTATTGTTTGGAAAACTGTATTTTCAGCATAAAACTCTAGGGCATGAAGAGTTAGGATTCCATTGCATGGAAATTCCATTGCATGTGTGTTCATCACTGAGTTCTTAATAATATTGACTAATTATTTATGTTCCCTAATCTCTAGCTACCTGGGCAGCCCAACTATAATAAAACAACGGGATCTCACTAGAAATAGCCACCTTCCCTACAGTCAGAATAAGCACATTGCAGTCCTGAATGATTAAAAATTGGGCGGCTAAGTCCTGCCAACACAATATATTTTACATTAAAAAAAAAAGTAGTTTCTCAAAAGATCTCACATAAATATGTTCCTAAACTTCCTTTCTACTAATAAAACTGTGCCCTACTAATTCAGACAGAAAAGTAAAAGGTCAGAAAGATTTAAAAGCCATAAAAATGTATTAATTGCCAGAGCATTAGGCCATCTGTCGTGAAGCAACAGTCTTTGTCCTCTGTGGTGGACTCAGCTATATCAATAGAGAAACTGCTGCTCAATAGCTGTGTGTTAGTTTAGCTCCTCCTGGAGCAGACATTTAATTGAAACTCAGACTGGCAGAGTACATGGCTCCCTGTTGTTAATTGGTCTTTAGAGACTGTTAAGAAGTATGGCAATTATCTGTAGCCCCAGTCCCAAAACAACAAAAAGATTTTTAAGAGAAGAAAATAATAAGGTCACCTTGTATTTTCATTAACAAGCACCAATAAAAAAATTTGTCAGTTCTTTAAATAAATGTAAGCCTATGTGGCATTTTCTTTAGACACAGACTTGAATAGAAGTATGGCACAGCAGTTGATCATGTACCACTAAGGCAGGTGGCCCAGAGATTGTCTGATCAAAACCAAAAGTCCTTTTTTTCTCTCTATAGTGAAAAATACTCTTTCTAGGATCAGGTTAAGAGCTTCAATTCACGGTGTGTAAAAAATAATGCATCGTAAAATGTCAAGATGCCTGAAGAAGATGGATGGGAGAAATAAAGTAACAACTGATCTGTGAGAGAATCCTAACACCCTTCAGAGAAGAGGACTTTAAGAGCTAATTAGAAACATTTTTCAGTACAAGCAGCCAGCTGTATTTTCTGCCACAAATTATTTAAACTTGGAAAGGGAAAATGAAAATGTTCAGCAATCACTCCAAAACACAAGACAAAACAATAGAAAAACTCTGTAATATGCAGCGACTTACCTTTTAAAACATCACTTACAAACTAAAAACATCTCCTCATTAAGCACTAAATCTTTCCTTAGAACATAGAAAAAGACTTTAAGTAACACAGTCTCTGTGACATTATTTTAGATTCATTAAAAGTAGCAAAAATTGTCCTCTCTATATACTGAACAATATTTATATAACAGTATAAGTCATAGTAGTCTAAACACTTATTTCACAAAAAAGGTAAAGGCAAAAGGTAAAAAATTCCATGTATATAGTCAATAGGAATTCTTACAATATTAAATGTGATCACTTACAAGATTTTCTTTAGTATCTCTCAAGAACAAGACTGACATTGAGAACACTGTTTCATACATGGATCCTCTTGTATTTACAATCAGAATACTTAATACTCATATCTAGAAATTTAGGAAAACCATCATCTTTGCACTAAAATTCAAGCTGGTTTTAGAAACTTTCCATGCTACTATTGGAGAAAGAATAGTCATTTTTGCTGAATCAAAGTAGAATATTTTGGGAAATATTCAGGGACATGTCTCTAAGAGAATATTCAGGGAATACTCTCCTCTAACCAACCTTCTCTTTATTAATTGAAGCAAGACTCGGGTGAATAGTAAGAGTGCAATCCTGGAAAATGTTAAGCATTTAAACACTGCAGAGTGCTGCTAGAGATAGCAAAGACACCTCACATTCAGCTGGTCAGGGAAATCACTTCATGTGTGTAATGAAGCGGATGAGGATGACAGAAAGACAGACTACCAGTGCAAATAATGCTGCTCAAGGTAGTTTTCTTTCCCTTTCAAATGATTACATAGCAAAATATTTGTGTGTGTTATACAATCTGCAGAAAATCTGAAGGGTTAAACACAGAGCCATAAACAAAATAACCATGGTAACTACTGTGAGAGTTGCAGCCAACATGTTTTGTGTAGCCCCACACCAGTGCCGTGGTGGCACTTTTGGGACTTCATGTGATGCCTTTGAAAAGCATCATAAGCTAGTCATAAGCTACTCAAGGACTCGAGTAGTTCCATGTTTAAGCTTTAGTGTGAATGACCAATGGTCTAAATTAGTATTTTAGATGGCCTTCAAGCAGAACAGTCTCAGAAGCTCAACGCAAATCACCTTCAATAATGATTAACAAGGACTAAAAAATACATATTTATTTCTGTAGACTTGGACTGTGGACTTTCCCAAAGGAAAATTTGATTGTGAGACATTGAATCTGCTTCGAGGTTTGAACTAGTAGACCTGGTCATGTAGCTCAGAAAAGAGCTTGTTAAAAGAAGTCTTGAGTTTTCACCAGATTCCTATTTATGCCATTATACATTTAGATATTCAGGAATTAATTGAAAATGCCTGAATCCATAGTACAAGTACTTACCCTACTGCCAAATATTATTAAAACACAAGAAATCTGAAAAACAGGGTTTATAAGCACATATATCAAAGTCTGCAGAAGGGCAATTTGGTGTAACTATGTGCAGAAAATTTTAATGAAGAGGGGGGAAAAAGATATTGCATATTGTAAAATCATCTTTGCTTTTATTCGATTGTAGGAGACACTTCTCTAAGATGTAATTCTGGAAAAACATAGCTCATGTCTTTGATTGCTCATTACATTAAATACAGAGTTCAGGCTAATTGAATAAGACTGCTTTAAGGTAAATTTTAGTTCTCCTTCAATGCATACAGGCATGAAAATCTTCCAGGTATATACTCCTTGCTGGTATCACTGTGAGGTCCATTCCACAGAACTGGAAGTCCAGCTTTTAAAGTTCTACAATATTTAATGCTTCATATATTTTTATTTGGTGTTATAAAAGTGCATCTAAAAGTTAGATAGCTTTTGTGGGTTCTCTTTTTCTCTTTTTGAGAAACTGTAATGATTTTGAGAACCATAATGGTGAACTGTACCTCAGACCATTGCCCTTTACAGTTCTGGCTACTCTCCGTCTTAAAGAAAAAAAGCCATAGGAGTAAATTCTCAAAGACCACAAAGACCTAAACAGGAAAAGAAAATTATTCCATTTTCAAATCTCGGAATTTTCTTTTTCTTTTCAGATTTCTTGCAGGTCTTATTCCAAGTAACCCAGATTTGATACTGTTAATGATCCTTTTGTCAATAATGGCTCTCTCAATACTTGCACTGCTTGAAAGCTTTGTTAACATACCAACATCAATATTAATAAGTGATAAAGTAAAATTTGACAGAAATACTGATGACTCAAGAGTCTTTAACTCCCTACTTCAGCTTTTTTTATGTGTGAGGGAGCAGAGCACAAACTGCCATGACTAGGGAAAGGATGCAAATAAAAGCATTACAGAAAACTAATCTTGAATTTTTCCTGTAACAAATCTCAAAGTCATTGTACTTAACAACTTCTGTTCAAGTGCCAGGTTGTTATGACTGCATATTAATGAAGAGATGTTTAAGAATTCAAATTTTGTTTGCTAAAATTAATAATAAGTTTCATTCTGGAATGCAGAGAGCTTAATACAGTGTTTTAAAAGTTTTTGTTGTTGTTGATATTGTGTTAAAGACAGCTCTTTAAAGTGAATTGAAGGATTACTAAACTAGTTTTCAGAGGATAGAGGTATGGTAAATTAACTGCATTGCATGATTCCATATAGGACGAAATAGGATTCACTATTCCCCTTAATACTTAAATGGAACTCTTTTAGTTATTTCAAATTTTGTTGGATATTTCAAAGAATCACATAACCACAGAATGGTGCAGCTTAAAAGGGACCTCTGGAAGTCATCTTGTCCAGAAGACAATTTATAAGTACATGTGTAGCACCTTAATTTAATTGATGATATATAGGATATGTCCCAGATGTAATTCTAACCTTAATTAAAAGATATTCATAAGAAACTGTGATAAAGATTTCTGAATATGGAAACAATTGTTCGGCTTCTTTGTGTGTTGTTTTTTATTTCTTTCCTCATAAGAAAAAAACTATTTAAATAAATGTTTGTTACTTGTTTTCCACTTTGGTACCATTAGTCCAGAGTTAGAAAAACTGTTAAATCTGAAGGGAGCAATATGTCTGGAATGTCATTGGATATTAGAACCGTTAGGATTATATTTTCCTTTCTTGTTTGTCTCTAATACATGTATATGTTAAAAAAAAAATGTGTGATTTGTTTAAAAACACACATGAGTAAATTTAGCCAAGATTATGGTTGTAAAGCTGCCTTCTTCATCTTAGATGCCCCATTCCTAGAAAAGGGGCTGTCATGATCATTGTAGATGCTCATCTGAGAATCACTTTGAGCAATCAAATGTCTCTGTTTCCCAGCAATTATTTCATATTACTGCAACGGAAAATTTCTTGCCCAAAATAAGGCAGGTTCAAAAAAGATGAATATGAACAAATATGAGAGGCAAGGGCAGAAAGGAAAACTGAAGCATAGTTGTCAGAATTGATTTCTCCCAAGTCACTCACTAGGTTTGCATTCAGCTTCTAGGTCTGCTAGGACATCAGAAAATTCCAGAATAGTTTCTCTTACCTGAAACTCTAAGGACATCATTCCTTTCCTGTTTGTTTCCTAGCTTTTTCCTAACTGTCAGCAAAGAAATACAGTGCAGGTGTCTCAAAACTTATCAAGGTTTGCTGAAACACTGCTGCTGACCTGGGATCTATATAAGTATCAGTCATTTAATAAAGGCATCTCAGTGGTATTTTCCTAAAAATAAAGAAATTTTAGTTTCCAGATGATGTACATCAGTGTAACTGAACTGATTTTAAATAGGGAATGCTGGTTCATATATTCTAAAAAATTGATTGATTTTTTTGTACTACTCTATTACTGGGTAGACAGTGCAGCTTCCATTTTCTGATTTAATTCCTTCTATTTTAATATCTTGCAGCTTCTTGTAAGGATAATTTAAAATAACTTTTTCCACTGTTTTAGCCTCACATCTGCTTGCTGTAATTCAAAAGGGAAATAATTAAAGGGCTCCTCAGAAGCCTGGAAATTACCTTCACCTGAAAGCACTGTATTTTAGATACAAATAACATATAGTAACACTTAGTCATTAGCAAACTTGCTGTGAAACCTGTGTTCCTAATCCCTATTTAAACAATCAGATTGTCTCTCTAAAGTATTAAAAAATACTTTAAATCATCATGATAAAAATATTTTAAGCAAATAGAGAAGTTCAAGACAATCAATTTTCACAGGTCTGTGGTTTAAAGCCTTTTGCCATCAAAGTATTTACATCTGCTGAGTTCTAACTGCATATAAATTCAGTTACTTGGGTAGAAGGTTTGTTATAATTCTATCTGTCACTGGAAAATGGTTGATGAAAATAAAAATTCTATTGTCTTACAAAAGAGTTGAATCTGAATCAAAGGAGGACATTGGATTTGCATTATCTCTATACTGTCATTGTTTAAGTTTTCAGTAATTGGCCATTCTGTACAACCACTCTACTACAAATGTAATGGTCCTGTGAATTCTTTTCAACTATTCTATATGGTAAAAAGGAATTTTATCTTCTTATGAGGTTTAATTCATCATTCCATTCAGTTTACTGTTCAAGATTCCTAATTGGTTTCATCAGGCTATAGCAGGAATTTAACTTTTGTTTCAGACAACTTCACACACTTATCTACATGACTGAAAGACTTTCAAAGCAGATTTTTTAGTCTCAAAAAAGACTTCTAAAACCTAATTTTTCAATAAAGCTTATCAGTCTTAAATAGACAGTGAATATACTTGAAATCATCAGAGATTGGTTGAGGCCAGTTAAAAAGTTGCATTGCAAAAGAAGATAAATCCTAAGCACCCTAATAATTAATATTATTGTTACAAGTTATATTTTAATGCCTGACCCATAAATTTCACTTTTTTTTTTTATTAAAAATTATCTTAAACACTCATGATACATTTCATATAGCATCATTTACTTAAAAGGAGTAATAGAAAATTATTCTTTCAGGATACTAATTCAGGAGAAAGGAGTGGTTTATCTGCACTTTAGTAATTTAGATTTTAACAGTTAGATTTTATAGTTTCTCCTATATCATCCTTATAAACAAGCTGATTTGTTAAACTTAGTTGGAGGAAGTACGGACAAAATAAACAGAGATTGAAACGGACTAAAAGCTGGTTGAACTGCCAGGCTCAAAAGATGGTCATGAAAGAAATCCATCAGGCAAAATACTCACCTTGGCACGTACTGGCTATATTTGCATATTTAGCTTGGTTTCTAGCTTCTCTCCACTTTATTTGTTACTGTGTCTACCTCTTTTTCTTATTCTTACAACAGATTTCCCCTTCTGCCCTTTCCCCCAGGTGAATCTCTATAAATGTGAGGCAACATAAAGCAAATCCTCCTCATGAATAGCCAGTTTCAATTGAAACAGCATGCTTGTTAGATTTAGATATGGAAATAATATTTGAAGCATGTTGGGCCTGATTCTTTCCTGGTTTTTATCCAGTCAGAGGACTATAAGAATCCAAGAAAGTGCAATACAAGCAGTTGCTGTGTCAGTTTTCAACAGTTGTGGGCACTTTAAATAAATTTTTCAAACTTCGATTCAGTAAAGAGCTGCATGAAAGCAATTTTTTTTGCTTTAAATACTCATCCAAATACTCACAGTAAATACAAACTATAATCTTTCTTCAATGTTAGATCCAGATATTATTTTCAAATTGCAATATCAATACCAGAAACCCAGGTAAAACTTTTGCAATTAAAAAAGTCCAGAAAAGCATTGAAAAAAATCTACTGAATGTATCAAGTCTTGCTTGATAAGCCCCTTGGTAATAAATACATTTTTGCAATTATGTTAAATACTCTTTTTTTCCTCTAACATTGGAAAAAATTGTTTAATATAAGGAGAAACTTGCTTTTATAGTTTATGTCTTCATCAGATCTCTATCTAACCTTACCAAAAAATAAAAAATACTTTTATATACATAGATCATGGTTGAAAAAAACTGACTGCAAACTATATACTAAATTTAAAATATTTTAAGTTAAGGATTTTTCAAAGAAGCAAGTTCTCGAAAATCCACCTTGGATTGACTTGATGTAAATACTTAAAGAACATGAATTCTTCCCACATATGCCCATGATTTGCCAGTAGGACAGGCAAATTTCTATAAAAGAAACAGCTGACATTTTCTTCCAGGTTATTTATAAATGCTCAACTTTTTGATATTTTAAATATGAGAAGAATTCTATATAAAATTTGAGCTGGATAAAGGAGCTCAGGAATTCTTGAGCAATATTCCTTGATAATGAGCCTCATACACAGGAAATTAATTCACTGCTCACATGGGCTTTCTCTGTATATTTTTTGAGTATTTTCATTCTTGCTCACCTTCCACTGCTATTTTGTAACATATCTGCAAGAAAGGTTTATAGCCCTGTATCTTTGGGCATACTAAACCAAGCTATGACCTCAATGGAAAAAATTCTGACCTTGGAATTTTTCGTTTTACTCCCCTGTTTTAGTGAACCCCGAAAGTTGGGAAAAAAAAGGCATTTTTTCTGGGTGGTACTCAAATGAAGTAAATCTTGATGTCTTCTAATCCTGTACTGTACTGTACCTATCACAGCAGACAAAACCATTCATTCACCATAATTAGTAATCCAAGGGGAGGCAACTACGTGTTACATGTACTACTACAGTAGGAATTACTGAGAGAAGGGGAAAGAAAACTCTCCCAGCAGAGCTCAACATGACAGACTGCAAAAATCAATTTTAATTAATTCTGCCTCTTTAAATCTGCCTGCTCTTTTGGAAAGATTGCTATCTGTGTCAGCACTATGGCAATATAATTAACAAAAGTACTGCAGGGCACTGATAGCACTCGCAGCCAATTTACTTGGCAACATCTTGGTTTTATGAGAGTGCCAGGTGAGAAGGTCCATTGTATTAAGAGTGGGATTTGTGTTCCATCTTCATGTAAAAGGTACTCATCTTTTACCACGAAACACCTTGTGAGGTTTTAATTATATGTCTTCAAGCAAGAATTAATGAGAGAGCTTCTGAAAAACAAGTGCAGGGTTATGAGACTGAGACTGTTTCAATGGAAGTTTACTGACAATGAAAACCCAGGGTGTCAGCTATAAAGTTCATACTGGGAAGCACAGGCTTATGAAGAGTTGTTTTGTTCTGGTTTGTTTTTCCATTTTATTTGGCACACATATTTCAAGCCACCTACTGGAGAGGACTGACTTTTCTGAAGCAATATCTCTGTTACGTTACATTGCTTCATTTCCTAAAGCACTTGACAGAGTGGTAAAATATATTACTCTGGTAATAAAATGTCAATTGACATTACTTACAGTAAACTCATCTACCTTTGAGTATTTTTTAGTGGAAACATCTCAAAACAGTGCCCGTCTTTCAGAAATGGTGAAGTAATCAAATGGACTGTAATGAAGAAGAACTTCAAAATATTGTCAAAACGTGCCATTAAAAATCAGATTACCAGTCTGGAATCAGGTTAGTCGTTCAGAATAATTTAGGTTTAGGTTAAAATAAAAAATGTGAATTATATCATGCAAAGCATCTAGTTGGGAAAGGTTCAATCTGTTATTTAAATAATTTGGGGAAAAAAACCCTCATATTGTCAAACCAGGTACCATCTGTTTTCTACAGCTGACATGAAAGGCTAAAATAAGTAAAAATTGAAGGTAACACTCCTTCTTCACCCACACCTTCCACTGGTGCTTGGGGAGGGCTTGGGAGTGGAGACGTGAAGTTGGGCACAGCAAACAGGTAAGGAAAGGTGTTGCTTTCTTTTTGTCTTTTGTTGTTCACCACTTAAATCTATTTAAATTGAAAAAAATTAATTTCCACCATATAGAGCCTTTTTTGCCTGTAGTACACTAACTGTGAGCAATCTCCCTATCCCTGCCAGATCCCAGCAGCTGTGTGGGGATCTGATTGTTCGCCAAGACTTACCTACCAGAATCTTACAAGAACTTGGATAAATCTCATACATATCTCCCAAGGTTTATCTTTACAGCTTTGTCTAACAGAAAAGCAATCTTCACTGTTGTCTTCTTCTTATATACTGGTGGGACAATAACATTTTTATTTGATGGATTGCAGTTGTTTTGGTTTTTTTTAAAAAAACAACTGTGTTGCTAGATCAATCAGCTCTTTAATTTAAATTATTCACTCCAGTAGGTGAAAATATGAATTCAGAATCTTTTCAGTTCACCCAGAAATTCTACAGTTCTGTTTACAGGGATGATGTAGAAAGAAGAAGAAAAAGAAAACCTGAAGACTGCTAAAAGAAACTACTCCTGTTTTAGCAATCACCTCAGTGAACCAAGTATATCTCCACAAGAGAAGTACAGAAGCACAGTCAGCCAGAACACTCTGTCATGAAACAATGCCTACAAAATCTAACACTGAATGAAAACAAAGCAAAATATTTGACTCATGCTACAGCAAAATGATCAGACTTACAGCACATTTTGTTTACTTCTGTTTTCTAGGTTCCTTCTTCTACAATACTGGCATATTTAGAATTAATAAAACAGAACAAAAAAACTTGCACAGAAAAATGATAAAATACAATTTTTTAAAAGTTCTTATCAGAAAATCTTACTAGACTCTTTTGCTATGAAAGATTTCAAGCATTCTGAGGGCAAACAATGCAACTTCTGTCTCTCCTATACATAAAAATAAAATTCAAAAGTAGGCTAAGATAAAAATTTTTATGTAAATTATGATTCATTGATTACAATTAAGTAAAACCAAACAAAACCTGAAACACACAGGGAAGAAAGTGTGATCAAGAATAACAGAGATTAATGGGACTGTTAATTGATATTGGAGACTGCAAAAAATTTAACACAGCTATAAGCCTCTCCTTGTCACTACAGAACACAGTTTAGTTATATTCTATATATGTTCCTAATATTTGAAATATGTAGCTCTTGTTTTGACTTTGTGCCATATTAATCTTGAAAGAATCAGTGCGACTTGGGGCTGCACCATCCTACCTCTTCATTTGGAACTGTATGCATCAGTGTTTTACCTTTCCCTCCAGACCAACTGAAGTCAGTGAGACTTTCCTATTGATCTTAACTGCTACGGCATGTAGTAAAAATTTAAGTTACTCCTAACATTCCTCCTTGAAGTTAATTGAAAATGGTCAATTGTGAAAGACTTTATGTAATTTTACAGCTCATCTATTCTATACAAAACTGTTAAATATTTCAAGGATGTAAGTCTGTTTCTTGTAAGTCTAGATTATAAGTGCTTAATCATGAGAGAAAAAAGTTCTAAAGATAATTCATGAGGTCTTGAAGACTCTAGTGCTCTTTCCATCATTACAGCTGGTGCTCATTCTTCCGAATTTCAGGATATTATTAATGTGCAAGAAACGCTCCAATGCAAAGGAAAAGTGTGGAGCTTATGAGCAGCACTACTTAAGCTTTGTCTGAATGGAAATGTTCCAGATAGCTGTATTAATGACAAACTACTCCTTCTCCGACTGCCGTGGCATATTACTGGGGCTGCTTGGTATGAATCAGACCAGCTGCAGTTTTGATAGCTTTACTGCTCCATGGAAACCCGCTGAAAAGAAAGTGGGTATTGCAGTTGACCCAAAACTGAATATAATCCAGCAGTGCTCTCTTGTCACAAATAAACGAACCAGCATGTTAAATTACATGATAAGGACTGTGACCACCAGACCATTTATACCACTCTACTCACTGGCAATGGACCCAAACTTGGACTACTGTGACCAGTTTTGGGCCCACAGTTGAAAAAAGGTCATGACCTTCAAGAGAAATTCAGGGAGATGTGCTTATTTCATCTCGAGAAGCCAAGGTCAAAGGGCAGTTTAAGAGCAAACCAGAGTACTTGAAGGAAAGTTAGAAAGACAACTGAGTCTCTTTCTAGAGGTGGCAGACAGCAAAGTCAAAGGGGAAATGGCTAAAATTACCTGTCTGAGAGCTTCAAATGAGCTATTTGGAGGTTATTGCAGCTGTAGAACAGGTAACCTGGGGAAGCAGCATGGCCTCCATCGCTGGCAACTTCTAAGACTTCATTAGACCAAACAACAGCTGGTGTGATCTATTGATGATAATCTTGCTGAGAGCAGGAGTTTGCTCTCACATTTCCATACGTGTTTCTAACCACTGTTTCTATAACAAACTCCTAAATGTTATCCAGTAAAGCACAAAAACTAAACCAGATGAGAGTCATTGGATTTGGAGGTTTCTTTGGCAAAGGGTTGATCCCTACTGTAAATAAAATTGAATGCCAGAAAGAAAAAATACCATTTTGATATTTTCTCTCTTTCTTAAAAATCCTGTAAGAGAGTTATAAGACTCTAGTAGCTCTTCCCAACCACTATGCAGCTTATTCTATCACAGAGAAAATAATCTGAAACTTAAATTTAATATGTTTGCAGAAATATTGTTTAAAAGAATGCTTTTCTCCCTACACAAATAGGGCAGCTGTGCCTCATATACAACTGAATACAACATCCAAAAAAGAAGAGAAACAATATTTCCCTTTGAAGTTCAGCTCCTCAAGAAAGAAGTGCTAGTGGTCAAACTTCAAAGAGAAAGTGCCCTTCCTACCTGGCTGTAGCATTTCAGAGAGAGCTAATTTACCTCTGTGGTGAAAGGCAGGCCTTTCAGCAGTTGAGCTGACTGAGAGAAGATGTAACTGGTGGAATCCAGAATTAGATGACAATTTTCTTTGAAGCTTGGCTGCTGTTCTCATTAGCATTTCAGACATATTGAAATGATTTACTTTCCATTTTGATTTCACATAGAAAGATAAGTGGAAGCTCCCAACCTGGCTCTTAAATTTGTAGCTGGACTTTAAAAGCCTTTTATACTCTTAAATGGCAGTCATGAAGTTTGCTGACATACATGTAGAGGCACCCAAATTTTTCATTTTATACCTCGATTGACATCCACAGGGGACAGCATAGCATCCATCTAAAAGAAGTCAACGGAAACTATTTGTAAAAAGTGGATGGTCTTACTTTAAGTGACCATGATTCCATTTCTTTGAAATATGCTATGATTAAAATTTACCCCATATAACTACTTTGTTTAAAATAGCTGGCAGCTTGCACTTCATTATATTTGTATGGTGACACCTACACAACTAAGGAAAAGGTCAAACATACTAGAATTCTGCAGCATAACAATTTCATAAGCGGAATATTTTTCCAGATACATTATACATTTTTACCATTGACTTTCACAGAACTTAAAGGGCACAGCTCATACGGTCTGCGAGGGCTTAAAATAGCCAACACATCTCTTCAACCCATGAGGGACCTGACAGACCATAAGTACAACAGTTGTCTGTATAAGATTCAGCACAAATTTCTATCCTTCTATAACTACCATTTTTATTTAGGCCATTTTGATTAAGCCTAACAAAAAAACCCTAGATGTTCTGAAAAGCTTAGGATAGCTCTTAAACCATTCAGTAGCTTAAAATATAAGGAAAATTGCAGTTGCTGGTAAAAACAAAAGATAACAAAGAAATTGTGCAGCAGAGAACATTTGCTGTAATGTGAAAAAAAAAATACGAAGAATTGGAAAAGCGATGAAAAGAGAAAGCAGAGCTACACTTGAAGGATAGAAAAAAGTAAGATTCAAATGTAATACAGGAAAGGGAATACAAATAAAAATATTTTATAAAATAATATGTAGTGAATGAAAAAATACTATTGACATTAAAAAAGTGGGTTTCCTATTTTATTCTTTCACTGCTAGAGGGATTTTAATTTTATGTAGAAAGAAGTGATCTTAAGAGAAAAAATGCTTTAAAAATATTGTTTAAATAAATTAATTGATGCTTAAAGAGACATACAGTAAGAGTATTAAAACACTCCAGGGCATTTTTTATCAGCCTATTAATACAAACATCAGGTGGTAAAAGCACTCGGCCATACAACACACCTGAATTGTACATTAACTGACAAATTAAACACACTTGGTTGAATTTCAGCACCTCGTTATTGTTGCAAGTACATGTACCTAAATGTACAAGCACAACTTTATTTACAAATCACCTCTAAGACCTACAGCAAAAATTTGACAATGGAAAAATTATTATCTAAAAACTTTGTTTCCTCTTCTAGAAATAAGTATATTTTGATTTTCTTTTGTCTATCTCAGCTTTTCAGGAGTCAAGTCATAAAAGATAATAAATCACTTCATACCTTATTTGGTCTCAAAGGCATGGGCAAGTCTAGCTTTTCGATGCTGAACTCAGATCAGTCTCACATTCTAGGTCACAGAATATCACGATCCAACCATGATTTACTATCATTCAAAAAAAGGTGAAAGTTGAGATATTGTGAATGAACAGAGATTTGTGTTATTGCTGCATACAGTGTATCACTGCCATGGGAGAGGCATTCCAAATCACCACTGTCATATCATGAAATTAAGAACCTGTGTGCGAAATTAATGGTTATCCATCAATATTTTTTAAAAGGCTTTTAAGCTAGCCTGACCATGTCACTTTCCTCTGTTTCTACCTATAAAAAGTCTCAGCAGGAGAGTGTTCTCTCATTTCAAAGCCTTGAAGTCAAATTCAAAGTATTTTAGTAAAAATGCAAACTTCAGTAACATTGCATGAGGTTCACAGAGTGACAAGTATGTTTCTTTTTCCTTTAAACAGGAATAAACAAAGGAGGCAGACATGTATAAAAAAAGAATAGTGTTGCTGTGTTTCTGAAAAATGTTCACTGATTAAACAAAAAGCTGATGGAAATGTAGAAAAACAATGATGCAAAAAGGGGTTTTTTTTCAAATTTTTAAAAAAAATTATAGAAAAATGCTGACAAGTCTATAATCATGTTTAGAGTTGTAATTTCTTACTATCACTCTGGTTTTGATATCCTTGGCAAAATTTTAAAAAGAATTCCCACAACCCATTACAGTAATTCATATTTATCATCAATAATTGTGTGCTTCTTACACATTGCAGAGTGTTCGAGTACTGTATTACTGTAATAGATTTTTCCCTCACACGTCAATCAACTTTTAAAAATCTGATAAACTTAATTCCACTTAGACCATTTAGCTGAAACGTGAGCTTCAAAATGATTCAGCCAACAAACTGATTTCAATTTCTATTGATTTGTCAGTCTCTTGGAAAAAGCATCAGCTAAACACAAATTGAGTTATTTTATAATTAGTGAATTATTATAAATTTTTTCTGATTTTCAGAGGCAATTTTCTTAATAACTGGTATATTTAAAATGCAAATTTTATACAACTTGGGTTCAATCATTTTAAAAAGCTTATCATTAAACAGGACTCATAAACTAGTACCGTAGTTGCTATTTGTAACAGTACTTGTCAAAAGATATCTCACAATGTCTAAGCTCTCCCATTTTCACTTTATAAGCAGAAACTGTAACAAATTTACCAACTGTGACTACGTGAGGTCTGACACTATATAAATTTAAAAAGTTCAATAAGCAAGTGTCTCTTAGAAAAAATAATGTGACCATTGGGAATTGAAAGCACCCAAGTGACCCTCCTGTGGCTTTCTGTTGACAGGTCTGAAAACCTGAGCAGCACTGACATGCAGGCAAGTTACCTCTGCTAGCAAGTGCCTCTCTTAAGTGAGGTGAGGAAAAGTTCATGACAGACAAATTCATACATACTTTTGAAAATACTAAATTTATAGTCAGGAAGTCAGTGAGCTGAACCTTGAGGATGGAGCTAGGATGCGCCCTAAGGGCTGATACCACAACAAAGAATTGTCTATGACCTCTTCATCAGTGACCTGGGCAATGGATTCAAGTTTGGAGAAGATACAAAACCAGAGCATCATGCTTCCATTCAGAGGGGCCTCAGCAGGCTGAAGGCGTGGGCTGACAGGAAGGTCATGAAGTTCAGTAATGGAAATTGCATGTAGGGGAAATACAACATAGTTGCATTCCTCCCACATGCATTTTCCATTACTAACAACATATAATACAACACATAATACAACAAGTTGACCATGAACTAACAACTGTGTGCTTAAAGTAAAGATGAACAGCATCTGGGCAGTAAATGGAAACCCTTTGATGGTAACTCAAAGGAAAAGATCCTTTCATCTGCCCAGCCCTGACACGTCTAGAATATTGTATCCAGTTTTGGGCTTCCCAGTACAACACAGATATGGATTTTCTAGGGCATGTCCAGCAAAGACCATGAAAAGGATTGAGGAACTGGGACATCTGACATAGAAGGAGAAGCCAAAAGAGAGCTGGGACTGTTCAGCCCAGAGAAGAGAAGGCTCGGGAGGATCTTAGCATTGTGTATAGCTGATGGGAGGACTTCAGAATAAAGAGCTAGACTTTTCTCAGTAGTTTCTGTTGACAGGGCAACAGACAATGGGCATAAAATGATATGAAAAAGCCCCATTCAAACCATAAAAAAAAAAACAATTACAAAACTGAAAACCCACTTCACAAAACAAAAGCATGTGCCATATGTGCTTTTATACTAGGAGGACGAGCAAACACTGAGACAGATGACACAGAGAGGTTCTGAAGTCTCCATTCCTGGAGATATTCAAAGCTCAATGAGACACAATCCTGAGCAACTTGCTTCAACTGGCCCTGCTCTGGGGAGACTGGTCCTGGTATTTCTCCAGAAGTGTCTTCCAATCTCAATCATCACGTTTGATTCTATGTGTGGGCCTCATTTGACACTATTTTAGGCTACAATTTTGGCCACTTTTTGCTAGAGACGACACTTCATGTTGGAGCAATGTTTAATCTTCCCAGATACAACTGCTCTGCTGGGAAGAAGCTGGGTCTAGATACAACTGCTCTGCTGGGAAGAAGCTGGGTCTAGAGATAATTTTTCCCTTTAATCTATGTAACATTAGGTGAGATGTGAATACCCAGTGGCTGTTGACTGCATGCAGCTCAGGCAGCCCAACTGTGTCCAAGATGACATCATTTGTTCAAGGAAGATGGTGTATGGGCAAAAGGAAACTGAGACATGCATCTGTGAGCGATTTGAGCCAGCAATGACTGTTGATATCCAAACTGCTCTATTTCCTGGCTGTAGGCTAAATACTTGCACTTAGTGCCTAGAAAAATCCAATCCAATATCTCCTGCCTCACTTGAGTACGGCATGCTCTGCGAAACCACAGTTAACTCTTCTCTCAGGAGTGCCCACATATTTCTCTTCTGGCTAGCTACACAGTATGAACTCTGTCTTGTGGCTGTTGGTAATACAAAACTTTGATATGCTGCTCACAGGGGCATGAGAAATAACTAATTAGAGACTGACAAAGTTGAAGCAACATAACTCCCAAAGGCTTCCCTCTTATCTCCCAGCAGATAATAGAAGATCACAAAGATGGAAGGACTTTTTACTAGAGAAGTAAAATAGATAACTGGTAAATTTGACACTCAACCTTAGGTCAAGTAAATTTATAAAATGAAAAGTTACAACTCTTGGCTATAAATCCTACCTAAGGCAGGAAACTGGTACATCACTGAAGAGAAAAAAACAAGCCTTTTTGAAAGTTAGGAATATTACAATAATTTAGTACCAGGAAGGTACTTTAATATCTACATGCCAATACTTGGTAGAGAAACAGCCTTCATTGCTCAATTAACTCATCTACAGTTCTTGCCCTTGAAGATAAATGTAATATATGTGTGAATGTATCTATAACCAAATTTACATACTGCACACAAATATGCATACTATATATACATGTAAATTATGCCTATAGAGACACATTTAGGTAGGATGTAGCCTGATTAATATTAGTTCTATCAAGCTTTTTGATTTCCTTCATGCAGTCAGATAATAAGTCTCGTGAAATATCTTCATTTTGGAAACAAATAGAATAAATGAACTACATCCAGTTCCTGGAATAGAACATAATAAACAAATGATAAGCATCAGTACTAAAGCAAAACCATTTGTATATTCAATTTATCCGAACTTCGGCAAGATTTTGTATAACTGCTATTCACAGAAGCTGAATATTCTGAGTATTGCCCTTAGTGTGCTAATAAAGTATATATTGAAATTACATCTGTATCTCAAGTGTTTGCAATTTCACTGAACATGTTATACCTAAAGTACTGAGCCTAAATCCAGTGCTTCCTGGATCTGTATGTTTTCTTTTGTCTTGGTTTGCAGTCACATCCTTTTATACTAGTAGAAAGATGAGGAACTCATCTTTCTTGAATGACGGAAATGCTTGAACGAGGGAAGAATCTCTGGAACATCTAGCAAATTGTGTTGGTAATTCAGCTGAAAGAACATCTTGTAAACTGTACTGCACTTCCCACAGCTGAGTGTGGGGGAAGCACCATCCTGAAGCAAATAACATCCTTCAAAAAAACTTTTATCAAGACCTTTATTCTATCCAGAACAGCTTACAGGGTACTTTTTCTGGTTAAAAAATTAGAATACCTCAGACAAAATTCCACTTGCAATAAATGTCGAATATCTCAATTTAAACCTCAAATCCCTTTTGACAGACTATCTTAAATGCTAAAAAATCATATAATTTCCACATATTAGTTGATTGAATGCCCTCACAGTGCAATCTGTGAGGGTCTTTGAGTGGTAAAAAGAAAATTGAACATAAGATTACAGTGTTATTGGTTTTGTTAAACAAGTTTTGGGTTGCATTTTTTGTATGCACAGAGATTTTAATCTCCTTTAGAAACTAGATGTGAAGTATTTTCCCCATGCCCATCCTTGCTAATCTTGGAATACATTCTGACACAAGTCTGAAATGCCAAAAATGTACAACTCCTAAACACAATAATGAAAAAATAATCTAGACATAATATTTTATTATTATTTCTTTATAATATTCTTCCATATCCTCTCAGTACATGTTTCATTCACACAGCTCATGTAAAATATTTGACATATTTTTAAATGCAGCTATTCTGTAAAGAAAAAAATATGTGAACTTCTGTGAATCATGATGTAAGGTTTGTCAGCACACTTTTGAGTTCTCCTATGTGTCATAATATTGTATAACTGACTTGTTTAATGCAGCTCCTTTTATCTATAAGAAACTTCAATTATTTAAAGAAGTGGAAGTCTGTTTCACTCCACTCAGTAAAGCTCTCCTTTCCTTAAAACAGAAGACTCAAAACTTCTAGTTTAAATCTTGATCAGATTTAAATAAGTTTTTAGTTGGGAGTCAGAAACCCTTAATTGTCCTTTGAAAAATTCCCCTTTGAGGAGCAGCAAGCCTTCAGCATTTTTTGCAAAGCGGATTCTACAGTTCCTTCTTGCCTACACTTTCACTCTGCTTTAGGCAAAAGAGAAAAGCGGAGATGTCAGAAAAATATAAACCATACTACTGGCCATCTTCTCAAATGCAGTGGAAGATTCTGAAAAATAAGAACATTTTGCTCTAGGCTAACCTATGAATCCTTTTTTCTGTCAATATACATTTCTTCTCAGTTAAAAGGGGTAGGAGACTGAGATGAAACTGAAATATTATGCAGTTCTTGGCTAGAAAATTTTAAAACTTCAATGTCTTGCTGCCCATTCTTTTGTTAAAATTTATTGTCCTTCATTCGGTCCATTTTTTTCATGCATGAATATATATATACCATTTTAAATTACTCAAATTATTTGGGTTCAAACTTTATTCAAATATTTACTGTATTTCTGCAATTGTTGATGTGATGAAACACAGAGCCTCCCTTGGGGCAGAGAGACCTCAACAAAAATTAGAGATGGACAATCACCAACTGTAGGAAGTTTAACAGGGGCAAGTTCCATATTCTGCACCTGGCTGTGAGTATGGACTGGAGAATGAGAGGCTGGAAAACAGCTGCAGAAAGGGACCTGGGGGTCCTGGTCAGTGGCAAGTGGAAAATGAGCCAGCAGTGCCCTGGCCAGAAGGGCCAAACCTGTCCTGGGGCATCAGGCACAGCATCACAGCCGGGCAAGGGAGGGGATTGTCCTGCTCTGCTCTGAGCTGGGGCGGCCTCACCTCCAGTGCGTGGGGCAAGTTTGGGTGCCACAATATAAAAAAGACATTAGACTATTAGAGAGCATCCAAATGAGGGCAATGAAGTGATGAAAGGACTGGAGAGGAAGCTGTTTGAGGAATGTCTGAGGGCACTTGGTCTGTTCAGCCTGGAGAAGACACTGAGGGGAGACCTCATTGAGGCCTACAATTTCCTTGTGAGGGTAACAGGAGGGACAGACACTCACCGCTTCACTCATGACAGGACTCAAAAAAATGGCATGAAGCTGAGTCAGGGCAGGTTTAGTTTGGGTATCAGGAAAAGGTTTATTCACCCAGAGAGTGTTTGGGCACTGGAACAGGCTCCCCAGGGAAGTGGTAACAGTACCAAGAGTGGTTGTTTAAAAAGCATTTTAGGGCAATACTCCAAGGTGCATGGTGTAACTCTTGGGCATGGCCCTATGCATGGCCAAAAGCTGGATTCTGATGATCCTTGCGGGCCCCTTTCAACTCATCATATTCTATGATTCTATAAGTTAACATTTAGTTTAGGTGGAGGTGTATAAAACACAACCTAAGACTGGAAACTGAAAATAGACATTAAGCTTCCAGCTGCAGCCGGAGCTCATAACAAATGCTTTCACAATCCTGCACTACACAGAGACTGAGTTTAGATTCTCCTGGAGAACCCTTACAGGTTCTCAATACAAGGCTAAACAAGTACAAGTCTCAATTGTGACAATCCTGGCTAATTTTAATCAGTCCAGTAATCAGCACTATAAGATAATGAAATTATACTCTTGTGTCCTCAAGAAAGGACAAAACATAAAGTGGGTGAAATCTCAATATCTACCACTCTCTTGATCACTACAGTCTAACAGAGTAATGTTACAATCCTGAACTGGTTTTGTCATTTCTGACCAGCTCCCATTTTAAAGACTTTTCTATTTACAGTCTGCTGATTGTTTTCAAAATTAGTAAGGAACATTTATGATTTGGATGATTTTTTAAAAAATTAATTTACCTATAGTAGCCGTAGCAGTACTAATAGTATTCATTCAAGAGTTAAAACTTTCAGAGTTTTATGGGTTTCTTTTCTTGGTATTTTAACTCTGCTTCTGAATTCAACATGTTAGATTCCTATTTTCTATTCATAGTATCATATTTTATAATTTCAATTTCGCAATATAAATTTTAAAAACCCTTGTACTTTTTAGATTTTATGTTTTTCTAGCTGTTCCCCACTCACTTAAAAGCATTTTCTTCTTTTTGATACCTTTTCCTTGCTTAGCCATTATTGTACTTCTTTTTCATACTTAGACTCTCTTGCATTGAAAAGGAACCTTCTTTTCCCTTGCTGGGTTTTCTGTCCACTGTGACAAGTATTTTGATATAAATGTGGGCTCTCTCCTCACCTTGACATGCCTAAATAATTTATTTTGCCCTTGCCACAACATCTGCAAACACTGTGAAGCAAGACCTTATGCAAATCTCATTTCTCAAAATTACATCTGGTATTGTTTTCTCTTCTGTGCTCTTGCATACATATAAGTGATACTTTTTTTTCCTGTTCAGAAACCCTCAATCTGCCAAATCTACAAAGACAATAATGGTCCTACAGATATTAGCATCTTATTGGCATTATTATCCCCCACAGAAATGCTTCATAAAGCATTTTCTTTTCCTGGTAAAACTTGATTTTCTAAAACTAAGTGAAAGACCACAGGTAAGAGGTGTCTTACCCTTTCTGAAGTCTAAATTCAGTAAAACTGAAGTGATTGTTTTAAATGAGCAGCAGATACTTAGATGTCCAAACTGTTTTGCTGACATCAACTACTTAAGCAGATTTCCAGGTGTGGGGGCACTGTTTTTTCTCATTCCCCTCTTTTTTTCTCAGCTAGATATTTTCTTTGAAAAGATTCATTGCTTTTACCAGTAGCTATAATGACTGTGGAGATAAATACACACACAAGAACAGGAAAGATAATGCCTCATTTCAGGTAAGATACATCCATCTGCTTTATCTACTGGCATCTCCTGCACCAGGCTGACCTCTAGCAGAGTTTGGGTTCTCATCCAGAAGCTTGAAAAAGATCAAGCCACTAAAAATGCAAGAAGATATATTTAACCTGTGCATGAAACATAACATTACAATGTTTTATTTGTATTAACTCTACCAAATGCAAGGCATTGAAACTGATTAAAAGTCCGAACAATCTGATTTTTTTTTCCTTTTTCCTAAACATATCAAATAGACCCTTAATATTTCCTTCAATAACTTTGATAACTGAATAACTAGGCCCCTATGTAGCAACAAAAACCATTATTCATATGAAATACAATTTAATTAATATAAAGGATAGATTAGCCTCTACAGGAAAACAGATATGTCTGGCTAAACTAATGATATTCTCTATAAATTATGTATGAATCTGATAACTCTTTGCATTATTTGATGGTTAAAGAAGACTGTTGGCTTAACTGCAAAGACTGGGCTAGAACATTCTAAATCCAATTTTGAGAGCTCTCTCACAAGTAGAGTAAGAGTCATGAAAAGAAACTGAATACATCTCAACCCTTGTTATTACTGAAAATAACAATGTGATCCTCAGGCTTAGGGGGAAGTGGGCTCTAAGCCTTAAACAAGCCATGGCAACCTTCATGCTCTCCCTACAGCACACACAGGATTCTAACATCTCCCCATTTAGCCACGTAACTCTCAAGCAATCATTTCACTCTGGACTCTGCCTACTGCAAACAGATATTCAGGTTTCCTTCAGGCACTCAGATAAATAATTTTTTACCCTCTCTTATTCTTGCTATAAATTAATGAATTACAGTGAGAATGAAACTCAGATATTGTGTATCAAAATAAAAGTGAGTACTTAGTACTGTGTAAGGATGAACTGAGCATATAAAATAATAAATCCCTTTTCAAAAAAAAAAATTCTCCCCTGAAAGTTCTTCAGTGTTAAGATTAATAAATGAATTTACATAAATTAAAAACTAACCAGCTATATTTCAACCAAATTAAGTGACTAATACTAATCCTGATTTTGCTTTGTTTACTTCAAAACAAGAAACATCAAAAACTTCAGATTTGCCATTCATTCTAAAAAACTTCAAATTTTCTTTCTTTTTTCTGCATTAAAGAGGATATATAAGGTGTGCTAAAGAACCAGATTCTCACAGCAGAAGTTTTACAAAACCTATGTATATTTTCACATTTCCACACTATTTTTTATTCAATTGCAATTCACCCTAATTCACTCCTAATTCAATTCAGCCTAATTCACCCCAATTCACTCTTAATTGGTAGTGATAGTAAAATTCGAGTGCGAAATTGAGGTGAAAATATAGATTTACATTTCAGAACCTCATCAGAGACTCAAAACATCTGTGTTTGGCGAGAGAGGTCATTTATTTTCAGTGCACCATCTTGTAAGAATCCTTTTCTTGCAATGAAAAACAAATGAATATACTGGTAGTTTTTATTCCATGTACAGCATTTCAGGCATGGATCCATAAAACAGCAAAAAGAAAAAATCTTGGTGGCAAATTTGAAATATGATTTGAAACACTCCTATCTGATCTTGGGAAAGATAAACATATAAGACGTTTAATGTATTGCAATGTTCAACTCTGCAAAATTTAGGAGATTTAGTAAAACATCTCTTGAAGAGTGTGAAACATCTCCTTAAGTCACCTGTGCAACAATGAGGAGAATTTCACTCAGATTTTAATGCTTTCTATTGCTAGAAAAATCTGAAAAAGTGCAACAACAAAAAAGAGGAAATAGGGAAAAGAAAATCTGGCTGTGATCCAGTCATTTCTATGGTCACCATTCAAGAGCCAGATCCCAGTCCATCAAGAAGATGAAGGTCAAAATATAAGAGAGGTATCCATAAGGAAATACATAGCCTAGAAAGATATGATTTAAAGCCAGGGCAGATCTTGCCAAATAGGAAGTTCTGTCTGCTGATGACTCAGCTAGGCAGCCTTATGAGGACAGAGCTGAAGTCATCCAGACTACAAGGTTTTACCACACCAGATGGGGCCACCAGCCATATCAATTTCTGTCACACAACCTCCCAGCCAGTCATTAGGGATCAGTTGGAATTAGCAGGGTTACGTTTGAATCTTGACTTCAGAGATCTAAGTGTTGAATGTCATATAAAGCAAAAGAAAAAATAATTCATTCTTTTTCAAAAGGAATCACAGTTGGGTTTTTTTGTGGTGCTTCAACAGCCACTTATAAAAAGGGAACAGCAGTACATCCTCTGTACCTCAAAGGAATTTTGCATGAATTCATTAGGGAGTATAAACAGATTGAACTATAATAACCAGGGCTGTATGAATACCAAAGCCTGAGAGAGAGAGAGAGACCAGAGTGAGTATCTTCTGTCCCTGGCTTATGCATGAGGCCACTTGGACATGGCAGATGCTCTAGCTGCAAAGCAAAGCAAAAAAAGCACAGTCACTGAGAATTTTATGAATTAAGATTACAGAAAGCTTAGACAGAGAACAACACCAGAGAGAGCTTACATGTGGTTTCATATGCAGAAAAATGACTCTGTAACTAACTGGGGAGATTGGGGAAGGAAGAGTAAGGGAATAATGTAGCAGCATGAAGTACTGATGACCTATTTGGGAAATAGCTATTGTGCAGTTAAGTTCAACTTCAGAAAAAAAGGAAGAATTTTATATCTGGTAAAAAAAAACCCAAATTTTTAGAAATTAAAATTTTTCCAAGAATTTCATTTTATGTTTGACAAAGCATTTCATGGGTTTGATTTTACAATATCCCTGATCTATGTCAGATTGTATGTCACAGCCGGTAAGACAACAAAATATTGCTAACATTTTACAATCTCTAAGATCATTTTCATGCAAGATGTAACTTCACAGCTTCCAATATATATGGTTTCCAATATATATATGTTGTTTATATTCCTAAGCACCAGCCAATATTAAGACACTCTATCCAATGTTTCTGGAGAAGGGGAAGAGGAAGCAATGCCTTAAGTCCAAAGAGTCTCTCTTGGTTTGGCTTCTTTAAAAATGTCACCCTTTACATGTTCTATTTTGACCGTTCTAGTCTATGGCAGTCAAGGACAAGATGCAACTAAAATTATTTTTGCCAAATCCAAAACAAAATCTGTTAATCTATTTTGGTTTTCAAATTTCATTTTGATTTTCAGTAGTTTCAGACAGTCGTTTAACCCTCCTCTACCCTTCTCAATAAAATATCTTATAAATTTAGCTAATACTGCCACATTTATAGCTGCAGTGTTAAAATGTGCTTAGAATTAAGGACATTCAGAGGAAATAATCTTAAACGAACGTTACCACACATAGTATCTGATAATCTACTGTACCAGATTTTCTTATTTTACTGCTTTATTTTACTACTGACTTGGACCTCTGATGCCCTTGCAACTTTTTCTTCCTCACTTTAAACTATGAAAGAATATTTTACTGCATTCTATCAGGTAAAAATTATGAAAGATGATAACACAACAACAAAAAAACAACACACGTCTGTAAGCTAATGTTAGCTGAATGTATTCTGCAAATAAAACACATGCTGGTTTCCATAATGGCAGTAAATAGCCACTGGATCCACGGGCCAAGTACTGCCAAGAACTATCCAAACCAGGAATTTGTAAATCAATAATGATGCCTGATTAGAAATAAAACTTAATCTGAGGAAGTCCTCCATTTCAATTTGTGTAGGAAATCAGATCAGATCAGCCCATTGGTGTCTTCCAATGGCATCAATAGCCATGGGAGACACTTTCTTATTTTTGAGGCCAGCTTTTAAAGGAGCTGCTGCAACACTGGGAAGCAGATTTCCACATGCTACTTCTTGAGAATTCCTGATGTATTAGCAACTACCAGAAAAGAAGAGACAGTATTTGTCAGCGCATCATCTCAAGGTTTTGCCCAGTCTGAGGCTGATTTTGATTTGTGATGGAGGTTTTCTCTCATTTCATAATTTCTCTTCAGGCTTTCTACTGAAGGCTCTCTGAAAATCTGAGCTGAGGCACATACTCTTCCTTCCTATCCTAAAGAGCTTCTATGCTGCACCATTGCCTGTGGAATGCTCCTTCCTGGTGGAAGACCCAGTTGAACTTAGCAATAATTTTACCAAAAAGCTCTTGTATGGACTGTATGAATGTACTTCTGCCTGACAGGCAGACAGGTGAGCATAAGCAAATGAAAATACATCAATGTTAGCTTCATGAATATTGGTGAAAGATACCAGTGAAACCAGCTGTACTACTCATGACTGGTATTTAATAAGAGTAAGGAAGTGATGAGAAGAAAATGAACTTAGTATTTGATATAAATACCTCAGAATAATTACTGAAAAGAGAGAAGACACTGGAAAACATGGAAAACATGGAGGTTTTTTAAAACATTGAAATAACTGGAAGAAACCAAAAAAATATGACTAAAACTACAAATAATGATCACCTCATTCCAGAAAAAAAAAAAAAAAAATTGAGATTTTAATAATCACTAAAAAGCAGCATTTTTCTGACTAACACAATCAGTGGAGTAGTAACGATTTCTACAATCTGCCAGCTATTCTACCAGCCTCTCAGACTCGATGTTTCTGTCACAACAAGTATCCTGTAAGTTGTTCAAAAAAGTCTCTCTCCATCTAGTTTTTGCAAGGCAAGGCAGAGAATGAGATGGACTCTGTAACTTTCTGTCATTTAAGAGAACCATATTCTATAGGTTTTGACTATTTAAGATATATGAGAACATGCCTTCCTCAGAGATTTATGATGGACTCAGGAAGGTTTTTTAACAGAAATGATTCATACATTTGCCCACTTCCCACAAAAAACTTTTTAATAAGCTAGCATAAGTTATTCTATTTGAAACACCTGTATTTTACCTCCTATCAAAAACTCAGCATACTCTACATGGAAGACAAGCAGGAACTGTACATTAAAATGGAGACTATCACTGGAGAAGACAATTATCAAAATAGTAAAAAAGATTATACAGCAATCAGGAAGAGTATTACATGATAAAATAATATCCTTGTGGCCTTCCAACATTGTCATTTACAGAATATATTCTAGCCAGAAAAATAACCAAGAACATATGAAACCAGTAAATGTTAGTGGGCAGGGAAGAAGAAATCACTGAAAAATACAGAATTCTAACCAAGCAGCCCTTAGAAACCAAAAGAATTTTTTAAAAAGTCAATGAACTTCAGAAAATAAATTCTAAAATTATCTCTATGTCTATACTGTTTCTCAGGGGAGGAAGATAGTAAACTAATCCTTCCATATAAATTTAATCCCAAAGGAAAAAGAAAAAACAAAAAAATACTACTTTGATTCTCCTGGTACTTACATAGTCATATTTTTTTGACCATACCTTATCTTTAATGAACACTGATATCTTTAATGAAACTAATAAGTTGCCTTCCAAAATCATGAAACAAGTACTACTCTCAAGGATCTCAAGATGATTTTCCCAGAATCCTTGGGGGAAAAAAAGTGATCACATTTATAATTATTGGAAAGGACATAAATTCAATTTCTGTAGCATGTAAATGTGTTAAACTGCAATATGAGTATAACAATATTAGTCCAGATAGTTCTGTTGGCTGAAGAGACCATAAAATTCTTTTTGACTGCAGCATATGAAATGGCTTGAGGACCAGACACAGTGTCAGAGAGCTAACTCTCTATTTGTTTACTTAAATCTAAATTTCAATCTTATATAACTAAAGTGCTAGGGGATTAATAAATGGTTCAGATACAAGAATGGAACAGGACAGCCTAATGACAGCCAGTTCTCTTGATTTTTAAGAGGGAACATCTCTGTCCAGAGATGATTTCTAGCACTTTAATCAATGTTTCAGTTAGGTATCATTGACCTTTCATGTCATATGCCCTTGTTCAACCAGAAATAATAAAAGAATAAGCATAATTAACACATTATCCACAGCTTGCATTATTAAGCTTGAACTTTTAAGGAAGATACAACACAGGAGTTGGAGTTTAGATTACAAAAAGAGAAAAAGAACTAAAATAGTTTATAGTAAATGTAAGTGGTCCAGAAAAGACAAAAATAGAACCAAAAAAAAAAAAAAAAAAGATTATGATTCAAACAGAACTTTGCCTTGGAGGAAGCCATGGTATTTATTATCTTTGAAAACAATGCTAAAGTGGGGCCTATTGCCTCCCACTAATCAGGAGTAAATCCACTCCAGTAAATCAGGAGTCCTTCCTAAAGGGATAATATTTTATTATGTCAGACCCCTTGATATTTCTTCATTTAGACAACAGGAATCAGTTTTAAATTAATCAGTGATTAATTCAGTATATACTTCATTTTTTGATCCTTTAACATAAGTTCACATTGTGTATCATTTCTTCAGAAAGCATTATAAATGCTCAGTGTGTAACCAAGTATTAAGGGGACATAATTGGATTTAGTTTTCATTTTAGTGTAAAAAAAAAAAAAAAAAAAAAAAAAAGAAATTGTTCCTTACAGTTTTTCCCTGTCCAGATGTCTACAAATACCTTTGTCAATCATATGTTCAAAATAGTTGAAGAAAAAACTTCTTTGGTGAACTCTGATACTACATTCCCACTATAATCTCCATTTGTTGCACTTCATGTAAAGTCCATACAAATTAAAGTTTAATTTAACAGAAGCAGAGAATAATAGAGTGTTAAGGGTTTGGAAAGGACCTTAAAGATCATCCAGTCCCAATCCTCCCTGCCATGGGCAGGGACATCTCCCACTAGAACAGGTTTAATCCAGTCTTAAACATAAAATGTAGCGGTTTCATAAGGAACAGTCACTCAAGTGAATCTCAAAGTCCAAAAAAATATTACAAGATTAAGAAAATATTAAGACCAGAGAAGAAATGCTTCTTTAATGCAACTTTCATGTCTTCCCACAGCAGGACATATATACTTCATGTGTGGCTAGAACAGCAAATGTATGTATATTTTACTCATAGTTTAGTGGTTTTTCCTAGCTCAAAATAGTCCTATAACCCTATTACTGTTCATTGCACCTAAACCATATGATACCATATAAATACCTATGATACAGATATTTCTAGAAGGAAGGGGGGAAAGGCACATACATTTGTAAGCAAGGAACCAAACAAAATTAAAGTAATAAATATTTGAAAGTTTAACTTATTTTTCATTGTATTGCCAATGAAATGTATTGAGACAACTATGCACAATTTTATCCTAACTTTAAAAATGCCCTTCATGGGTTTTAAAAGTAAAGATACCCTTACACTATAAAGGGATTTTTATGGTACTTATGTTTTTCTATATTTTTATTATATTTAGTCTCTTTTGTTAGTAGACACTAAAACTTATTTTTATTTCACTAGGGCAGATTTGCAGCATTTGAAAATATGTAAATTATGCTGCACAACACATATCTAAGAACGAATTAAGAGCCCTGCCAGCTTGATCCACAGACATTATCAGTGGCATGTATCTTGAGAAGTCGGACAAAAATTGATACTTAATCTCTTATTACAAAAACCAGACTCTGAACATCATCAGCACTGAAACATTTCAGTGCATTTCATCTCCAGTTCTGGTTAATGAGAAGGTCCTCAGTGGCAACAACAGTATTTTTTATTTATCATGTAGTATTTCAAAATAAAGGAAAAAAAAATACGAGAACTTAACAAACCTACTTTAAATAGATTATTTATGATGGTACACAAAGAAATAGTCCACATAAAGATGAAGACAGAAAAATAGCCAACCCAACAAGTTAAAATACTTCTAAAGGCTTTTTACAGTAGTCCCAATAAACGTCCAACAGTTTGCTTTCTTAGGATAACCTTTGTGAATTTCAGATATCACATAGGATTGGAATGTTGATTTGGACTTGTTAAACATAAGGCCCCAAAGTACCACCTTTGTCACAATACTTGCTGGAGGATAAATTACTTTCAGAAGGGTTGAGGAACAAGCTGCTAAGAAGTTTTCAGTTTTCCATCTTTTTCAAGTTGAAATGCTGCCAGTGACAATGATCCAAACTACTGAAGGGAAAATAAATACCAACTCAGAATTTCTTCTGCACCCAGAAAAAAAAAAAGGAGTTTTAGTGATAATTTTTACCATTAAATACTTCTATTTTTTTGTTTGAATTTGGTATTGTATGAAGATAAAATTTATTTCTTAGATCAGTTTTAACTTTATTCATACTTTATACCAAAATATTAATCTAATTTCCAGGTTCTTGTGATCTTATAGCATATTTCATACATCAGGAATTTCTAAATCAATCTCATGAAACTATCCAAGCATGACAAGTTTTGGAGAAGGCCACAGACATGCTGAGGTGTGCACAGAGGATAGGTTGTTGGGTAATAAAGTTGTCATATAGAGGACTAGGAAATGGTGGAAACCATCACTTTGGATAACACAGTTAGGTGAAAATAAAACATCCACCTATGTCAGTGTAGTGTCTCTTCCAGCGATCAACAAAATGTGCCTGGGGGAAGAGTGTAAGAACATGGCAAACATCTAGTGTTTTTTTCCAATAATATCATTCCACCCTTCAACAATTTTTGCACCAGGGGTTCCCTGAGACAGACGAGAGGTTTTCTAATTGTAAATTTTGAGATTTTTTTTTTTCTTCCATAAAGGAAAATCAAATGGAAAATTCCTGCTTAAAAAACTTGTCATACACGACAGGACATGATTTGTTTTCCTTTCTCTGTAATCTTATTTACAATAATTCTACATGAAATGCATGAGCACTGACAGTAGTTCCCATCAAAGACGTGAATAATGTGTGCATACACATACAAAATAAAGAATTTACTGATATTTTTTTACAATCTTTCCCCCTAAATAACATCAGTTCCCTAATTAGGAAGCTGAAATAGTGTCACCTGATTTATGTACCCATCAAATACTGTTAGCAGTAAATAGCAGAAGTGAAAAAACTTCCTCAATCTTCCAGATTCAAACAGATAGCCAAATGGCAAACACTGTTTTTTGTCCAAGTACTCAACAGGTTATTTTATTCTTAAAATATGCTAGGCAGCTAATACAGATGTAGAATTACTGACTGCCCAAAATGCACAAAAGTGAAAAATTAAAGCCAAGTGTAGCTTTATTATTAATGCAGTAATTAAACAATGTCCATTGGATGAGCAAGATTGTACATAGAGTAATTACTGGAAATTTCTTTTTGGGCTATATTTTCTAACCAATTATAAAAGTGTGGGGTTTTTTTATTTTTAAATTTGGTTATTTCAAGTGTGTTAATATTCTTACTTAAATATCTGTGTATATTTTCTTCTGTTTTAAAAATTTATGTCCTAATATGCCATAATGGCACCTTTAAGCAGGTCACCTCATCAAATTTATTGGTATTTGGTACAGATCTGCAACCCACTGGTGACTAAGATCAGACAAAAACCATTTCGCGCTGGGTTGTTTTTCCAGGCCTTTTTGTTGTTGTTTGGGGTTGTTTGCTTTTTTTTCCTTAATACGGGAAAGTTATTTGAACCTAGAACAACTGTTTCACATCAGTACTTGGAGGAGATAAATTGAAACTCTTGAGTACAACTGACCAAAATGCAGAATGTCCCATAGGAATTCTAAGATTTTACAATAATATTGAAATTAAATTGAAAATTATTTTAAGAACACTAGTGAGGAAGCATTAAAAAAATCATTGGATCCAAGGAACTTTCATTCAAAATATTTTGCTTTAGAACCACAGAAGACCTACAGTTCTTTCTAAGCATGTACACCAGCCATTTGTTTCCTCCTATTGCTCAACACAAGCAACAAGCAGGATGTTCTACAATCATGCTGCTTTCTCCCAAAAATTCAATACATTATTTCCTGTCAGCAAAGGTTTTGCCTTATGCTTGTATGGCTAGGGGCACAGTGGTTAGACTGGCCACCTGGGCCACAGAAGACACAGGTGAATGTCTGCTTTATTTATCTAGAGGATTTAATTTGTTTATTTTATACACTGTAAGGTCTGTGACCACAGAGCTTGGAAATAATGCCTTGTTTAATATTTTATGTTCTTCTATCTTTTAAAAATACTTAAATACCACCTCTTGTAAAGAAATGCTCTCTTGTGTCTGTGATGTTTGCATTTCTCCTCGCAAGTCTTCTATTTCAAGACTCCAATGCAAATTGAAATCCTTGTTCTGCCAACTGGAACCAAGACTTCAGCCTGCGATTTGCTTATCAGAGGTGAACATTTTGGTTCCTGCATATCACTCTATTCTCACAGACATCCACACACAGCCTGTACTGTAATACTTGCAGGCTGTGCTACAGCTGACAATGGCTCCTGAGAAAATCCCTGTTGAGTATATTCTGGCTTTTTTGGGAAAAAAAGAAAAAATTAAAAACCCAAACCATACCAGCATTTTCTGACCAGCTATACAATCTTATTGCAAGCATTTTATGACAAAAGAAAGATTTTTTTAATGCACATAAGAAAGAACTTTGTAAGCACAAAAGGAAAGGATTTTGGCCATGACACTCTGTTTTTCTAATGAAAAGATCTTCTCAGTTTTGGCACTCTGCCAAAAGTGCTGATATTATTCACACTTCAAACATCCACAAAACCAATCAGCTAATTTTAATTATTTTCCATTCTGATAATTTCATTTGTGACTGCAACAATTAAGAGGATATTAATGTTTCCTCAAGACTGCCTTTGCCTTGACATTTATAGGATTCTTCTAAAATGTCATTGATTTTTCCTAATAAGATGACTCCTTTTAAACATATATATGCAATTAGAGAGAGAGTTATTACAGAAAGCTCATCTAAAGAGCTTTGTTTCTAATATTAAATCAGCTTTAACTCAGCAATTTGTTGTGGAATTACATAAAAAAATGTTTGGTTCAGTTCACTGTAGAGGTGTACACACCTCTCCTCAATAACTTCATTACGAAGCAACCTAAGTGCAAGAACTTAGGACAGCCAAAAAGGCTTTGCTAGACCAAATCAGCAAGGGAGGTAATTTATTTGAGCAACCTGGTCACCTGTGTTAATGCCCTGCTTGTTCAAAGGCTACTGAAAAGTCCACTTCAAAATTTGGTATCACTATCCCTTATAACAGAAGTCTTACACACACAAAATCCCAGCTTTTAAGGGTGCCATATATTAATCTTTTACTTACAATTGTGCAAAAGGCTGAATTTTTGAAAAATGCCAAAAGCAAGGCCAATTTGGCCCCTTTCTTGAAAAAATTTCAAAATATGTGTGTTTTTGGAAATATTTTTAGAATCTACATTTATTATAGTTTTAAAATTTAGATTTATCTTTACTATAAAAGTATTTGATTGAAACTCTAGTATCTAACATTAATTCTTCAAACCTGTTCAATATGACCGATTTTTTGTGAGCTGCAAGTTCTCTGTTTCCCAAAATGTCCCAAGTTATTCATGCTCTTGTGGCCTCAGTGTTAGTGTATTTATTAAAACTGAAAATACCGGTTTTGATGGGTTCTAGTCTTGAATTTTGTAGTTGGAGAGACAACAATTTAAATTTTTTATTATGAGTCAATAACAATCACTGATGTTATTGTTTTTAATATTAAAATTAATTTAGTACTGAATTTTATTCTGGTCCTTATCGTCCCACAAAATAATACAGTTCGATCTGAGCAGGAAATGGAACCATTTAGTTGCCCTTCAGCTAAAACCCAAATACATTTTCTGACACTGAAAAACTGGTTTGAAATTTAGACTGCTCATGGTCAGATATTTCAGATATAACTAGTGAGCTGTCAGTCTATTACATTTCAAATCTGTTTACTTCCATCAAATTTATTGCAGCTTTCATTGAAGTTAGAATGAATACTTTGCTACACAGTAAAGTGCCTTTCAAATATCATACCTTCTCGCAATGTGAAACTGTCTGAAATATTGGAGATTTAAAGTGGTAAGATAAATTGTCAGCTGGTCTTCAAAACATATACAAATAATAGGTCCAGTTTCAAATCAGACTGCCTAAAATTAGATACCTAAACATCTATTTCAGAGCTCTAGATTTTGAAGCACTTAGGAATGATCTGAACTCAGTATTTCTGTTTGCTGATACCAGAGTGTAATTTCACACCAGCTATAAATTCAGACACTTCATTCTGCTGAAACTAGGACAGCTACTGCCAAGAATCTGTGACACTGAAAACTTAGTGCAGTTGCCCCCAAACCATCTCTAATAATTTCTTCAGTTGAAGAAACAATTTGTTCTGCTTTCCTTGCTCATTTTCTTACTCATTACTGGATAAACCCTCCTCAGTTTCTCTTTCTCTGAGGTCTCCCAGGTCACTTGGTCCCTGTCCTATACATGCACATAACTATATACAAGCACATCTTGAATAATACATATCATATCAAAAATTAGGAAGTGTAGCTATATGTAGTTCAGAAACTGATAAGAGATCTTTGAGAAAGCAGGAAAAAGATTACTTAATTTGAAGAAAAAACTGAGGTAAATTTTTACAGAATAGGTCAATAGGGGAAATACAAGAAACTGAAAATACTACTGAACACTGAGCATTTATATCAAGTGAGTTTTCAGAGTTTGCATATTACAAATGTGTACACAGAAAAAACGTGTGGTTCAGAGATGTTGTTGTAAAACCAGCAGCAGTTTTCAGCAGCAGCCAGTTCTGAAGTTACATATTTAATAAACCAAAGCCCAGCAGATTAGGATTGATAAATGAACACACAACATACTACCTGCCATTTGAAATTCCTTTGCACTTTAGCAATGGGTATCAGTGTCTAGAGACGTGTTCCTGCATGAGAAATTATATGCCAACTGTTTTAGACAGTTTTGTAGGGTTATTATTCCTCTTCTTTAGCACCTTTCTAAGGAGAACCAAGGGAAGCAAGAGGTATAACTGAGACATGGGCATTCAGGTATTTTAAGATCTTAATGAAAGTGTACATAGACATTGTATTTCACCTTTGTTATCTCTGTAGAGAAGACAGGTTTAAACTGAGCTAAAAAACCTCTTTATATGTCCTCTTTTTTGCTTTGTGGATTATGGGCTTTACTGTAGTGCTAGTGGATGACATATCATCAAAAGAGAGATAACTTCTTATGCTGGGGATTGCCAGCACTGTAAAACACAGCCCTTCTTGTCTGATGAAGATTTTTATTTTTAATTTTTTAACCAGTTAGATGCAAAGTAAGACCTCAAACTGGTTTTGCTTTCCTGTGCTCTGCCAAAACTCAAAACTTACTTGCTTAAAACCATCAGGTGACACTCCTGAAAAGCTGATGGAAATAAGTACAGAATCAAGCTGTCTGTATTTTCAGACATGCAAAAGCTTTCAAAACCTCTAATAAATCTTTCATGGCCTCTAATTAAGCTAAGCTTCAGTGGTCATTTAGGAGCACTTACTTCAAGGTAACTGAAATTCAGGTAAGGTGATGTAATGAAGTTAGAAATAACATGTAATGCTTGAAAAGACTTTTAGAGATAAATACTTTTTTCTGATTCTGTAATCAACCACAGAGCAGTGGTTACATTTACCTGCCAGTGCAGTGACAGATATACTTTACTTCTTCTCTTCCCAAGTAACAGTATAGTCCACCACAGTTCTATGGCAAATTGAGTACCAGTTCTATTACTTCAATTTGGCAATTCACAAATCCTAAATTCTGAAATGCTCAATTACAGACTAAGCCCATATCAACAAACACAGAGCTTGAAAAACAACTGAATATTTAAACTGCAAATTAACTGCATTTAAAGCACTCTGAAATGCATGAGGAAGACATTCAAGGACATATAAATCCATGCAAAAAAAATCATCTGCTTGTAGAGATGTGTAATAGTTAATTACACTGTAAGAAAATTATTTTGTCTAATATATTGATAGTCTGTAGGCTAACAGCAGCTACCACTATCTTTCACACATCTTTATTTTCTGACTGATAATTTTTAGAAAACATTGCTCCAGAAACAGAAGGAATTCATAGTAATTGTATGGTAAATTGCCTTAAAATATTTTTATTTTAACTGGTTTACTGTTTTTTCTTGATAAAACTGGTCTTTTTATGAGAAACAATATTGCACAAATGCACTGAGTGAACGTAGAAGTTCCTCTTTTTGCAGAGGTTATGTTCAAAGGAGTAAAATGCATCTCAGTCCTCCCTATAACAAGCTTCCTAATAACTGAGAATTAAAATTCAAATGGTCAACACTGCAGCTATAAAAACCCCAGCAAGGCAATTTAACCATTAGAACAGCTTGAATACAAATTTAAGATCCCAAAGGACAATAAAGTAATGAACATTTTCTCCTCTTTCCATTTTTCCAGCACAGAGAGGCTTGCACACCCACATGAGGCTGAGGGAACAGGGACTTCTGTAGAAGTAGCACTTTTGCTGCTGGCTCATTATTGTGACTGTCTTTATTCTGCTGCTGCCCTTTTAGGTATAAAGCTCTAAGGGACACAGAGGCAAACACTGCTTTGAGGATAGCTGTGGTACAGTATTTGCTAACTGAAATTATTATGCTTGCAGAAGTAACCCTCCTGGTTACTCCCTAGATGCCACACTATCAGCTCTGTTTCACTGCTACCTCTCTGTTTCACAGCATTTGGCCCCTTCTAGACAGAAGAATATTATACCAAATATGATACCAGGTACCAAAGATAGAATTTCAGTTTGTCTACTGCTAATAAAAAGCCTCCTAGAGAAAGCTGTTTTCATGGCAACACAGATTTAATGACCTATGAAAGCCCTACTCTGTTCCAAAGAGATAATTCTACCACATATAACATGAGCAAGTCACAGAATCACAGAAATTCTAGGTTGGAAGAGACCTTTAAGATCATCGAGTCCAACCCATGTTCTAACACCTCAACTAGATCATGGCACCAAGTGCCACATCCAGTCTTTTTTTTAACTCTTCGAGGGATGGTGACTCTACCACCTCCCTGGGTAGATGATTCCAGTATTTGACCACTCTTTCTGTGAAAAACTTCCTCCTTAATTCTAGCCTGTATCTCCCTTGGCGCAGCTTGAGAGTGAGTTCCTCTTTTTCTGTCTGTTGTTGCCCACCAAGTCAAGTAGGAGGGAGTAAACTCATCTCAAATGAAAGGATAATGCCTTTTTTAGGAGATACGATTATTTGATTAAATCCAACATGCAATGAACAAACTGAATGGAACATAGAAACAGGAATCTGTTAACACAGGAAAAATGCATTTAGAGAGAATTCAATGTGCAGGTAAGCAAGGCAAGGTGGAAGTAATTATTGTACTTCTATCTGTGTAAAGGTATCAGAAAATAAATTCTCAAAACTTGGAAGTCACTAAGTCAGGTCTCATTAAAGCTGGGAGAAGACATTCACTTCTGAAAGAATACTTGCAACAACAGACTGTTGCCTCCTCAGAGGATAAAAGCGGTGCTCTTTCAATTCATCAACAGAAGAAAAATCCAGGGAAAGAGTCAGAAACAAGACATCTTGAAAGAATAAATCTGCTGTATTTTCAGAAGCACAGATTATGTAATAGTACATGATAAAATGCACACACTTGCTTGAAAAAATATCATTTATTTGCTCTATTTAGGGCAGCGTACTTCACTGTTAATGAATATGACAAAGTCCTCCAAGGTACCTCTCCTTCCCAGAACTCCTAGGTTCCACATAGACTCTCACCTGCACACTGTCACAAACCCTGATTTAGGATGCTGCCAGCTATGCCACTTTTCAGGAAGAATATGATCTACAAAATACAGATCTATGATATATTGTGTAATCCCTAGGATGCAGACCATTTGATCACGTTATCAATGCTGTGCTTTTCTATGCTTTTAGCTTTCCAATACACACAGTGTTTGTAGAATCTGTATCCGTCCATGCTCATGACAGCATGTCTGCATAGTTTTATCCTTTACTTACCCCCTGCAGTGTGTAAATAAGATTTTTAAAAAAAATCAAGCCACATAAGAACACAGGGGACCTATTTTCTTTGTCACTACATCTATATGGGTTGATTACTCTGTCCTGCAACTTTATCATCCCTAACTGTGTGCATGTCTCAGGATTATGCCTCAGGCTAAGGAGAAAAAGCCATTTTTCAGAAAAAGCCAGTGTAAAGGAAGAAATAGTAAGTGGCAGCTGACCAATTGGTTATTTTTTTTGTTTGGTGTCATGGGGACTCCATTGTGGAAGAACTCCACAAAAGAAAGTTAATCATCTGCAGCCTTTTGATTAAACTCAATGTGGGCAAAATCTGATTTTTCATAATATGGATAAACGGCAAAATTAATTATGCCAAAAATAATTATTCCAAAAGTAATTATGCCAGGTGTAACTATTAGATGAAGTTTTACATATTTTTTTAATAAATAATATAGAGTCAAATACATTTTGGAAAATACTTCCTAGCTTTTTTAAAAGATATTATCAGTAAAATTACTCTACTTTATCTCACTAAAACCTTACATTTGAAGTTATTGCCCATAGGTGTTAGCCATATAAGCAAACAAAATATTGTACAGGTCAAAGTATTAACATATTCCATATGATGAACAAGACACATTCAGAAAAAGGGTTTGCAGAAAAATTAAGTAAGGATAGTTTCCCTTGGGGAAAAATTTTAATTAAAGTATCTGCTGGACCACTCAATTAGCAATTTTAAACTCATCAACTAACTTCTGTGCAGTGTCTATTCACATAGCCAAGTGCTCAAAACTACATTCTCTTCCGCCTTTCCTATTTAACACTTTCTTGTCTCATCCTGTTTGGCAATACGGGACACAGCATTCATTTTTTCACCTGTGCAAATCCTCCCTAAACTAAGAAACAATGAAACATTTAACCTACTGAAACCATTTGTTAGCTATGCACTATTTGGTACAGATTTTCTTGTCTGAGAAGGCCACAGAGCTCCTTAGAGTCCTCCTGCTGTGGCAGTCACGGTCTCAGTGTCACAGCAGAGAAGCTCCTGTGTGGCTCTGCAGCCCCAGCTACAGGCTGGGTTTCCGCAGTATTAAGGGTTCTGCTGCAGCCTCTATGGTCAGCACTGATAGAGTTAATCCTTTTCCAAGGCTACTTGTTTTCAGTTAACATATTTCAAAGGATGCAGGCAGATGGCATCACTTGCAAAGCTATTGTTTTAGTTTTTCAAGAGACACAGCAGCACCTGGAAAGCATTCAAAAGTTCCCAACAAGCAAAATAAAACCAGAGCTTGTATATTTGACAGAAATAAGCTAAATCATTTGAATAATAAAACACTGGGCATCTTGAAAGACTGCTGAGATGTATGAATCCAATTTCAAATCCATCCATTTTCCTTGAAATCATATTGTAAAAGTCCTCATTGCAAGTCTTGCCAAGGTCAAGCAGAAGGTGCCTGAAGTAAATGAACGTAATAAAAAAATTTTTGCATCTTTCCAAAAGCATAAGAGTCTAGGCTTAGCCTAGACAGGCTGTCACATTTCTTCTTGTTGGATGCCTAATCATTAAAATGCCTCAATAATGAAAAAAATCATTAGGAAAATATGTCTTGTGTAATGAAGAAGACATTCTAATACATAATTCTTTAATAATCAGAATTAAGATTCAGCTTTGCACAATAAAATGCTATCAGAACTTTTGCAGAAATACAGTTGTATTGATTACCTATATCTAGGAGTCACCAGGCTGATTCTTTAAATAATTTCCTCACAGATCAATCCATATTGTATAGATATAAATGTCCATCATAATTTTCATTATTTATTTACATATTTTCTTGTCTTTACAGACAAATATTTATAGAGATTGGATGTGTCTTCACATCCTCAATTCCTTGGTGCAATTGTGCATAGCTACAAAGTACAGAAGTAAAAATAGATATGCAATCAAATGGGAGATGTCTACTAAGGTAGAGGCATGATGTAAATGAAGTTCACTACAGAAATATTCCAGCTCTTTTTGTGCTACATGAAGCCTCAGGCGTCTTTCCCTGTATCTGATGCACTTGAGAACTATTGTTTGCTGCAGATGTGACCCAGCTTTCTTGGCATGAAGCAGAAGGTTCCTTAAATCTAATACAGTAGCATTACTGAACTTCATTACCTCTTTCCAATGAGAGAGGGGAAAATACAGAAAGATCGGGGAGGTAGAAATTAATGGAAGAAAAGAAATATGCAAGAGAAAGAAAAAGAAGAAAAAACAAAACAAAAACAAAAACAAAAAAAAACCAAGAAAAAGGGATAATAACATCAGCAGCAGGACTAGCAGGATGCTGAGATCTCTCTTGTGCACATACACACAGAAAAGATGCCCTGCACATCATGGTCAAGCTCTGCCTAGAAAAGCAGGCAAGAAAGAATCTTATTGAAGAAACAGAGACAAGTGCACAGTTTTCTGCCATTTTCAGTGATTCTTGTCAATGACAGCCTACTGAACTGATCATTTTTATATGCTATTTAAAGCAGTAAGAACCAATGGTCGCCCGTACATGACTCAATCTTATGCACTGCACCTACGTAATTACAAGACATGGAATCAGAGGAAATGTAAATGACCCTGTGGCTTGTTGCTGAGCCCACAGTGAGTCACAACAGCTGTTTGTGTGTGCAGCTGGATTACAAGGACATAAGCATTTTCAATGACTTGGTTTTATTGTAGCCAGGATCTTGAGAGCTTTTGCACTGTGAAATTCAGGATTACAAATCTTCAGATTACAGTGTCTCACTGTCTGCCTTTATTTTTGAAGCATTTTGGATCTACGCTAATTGAAGAGAAAATAAATTCAGCCAAAACACAATCCCTAGACTAGAATGCCAAAAAAGTTGAAAGAAGTAAAGTAGTTAACATGTATCTTTTGTACTTATATACTTTTTCAGATTTCAAGTGGGAACACTCCTCACAGGCAGCATTGTTGAATCATCTGTAAAAAGCCTCAAGGTAAATTTTAGACCAAATAATATTGCAGAAGGCAACTTATCTGAGAGTTACGGAGACCAATGTTTGAAGCCTCTGCTTGGATTGATTCAGAACAGAAGCCCAACCTGCCTCTGGAAGAGTGGGTAAATATTCTGCCAACTGTGCTACTGAGTAATTTACAATTCCTGTCCCTAACAATGATCTTTTAGCTTTTATAAAAGTTCAAATACCTTCCTTGGAGAGATTCAGGCTGTAAAATTTGGAGGCAAAATTACTTAAAATGAGACCTGAGTTAAAGTTGAAGCAAACAGGGATTTAAACTTTATTCTCTTACAGCCCAAAAGTATTCCTTAACTGCTAACCATTGTGCTAATTTCTGCTTTGACATCTTTCTTTCTATCTCTCTTTTCCTCTACTGGGCACATAAAACAATGACAGTACTTCAGAAAAAGAACTAACTTTGACTAATCAGAATTTTCCATCCCTTGCACCACAGGCACCTGATGTGTTTGCCTGTGTACTCAGCAGATTCCCATATGAAAACAAATATATTGTTTTTACATGCACATGACTGTATCATGGAGAGACAAGTTACTTTGATGCCACCATGCAAGACAACGAGTACAAATGAGAATGTAATGAGGAAAATTTACTCTCTCGTTTTGTCCTGCTTTCTTGCCCTAATATACACACATTAAAACCGAGACCAGCAATGCAGGTAGTGGAAGCACACAACAGACACCACAGCAAACTCAGACTGGTAGAATAAAGCTGACCTAAGGAAAAAACACATCTAAATGGAAGTTTCCATTCTACATTTCAGATCCACAATGAAGCAGTAACAATATCAGAGCTGTTTTATTATCACCATCCATTTGGTCTATTTCATGTATTTTGATGTTAAGTATGCAAAATGCTGTTACACAAGCCAAAACCAAAATAAATGCATTGGTCTCACATGCAGTACTGGTACTGCAAAACCAAAATAAATGCATTGGTCTCATGTACTACTCTGGTACTCAGAATATATATAAATACTGCATATTTTAAAAAATATAGTCAGTCATTTAACAAGAGAAGCATTTCACTTGCTGTAATAAATTACTAATCTGAGAGATTGCAGACAAAGTCATGTTTGCAATATTTCAAGGTTTATCCAGTTTCCTTGTTCTTTTGTACTGTCCTGGCAGTGAGATATAATTCATGATTTCTTTTTATCTGTCTGTAATGGCAGTGCAGTAAATTAAATCTGGGGTTATTTTAGCCAATCATAAATTCTGATTAGTTGTAGTCTAATTAAGGAATAATGAATGGGGAAGTGACAAATTTCCTCTTCCTCATGTTTGTTTGTTTTTGGTTTTTTTTTTGTAATTAGAATGCATACTGCACATCAATCAAATAATCTACCTTATTAAAAATCACAAACTTTTTTTGGAACCCACTTGTTGTTCTGTTGGCAGGAGCATTTATCAGGTTTTATGGCCAGCTGTCAAGAAATCATAAGGTACCAACATTAAGCTATCTATCTGATAAATATCCTCAAGGAAAGATTAAAAATAATCTGCCTTAGCTGTTACAAGAATGCCAAAACAGCATGCAGTCTTTTCAGTAAGTGTAGAAGAGGGTCAAGCCTTGATGTTGAAATAATTATTTAGGTTGTCAGACAACAGCTAGGGCCTAATAATTCTTCCAAGCTCTTAAATTTCTACAATTTAGTCTGTGGTGTCACTTGTACTCCTCCAAGTCTGATCTGGAGTGAAGAAGCAATAGAATAAAGTGAGTGCTGAATGAACTAGAGGTGAAAACCTCTATAAAGAAGATGGATAAACACAACTTTCCACATTATTAAGCTCACAAGCAACAGATAAAATATACTTTGGGGGCTTAAATCTTATACAAAAAGTGTGAACTAAGGTAGTATTAAATAAGAGAGTTAAAGAATCTTCAGAATAAAGGTATTTTCTTTTTAGATAAAAGAGGGGCCAAAACATAAAATATAATTTTTGTTGATCTTATATGAGATAGTTAAGATTTAAAGTCCTACTCTTTTTTTTAATGGGATTGCTCCTAGTTCCTGAATTCTCCATGCTGTTCCACAGACCAACACTCTCCTTAGGGAACAAGACTGACAAGGCCTTGAAGCATTACATAGAGGGACACAGAAACAGCGTTTCTGCTTTTCAGTCAGGAGCATGAGGCAATAGCCACAATGCAAAGTTCCTCAATTAAATGCTTTCAGTTTTTATGTCTTTGTCTGCAGAATATTTGGCTTCCACTATTTATTTATTTCCTTTATTTTTTTTTCTCCAGGAAAGCAAATTCTGTTTGCAAAACGATTTCTTCAGCTACAAATCAAATTCTCAAAAGAAAAATATTTCTTTCAGGAAGGTTTTGACCAGGGCTGCTACAGCTTGTCCCAAGGCTGAAAACACGGATTCATTGTTGAGAATTCACAAAGTAATCCTCTTTTTATTTCCCCACATGTGAAAGCTAACCGACACATCTGTACATTTACTTAATATTAGACAGCAATCAAACCACCATGGTTTTCTGATTCCACTGGTTTCATTCCCCTTTTTTTTTTAAATAAGAATCTCATTAAGCCAACATCTATCGTTGAAACTGTGTGACTTTAACAGGGGAAACTTTAAAGTTTCAAAATAAGAAATTGTCACATACAGTATGGAAGTACAGGGCACCAGGATTAGATGTCTAGCATCAAAATAAGCTGAACCACAAAAATTAATTTATATTACCTATAGCATTAGTGCTGAATAGCCTCACATATTACATAAATAAATGAGTAAATTGAATTGAAATTATGCAATGATACTGGTCATCAGGAAAGCACCATTGTTACCAAAAAAAGGCCATTTTTTTCTCTTAGTCATTCCTTTTACCAATATATCATGACAGCAAGTTTTTCTCAGAACTTCTATTTGAGGCTGAAATAACATTTCGCATGTAATTTTAAATTAATTGGACAAGAAAGTAAAATGTTATAATTCTAAACTGAGTCCATAAAAGTTTGAAAAGCCTATTCTTCATAGAGGAAAAATCTCATGACATAAAGAAACTTGCAGGAGAAGCTGTGAGAGGAAGATTCTTTTCCTGTCAGGTGTTCTGTCTAAGAGTGGGATTTAATGAGCTTCCCCTGACAGGGGTAAGTCTGCATGTCTGTGGGTATTTAGGTAAGACACAGGCAAGAGATATTTGACAGATTCCAAAGCAAAGCTTTCCACTTTGCACTTGACATAAAAAGCATCATTTCTTGCTTTGCATTTCTTCTTATTGGGGTTCAGTCTCTATATAACATTTTAACTTAAAGCCTAAAAAAAATCTGAGTACTCATCTCCTACCTGAGAGCTAGAATGCAACAGAAGGGTATTATGGCCCTAAATTCTCTAAGGATCATCATTTCCCTATTAAAACATCAAGACATGAGAACAAGAACCCTAATTCTATCATCTCAATGACAATAAAAATAATAACGGTTTAAACATGTACATATTTTCACACAGAAAATAAACAAGTTCACAAATTCCTATGTAGATATTTCATAGTGGTGACATTTACAATTCCTTTTTTCCAGGGAGAGATTCCACTCGTCTATATGAAAAATAATAGAACCAGGAGTTTGTTTCAGGACATGTTTTCATTGTGCTGTTTTCAATGTAAAGAAAATAAGAATACAGTGATACTTATATGCCACATTAAATTTAGGAACTGAAGATAAAAATAAAAATCCTATGCTTTTTGCATTTAATCTGGCAGCCAGCTTAATCTACAATTAACAGCATTAACACAAACTTTGAAATCTTGAAGTGTTTTTCTGTTTGATTGCAAAAAAATCACTCTGTCGTAAAATTATTAAACAGAATTTGTTAATAATTACACCTATAGTTATAGTTTAAATGAAAATCTTTGCCCCACCTGCAAAAAGCACACATTCCTGTTATTAGTCCATTAAGCTTGAAGGATTGGTCATTGTATTCAGGTAATAAACTAAGTCTATATATTTCTTAGATATGACTAAAACACCACGAATTTTTTGATAAATTTATCACTGGAAATGGGATCTGTGAAGGAGAGAGAATGACCTTGGATTTTGGTCTCTGGAAATGATGAGTTTGAATATCCTTTCAAATTTCAATAAGCCCAACATGCTTAAGTAGGAAAACATTGGACAGAAATAAAATTGCATGAGTTTAAGCTTCCAAATGCAGGAATACTATATTGATCCTCAAAAATCATTATACTGTGGATGCAAGGGGAGGGAAAAGGAAGAAAATCTCTTTCTATAAATGCTTCAGGCAGCAATCACAAGAGATTTTCAAGTTTGAAATTTGCTGCAACACTCAGAAAATTAAAATACATAAAACTTCTCAGAGTTTTAGTGTAGTACACATTTCAAGAGCCATTTTTCACTATTTGAATGTGAGTATATACCACTAAGCAGCTGGGAAACCTAATTTAGGTTTGAAATCTGCTTACAGTTTTGAGATCCTTGGCACTGTTTCTGGGAAGGTCCTTGTATAATACTTCTAAAACAAAATAAAAATGTTACATAATGAGAGCCAAATATATGGAATATTTTAAGTGCCTATCCTTTTACCATATTCCATGCCAAAAAGATCAACACAGCAATATTATTTCAATCACAATTCTATTTCTAATGTCTGATTTGAACAAGAAACTCCCCCTATGGTATCCAAACTCCTTAGGAAATATTTTTATGGGTGGATGAGAAAAAGTCAAATAGGTTAAAAAAGCACATATTTTTAAGCATTTCATCACTACTTGATGCTGTTGAATGTGCCTGTTTGCCCAAGTGTAGAAGCAGAGAAAGTGGAAGAAACAATGTTAACCGGTACTTTCAAGTTAGCTTTTTTTCACTGCCAGTGGTTTTCCTTAGAAAAATGTTTACTGAGTGAAACTATTATATTTGGTTAGTGACAGAAGCTGTTAGAGAATGTTTAAATTCAGCTATAAGAAAATTAATTTATATGAAGGCAGCATTATTTCTTATGGCAATTTCTTCCGTATCTAGGTTGCATGTGCAGTTGGTAGAAAACAAAGTTTGTCTTTTTAATTTCCATAGACCTTATATCTTTTTATAAAAAAATATAAGGCAAATATTCCTCTAGCCATTCATGTTTTAGCTGTACTATATATTAACTAGGAGTGGTTTATGTCTAGAAGAGTTTAGAGCTAGTGAGGTTTATGGCAGGTTTATTGGGAGCATTTATCAAGATTTAGTGTTTGTCAGCAGCAGAACCAGTGAGCAGCCTGATGGTCATTCAGCACAAACACAGTGGTAGGGTGAGAAAACCCAGATCATCCCCAAAAATGAGAAGTAAAAATAAACCTTAAGAGCACTGTACAAACATTTACAATCACATCCAAAATGTCTTCTCATCCTATCCCTTAGACTGTTTTGAATTACTATGCCTAAATGACAACAGTTCTTCAGTGTAAATGACAACGTGGCAACACTGGGAGAAGAAATTATGTTGATACTCACAGTGCATCCACAACTAGAAAACATATCCTTTTATTCCCTTCTCAGTGTGGCTACCAGCCTGAGTCTCTGCTGTGGGTAACTACAGCAGGACCCAGTATTGATGTTTTCTTCCTGTTGGAAATTGCTCCATTTTCATGTTAGAAACTCAAGCTGTGAGGGGTGTACAGGGGGGAAAGTCATAAGGCACTTGACTTGTAAATAATCTGTCACAGCAGGTCAGGGCCAGCTAACTTTCCTCACCTAAATGAAGGAAAAAGAAAGAAGCACAAGACAGGGAGAGACAGATCTGATTTCTGCAAATGTCCAGCCCGTCTGCTCAGCCAGATGGCCAATTGAATCACAAGAGGAAGGTGTCACAGAGAAGCCTGAGACTCCCTTGCTTTATCATTCTCTAGCCAAAAATAATAATTCAACAGCATCCAACAGAACCCTAAAGGCTTTATGTACTAGCACGCTGAGCTTCCCTGTAATCACTGTGATATCTTCAGGAACAAGGGGTGGCATGAATCATTATTTGGATGTGATAACATGACCCATACAAACATTAGGGGATAATAGGCAAGTCTGCACTCTGCAAATCGAATCACACCATGATCCATCATTAACCTAAGTGAGCTATTGCTTTATTGAAGTAGCCCTGTAAATGAATAGGTCACAGTCTATTTAAAAGCTGAGAGATTTGTTAATGCTCCAAGGTCCTTTATTCTATTAGAGCATACAGCCAACAGAGATTCTAGGTGTGTTTTTAAAGGATATGTAGCAGTGAAGGGAAAACCTAAGATTTAGACTTGAATAAATTTAAAATACTCCATTAAAACACTTTTTTGCACATATACAGAAAGGTATTCTTATGTGTCTCAATTTTAGTTTTGTCTTAAAGAGGAAAGAAAATAATTACTAATTTGATTTCTTTTTTTGTTCTGCACAAACTTTCATAATGCAGCAAGGAGTAAAGACTTCGGGAGGGTAGAAAATTAATGCACTTCCAGTTGTTCTGAATCAGCACTACATGACAAATTAACATTGTCCTTCAGAAAAGAGATTCAGAATTCAGAATTAAGCCAATTAATTGCTACTTTAGGAACTCTGGATTTTGTATAGATGTAAATCCAGGTGTTAATACAAGTTCTTCAGTGTTCAGTTTAGATAACAGGACTGAGCTTCAAAACCAGTTAAGACAAACCTTTCAAGGACTCCCATGACCCTCCTATTCTTATGGCATCCTGACATCTTTATTCAGTTATGGACACAACAAGGAACTATGGGCATCCTCTGAGACTGCTGGACTATAAAAGAAGAAGGAATTCTTTTCTCCTTAAATGCTTCTGAAATCAAGTTTAAATCACAAATTCTATATCTCTTTACAAAAAAAAATTGTTTTATTTTTATAGCTATATTCTTTAGCAATTCTTTGCAATAAGGGAAGGAAATTAAAGAATCTTTTAATCAAATCATTATACACTATCAAACCAGTTTTGCCTGAAAAAGGTAGGAATGGGCTTCACAGCTGGGGAGAAAAGATCTTCTCCAAGTATTGCGTGGATAGCTTGGGAGAAGCAGTTGCCAAAGAACTTGATAAATAGTGATAAATAGGTAATCACTTGAAAACACTTCTATTTTCTTCTAGGGAGGACTGATAATTAGCTCCCACATTCTTCACTTATACTCTGAAAAATTGAAGATATCTGTGACCATTTGCTATATGACTCTGTTAAATAGTTGTTCAGAGAATATCTAAGGTGTTTTAAGGGACTGTGTGTTGTAGCACTTTTTGAGAATTCTAGGGCATCCACACAGAATAATTTTGGTCACATTTTTAAAGGTTTACTGGAATAAATTACTATATATTACTGTTGTTTAGCTAAATTCTTTGTTGGAACATGCTTTTCTTTTGCTAGTCTTCAATTATATACTCATTATCTGCAGACTTCCTTAAGACCCTCCGACACTTTCCCCTGATGGGCTGAAATTCACTGAGGCATGCTGCTTTTACTGACAAGAGCCAAGTATCACAGTATGCAATTGTTTTCTCTGGTCACAGCTTCAAGACAGATTCATATTCATGTTTAAACAACTCAGTTCACTCTACACTCCCACTCCACAGCCGTGGGAAAAAAATTCCAGTGAAACACCTTTCCTGTGCATAATAACAAAATCCCCATGAACTACACACAGCCTTTGCAGAATGTTAGATGCTGGAGTAAGCTGCTGTATCAGACCCTCCTCCAGCTTTGAAGTCTGACTTACACTTGTGTTTCTGGAACCTCCCCGGTGAGATCTATGACTGTCTCTAAAATATAAATAGCATATCAACTTTTGTAGGTAGAAGACTTTTAAATTGTTAGGATTGTATACAGGCCACTGATGAGTTCTTCTGGATTTCTATTTGATCTACTAATAAAATAAAAATGAAAATGCATTCTCTCAGTGTAAAAGGGCAACTAATAAATTAGGGAAGAATGTATAGAAATCAACACAACTGCTTATGACAAGCGTTAAGAATATAGGACAAAAAATATCTGCAACCTACTCTTTGATCATCTCTCTCTCTGTCACAGCCAAACAAATGACGCTGACACTTAATTAATTTTCTTTTGACTTGCACACTGTAGAAAGAACAGGTGCATTGTCCTGAAAAGTTCATTCTTGTCTCCTGACTTACATGGATGAGCTTTTGGAATCCAATGTTAGCTACATTTTGGGGTTTTTTTTCTCTTTTGTTTTTTCTTTTATACTGATACTTGCTTATAAATAGAATTAGTCTTTGCTGCTGTCAACAAGATACTATGCTATCAGAAGAAAAAGAGAATGAATACCAATCGTTCATAGAAATATGGAGTGGTTAAGATTGGGAGGGACCATAAAGAGTATCTAGATCCAAAACTCCTGCAATGGGCAGGGATATCACCCACTACATCAGATTTCTCAAAGCCTCATCCAGCCTGGTCTTGAGCAATTTGAAGGATGAGGCACAGCCTCTCTGGACGACCTGTGCCAGAGTCTCACTAGTCTCAAAGGTAAAGAATTTCTTCCTAACATGTAATTTAAATCCCTCTTCTTTTAGTTTAAAATTTTTTTTAGTTGCTCTCTCTATCAATATCTGCCCATTCACTGTCCCTTTTATAAGTTTTTATAAGTCCCCTTTAAGTACTGTGAATTTGCTAAAGGTAGACATGGAGCCTTCTCTTCTCCAGGCTGAGCAACCCCAACTCAGCCTGCCTGCTAAGGAGAGACATTCCAGCCCTCTGATCACCTTGGTGGCCCGCCTCTGGACCCACTCCAACAGGTCTACATGTTTTCTGTGCTGAGGACTCCAGAGCTGAACACAGTACTTCAAAATGAGGTCTCGCAAGAGCAGAGCAGAGAGGGACAATCACCTCCCTCAATCTGCTGGCCACATTTCTTTTGGATGCAGCTCAGGATGCGTTTGGCTGTCTGGGCTGCAAGCACACATGGCCATTGGGCTTTTCACTTACCCATAGCCCAAGTCCTCACAGGGCTGCTTTCAATGAGTTTATGTTTGGGATTGCCTCGACCCTGGTGCAGCACCTTTCACTTGGACTTGTTGAACCACATGAGGTTCTCATGGTCCCACTTCCTGAGCTTGCCTGGATGGCACTCTGTCCTTCAGGGTCACTCAGCTTGGGGCCATCTGCAAACTTGCTAATGGCACACTGGATTTCACTGTTTATGTCACTGATAAAGCTATTAAAGAGGATTAGTTTCAGGGCTTCCCTCAACCATATTAACAGCAGCTCCCAAAGGAAGCCCTACCAGCAGGTGTGCAATAAGCAGGGCAGGAACACAGAGGCCAAACTCTCTGCCTGGCCAAAAGGGCTGCTGTTTGCCAGCCACAGAAAAGTACAAGCTTTTTGGCTGAGGGAGTCTCCAGCCAAGGTTAAGCCAGATTTATTCCTGCTCTGTGCTCCTAAAGAGGCCAGAGAATCAACCTGGCCAAAAATCCAGCTTCAAAGCAAATTTCTATAGGAATAAATAATTACTACTGGAATGCAACAGGAAAGACTTTGATGAATCAAGACTGTCATGCTTGTTCACTGAGCTGTCTTTTCAGAGAATCATGCAGCTTTATTTCTCTGACAAGGACCAGAACTAGTGCTATTTCCATCAATGACAGGAAAGTTGAAGCAAAGAGCTTTCATTTGACTTTAGATAGGTTTTATTTCTCTTCTACCTTGGCATTGTTTCCCCATCTACCATCAGTAGTTTTTATTATGCAGTTCAATCCATCAGATCTTTAACACATTATCCAGGAGGCCCATTTTGTTGTTTTGAAGTGTTTTTCCATAGCTGAAGCACTTTTCAAGGTTAATCTCTAATTCCACAAAAATCCCATTGTTTTTCATGCTGTTGCCAGAGTTTTCAGTGGTTTATAAGAAAGATGTAACGTACAGAACAGAACTGAAAAAAGAGACTGTTTCTGTGAGTGAAGGCATTGCACAGTCTACCACCTCTGACTGCTACTAGAGGACAGATGTTTGGGGAAAAAAAAAAATCCGTCATTTCCTGACTGACAGTGGGAATTAAAAGACAATGAGTGCAACAGGAGTGTCTACACTGAAGCAGTGGTCAGGACATCTCAAAATTCAGTATATAACTAAATTTTACATTAGATATTAAGAATGTATGCGCTAAGACAAAGCAGAGAATAAACACAAAGAAAAAAAAAAGAAGAAAAATATTTGTTACAAGATTTCAGAAAGGAGGTAGATATAACAAGCTATGACAAGTTGACTTGATCTGTCAAGGAAATGCAATCCCTTTCTGGAGTTTAGCAAAGTAGCAATTTCAGAGTACTTCACAATTGGTTTTACTGAGTAGAAGAAAACAAATCATCCCAGATAAACCAATAAAGAACAATGAAATTAGGAAAGAAGTTCTTTTAAAACAAAGAGGCCAAATAGTATGTCTTAGCCCTGTCTTACTCAATAGCAATGTAAGCTTTTCAGGGATGAGAGGTGATTAATATCTTGTACTACGTCTCAAGGAAAAAGAGTCCTTTAGCAGACAGCTTCTTAGAACCATACTGACATATAAAGGAATTATCTCTTAACATGAGGCAGATTCTTAAGTGGCATCCTAAAAAGAGACAGACTTAACTATCTTCCTGAAATTTAAGTCTCTGAGCAGCAAATTGTATTAATGAGGGATGACAGAATCTGTACCCTTGTACCCTCCTTTTTCCCTTGAGAAGCAGGCACACCGTTACATCTACTCAGTGAAATCTGATAGTATCACAACACAAAATAACGCATACGTGAAAACACACCCCAACTTTATTTCTACTACTGTGACACGGCCACTTGGAAGTATCACACAGCTCCTAAATGCAGCCCAGTAGGAGTGAATACACTGAGAGAAACCAGTGTACCACAGCAGACCATAGACTTCCTTCCACATCAAAGACTTTTCTAAAAGTGAAATCTAGAGCTGAAAAGAGGTGTCATCTCATTATAATAGACATTATATTCCAGTTCCTTTAGTGAACAGTACCTAAGAAAAAGGAAAGATCACATGATATTTTTCACAATGCAGTTATAAAACATAACACTTCATGTAACATACCTTCTTAGTAGCACTATTTTTGCCACCCTGAACCATACTTCATTCCTTGCAATGCCTTCAACTCAATGTGTTATACAAACTCAAATCTTGTTCACATTTTAAAATGTCTTATAAGAATTGCTTCATTTAAAGGGTATGTATACATAAACTGATGTATACATAAAATGCTTTAAGTGGAGGCATTTTTATGAGTCACTTAAAAGCAGAACAGCACTTGGCTTCATAACAATTTTCACATTCAAGACACCTCAAAGACCTTTGCAAATGAATAGCTTGGAAACCAACAAAGATACTGATGCTGTGGACAAACACATATGATTTGAAGGGGAGCAAATGAAAAGGTATTAGTTTCTTCTCTTAACATGTGAATAGAAAACCATGGTTAAATTAGGAAAAATCAAAGACACTATGGTATCAGCTTTAATTATTTTTTGTTCTGTGTTTGTCTCCTGTGTTTTTTTTTTTTTATTAGGAATCTTTAATATACATGTTCAAATACATAAACTCTAAGAAATGAATGACAATGTGGAAATAAGATTAAAATATGGCTGTTCCACTCAGCAACATATGGGGAAAAAATCAGTATATTTTATTGCTTCAAACAATTCACACTAAAATTGAACTATGTTTCTTTTCCAACCTTTCAAAAATTGTTGAATAACTCCAGTAGAAGTATCATCAATTTGCTTGTAATTGACTTTGAATTCATAGTTTATAATGGAATTGTTAAGGTTGAAAGAGAGGTCTAAAATCATTGAGTCCAACCACTAACACAGTTCTGCCATGCTCACTACCAAACCATGCCAGAATGTGACACATCCATATGCCTTTTGAACTCATCCAGGCATGACGATTCCACCACTTCCTTAGGCAGCCTAGCTCAACGTCTGACCATGCCCCCAGTGAAGAAACTTTCCCTGGTATCCAATCTGAACCTCCCCTGGTGCAGCTAGAGGCTTTCTCTGTCCTGTACCACTCGTTGACTGGGAGAAGAGACCAACCCCACCCAGCTGCACCCTCCTTTCAGGCAGCTGGAGAGAGTGATAAGGTCTCTCCTGGGATTCCTTTTCTCTGGGCTAAACAACCTCTGCTCCCTCAGCTGCTCCTCACAAAACTTGTGCTGCAGACCCTTCAGCAGCTTTGTTGCCCTTTTCTGGACATGCATATATACGTACACACACACATCACTGTTGGTCAATGTTAAGAAAAATATTATGAAAACAGTTTGGTATTCTTAAAAGGAGAGATCCTAAACAGCAATAGGTATATGGAATCATTTTTCAAAGCCTTATGACTGTGAATGGGACAACTGCTGTAATTTAATCAAAATGCCAGTTGTCATCACAATATTATTTCACACAGTACTCTGTATAATACTTACACCATTAAATAATAATGTAAGTATCAGTATTAGTAAATAATTTCTGGTAATGAAGTGTGAGAAATAGAGGCAAAGATTTTAGTAAATTTTGAATATTTTTCTATTAAAACTGATACATGTTGTTGGAATCAGAAGTAGAATATATTACAAAAATAAAGCTTTTAAAATAAATATATCCAAACTTGAAATATGTTATTTTTCTTTGTTGTTTCAGACAACTTTATTATAGATAGAAAATAAGGAGAAGACATGCAATGAGCATATGCACACTCTCATGATCTTGAAAAGCATAGGTGAAAGCAATACCTTGAAGAGGAAAAGGTAAGATCCCTCTGAGCAGGTACTGTTGTGAAGAAATGTACATGCAGAAATTCCCTTTAAATGGCTCTCTCAAGAAAGCTGATATTTATGATATTATGCCTAATGAGAAAACTGTGCTGCAAATAATCTTTCTCATTATAATCTAAGACTCAGTCTTAAATTGCACAGGAAATGATGAGTGTTTTACCAGTTTCACAGCAGGGCACATGGCAAGGAGAGCCCTGCTCCCCAACTTGAGAAGGTGTTTGTTTCCAGGTACTCCAGTGGCTGGCGCCTACAGGCAGCACCAGGCTGTGTGCCCACGCTGAGCCTCTGTGCTTCACTACACAAAAACAGCACAATGTTCCAGCCTGGCTTTATCTGCTCTGTTCTACTGTAAGGCTTCACACTGCATGTCCACGTCAGAATAGTTTAGAAAAGATGATATGAGACTAGCAGATCCTCTGAACGTATTAAAGGCAATTTACCTGAGCTGTGGGTGATTATAAGAATATTTGAAAAATTTGATCATGATGCTTTGCACAGTTACATGTAAGTTACTCCCTTCTCTAATTTTGTGATAACTGCTTAAATACTTACTTAAGCACAATTTTGCAGTCTTTAATGAAACATTTCGCACCAAATCTTTATAATACTGTTATAGTAGCATCTAGATAAAGACAAAAACATCATGACATTTTCTTATTACACAAATGTCAATCATTTCTAAAACATGCTTTTATATAAAATTGTTTAAAATAATTTGAATACTGAAAAAACTGTTAGTCTAAAACTCACTCACAGAAAAGAAATTTAGGAATTTGCTAACCTATACATTTTTTTAATCATCTCAGGCACTACTATTGAACTAATGGGTTATTTAATGTTGACAGAAAGCAAAATAAGCATTTGTTTTCCTGCTGAATACTGATTACAAGTAATGTTTTTCTTCAGAAGAACAAAACTCCAACTGGTGGGTGCAAAATGAGAAACTGCATCTAGAGAGACAACTGTAGCCTTTATATTTGTTATTCTGTTACCTGCTTTCTATTGCATGTCATTGCAACTGAAATATTATTTCTTCTTATATATTTGGAAGAAAATATTACAAAGTATTGAACACTTTAAGAAAATTCTGTCTAGGTATGATAAATACAAATTGTGGGAGATCCCTCCAGCACAGTGGATAAACAAATACCACAGACCTGACATTCAGAACAGGTGGGAGGGAGGGGGGCAGGACAGGCAAAAATTAATTGAAATAAAGCCAACTCGAGGATGAATGTCACCTATGGGATAGATGCAAGAATGAAAAAATAAATTTTCTTATAAAACTGTCTTTTCAAAACAAAGTATTTAGTTTATTGCTTCCCCAAAGGAGAATCTGTTCCCTCTGCAGCCTCCCACAGGGGCCTCAATCTCCGAAAAGAGCAACATCAGGTAACAAGTTTGATCAGTTTGGTAGGAAGACTTTGGTCTGCATGCTGGTATGTTCTTGAGCACTCAAATCAATTTAGCAATTACCTGCCTATGACTTCTGCAATGCAACCATCAGCTTTCAGATCTGGCAAAGTATTTTATAAGAAGCCTTGAGACCTCTTGAAAACACACTGTCATCAATCAAAGGTTTAACATGTTCAGAAGACAGAAATAAAGACGTCCTGACAAATTTGCTAATTTCATGAAAGCACGGTTCCATGGAAATACCTTAATACTGATTTACTTTGAATCTGAAATGCAATCACATACACAGCAAAAGGTGCATTATAATAAGACCTACTTAGTATTCTTGAATTGTTCAGTTTTTGCTATTTATATTTGGATTTGAAAATAGGGAAAGAAATACCAGTAACCTCAACCATTCATTGATGCTATCCAGCATCCTATTTAGCTCTGTACAGACATTTGCAGATACAGAAAAAAAACCCAGTTAGCCATCACTCAATAAACACAGAAATTTGCACAAAGTCCATCATCACCACTACACCATAGCATGCTTTGAAATGAGTATTTTAAAGGCAAGAGACTATATTTCCTCATTACTCTAGACTGAATATTAAGAATTGAAATACCAAAGCCACATAGCCATTAACATCAAAAATCACGTGAAATTCTCAAGGTAAGTACCTTCACACATCTCTGTCATAGGCACACTTGCAGCATGATTTGTAATTCAGAGCAAACCCCACTATTAAAACGTTTGTATAAAGATTATGCATGTCATACTGTTCATCACATGACTAATTCATAGAAGATCGGTTTGAAACATTATAAAGATAAATCATGGCTTGCATTTGAAAACCTTGTGTCAGGGCTAAATTTTATATCCCCCCATTAGATTTTTTCTGCAGTGCCTTTTTTTATTTGTTTGTTTTAAGGGGGGAGGCTGCTCAGGTGTTTTCAAAGTTGTTTCAAGTCGAATTCACATTCCTTACCTTCTTTCCTGTAATTAAACCTTATTACTTCAAACGTCAGTGCTGCAGAATTTCCCCCCTGCCTCCCCCCACACACACAGAGTACTGAGCGCTCAAAAAAAAGAAAATAAAAAAAAAAAGGGGGACATAAAAAACGGCACATACATTTCCAGTCCCACGAGTTTCACACAATCTCCCAGCTATTCTCCCTTTTAACGGAGTGCCCGGTTCGGCACGCTGTTTTCCCTTCTGCGAGCCCTGCTCTCGGCAGAGCCGCGGTGGCTGCACCCACCCGCACAACCGCCCGCACTCACACGCCCCTGTGGCACCCAGGTGCTGCCCGGCCCTGGGAGCGCTGCACCCCCGCACGGCGGCCCGGCCACGCTGCGGCTCCTTCCTGCCCCTGCTCCGCTCCCTCTCCCCTCAGGCACCGCGGGCTCGCACACTTTGTTGGGAACTTATGGAAGTTTTGCGGCACCAGACTGGGATGAGCAGGGAATGGAGCCTGCTCCATCCGCACGGCCGGGCTCCTCGCCTGGGGCCCTGCTGCTCGTCCGGCGGAGGCAGCGTCCGTCCCTGGGTGCCGGGCTCCGGGGGCCCCCACACACAGCCCCGGCCACCGAGGGGCCATCCCGGGCTCTCCCCCTTCCCGGGAAAAGCCGCCTTACCTGCTACATGGAGCTGCGGCGGCAGTAGGCAGAGCGGCGGCAGCAGCGACCGCAGCGGCAGCAGCCCGCTCGCTCAATCGCCGTAGCAGCACCACTGCCCTTTCTCGCCTTCCCCTTCATTCACCAAGGATGTCGCGGGCGGCAAAGGCAGGTAGAAACCACTTTCTTACTGGAAGAGGTCGGTTCCCTTCTCAGAACGCCTCTGAATGGCTCTCTGAGGCTCCCGACACATTCACCCTTCAGATCAATACTGCACTTGAGCAGCAGCCTGAGCTCAGCTGCGGCTGATAGAGAGCAGCCAATTGGTATTGAGGATTCCCTTTTCGGCAACCCCCTCCCACAAAAATACACCGTCTGCATCTGAAATTTCGGAGTTGAGAAAAGTAGTTTTAACCCCTTGCTTGAAAACTACCCTGTGCTTTTGGAGCTCCGGATAATCTCATTTTATATTTTTGCGCTAAAAAAAACCTCTGACTGTCCAAACTATCCCCACCTGGATGCATTTAAGCTGGGTAACAGTCATTAAGAAAACTAAAACACCCGACCTGGCAATCAACTGATTAACTGATTGACTGACTGGGAGGATGATATTTTTCAATCTAGTAGATATGGCCCATGACCAAAAACAAAACAAAACAAAAAAACCAAAAAAAACCCCAAACAAACAAACAAACAAAAACCCAAAAAAAAAAAATCAAAACCCCCAAAAACTACACCACAACCCCCCCACATAAAAACCAAAACACACAAGTTAAAAAAAAAAAAATACAAAAAGCAAAAAGCTGCTCCCCCACAAAACAAAAAAACCTCTCAAATCTATCATTGAGATGTCATCATCATCTTTTTTTTCCCCACAAACTCCTCATATTTCTGACCAAAAATATGCCTATACTTCAATCAAGCAAGAAAAAAGATGGCATATACAGTCACAGTAACATACCTAGAGAAGAGAAATTTCTATTTTGGCCAGTCCTGAGTTTTATTTAGTGGATATGACTTCACCATTTCATCAAGGACTTTGAATACTTTACATTTGAAGAAATAACTTTACTTGTACAGCTCTACAACTTTATTTCTAGACCCTCACAGAAATACGCCACCTTCTCATTTGTTTCTTGGTGTATATATGAAGGCAAGAGCTGTTTTAAAATAGGTTAAGCCTGAGACCTTTTTTTCTGACTTAAAGTAAAAGGTATGCTGCATTAACTACAGTAAATATAGAACATTTTAAAAAGACCTAAATTTTCAATAAAACAAACCTGGCTAAAATACACAGAGGTAAGTTAATCATGTAACATTAGCACTTCCCCTTCCATGTGGATAATACAATCTTCATAGCATTTCAATATTCTTAAGTTTGTACTTGCAAATTAAACAGCCTGCCTAGTAAAAACACACTTGGGTTTCCCTCCATTTAGTTGAAAAAAAGTGCAGTGCTATACATAACATAATATTCTTTTGACAGAGACAGGCAAATAAATTACAGATACATGCATGGATTTTAATGTGGCAGGCAGCAATTTCATTAGTTTTAGTCAAATAGAGAAACAGGCCTAGCTACTCTGGGAAACACAAAGCAGCTATCACCTATGAGGCAAGGCCTTCCCCTCAGTCAAAATATGGAACACTTTCTGCATTACAAAGACATAGTTCAGGACGTTGGGCTTCTGCCTCATGGGCCACTTGCAGCCTGTTAGGATAATTTGTATGACCTCTAGGCTCAGTTTCAGCTGCTCTCTTCTCCAAGAATAACTTGTGGAAGAGAGTAGAGTGTGCTGAGCTGTTCTGGTAGTAGCTGCAGTGGCTGCAGGACTGCTTCAAGCTCCCTTTCAGGGAATTGCTTCCCCAAAGTAATTCCAGTTCTGAACGTGGTATCTGCAAATGAAAAATGCACCTGATCCATGGTTTATCATTGGGGGAGCCCTAAAATGTCTTTATCAGTCTTCATCTGCTCATGTGTGCTTCTCGGATCAAGTCTAAGAACATTTTGTAGAGAGTAAAAGGTAGGCAGAATATGCGCTGAAGAAATAAGAAGTATGTGGTATATCTGAGGGACACTATCATAAAATCAGAAGCGCAAGAGCCATTGCCAAATTGATCATATTGTGCATCCCTATATGCACACACATATATGCACAACTGGCTATATTGTGGAGAAGACTTCATACTGCCATCCAGTTGCAGGAGTTTCCAGCAAAACAAAGTCATAAAACCACAAATATTAGGCTAAGCTATGACAAATTAAGATTCTCTGTCTCTGCCCATTCCAAACACCATATTACAATTGAAATCAAACTGCATGTAGCTGTGATACTTGCTAAAACCAATTTCCCAGTGATAGGGAAGATGTGTGCTAATGTGCTAACAATTCCAAGAGTGAAGGGATGGGTGTTAATATCCTTGAAGTGGCCATTAGTGTCTGCATAACTTCAAGCAGCAGGTTTGTTACAGAGCTCAGGCACCTTGGCTCCTGAAACAAACAAGGGGGTCTGCACAACCCTGAACTTCTGGACTTTGGGGTAAAATAGTAGGTTCAAGGAGGGATCTGTGGTAGGTGGTTTGGGAAGGTTGTACCTTCCTAGTACCTCAGCCGATGGGGAAAGGAAAAGGACAACACAGGGCCAGGAGTCTAGGATTAAAGGAGGCTGTGCCCTCTGAAACCTCGAAAGAGAAAACCCCGCTGGCATGTGTCCCAATGGACTCTCTCTCCTTATTCAAATAAAGTTGCAGGACCCCTCTGTCTCCTTTTTGGACACTGGCTTTCATTGCATGGTTTTCTGTACACTAGATAATACGAAAAAAAGGGCATTTCTCTTCCCAGAGTTAATAGATTGGAGCTATCATGTAGAAAAAGGTGCATGACTAAATTAAAACCTTTTCCTCCCAGTAAGCACCAAGCCCATCAAGATCAAAGATTCTAATATTGATAATAGGGAAATGGTCTCCTCCACAGCTGGTCAGCCCTCCCAGTCCTGTAGCGGTCTGGTCCTGTAGCTCTCTCTCCTCCAGGTATAATGTATGCTCTGAACTAATACATGAGCCATTTCTCAAAGTCCAGCTTTCTCAGAATAGTCAGTTACTGCATTGTATGTGAAAATGACGGTAGTTCACCCAGAAAAAAACTCATGCCTTAAGAGCTGTTCGTACAGATTATCAAAGCCACTAAGTTCTCTTACATGGAGTCCCATCTTTGTTGTGTGAAAAGCTGTGGGCGTCATGACATTGAAATACTTTCTAGGGACTTAAAAATGAAATAATTTCTTTTTTGTCTATTATGTGAACAAACCATGAAAGCCTCCTTCAAGCATTGCAGTTTAGATGTGTAGTGACTGGAAAAGAGTTGATGTTCCATAATTTAAGTCTAGGAGATCATCAGCAAGTATAATTTTCATGTTAGTCAATTCTATTTACTGATTACAAGGAAAATGTTGTTATTGCACTTCCTTAAAGGATGATATAGAGGTAGCTGTAAAAAGTTCATTCAGTCTAGTTATTCCCTTATAATGGTGTATACCAACAATAAAGCTCATACTAGCTGCAAAACTATAGAAACACTTAAAGGCATACTTTAAACTATCTTTATTTCAGCTTTACAGTTTGATTTAACATTTGACAATTGAAAGTTCAAAATAAACCCTAGAAAACAGACCAATATAATTTACAAAGAAGTTTGCAAGTCCTTGCAAAGCCACTAAGTTAAGTTGCTAATTTTAGACTCCAATTTTGCTATCTGTCATAAAGAAGTATGTGTGTGGTTTAAAATTCCATTTGTTTTTAAAAATATTTTTTCAGAAAACACTGAAGCATGAATAGCTCATTTCTTAGTGTCACTCTAAAGGAGAGATAGAGCTACTTATTTATGAGAGAATACTTATTAAAGTTGAAAATGTATGTAGCATGGAAGACAATGCATCCAGAGGAACTGGAATTACTCCTTTTTTTGAAAAAAAAAATACTTGCATGCCAGTAGAAGCAAATATGATTGCATATTGCACCTGTATCCCTAAAAATTCTTCTAATATTGGACCAGATAACTCAAGTTTTTTCTTTTTCTTGCCACTCCTAGGAGTTTTCAAAGATTTCTGTCAAGAAAATGCAGGATGGATAAATACCCTTTACAGAGTCTAAAAGATTTTCCATGCCATACAAAACAAAGTCTGAGATTTTTAGCCTTGCAGCATCACGGAAACACATTTATAAAGATAACTAACTCATACTTATTTGCCTGACTTTTGCATGGTAGAATTCAAGGTTTAGCCATTTCTGAGAATTCATTCATTTACACATGTAATGTGGGATTGAAAGCCCACATGCTGCACAACATAGGTAAAAGGGATCTGAGATTTCACTTGTGAACATTTTAAATTAATAAATATTAATATATATGTAAGATCAGCCAAGCAGTCTTTGCTTGAGAGTTTCTTTTTGTTGGGCAACCTTATTCTAGCCAAGACTCAAAGAGAAAGCTTAATTTTATGGGTATACTTACTAGGAATCTATGGTATCTTCCATAATTTCTGAAATTTCTGCAGTTAGACCTCCCTGAACTTAAACCAGCATATTACATTAATAAAGTGGTAACCTGACTCTAAAGTGATTTCCCACCTCGTTATCCATGCAGCCATCAGGCTTCTGGTTTTACTGTAGTTATAAATACAGATTGTTATAGTGACACCTAGAGAAACCAACCACAGATCCAGCATTATCCTAAGAGAGCAGGATACTATTTGAAATCCCTCCCTAAGGTCACAAGCAGAGTCAGAAACCACAGGTGTCATTTCCAGATGATGTCTAATCTGTCCTAGAAATCTCTGAGGACAGAGAATTCACAGTCTCTCAACTAGCCTCTTCCACATTTTAGCTACATTTACAAGTGAAAGATTTTCCAGGTGCTTAACATGAAACTGCCTGGTTGAAATTTAAGTCCTCTGGGTTTTGCTCTACATATACTCTGGTTTAGCATAATGTGTATTATTCTCTTCCTTTTTCCTATGATATTTCACACCATGCAGATATGAAATACAGATATATCATCTCTAACAATCCCCATTCCTTCCATCTCTCTTCACAGGACTTTTTGCTTCCTGGATTCTGAGCATTCTTTTTACTCTGCTCTCTTCTCTATTCAACAGATTTCCTGTTTCCTAAAATTAAATGTTTAATACTGGATACAATAGAGCTGCTGTGCTCTGTGCTGGTAAGGCACGTCCTGAGGATTATTAGAAAGGTAATGCCTTCAGATTTGAGTACTGTCTTTATTCAGGGTCAATGCCATTCTTCTCTTTGTCATGCTGTTATCCCAATAATCAGTCCTCCTCTAAAGAACTTGCACTTTAAACAAAACATAAGAGAAAACTCTCAGATGCAATCAGTGCAGCAGCACACTATGAACAGAACAGTGCAGGCATGACTGCTTAATTGTCATGGTCAACACAGGAAATGAGAGACAAAACAACAGGGTGCAATAGTGTTTGCATGAGGCATTTTGAGCTTCTCATATTTCTTAATACATCCTTCCACAAAGCTTTCAGTTTCTCAATGTCTATGCCACTATCTTTGTCTCATCCAACTGTCTACTTCCCACAATGTCTATATGTCTGCACATTGTAGTGCTTTTTGTCTATCTACCCATTGGAAGATGTACCTTTAGACACAAAACATAACCTGTATCACATTTAATTTGTAAATCTTTTAATATAAAATGTTTAGTAACCTGGGTTGTTTTTCAACTTTACAATTGTTGCTGCCTCTTAGAATGTGTTCTGTGGATTTGTTGATTTTTTTTTACTCTTGTATTTTAGACATCATGACTGATAAAAAGGGAGAGCAGATTTCACCAGCTGAATAGTTTTCCTTGCTGGTGATTCCATCACTGAGTCACACTTTGTCTGTCCTACTGCTGAAAACATGAAACAAAGCATCAGGACAATCTTCTTGCATTCTCTCTTGTGGCTTATCCCCATTTAAGGCCTGCCTACTATTTCAGTTAGCTTTGCTCTCCACCAACATTGTCAATAAACGATTACTCATCTCACTCTTCAGTAAGAGTCAGGTTTTGATGCATTCACAAAAGCACATTCACAAGAGTAAATTAAATAGAACCATAGAGGTAACTCATGCAGTTATGAAATATGTCAGATTGATGCAAACCAAACCTGGTTGTGTGTGAACTTAATTAATATCATGGCAGGGACAGCAAAGGCTATAGCAGTTATGAAGAAATACAAAGTTATGTCAGTAGCACAGATGAGAACTATGTGTGGTTATCATAGAATGGAAATCAGCCCTAATGTACACAGGCAGTAGTTCATAAAATAGTTAATTTTTGTTTTTTAAATTTCGGTATAAACTTTGCTTTTAAATAATGTATTCTATTGACCCACATTTCCTAAATTGCAAGTTTTCTACATTACATATTTTGATAGTACTGTTGAAACTCTTGTGTTCTAGCAAGTTATCACAGTTTTCCTCTGGGGATAAGTATATCTCCATAAATTGTTATCACTAACCTTAGGTTTTTGCAAGCTTTTTCACAGGAGTGCAATTATAAATACATACATATTAACATAATCCATTTTTAGACATTTCTTATTTTACTGCATCTCTAACAAGACAGTGAATTTATTTCACTGAGAGGTAAATATATTTTACTGCAACTCAGAAACTCTTAAATCCCAAAACAATGCCTCCTCTAAGCAGTAGACATTATCTTTAAAACAATGTTATATTTTGTTGCAGTTGTTTTAATTTCCAAGGCAACTTATAAAAGTCTGTTGTCATTTTATGTACTTATCTAGATGATACATCCAGGCAAAGATTCTCTGAAGAAACCCAATAAACTTACTCACATTTCTAAATAAGTAGCCATTCTTTATACTTCTTAAAATTACATTTCTGTCTTGGTGCAATTGCAAGTGTGTTCTATGTGCAATGTACTCATCTCCATCAAGCGTTTACCCCATGTATGTTAGACTTGAATAACAATTTTATACATGAAGATCTAAAATTAGTCTTCATAGCAGTAGCAGCACTATTTTCACAAGGAAATAATAAAGAAAGAAAAAAAGAGGGAATACTTTCTATAAACAAAGGAGAGACGAGTGTTAAATCACTGAACTGGAACAGCATGGCAGACCTTAAAAAAGTCATATCACGTACTTGTTTGCAAATCCTCAAAAAAGAGCAGCATGAATTTTGCATGTACCTATCTAAAGTGTTTTAATATCTACTGATGAAAATGGATGCAATTATTGTTCTGACCTCAAAAATCAACACACTGTTTTGACAAGTTTCTTGCAACTTTTAACAAATTCTCTCATTTATGTTTTTTTTCACACTAATGTGTGAAATTTGAATACAGATGCTTTCATTAAGATAGAAACTATTCTGGGAGAAGATTGGTATTTTTCATAGTGAAGCACTAGGTACTAGGGCACTGAAAAGTGCCACATAATTACCAAACAGTCAGAAGTTTTTCCTGTAATTCAGGTTAGGAAAAACCCATTGAGCCTGAGCATACATACACAAGGATGAAATGCTGCCTTAGAGCTTACAGAGAGAAAAAATACTTAGAGGATATTTAGGCTTTCTCTTTGAGGGGCAGCAATTCAACAAGTTCCTGCTTCCTCTAGTCTACTCACGTCCACTTTGTACTCTAACATCAGTCAGTTGGAACCAGAGTGCCCTTCCTTTTGTTTCTACTGTGTACCTTTACATCACCCTGAAATTCATTACCCTCTTCTCCTAAGGCTTTTGGAGGTGGCAAGATTTATCGGCCTCTGGATAAGTGAATACAGTATATAGCACAGCAGTATTTCATCCAGTGTTCTCCACAAAGATGCCTGAGAAACATCAAGGGATCTCCAACCTCTATGCTCACAGAACATATGTTTGCAGTCCACAACACATCTACTAGTTAGGAGTTCTTTGATTCTGCACCTTGGTTACTGTTGTTGTACATAGGCCAGCGCATCCATCCATCTTACTGAAAACAGGCCGCTACTACTAGGTGAAAAAAAGTAGTCAGTGGGAAATAAAGGCACAAATGATTCTTGACAGTGCCTGCCAAAAATAAATAATGAACATTTATCAGGCTTAGAATAGAAGCAAATTAATATTACTGAAAATATGAATGGAAACAATTGTCTCTTTTTTTTCAACTTTAATTGCATCTTTTAGCATGTGGAAATTGCTGTCTCTAAAGTTACATATTAAAATTTTTGAATGCTTTGCAGAATTTGTTTTGACAAACTTTCAGTACTGTTCACATTAATTTTGTATATATACTCAGACTGCTTACTCCAGCTTCCAAGTGCAGTGATAGAAATAGGACTAAAAATACGATGGAACAAAAATTGGGCCAGTAACTTATACAGATGTGGTCTAAGTGCATGTTGCAACATAAAAATACAGCTGTCTATACAAGGTTATTGCAAGGTCCATTAATAGCTACAGATAAGCAACTAGTACATATTCTCTTAATTTTACATATAACTTAGAAATCAAACTTTAGAAATATAACTTTACAAATCAAAGAAACAGCTGATTTTTTTTTTCAGTTACTGGAATGCTGTATTCTGTACTCCCCCTGGCTCTTTTTCCACTCACAAAAGAAACAAAAGAAGCCAGCTGATTGGTATCTGTCTCAAACACTAGAAAATGGTTCATTTTCTCATTCCATTTTCAATTAAAAGTATTCTTGAACAATTTTTTATTCAAAGAGAATACTGAAATAGTGGTCTAAGATTTAGGCTTAAAATCTTGAAATAGTTGTCGTTTTTTCCAACACTGCAGTTTCAAAAGAACTTTTGTACCACTGCTACCAAAAGAATTTGTCTCTGTTTGGGACAGAGTGTGTCCTAACCACTTCTTCCTTTTATGTAACAAGCACAATGAGGACCAAAGGAAACATCCTTATGTCATTTTTAAGTAGATGAGTCATGAAAATCAAAACAGAGTTGTGAATAAAACAGTTATTTTTTCATTTACACCCCCCACATACACACTAGTTTGTTAGGTTTTTTCCCCTGAGGTACAATTCTATGTATAGACACACTTCCAAAGAGAGGTGAAATTCTATTATGTAAAAACATTAAAGAGAATTTTAATATATTAAGAAACACAGGCTTGTTGTTCTGCTTCAGAATATTGAACATATATAAAGGAATTATTGCAGATTTCTTTTATCATGACAGAAATGAAAAGAATTTACAGACAAGGTAGCAAAAGGTGTGAAGATATTGTTTTATAATCTTATGATACCTTTAGTAATTAAAATACACTGCTTAAAGTCTGGCACCTGCTCCCAGAAATGAGTAAGAAAGGATGCTATAAAGATGAAGGAAATTACAGTATGTGTAATTCATTTTGTAATCCTCCTCACATATGAACGTTGTTCCATTATTGAGGGAAAGGTAAGACTTAATTCTCTTAGATTTGGCTGAATGGTATATTCATGGTATCAAGTCATCTTTTGCAAGGATCTGCTATTTTATGTATTTATTTCTGCTATCTTATGTATTTATTTCTTATTTATTTCTTGTTTTACAGAGAAAATCACAGAACACCTGATTTTTGAACATGGGAAAAATTAGTTTTCCTTCTTTTGCAAACTGAACAGTCAGACTGTCTCAATATCTTCTGTTTCTTTCTACTCACTTTTGGTTTATTCTAGTTTTCTTCAAGACATAGCCTTCAAGCAATGAGAAGAACTGAGCAGATAGAGGCAAACACTACTATAAAGTATTAAATTTCTAGTGCCAAGTAATTATAATATTGCATAAGTAATACCTGAGAATCTGAAACTAGTAAGTAATTAAGAAACTGTGTATAGACTGTGGAAATTTACTTGGGTGGAAAAGGTAATAATTTTATTTTTAATTTCTCATATGCTTTAGCACTTTACCTATTCAAATACATACCAGGGAGACTCTTTTCAAGACAAAAAAAAAGCCAACAAACCAAAAAACAAAAAATAAACCAACCAACAACAAAAAACACTTAGGCAAAGAAAATAAACATAAAATGAACTAAAATATAATAAATGGAAAGAGCATCATTAGAAATACAGGAATTTCCACCAGTTCTGTTTCATTTAGAAAGCTTTGGTTTTGATTGTTCTGCAACTGGAAAATATTAAGAATACCTTGCATAAGTCAAGTTTATAGAGCTGAAAAAATAGAGTGAGAAATAATTCTGATTAAATTAGATGTCCAAGATAAAATTCTAATGTCATTATATCCTTAGTGTTTTAATGATGCTTGAAGCTGAGAGAAATCTTGGAAAACTGATTCCCGGTAACTCTTAGCTACATCCTTCTAGTAAAAAATATGTTTAATCAGTGAAATCGTACTGATTTGGGGAGATCACAATTCATTTTGCTGAACTGGGAGAGGAACACAGTAAAGTAAAAAAGTCTACTACAATTTTTATGACTAACACCATCTCTATAAAGGCAAATAAATTTGTATCTAGGAATATGCTGATGATAATGGAGGATGTCCTTCTTGCTAGCAGCAGCTAAAGAAGCAAGACTTATGTCTCTCTGCAGGAGGAGGTTAGATTGTGCTAAAATTCTAGTCCAAGACGTATGTAAAAACTCACTAGGGACTATATATCCATCAGCTATCCTTTATTTCAAAGACAGAGGAAATGCAGTAGCTCTTGAGCAGATTTTGGTTTTGTTTTATTACTCCCAGTAGAAATATGCCTCTGACTTTTAAAGAAGCTATCATGGATACAAATAAGCCATCCACACCACTGCAATGTGTAGTAAGTCACCATAAATGGATGTACAAACAGAAGATTTAAACATAAATCTAACAAAGGAGAATTTCAGAAACTTTTCATTTGGGTAAGCATCAGTGCTTTTTCAAACTGCTAAAACTCTCCATTGCCAGAAAAATACTCAGCTTCTAACCCAGCTTCTAAACCTTTTCCTCTGTATTCACTGCCACTTTCTCAGGAAGGTGAAAAGACACCAGCTTCTCAGAATGAAAAAATAAAAGGGAGTATTCTGGGACTAGACCTTTCTATCCTACAAATGACAGAAAAACTTTAGAAATGTCGTGCTCCATGCTGGCTAGAGATGTGAGGCAGAAATATTCTGGTAAAATTTGACTGACTATAAAGAAAACCTATGTAGAGAAAGCAATGGTAGATTTAGCAGGCCTGATCATCAATGAATAAAACAGCAGTAATTTGAACTCAATCAAGTGTATGTCTGTAGGTATTCCACTGAAATTACTGCAGAGGAGTACTCTTACATGGCACTGTTAACCTCCAGAGGAATTCGTTTCAGAGCTGAATCCTCACTAAAACAATGCATTTGATTTCTTCCACTGTGACATAATGGTATTTCTGGTATTAACTCTGTCTCCAGAGTTAATTTTCACTGACCAACTTGAATTAGTAGGAATGCTAAAACAAAACTATATGGGAATTCTGAGCTTTTTTCCTTTAGTGCTCTGCTGTGATATTTATGGGTCTCAAAATGATAATTTTATATGCCAGCCAAAAAAAAAAAATCTGACATCAAAGTTACATTTCGCTTGCAATTCCTACATTACTACCATAAGATCTTTACAAGATCTTTAATGATGTGTAAGGCAGAAAGCTTTGTAGTTTCTTTAGTCCATTGGTCCTGTATAAGCTTCTGTCAAAAAACCCAGTGCTTATATTGCCTACAGAGAGTTACTGTTGGCAAGATTATGATATCTCACCTACTCAGTAGTGTATATACAATCACACTTCAACTAAGGTGGATATTTTTCCTCTTTTTTCTCTCCCTTGCAGGTTGCTGAGCCAACAGTATACACAGCATATGTCAAAACAAAAAGATAATTTTTTCAAATTCTCTGCAAAGTTATTTGCTCTCTCTGCACTTGAACACAAACATTTGAATTTGAATATTTTTTTCTTGTTACCTCAGTAGTATGATAATGAGATTGCATCTTAAACTTGTAAAAAGCACTTGGAATATTTCAGTGGTTCTTCAGAAACCTTTCACAATATATTGATTTTGACTGCTCTTGAAGAACATTTCCATTAAGAATCTGAAAATTGTATTTAAGCCAGGGGTTTTTTGTTGCTTTTCTTTGTGATTACACATGCAATTAAAATAGTAAACTTCCTGAAGGAAGTTTTCAAGCAGTCTGGGAGCCTGGTTGTGAAGTTTCTGATCTACATACTCAATGACACAGTTTGCTTGTAACTCAGTTTGGTTCTGAACGGGGACTACAGTGGAGTGCAAGGTATTGTCAGAAATGAGATCAGAAATTATTACTTTCTGAAACAAAAACAACATTTTTAATAAAAAAAAGAAAATATTTGACAAGCAATGTCTATTCAAAAGGTATTTTTAGTCTTAAACAAATGCCCTTGATTAAAAGTAGCATGAAGCAACATCTGCAGTCACTCCAGGTGTTCAATTTCTGTTAACATAGGAAACTAGCTTTCTGATGAAGGTGCATTTCAAGCACTGAATAATTCTATCTCCATGCTTTTGCCAAAGCCCATTCCAGACCTCACAAGACATAAAATAGTTATAAGCTCTGTAAAAACCTGAAAAATATGTAAACTGTGGGATTCTGTGAGAAAGAACACTAAGAACATGGAATAATTACAAGGGACATTATGGATGTAGAAAAGTAGTATGAAATTTTAGTAATGAAGAAAATTCAATCACAAAGAAATTGGATGAATATTTGATAATTGCACTCAATAAGCAATGGTGTCTGAGGAAGCTAGATCTCTGAAGCTAGAAATCCACATTCCAAACATGCCTACACAGATATTTAATATTAAGCAAAATAATGTAGTTTTTACTTTTGAGACAAAGCAAAAACTATTACCTTTGTCCTTGCAGTTTTCTCACAGCTGCTCTTTTTTGATTCTTCCACTAAAACAGTTTAGCTTAATGAAATTAAAAGGAATTCAAGTAATTGTCTAAATTTTGGAGCCACTGTCATCACTTGTAGCCTTCAAGGGCTGGCAGATGCAGTAGCACAGTTTCTCTTTCATTTGTGGCATGTTGCCTGCAATTATAAGAAGAAATGCTGCATGTTAGTTGTTTGCATCAGAAAGTGACAGTCTTCACAGCACAGGGATAAAATCATCCTTTTCAGTGCTCAGCTTGATCAGCCTTGGGGCAACAGCTGCTGTCATTTCAGCTGTTTGTTTTAAATGTGTACTTTTTGGTACCTCAAGATGGCATTTTTTCTTCAAGCAGAGCCCAAAGCTCACAAAGTCATCCTTCAGTGTAAAAACTATAAATTCCTACACAGTACTAAACTAAATAATCAGCAGCATGCTTTATCTGGAGGTAGGTGCTGGTGACCTGAATCCTAACCACAGTCAGTCACTTTCTGGTTGAGGGTGTTGCAGCATTATCTTGCACTGTCTGTTTCTAACTAAAAGGGTGTGGGAAGAAATAAACACACAAAGCCTCTCATGGTCCTTTCTACCAGAAGAAGAAAATCTCTTTTATGTGTCATATTTAAATACACAAAACACTGCCTTATTTCATGTCCAACCAAATTCTATCCCATTCCTGAAGACTCTAGAAAAGGATACATTTGTCACCCTGCAGCTCTCATCACTGCTAATAATCAGTTCATTTGAACAGAATCTCCCTTGAGGAACATCTAGAATTAATTAGAATTGATTGAACAGCATAAACCATAATTTGTTGATGCTTTAGCACATATAATCAGTTAGGCCCATAATAGTAGTAGGGCATGTTATTTGTTTGTAAACACTTGGGCAGCTACCATTTTATTTATAAAAAATGATGATAATTGCTGAAGGGCTTGTGAGTTTCTGCATAAATTTTGATTAATTTCCATATTAATGGTGTATTATATATTATTTCTCATTCATTATTCCTCAACAGTTATTTTCTTCTAGGAATTTAGGCCATCTAATTGACTGAGCAAATACAATGCATTGTGATTTAAGGGACAAATCACATATCAGGAATATTGAAGTGCAAACTTCAGTGTTCCGAAAAAAAAAAATCTAAATATTCCACAAAAACTTCTTGATAGTGTTTACACATTGCACAGTCAACATAAATTAATATTGCAGGTAACACACTTTCAGGAACAATTGAGATTGTTCAGGAAACGCCAAGTATTGTTCATTCCTGTTATGTGACATAATATTTATCGCCATGTCATGTAACTCATTGTACATCTACACACAATTATGAAGAGGCTGGCTTTCTAGGGGAATACATGTTGGGCAACTAGTGTAACCACTCACAATTCTGTGCAGGAGTGCACAGTCTAACCTACAATAGTTAAATAAAAAGCTAATAATAGTGATAATGGCAAGGAGGCAGCTAGTAAAGGCATATAGAGAAGGTGGTGTAATTTCCACTGTAATAATAAGCTCTTGTAAAATTCAGAAGCTAGTCATATGCAATGCTTGGCAGCCTTTAGACTAGCAGACATATTCACAAATATTAAATATTTATATTAAGATGTGTTGTTAGAGTTGTTCTCTGTCTTTTCTACAAGGCATTGAGGATGACAGAAACCAGCTCTTGAAGATTATTTTCCTGCATTTAAGATGCATAGCTATTCAAAACACAAGGGCTTGGTAATGGCTCACAAACAGACTGGCCCCCACTGGTTGCTACAGCAGGAAGATCCGCAGCATTATTCATTTAAACAGACTTTTGTTTTCCCTGGTCACAGCTCAGCCGACGCAGCGTGAGGGAGTGCAGGAACAATGATCTCCTCCCTCCTCCCCTGCCTCGACTCGCTCACTCCTTTTCTCCCACAGACCACCACACTCAGCAGGTTCCGAAAGCAACCATGCTGATTGTGCTTGCTAAATATTGAAATAATAAATTTTGGGACTCATATAAATTACAGCATCTGCAGGCTGGAATCAATGGACCAGAAAAGGAGGGTGGTAACAACATCCTGACAGACCATAGATTAATGTCATTGTACTGTTTAAACTTCATCTGTTGTATGTGCTTCAGAGGTTAAAAAAATTTGCAAGCTAAGACAGTAATATCATCTTACTGTGTTAAAGACACCTATTAGTCATGTCCCAGGCAAATAGGGATTTATGACTCAGACATAATTCTTCCAAATATGCCTGCTGTTCATAAAAGGCAGAGATATATGACTCAAAAATAACACTGAGACAGGAATAATTTTACACTTCAGTTTGCAACATTGACTTTCCTCCAGAACTTACAGTGAAATCTCCACGTTTTATGAATAGGCTTCTGCCAATACTATAGATTTATAGCTACAGCTTCCAAATCAGGTGAATTTCTCAGCCAAACAGAAGAGGAATAATTTCAGATAGAGAAGAAAGATATGTTTAGATCTTTGTCTGCTAAACAACTGTACAAAAATTACAAAGAATCACAGAATAATTTAAGTTTAAAAAACCTTTGGGATCATTGAGTTCAACTGTTAACCCAGTACTACCACTGAAACACGGGTACACATCTCTTAAATACCTCCAGGGATGTTGATTCCAGCACTTCCCTGGGCAGCTGTTCTACTATTTGAGCACCATTTCAGTGAAGAAATTTTTCCTGTATATCCAGTCTAAACCTCTCCTGGTGCCACTTGAGGCTGTTTCCCCTTGTCCTGTTGCTTGTTAGTAGGGAGAAGAGACTGAGTCCCAGCTGGCTACAACCTCCTCTCAGGCAGTTGTAGAGAGTGATAAGATCTCCTCTGAGTCTCCTTTTCTCCAGGCTAAACAAGCACAGCTCCCTCAGCTCCTCTTCATAAGATTTGTGATCCAGACCCTTCACCAGCTCCATTGCACTTCTCTGTACAGGATCCAGCACCACAATGTCTGTCTTGTAGTGAGGGACCCAAAATTGAATGTGGGATTTGAAGTGTGGCCTCACAAGTGTGGAGTACAGGGTGATAATCACTGCCCAGATCCTGCTGGCCATACAATTGCTAATATAAGCTCACATAGCCTGTGTTATGGCCTTACTTACAGTCTCCATTTTGCTGTAACAATTTGATACTATAATTTGACTACATTCCTATAATCTCTCACTAATGATTCTTCCAAATTCTAGTTTTGTTCTATCAGGGTTATGTGCATTTCAAGAGGGAAATGAAAAAAAATAGATGTAGGGGAGATACGCAGCTGCTGTTTATGTCTGAGCTGTAACAAAATGTGGATAAAGGTTCTTTTGCCAAAACTGTTGCAATCAGGACCAGTCACTGCTATGTGAATGTTAGCCCCTGGCCATTGGAGAATGCAAGAGGACTGGCTCCTGCCCAGACTGCTGAGTGTGCAAAAGGACATCCTTTACCTCCTGCATCAGCCCTGGTCTGCCTCTCACATCCTAGGGCAAACATATACATGGCTACAAAAAATCCTCTTCTGAAGTTCGCTTCCATTTAACTCAGGTCACACCTTTAGGAGGGGCTTTGCTCCTTTGAGAAATCCTAAGTTTGCAAAAGGTTCACCTTTTAATATAGACAACTGTCTTTTGGTTTCAGATGTCAAATATTATGTTCACACATATATTCTTTCCTCAAGAAAACTTCAGAACCTCTTTTTGCTAAGCACCATCCACCCATCAGGGGTAGTCCCTGAAACACCACCATACAATTGTGCCCAGCTGACCTCTTGGTTGTACTGTACATTTGATGAGGTTGCTTATTCTGAGAATTAAATATATTAATATCTAAAAAAAATTGGTAAAAGTTTAACATTATATCCCATAAGTCAGCACTCTGTTATTCTTTATTTTTTCCCTCTTCAACAGTTCACTTATCCAGTTAAGAAATACCATGAAAATGATTAACCACAAACATGAGGAGAAAACAAAAAGTAATACCCAGAAAGATCTCATGATGTGGCTCAGGGCTGAATTTGATTTCTTGTATTTCCATATTTCCTAGTCAAGGAGATCTTTGATTGATGAACATTGGCTTAGCTCTTAAAGCTTAGTGATAAATGAATATCTGCACTTGCAAAAAGTCTGTAAGGAGTTCTGGAGAAACTAGCTATTTCAGTGATCTAATACCAAAACTACAAGTTGTATCTCATCTTCTCTTTAGCCCAAGTTATAACCACCACATTTTTCACAGCAAAGAAACAGTAAGCATTGAATCCTCTGTGAACCTGCTCTGGTGCCGGTACCTCTGCAATTTATTGGCTTGTGCCCAACCAGACCAGTCCTCAGCAAGGCCAAATGTTTAGCAAGTACAGCCAGCCCTGTGTCACCCCTCATGATTTTGTGGGTATAAATAAAGGTACTCTCCTGTCTGTCATCTGAGCCTCCTGTCTATGACTACCATGAAATCCAACATACTTCTGTAAAAAGTCGAGCAATAAATTTTAAATTCTCTCATCCACAATCAGTTGAAATAACGTGACACACTGCTTGAATTTCTTTTTCCTAATGTAGCCACATATTTGTTATCACAGCATTAGCAACCACAAGAATTCAGTATCAGCTTTCCTTCCAAAATCTCAAGAATGTCTTAAGAGTAATGGAAAAAAAAAAAAAAAAACCAAAAAAAACAACAGAAAAACAAACCATGGCTTTGGAGTTCTGCTGATTTCTTTCTTAAAATAAAATTAACTCCAACAAACCTAAATGAAAATTCAGGACATATTTTTGTCATATTTTCAATTGATTACAGAACACTTCAGAGCCTAAAAATAAATAAAAAACCAGCAACAAGTTTCCCAAGAAAATAACCTATGTAAGAACCCCAAAAAAAATTCCAGAAAAGTGAATCCAGGAGGAGGGAGTGTGGTTTAAATAAAATACACAAGTAGCAGTAATATCCTGGAAATAAATCAATGCTAGATTTTTCCCCACTTTTTTGCAATCTAGAATCACATTTTAAAGTCAATAATGGAAGTTACAGAAATATCCTCGTTATCACTCACATGAAGCAGCATGGAGGACACAAGATTTTTGCCTACTTCTGCTGAAGAAGCTCAGAGTCCTTACACTGTTCTTCAAGGAATATGAACATAAAATGTTGCCTCACTGCGACAAAATAAGTATACGCAACTGCACTACGTGTTCCAAGTTTATGATTAACTGTAAACATTTATTTAAAACCTCTTCAGGGTCTTGCTTTGGAAGAAACCACAGTAGCACAATGTGGTCTGTAAATTCCAGAAGCTCTGTAACTAGCAATTACAGAAGATAGAACGTAGTGTCTTCCTCCATGCTATTTAGGCACACAGCTGCTGAATGATTTTTTCTATCCTACAGTCTATTTGCTGGTCTCTGAAGCTGCTCTTTGCATTTCCTATATTGCTGCAGTATACATATTGAAGTTTAACCAAATCCATTAATTGACATATTTTAGCAAATAATAAGGTTAGATGAGGGATTCCATCAGACACACAATGTGGCTGTTCTTCTTCTAAATATTCTTTATTTTTACTAATCAGCACTTTTTTTTTTTTTTTTTTTTTTCTGTAAATCCACTGGACCTCTGAAATCCTGAGCTGCACTTCCTTCAACCAACTCCACCTCGACAGGAATCTTCCAGCTGCTGTGTAATACTGTAAAGTGATATGAGCTATTAACCAGCCAATTAACCATACAAAGCTACTCAGCCTTCAGTCTTCTCTCCAACACTATCTGCCTCCATCTGTTTCTCCTTCCATGCTTTTTGTAGGTATTTTTGATGGTGCAAATTGGGATAAAGATAATGTTTTTAAAATCAGTGAGATGCGAAGAGAGAGGATGATCTCTAGAAAAATCCCATACTGGGTGTACAAATGGAAAAAAAAAGTAGTTTGATTGTTGCTTGTCTGAAAGGCTTTTATCCAACTAATTTTCTCACTGCAGGGTAGTGTAAAATTGGCATGCACTTCTCTGGCAAGTTGTTGGAGCCTAAGTGCCCTGACTGTCAACCCCTCCTCCTCCTCCAGGCTGACTGCCAGCTTGTCTCTGCCTGTTCTGGGAAAGCTAGGAATACAGAAATCTTGAGGAGAAGGCTGTGACTGAGAGCTCCTATTCACCTTTTTCCTGCCAATAGAAAAATAAAATAAAATTAAGAGCTTTATTAACATTGGCAAGAGAAGCAAGGTGTCTAGTAGAAGAAAATCCAATTGCTTTTAAGGTCTGAGGCTCATTAAAGACTACAGAGAAAAAGGGTATGTAGATTTACTTCCTTAGTAAAAGGAAATCTTATTTGTTAAGACAGATTAAAAGACATGTATTTTTTTTTTTCATATGGATTCAAATCAACATGATAAATTAACCAAGTACACTTTCCTGAACTTACTGCCAGGTTCCTTATATTATATACCATGAGAAGTAATAACCATGAACATTTTCTGATTTGGAAACAAAACTAATGATTTTTCTTTAACTGTTCCATAAAATTTTATGTTAACGCTCCTCATTTTGTGCCCATCCTGTCAAGGCTGCAACCATTAATTCCTCTGAAGTTTTATTTATTTTATTAATAAAGACAATAATGAACCTTACTTTCCCTTTTGCCAATATGACTCTCTAAAGTGCTTTTTGGGTGACTGCTCTGAATGACTTAATGAATTTAAGAAACTTCCAGAACCTAAATGGAAATCTCAGGAAATTGTTGCTTGCTGACCAAGCTTTGCTTACTCTTCTGTCTTCCAATCAGTGAGATGTGGAAAAAATTCCTCAAAACAGAGCAGACGGAGTATAAAAAAAGTACAATCTCTGACATGGTGAACATGAAAAAGTTAGTATTATTTTTCAATTGAGAATAGATCAAAGAAAATTTTGACAGTCAGTGACTTATGTCACTGCTGGGACGCTTGGAGAAACACGTCATTTAACCCTCTGCTACAATCTGGAAAATATCAGCTACACAGAGCTCATCCCAGTGTGCTGCCCCCTCTTAAATTTTTCATGTGACAAGCAGATTCCACATATTTTACCTCTGTATTAACTGAGCAAATGGAAAGTTATGTAAGCTTGGGCATCAGTAAAACATGAAGTATTCTGTGCTTGAAAGTGCCTCTTTTTTTGCCACCGTCTTTGGATTGAGAGGCTGACTTAACAGGGCTGAATATATGTGTGCTTTGTATTAAGCTTCCTCCAGTTAAAGCATGTCACTATTCAGTCTTTGATCTTCCCAAGTCGGAGCTGAGTGGCAGAGATGGCTCAGTGAGATCACTGCTGCACTGAACTCCTTACCATCATTCTTAATTGCTTATCCTCACAGCTCATAATGCAGTGCTTTTTGGAATGGCACCAGGTTCTTTGTGTGTGCTGACCCAGGGGAACTTTTCCAAGTTCTGCACTAGCAGCACAAGATCCATCCTCTCTGTCCAGTTTTTACTTCCCATTGACATTATGCTGGCACACTGTGAAAACAGCTGCTCAAGCTGCTATTTTTCCTTGCTTCCCCCTGAGGTTTTTATCAAGTCCATGCCAACACTTAGAGATGGTGTTGATTACATCTTCCTTGCCTGATTCCTGAGGTTTGACCCCCATACTTTGATACATCCAAATCTTTGTCATTTACAATAATAAATCTGGAGAAGAATTTCTCTTTTGAAGCTGTTTTTAAAGAGAGTTCAGCTAAAACTCACAAATGTCAATATGTTGACAGTCATATATCGAGTACATTATGCCAGGAATCTGTGAAAACCTCTTGAGAGTTTAACCTGTGCAACTTTATACGATTTGTGGCCTCGCTTCCCAGGGAATTGATAATGAATCAAGTTACTGTGGCTTACCAAGCATCTGCTGAGCTACCTTTCACATTCACTGCATGTTTTCAGCTTACAACAATATGGAAGTAACGTGATTTTTCTGAACTCTTTCACTATGGGTTAAGCTATACTATATATGAATTAAATGTGCAGATATATGCACTTAGCTCTATTCATGACATATTTTGACTGCAATGCAAACATCCACCAGAGTAAATATTTGCCTCCACACTAGTGAAGGGGGAAGGGAGGGAAAATTTGAACAAGAGCTCCCTTGCCCTCAAGAAGTGAAAGCCATCAGCCAACTGCTCTGTTTCTTGGTGACTGCAGGACAGAACCAAGTGTTGGGATTTTCTGTGTCTCTTTGCTCATGTTTCACAGCCTATTTAGGATGTCAGAAATTCCCTGGAGGAAGAGGGTGGCTTCCCTGTCAAAGAACTGACCCTTCTGGTCTACACTTCCTTGGGGAAGCAAGTACAAGGATTTCACTGGGAAGGCTCACAGTTCTTGTCAGCCTGCAGGACCACTCCAAATGTTGCTGAGTGTACCAAAGATTGGATTAATGGCTCTGTCCTGCAGCTTATTTTTTCTGCCAAGCATGGCACACAGTGAGAGATGAAAGAATACCATCATTACTCCTTCTGTGGAGTTATTTCTTTCTGTGTATAAATTTTTAACGTTGGGCTTCCATGAGCCATGCATTATACCACAGCAGAGTACCTAACACATACGATATACCTTCATTTATAACATGTAATCAAGTCATGATTGCATAAAATATAATCTACAGTGAGGAATTTAAGTTCTCCTGTCTGGTCACTGCAGTCTTGGCTTATATAAGTATTTGTGATTTTGTGTAGAGTTTGCTCAAGGCCAATGCAGGAAGAATTTCTTCTCCATTCATCTGCTGTCTAGACAGGCATACTTTTAAAGCTGTACAAGCTGTTTCTGGGTTTCCCTGCTAATGACAGTATCAACTTTGTTCCAAAAGAACTGCAGTGAACTCCAGTGACATCTACTGCAAGCATGGCACTATTCCAAATATTTTCTGAAATTTTAATGAAATAATATTTTCACCTGCAAGATGATTAATAAAACACCAGCCCTGAAGAAGGAGTTAGGTAAATGTTTAACTTTAAACAAGACTCAGCATATGATGAAAAGAACATTATTAAAAGGAGGCAAAATGAAGCTTGCACATTGCATGTTTGCTTGTTTTTTTTTTTTAATTAGTCTTTTGCAAAATTTATGAATTTAGCACCAGCAAACCCAGGATGTTTCCTTATAGAATATATATTTTCATAGTAATACTCACTTTAACAAATATTATGCATATTCAGATGTAATAAAAAAAGGAAAATACATTTTATCCAAAAATTAGGTAAGAATTGTAGCACATGTAAATAACGTATGCTTAAGAGAAACTTTTAAAAACAATGAAATTATTTTATGAGATTCTAACCCATGCTCTTTGGTACCTACTATATCTCACAGGATGAGAAATGCTAGGGTCTTAATTGACTCATATAAAAATGTCAAATTAAATCTTAGCTATATGCAGTAAGGCAAAAAAAAAAAGAAAAAAAAAAGTTGTATTTATTTTGGTTTTTCCTAATTTTTAACACTACCTAAGAAAAACCCCTCAACATGAGCAGCATTCTTGAAAACAGTTATATAATCAAAACACATTTTATTATTAGCATATATAAGAAAGCTAAAGAAATGCTAAGAAATCTCTTTTATTTTCTCCATTTATGTTAAAAGTAATTAGATCAATCTCTTATTAATAAGTATTTCTTTTGTTTGAACTGCAAAACAATAATAATACAGTATGCAGTTCAACCCTAATACAAACCACTGCTTTTATTGAAAGAATTCATCACTTTGCTTCTCTATCAATAGAACAGAAATGTCCCTAAGTTTCAAGAATAAGTGTATCACACATCCAGCTCTAAGTGATAATTAGGTTGTCAGTAATGTTCCTCCTTGCATCCATTTGAGTGTAAATTGAATACAATAAATACTGTGATTTTCATTTAGCTTTAGCAGGAAAGTATTTAAATAGATATTCAGTAGGTTACTTTAATAAATTTTTTAGGTACCATCAGTATGTAAAGAAAGCAATACTAACCTCTTTTTTCTTTTTTTCTCTCTTTTTTTTTTGGTTTCATTAAATGCAAAAGGAATCTCTGTAGATATAGTCAATGCAGTGGTAGTGATATTCTTATATAATGCTCAGCTGGATTTTAATTGGCAAGTCCATTTTGTGTCTCATCATTCATAATACTCCACAATAAGGAAATTAATAGATTTAGTCACTATATTTTAACAGGAGATACAGAATTTGCACATTAGATCTCATAAAGAGCCGTGAACTCTTTCAGAGACTGCCTGTAGACCCTTTTTCCCCTATATGATATTCCATTTGAACCTCTTTTTTTGCCAGTGGAGTTCTATGAATACAGAAAGGAAACACTGTATTTGAAAAGTATTATGGAGGGAGAAATCTCAAGAGATTTATAGCATTCTGTGCATCTGATTAGCCCTTCCTTGGGACAGGTTAAATGAATTGGTTTATATTTCATATAAAAAAAATATTCACTGGGATATCTTCACAAGATCTTCTAGGAATGGGGTAATTAGTTGTAATTTACTGCTTGCTTGGATTATTTCTGTCAGAGACATTTAAATTCAGCTTCAGTTCTACATAGAGAACTGAAACACCTCACCATCATCTACAGATGCATCCCTTAATTAAACCATACAGCTGGAGAGGGAGTTCAACTTGTTTGAGGAGGGCAGCCCACAACTTCCCCAGGAAAATTAAATAATATGGCTGTGTCTGGCTTGCCCTTCAGCATTAAAAAAATAAACAAAAAACAACAATCATAAAAAAACAAAAACAACCATAAAAATAAACAAAAAACAAAAAAAAAAAAAAAACAACAAAAAACACCCACAAAAAAAAAAAAGCATTCAAGGCTCTTAAAAACAGCAATCATGACCAAAGTAAAACCTGTCACAGATGTGAGCTGTTCCACTGTAGGCAGCTCCATATGCCTTATCCACCTCAGGCTCTAAAGCATTACATAAATAACCAGGAGGTTTCTCCTCTGCAGGAAGAGTGTCATATCTGAGAAGATTAATTCTAACTGGAACATTAACCACCTGACTGCTAGCTCTGTAAAGCCTCTACAAAGGGGACAACTCCCACAAGAACTTCTAAAGTAAAAAATAAAACCCAGAAACAGCATCTACCATATATATAAACACATATTTATGTGAATCTATACCGCTTAAAACAAAACAAAACACAACAAAAAATACACTTCGGGTTTCAGGTGCCCTCCTACCAAGGTGGAGCTTGACCCAAACTTTTCCCCATCACAGGCAGATGTGATGGGGGAGCCGCGGTTCGCCTTAATTCAAAGGTGCAGCACCACCTGCTGCCAGAGCACACCGCTGCTGGTGGGAGAGCATCGCTGTCAGGGATTACCATTCGCTTCACCTGATCCTTCTTGGCAGCCTAAATAGCCTGCCGGTACTCTGGTGGCATCGCTGAAGTCAGGGTCACATGTCCAAACCGAGTCAGAACAGCTTTTGCAAAATAAAATTCATTATTTCAGTTTGGATAGCACAGAAATGAAGGTAGTGATCAAACAATCTCTTCATGGTGCATCTGCGGTTGATCCTTAGAACTAGCAATACAGTAATTTAACTAATGAGTGAAAATCTAGTGCCAAGTTTATGTAAGATCTCCCCAAAAGGAGAATTTTAACATGCTTTTGTAAGGAAAATATCTGATTTCTTCCAAATTTTTTTAATGTTCTCTAAAAAATAATATTTGCAAAAATTTACCTCTAATATTAAAAGAATTGACATCTTGCTATAACACAAAGTCCATCACTTCAAAATTATAGCACTTTATTAAAATTATAATTTAAAATATAATAATTTCTAAGGCAAGTTGTTTTCATACTCATATGCATTTCTTAAGGCTTAAATATCTCTTTTGTAATGAGAATAAAATTTCACTTATATACCTTATATTAGCATTGTTGAAATGTCAGGCTATTTTTTAGATAGTGCAGTCTCTATGACAGGGATTAGCATTTTATTATATGTTTGCTTAGTGACTTCTATAATGGGACCCTGCTCTGGCCTCATTTTCATAGCAGGAAAGAAAAGTAAAACCAATCATAATGAAAAAGTGCTCAGCCTTAAGAATCAAATTTTCCTAAAACTTCTGAATCCAGTCTCCAGAGCAGCTTCATGAATTCTTACAAGGAAGCCTGAAGAAAACAGAACCTTCCTGGCCCTATTAACTGTACTGGAACATCACCTGACTTTTCAAACCTGATAGAAAGATGACTGTTCAAGACACTAATAAACAGGCAGCTAATCAAATGACATCTATGAATTAACATCAGATTTTATTATTTTGATTTTTCGAACTCTTGTCTAAAATTTCAGGAAGGTAAAATCAGTTAATTTTGCCAGATTCTTACAGAATGAAGAGGAAATTCCTCAGTGGAGCACAGAGGGAGTACATGATAATCCCAACTCCTCCAAGGGCTTTTTGATGGAGTCCAGAAAATTTCCATTTCCTTTGTTGTTCTATTTCAGCAACATCTTTTTTAGTGGTCTCCTGTTTCTAAGCACTTAAAATTTCCACTAACTTCACCATAAGCAAGTGCAATAAACCCCACTGGAGTCACAAGTCCAGTATTAGAGTCTGTGCTCAGTGGGACAGAGAACTGGCAGGATACAAACTGACCTGTGCCAAAACCACTATTAATTCTTCAGGTACTGTTAGCAGCTTCAGGCTACAGAGAAATCATTTACTTAGAAAAGCAGTAGGGACTTTTATAACACCTTACAAGGTGAACAGACATTTTTAGCTCTGAATACTGACAGACAGTAGTTTTCAGGGAACAAAGCACATAAATCTCAAAGTTGTGCTTTGTTGATGTATATTTTGTGGAATTATACTTTTTACTATGAGTATTCAAAAATCTGCTTGTTAAGAAACTGCTAATTTTATTGCCCGTTGTGCTAAGCATCCAGATGTCCCAAATAACTCTGGATTTCTATACTTATGCCTAATCAAATTACATTATTAATATATATTTTGTTGCAATCAGAATTCTCTAGATGCAGGTATTCAAAATGTCTTTTTCCCTAGTCTCATGGGCTTTTATGATCATGATACTGAATATTGTTAACTCAGTATCTACACATTAATTTATGACTTTCTGAAAGATATAGACTGACGAAGAAATTAGACTCTGCAGGAATACAGACAAGAAAAAATTGCATCTTCAATGAGACACTATAAAATCTAAGATATTGGGGATTCCCATTGAAAACCAATGTTTTGCTTCCAGTCAACAAGTCAGACTAAAACGTGATTTAAATAGATCAGCTGTTGGTTAATCAAGATTTTAAACTATATCTGGGTTTAAACTATTAATTGCAGAGAGCAACAACTTTTCTGAAGAGATAACCACAGCGATAGGGCTGGAGTCATCATGCTATGAGAAAAACCCATAAAAATACTTCATTCTCCTAGAGCATGTTTTGATGAAAAAATACAAGTCTTCACCTTTTCCAACTCCAGACTCTTTCCCATCTAAATAGCTGCTCCATGGAACCACAAATGTGGTCATAAACCACATACAAAACTGGATCATTGACACATTCAAAAGGTGCATGTGACCCCGATTTCCTGGATATGAAGGTTCTGAACCTGTTCCTTTTGCTAGTTTTTGTGTGGCTGGGCTTTATCCAGCTTCTTTTTCCTACATACCAGGTTATAGCAACGTAAGGGCAGTAACTAAAAACAAAGGGATCAAACCCCATAATTTGGATTTAAACATAAGCCTGAAGAACTCAGAACCATTGACTTCACAGATGGAAAACTACAGAAAGCTCAGATTCTCAAGAACTTCTAGTTCTTGTCCTAGAAGTGTCAGATACTCAACACTTGCTTGTCTTTGGGAACAACTGAGAGAATTCTAGTGTATGGCAGCAGTAGGTCTAAGAGCAAACTCAATCTTTATGACTAAAGAATTTGATGACTACTGAACAACATTTAATTTAATGTCATCTCTATAGACAATCAATGCAGAGATTTGAGGATAAAAGTACTGTAGAAACTTAAGGAAGTACTTGTGCTACAAATTAGCTTTGCCTGTATTTAAAATCATGTGCATTTCAGAATCAATGAAAGGCTGTAAATTAAGAATGTTAATAAGCTTTACTGATCAAAAAAGTAAATACAAAGTAACCAATAATCTTCTTTTCATTGATCAAGTAGTATACTATAGTCCAATAAAGAGGAAACATTTAAACAATAAGCATTATCTAGTAATAGAAAAGGGAAAGAAACATTTGTGGAAAACTTGAAGGTAATTTTGAATGTGTTAAAAAATAAGGAAGACTTATTTATGATATTATATTGGATGACTTTTCATGTTTTCTGGGGTCTATACCTAGAGAAAGATCAGCTGACTACTCTGTCACAAATAGGAAAAAGCCATAACACATACAGAAAATTTGTATGGGGGGAGCAACCTTTATTAAGGTTTATAGCATGCTGAAATACATTTGGAAACCCTCCTAAAATTTGCACAGCAATCCAAAATAAAATCAATTTCCAGTCTTTTTGGGAATTATTTTCAGTGTTTTGGCTACTTTTTGGAAAACAAACAAGGAAATAAAAAATTTCTTTCTGTCTCTAAACAAGAATCTTTTTTAAAGGTTGAGGTAGCTGAGGATTCAGCCTCCCTAGTTAAATCTCTGTGCCTGTATAATTTGTTCTTCCCCCAGTACTGAGTTGTTAATTAAATCTCAGTAGTAACCAACACCTCAGCATAGATTTTTAGTATAGATGGTTTCATTTACCAAATTCTTTCTGCTTGTTTGCCTGTTTCAACACTGAAGGTCTCCTTGTTTTGATCTTGTTCTCTTTTCTTTTTTTTTACTCTCTGATAGAAGAGAAAAAACACTTGGATATTCTATGCTTTGTAGTACAAATTGATTCTTGAAGTAGTTCCTTCTCAAATAAAAATTCTGTCTTTTTAATGGTCCCAGTTGCTTTTGTTACGCAAGATTAATTCCATAAGCATTTTCATGTTTATCACAATTTCAATGTCTGCATTTCTACCAAAAAAATAAAAAGAACCAAAAAATACCCTAACAGACCAAACCAAAAAACCAAAAACCCCTCCAAACATAAAAAGTTTTCTGTAATATGGCAACAGTAGTTCCACTGGACTAAAAAATCATCCTCAATTTTTTTCTGCTGCTATTTTTTCTTATGTTTAGATTCATTTTGCATTTACAGAAAGACAACTATGACTAATATATCAACTTGTTTACAATTAAGGAAACTCTTCAATGAAATTGTCTACAGCACTGGTTTGAAAAGTCCATTAAAAATGACGCCAGGATATTAAAATAGAAACATCTATATCTATGAAATCTAATTGCACATTTTAATACATAAGAAGCATTCCATTTAAAAGAGACAGGACTTTCTTTGAAATAAATTTTAAAAGTATTATTGCATCAACTATGAATAAGAACATGGAAGAAATTACTATAAAAGAAGAAATAAACAAAAACCAGGTTATTTCAGGTGAATAGTTAAAATTCTTGCATCTTTTTCTCGGTAGTTTAATTATCCCTAAACAAGTTTTTGTTGTTCTTCTGGAAAGCGTGATTCTGGATGTTTTTCAAAAAACACATTTTTCCCCTCAGCACTTTGTAGATATGTACACCAGACCAGAACAAATATGAATTGCACTAGAAATAACACTTTAAAAGCAGGACTTTCAAAAGCAAGAGAAAAAGTGACAGTGACTTGTTGGCAAATATAATTCAAAGCATAGCACTGGACTGTAAAAGTTCATGTTAACTTGTCAAAAATAAATAATTTTTTTTGCTTTTTTAAAGTCAGCAATTTTACCACTCTTCAGACATTAAAAACTGCTCACAGAGCAACTGTGATTTTATTAATCACATTTTTTGCTGGTTAGGCAAACCCCTAAGATCTATCATTCTTGGAAGTTGCCTACTGGTTTGATTCACGTCAGCTTCTGAGCCAGGATTGCATAGGATAATTTTCTTGAGAGTGAACTTTTACTATCTTTTGTTTATTTGGTCATTTCTTTGTTTGCTTGGGGGGGGTCTTGTTTCATTGTTTCAGTTTTTGTTAACTGGTAAGAGACCAGCCATACAGCTAAAAAAAAAAAGTAAGGGATTTTTTTCTTCTCTATGGGCAAAACAGTCTGCGCTGAACACATAGTGCCCACCTGAGGCATATTCCCAAGCTTTAGCTTCTGCCTCTTTCACATGAAATGGCTTCCCTCATGGGTTCATGATGGATATTTTAATCTCCTGTTCTTTTTTGAATCATGTTGGCGTGTTTTTTTTTACTATCTGTAATGAATCTGATTTTTAAAGATGTAGCTCAAATAGTATTTTACCAATTTTTATAATCTTAAAATGGAACAGAAATTGATGCTAGAAAAATAAAATAGGAAGGCTAACAAGATTATTTTATATGTCTCATCTCATGAGGTTTAGGTCCATTAACACATTCTTTTGAAACTAACAATCTTTGCACAGTACTGACAGTGGTGCAATGTTGGAAATATATCTTACTATCAAACCATTCTTCTATGACCTGTGGGGGGAAAAAAATCTGGTTATTTCAGTGTGATTCCTACCATGCTTCTTTATTTATCACAGCAGTATAAATAAAATTCATGCAGAAAGAAATCTTGCTTTCTGCTTATTCCAGAAAAGAGATTAGGTCACATGATAACCTCTAATAAATGAAGCCTTCAGATTACAGCTGGTGTTTTATTTTGCCACAGTAGTAAGAAAGACTGAATTTTGATAGCAGTTATTGAGCAAATCCTCATTTCTCAATCCAAATTGAGAAAAAGAACAGGTTTTCTCCTATGGCATAGCCACAGACACTTGTCTACCTTTTGACAAGTCTTACTTATACCTGTACTTCCTATTTAAATAAAGTTGGATATTTAATTTCTTCCATTCTTTGAAATTCATTAGAATTTATAAACATCATCTCATTCTGGGAATAATTCAGCAAAAAGAACAAACTACTGTAGATTAATATAATATTACTGCAACTTTTCAATAATATCCCATTTTTGTAGACTTCCTTCGCATAAATTCCTTCCCCAAAATTGGATGTCTTTTTCTAAATAATAAATTGCAGATCATAGAATAATAAATATTTTGGGCTGGAAGGGACCTTTAAAGATCATATAGCCCTATGCCCATGCAATGAGCATGGGCAAAATCAGATTTCTTGGAGCCCCTATGCAAAGTGAGTAGAATTATTTTCTCTCATGGGATTATGCTGAACTCATGTAGCCATGCTTGATATAATTTATTTCTAACTGCTGATTTTCATTTAAGATATCTGAAACAGGATCTGGGGGTTTTTTGGGGGGTTTTTTTTTGGTTCTTTTTTGGTTGGTGGTTTTTTTTTCCCCTCTATGTCTTTACACAGCAAATTTCTGGGAATGAATAATTTAAAACCTAAGCTTGTGCAACTGTCTAAATTCTCAAAAAACATGATGTGAAATATTTTTCTAATGCAAATAAAATGCATTTTACAGAGTTCTGTTTAAAATTCCTTTTTAATACAAACCTTTAGAGAATGTTTAAAAACGCATTTTCTGAGCTCTTTCTGTCCTATGTTGACTCTTAAACAAAGTAAATATTTAATCAAGATACCAGGGGAGGAAGCCACCTGGGCACCATAGGCTATTATATTTCATAAAATGTTAGATGGTAATATTTAAGTGGGCAGAAAAACTTTTATTTCTGCCATGGGATATTAACATTTTCCATCTTTTTCACATTTGGTCATGTATCCAAACTACACTGGCTCTTCAAAACTTGAATGTGATAGTAGAAAATTAAGAAGAGCTGTGACATTAATTTAGTTTGAATATCTGTAAATTCTCAAATGCAATAAAGATCTATTACTCCTTATCAGTTCAGCCTCAAGTATCACCTATCAGCCACATATAAAGAAAATAACAGTAATATGGATTAGATGTCAGTTGGCAAAATTATAAAGTCACCAGCAGTTCTCTGTGTTAAATTACCTGATCTTTCAAATGAACAATCTTTAAGTTCATTTCAGAGGTGAGGTGTTTTTGAAGGTAGATACTGGCTGATTGAACTTTAAGGAAATTGTTCCATTGAATATACTTTTCAAACAAAGAAATTAGGATTAAAAACTATGTTTGGCACTCCAGACAACCATTAAATATCCTCCACAAGATATAAAACATTTGGGATGATGTAAAACAAACAGCTTTCCACCTCATTGTTAAAAAGGAACTTGTGTACACAGCCCGAACGTCTGCATAACTCAAAGTACAACTGTCATGGTTTGACACTGGCCAAACACCAGTCAGCCACAAAAGTCACTCACTTGCCATCCTCTGTCACAGTTGGGCAGAGGGGAGGAAAAATTAACAACGAGTTCATGAGTTAAGGACAGGGAGAAAACACTCTAAGGGCAAAAGAGGTTGAACTTAACAGCACAATGTGAATTTATTGCTAAAAAAATCAGAGGAGGATAATAAGAAGTAAAATAAGACCCTAAAACACCTTTTTACTCTCAACCCCTCCCCCCTTCCCACCAACAGCACAGGAGACAGGGCTTGGGGATTTCATCAGTTCATTACCCGAGGTTTTCCTCTGCTGCCCAGGGAGAAGAGTCCTTCCCCTGTGAGACCGCAGGGTCCCTCCCACAGAGACAGTTCTTCTCCCACAGGGTTCCACTCTCAGGAGCAGCAGCCCTACCACACCTGCTGCCAATGTGAGTCCCTTCCATGGGCAAACA